>JAPQWN010000005.1:69817472-71017472 GCA_028538565.1 Umbellularia californica
ATTCAACAGCAAGAAGCTTCGCCTTCTTATTCCAATGTCTGGTATCACTGCAACTACTTCCACTTCCATTACAACAATATCCTCTCCATACTCGACTGAAACTCATGGCAGCGTTTTCTTCTCTTTACAAGATCTTTTGTGTAAGCGCCAGCTAAATGATCAACCTGTGAGTAGCCGATGGAGTCTGTCTGGGGGGGGGGGGGGGGGGGAGACCAGAGAGCAGAAAAATCGAAGCAGAGAGAGAGAGAGAGAGAGAGAGAGAGAGAGAGAGAGATAGAGATCAGAGAGAGGGAAAGATGAATACAGATATCACGGCGATGGCGAAGCCGGAATATCCGGTGGTGGATCGGAATCCTCCGTTCATGAAGACGGTCGCCAACTTCAACTTCCTCGACTGCTGTCGCCTCCTCACCATCACTGGCGTCTCCGGCACCGTTGGCTACCTCTCCGGCATAAAAACCAACATCAGAGGCCCATCAATGGTCACCGGCGGCCTAATCGGCGTCATGGGCGGATTCATGTACGCCTACCAGAACTCCGCCGGACGCCTCATGGGCTTCTTTCCCAACGAAGAGGAGGTTGCACGGTTTGATAGAAATGACACATGCTGAACTGCAGGTCTGTTAAGCTAGCTGGAACTGCCGAACTGGTAGTCTCCTCCGAGATGGGATGTCTGCCGAGCTGGAGACTTTTGCCTAGCTGGGAGATCTCTGCTGAGCTGGTGTGTCTGCCGAACTGGGAGTCTCGACAGAGATGGTGGACCTGCCGAGCTAGTGTGCCTGCCGAGCTGGTCTGCATGAAGATTTTGCCGACCTACTTGCCTAGTTGGTCGAGCCTCTTTTAAGCCTTCTTCTAGCCCTTACTTCAGTTTATTTGAGGGACTGATGGGGGAAGCTAAGGTCGCCTCTTCCTCGCGGGCTGAGCTCCCTCGACCATCCGGCGTCAGAGAAAGCGTCGAGATTTTCGCCCTTCATCTTGCCGTTCGTCATCTGCTTCGCCACGAGTCGCTTGATTAGGATCTCCAGGTCGTCGATGACCCTCCATGTGTCGTCGAAGACGACGCCATGGAAGGGGTCGATGAAGTTGGAGTAGGTGCGGAAGACCTCGGTAGGGATGGCGTTGATCTGCTGGAAGGTCCGCTTCACCTTCTCGGCTCTTCTGTCCCTTGAAGAGGCCATGGATGATATGGAGAAGGAGATGGAAATGGCTTCACAGTCACAGACTTCTTCTGCTGAAGAAGAGAGAGAAAGAGAAAGAGCTGCTGCTGAAATCGACGGATCAACTCGTCTCTCTCTGGCTCTTCGAGGCATGGTGTTTGGGAAGATGACTTTTTTATCCTTTCCCACATACGGCGCCAATTGTAAGCACACAAAAATTCACAGACCCGGGGGGGTGGGGGGGGGGGGGGTGATTTTGAGACTTACTGGAGGAGGACGGAGGTTGCAGCTCCTTGGTGAAGATAAGAGAACCGCTGCCTTGAGCCTGAAAGGGGAAAAAGAAGAAAGTCAAAGGACTCTGGCCTGGGCAGCACAGGGCTCTCCGATGCCTAAGTTAGTTGCAGGACTAAGCAAAGGTTGGAGATGGAATTGGGGAGGAGATGGCATACCAGTGTATGTGGTGTTCATTTTTTGGCCTCCTTGTTCTGGAGCTGTGGCTGTGTTTACATAGAGGAAGAGAGAAGACAAGAGGGTGGCTCTGTCAGAGCCTTGTCCCATCGTAGTCTACTCTCTTTTAACTGCAGTCCCATCAGGCCTTATCTTGAGCCATGCATTTGGCAGAGGTGGAATATGGGGGAGGAAATATCCCCCCACACAAGTCTTATCTGGTAACTATCCTTTTGAATTTGATTATCAATTATCCTTTGAGTGTTTTTCTTGATTCACTTTTTTTCAAATAGTCCTATGTGCCAACTATTTTTTAGTTTTAAATGAAATTAGTTTAAATGGAAATTATTTCTCTCATCGATATTTACTTTCAGTTTTAAGTGGGGTTTTCTTTGAATGAATTAAAGGCCCGCGTTGGACGCAGGCCCTAAAGCGCTAGTATATATAAATATAACTAAGAGGAATGTTCATGTGCATACATCCCTCATC
The DNA here is from genome assembly GCA_028538565.1 of Umbellularia californica. Lineage (NCBI taxonomy): Eukaryota > Viridiplantae > Streptophyta > Magnoliopsida > Laurales > Lauraceae > Umbellularia > Umbellularia californica. The sequence goes on from JAPQWN010000005.1 coordinate 69,819,566, forward strand.
ATATGATAAGGGACACTTACATAATTGGAAATATTTTGCATGCAAAAGAGGAAAAGCTATATATGGTCATAGCAAAAGAGAATGTTCATGCGCAAAGAAGGGAAGCCACATAAGTGTCCCTCTCCATATGGTGAGGGATGGGTGCACATGAACATTCATCTATAATTAAATCTGTTATTCTAGTTATACTATTGAAGTAGCTAGTCTAGTTTAAGTTAATCTTAATATTTGTTGGTAAAGTAAAGCCCCACATCCAACATCGCCTAAGTAATGCCCTTGGCAAGGCTTCATGTATACCTGTTTGGTTGGTATATGGTTTATTATATGGTATCAAAGCGGGTTCTGATTCCGTTGTTCTTGTGTAGCCCAAGTGACAGGCTCGTCCATACAAATTGCGCCTAAGTAATGCTCTTAGCAAGGCTTCATACACACACACACACACACCTGTTTGGGCCTTCCACCTATGAGCTTAAGCTTTTAGGTTGGTATATGGTTTATTGCAATATCATAAAAACTCATCTTTAGCATAATTTCAATCGTTCTTTTTTTTTTTTTTTTCAGTAAACAATATCGTACCTTGTTAATATTCTTCTTTTACGAGAGAGAATATTTAATTAGTTTCCCTTTTTTCACCAGCTAAAAGAAAGTTGATCATTATACTCTGCCATCAGATTCTTCATATTAAAATGAGTTTAAAGATTCCTAGTCTAGCTCTAAGTCTTGTACAATCATCAGGTAGATATATTCAATACCACAAACTCTTTTGGCCCTTTTATATTCAATAACACAATCATCGGTTGTTTGTTTTGATGTTGTTGGATGATCCTGTGTCTGTTGTTGTTCGTTGGTCCTGTTTGTTCTCTGCCACGCTGTTGGTTAGTCCTGTTTGTTCGTTGGTCCCATTTGTCATGTGTCTGTTGTTTCATTTGCTGTTTACTATATCTCCCTCATTCAAAAAAAAAAAAAAAAAGGAATTGTGGGCCTTTTTAGTTTTAGAAGCGGCTAAAAATGATGGATTACTTGCGAATATCCAAAAACTACCATCACATAATTTCTCCTTTAATGGAAATTAATTGAATCAAGGAAAGATGAGAAATGAATACCAAATCATTTCCCTAATAATTCAAATCCTAGAAAAGTCAAAATCCAATCTACATGGTTACCTAATATTCTTCACAACACTTCATATTGTTCACCTCTCACATGTTCAATAAATGGATTGAGGTCATTTGACTATGACTTCCTATCTGATGAGTCCGGCCCAACTTGGCCCGATCTGTCATGAGCCAAAGCCCAAAGTTAATGGAGATCCGTTTGCAGTCCGGGCCCGTATCCACGATGCCCGGCCACGTCATAGCAGTCCGGAGCGCTTCGGAAGCAGTCAGGCCACGTCCCGCTCTTACCAGGTCCAGCGGAGAATATCGCAACTGCCTCGCCAGTGGAGGACACCTCGAACGCTCCTCGTGAACCGTGCTGAGAAGTCTCCCCATCTGTTAGGGGAAGCTTATAAATACTAGAGCCCCTCGGTACTTGAGGGGCAGGCAATTATTATTTACTAGCAAAGCTCTCTCTCTCAAGTTGTAACCCTTGAATATTAATACATCCGGCAACCTCAGCCTTTCCGAAAGTGGACGTAGGTCACACTGACCGAACCACTATAAATCCCTCTCTCTCATTTATTTCCACATTTATTACTCATACTTGACCGGTGGTGTCCTAACCAGAGTTTGACATCATCAGTTTGGCGCCGTCTGTGGGAACGTACAAAAAGTTTTCACTCTCATTCCAATTATGGTGACCACCAGATCGACAAGACGCGAAGAGGGCGAGGATGGTCCTCCACTGACTAATCCTGGCCCGAATGCTCCTGCTCCCACTCCTCAACTAATGTTGGAGACTATGCAACAGATGGTAGCCCAAAACCATCAAATACTACAACTCATGCTCGCGGGGCAAGGAGGGGTCGGAGGAGTACCGCAAGGAGGCACACGCCCGGGGCATCAAAGAGCTCCACGACGGCGAGGAGCTCCCCACCTAGGCGCCCAGGCCCCGGGCGCCCATGCTCCTGGCGCCCAGGCCCCGGGCGCCCATGCACAGGGCGCCCATGGTGTACACCCTGGCGGCGCCCATGGTGTACACCCTGGCGCCCATCCCCAGGGCGCCCCCCGTGGGGCCCAGTTGGGAGGACCCCCACCTCCAGGAGGACCCCCACCTCCGGGAGGGTCAAATCACGGAGAATTTTCACATCCTCCCTCCGCTTCTGATGGGGAGGATCCTCATTTCCAGGAAGGGGAAAGTGAGAATCAGGAGCTGGAAGGCGCGAGCTACTTCTACGATTCAAGCAGAGCAGCCCCCAACCGATGGGACGAGAAGCTCAGAGAGATGCAAGATCAACTAGGCGATGTTTTCAACGCCATGAAGGCACGCGCACCAGAGACCGTGGATTACCTAGTCAGGCGAACGGACACACCGTTCAAGCCTGACGTGGTGAACTATCCACTCCCTTGTAAGTTCAAGATGCCATCCATGGAAACCTTTGATGGAGCAAAGGATCCGCTGGATCACCTAGAAACTTACAAAACAATAATGCAGCTGCACAGTATCCCGGAGGAGATTATGTGCAGGGCGTTTCCAACCACGTTGAAGGGTTCCGCCCGACAGTGGTTTTCCAATCTCGCCCCAGCTTCCATCTCCACATTCGAGGAGCTAAGCAGGTCCTTCGTATCACATTTCATTGGAGGACGCCGCCACCAAAAGCCAGCCACACACCTGCTGAGTGTAAAGCAGGATAGTAATGAGAGTCTCCGGGCATACCTCACTCGTTTTAACGAGGAGGTACTTCAGATTGAGGAAGCCGATGACAAGGTAACCATGACAGCCTTCTTGGGAGGCCTCCGTCCTTCCAGTTTCTACTTCTCAGTAATGAAGCGCCCGCCAAAGAGCATGACGGAGCTACTGGCGAAGGCCCAGAAATATATGAATGCTGAGGACGCTACTAGGGCCAGGCGGGGCGAGTCCTCCAGAGCGGCGGACAAAGGAAAGCACGATAGAGACGACAAGAGGGAGCCAAGCAATAAGCGGAGCAGAACCGAGAGGATACCTGCCAGAGACCGACTCGGTCCTGCTCCCCAGAGAGACCGACTCGGCCCTGTTCCGCCAAGAACCCAACAAACTTTTACGGCTCTCAATGCTGCCGTTGGGCACATTCTGCTGGAAATACAAGATGATCCTGCAGTAAAATGGCCTGGGAAAATGAAATCTCCACCAAACCGCAGGAACATGACCAAATATTGTCGCTTCCATCGTGACCACGGTCATGACACTGATGATTGTTTCGACCTCAAAAGGCAGATTGAGGATCTCATCCAGCGTGGACACCTGCGCCAATATGTTGCTGGTAGGGGGCAGGCGCCACCGCCACCTCACAATACCGAAAACCAGCACCCTATTGGAGAAATCCGAACCATCTCTGGAGGGTTAGCGGAGTCTTTCTCCGCCATGAAAGCCTATGCCAGGAAGGCGAGGCATCCTGAGGAGCCACGCCCGTCAAAAGCACCGAGGCACAGCGCCGACGAAACTATATCCTTCTCGGATAAAGATCTAGAAGGCATCCAGCACCCTCATGACGACCCTCTGGTGCTCTCGATGACCATCGCCAATTTCCAGGTACATAGGATCTTGGTGGATAGTGGAAGCTCTGCAGATATCTTGTTTGTAGAGGCTTATGACAAGTTGAGGCTGGGCCGAGAGAGGTTACAGCCTGTCAAATTTCCTCTCATTGGTTTTTCGGGGGAGAAGGTGTATCCCTTGGGGGCAATCACATTGCCGGTTACAGCCGGGACAGCCCCCCGAACCTCCACCACAATGGTCAATTTCCTGGTGATAGATTGTCCATCAGCTTACAACATCATTCTGGGGCGACCTACTCTTAACTCCTTAAGAGCAGTCCCTTCCACCTATCATCTTATCCTCCGCTTCCCAACCCCGAATGGAGTGGGGGAGGCGAGAGGAGACCAAGTAGCAGCAAGAGAATGCTACGTCACCTCGATGAAGGCCAAGATAACACAGGAGGCGATGCAGGTTGAAGTCTTGGACCCAAGAGATGATGCCACCACAGAAAGAGGGGAACCTGTTGAAAAACTTACCCCTATAATCTTGAATGAAGAGCATCCAGAGAGGAAAGTATATGTTGGCTCTTCACTCCCGGAGGATCTGGTTGGCCAATTGACAGATTTTTTGAGGGATAACATGGGCATATTCGCATGGTCACATGCGGATCTTGAAGGAATCGACCCAGCGGTCGCCACCCATCGCCTCAATGTTAACCCTCTCCACAAACCTGTTCGGCAAAAGCTAAGGGGCGCCTCCACTGAAAGGGCCCAGGCAATAGACAAGGAGGTCGGAAAGCTGATTGATAACGGGGCGGTCAGGGAAGTGGCGTATCCCGAATGGCTCTCCAATGTGGTGATGGTGGCCAAGGCAAACGGTAAGTGGCGCCTTTGCGTAGACTTCAGCGAACTCAACAAGGCATGCCCAAAAAACAGTTACCCGCTGCCCAGGATTGACCTCCTCATCGACGCCACAGCGGGACACGAGCTTCTCTCCTTCCTGGATGCTTATTCTGGATATAACCAGATTAGCATGCACCCTCAAGACCAGGAAAAAACATCCTTCATCACTCCGAAGGGCACCTACTGCTACAGGGTTATGCCCTTCGGACTAAAGAACGCTGGAGCAACCTACCAACGCCTGGTGAACAGAATGTTCCACTCCCAGATCGGGCGAACGATGGAGGTGTATGTGGACGACATGCTGGTGAAAAGCTTGGCTGCAGCAGATCACATCGGTCATCTTCAAGAGACCTTTGGTGTTATTAGGACCTATAACATGAAGCTGAACCCCGAGAAGTGCGCCTTCGGCGTGGGATCAGGGAAGTTCTTGGGCTTCATGGTCAATCAGAGGGGGATTGAGGCAAACCCCGATAAAATCAAGGCTATACTGGACATGAGGTCGCCTTCATCGACTAAGGAGCTGCAGCGCCTCAATGGAAGAATTGCAGCACTAAACAGATTCGTCTCAAAATCTGCAGATAAGTGTTTGCCTTTCTTCAGAATTCTTAGAAAAGCTTTTGAATGGGGATCTGAGGCTGAGGATGCCTTCCAGAAGCTCAAGGCCTACCTGGCCACACCTCCTCTCCTTTCACATGCTTCGCCTGAGGAAGTGCTGTATTTATACCTCTCTGCCTCTCCCTCGGCGGTGAGCTCTGTTCTCATTACGAACCATAGTGGAGTGCAAAAACCCATCTATTATGTGAGCAGAGCATACCGAGGGGCAGAGGTCAGATATTCAGAGTTGGAAAAGCTGGCGCTCGCCCTCATTTCTACTGCAAGGCGTCTACGTCATTACTTCCAGGGCCACAAAATCATCGTCGTCACTGATCAACCTCTGAAGAGAGTTTTGGCAAAACCTGACGTATCGGGGAGACTCCTCAAGTGGGCAGTAGAATTGGGCGAATTTGATATTCAGTACCAACCAAGGGTCGCCATCAAGGCACAAGCACTGGCTGATTTTGTTGCTGACTTTACACATGTAGAGGACCCCACCATGTTGCTGCCGGCAGACCCAACCTCTCCCCCGGGCGCCCAAGCATCACTGGGCGCCCAGGACTCTGAAGTGGGCGCCCAGACACCTCTGGGCGCCCAGACTGAAGTGGGCGCCCAGACACCTCTGGGCGCCCAAACTGAAGTGGGCGCCCAGAGCTCCTCTCTCGGCGCCCAGACTTCTGCTGGCGCCCAATCCTCTCTCGACGCCCCGACACATGTGGGGAATTCTGCTCCCGACGCCCCGGGAACCTCTGATTCTTCGCCTGGCAACCAGATGCTTACCAAGACATCAGACTTTTCTTCTGTGCCTCATTGGGAGCTGTATGTTGATGGCTCCGCGACAAGTGAAGGAGGTGGCGCAGGACTCCTTCTGAGCAGCCCAGATGGTACACCCATCAAGTATGCGGTAAAACTCCACTTCAATACCTCGAACAATGAAGCCGAGTATGAGGCCCTCCTCTCTGGCTTGAGGTTGGCAATTGAGATGGACGCCCAGTACCTCGTCGCCCACAGTGATTCACAATTGATAGTGAATCAGGTAAATGGGCAGTTCGAAGCAAAGGAGGCAAGGATGCAGGAGTATCTTGCCATGACAAAGAGACTAATCCAGCAGTTCAAGCACTTTAAGATTAGTCACATCCCAAGAGGGGACAACATGGCAGCCGATGCACTCGCCAGGCTCGCCTCATCCTTAGAGGCCTCATATGCGGAACCAACTTTCATGGGGCACCAGTTCGAGCCAAGTAAGTTGGATACAGACACCACTAGCGTCAACTGCACCACGGCCGAATTGAACTGGATGACCCCCATCAAGGCGTACCTCCAAGAAGAAACAGTCCCAGATGATCCCCTGGAAGCCAAAAAACTCAGGATGAGAGCTTCTAAGTTCACCATCCTACAAGAGGTACTCTACAAAAAGGGTTACAACCTGCCGTTGCTGCGCTGCCTTTCCCCGGAAGAAGCTGAATACGCCCTCAGAGAGATTCACGAAGGGATTTGTGGAAATCACTCTGGAGGACGCTGCCTCGCCCATAAAGCGCTTAGGCAAGGGTACTTTTGGCCAAGCATGGTAAAAGACGCCAAGGAATTCACCATGAAATGTGACAAGTGCCAACGCTTCGCCACTGTGTCAAGGCAGCCACCAGAGGAGCTGACTACCATCCTCAGCCCATGGCCTTTCTCCAAGTGGGGCATTGACATCTTGGGCCCCCTGCCTTTGAGTAGAGGCCAGTGCAAATTCATAGTCGTCGCCATAGACTATTTCACAAAATGGGCGGAGGCAGAACCCCTAGCAAAGATAACAGACTCGAAGGTGAAGGATTTCATCTGGAAAAACCTGATCTGTCGCTTTGGGATACCTCACGCCATTGTCAGTGACAATGGCAAACAGTTCGACAACAGGCTACTCAATTCCTTCTGCGCCGACCTTCAAATAAAGCAGCCTCACTCTAGCCGGGCACACCCCCAGGCAAATGGGCAGGCAGAGGTGATGGTGAGAACAGTCCTGCGCAACCTCAAAACAAGGCTCGAAAGAGCAAAAGGTCTGTGGGTCGACGAGCTTCCGGGGGTATTATGGGCCTATCGAACTACGCCACGGACGCCTACCGGGGAAACCCCTTTCTCTCTTACTTTTGGGACTGAGGCGGTCATTCCTGTCGAAATAGGGGTACATTCCCTAAGGGTCCACCACTACGACCCTACCACCAATGAGGAAGGACTCCGCCTCAACCTCGATTTGCTAGAGGAGGCAAGAGAAATGTCTGTGGTCCGTAATGCGGAGTACAAGCGACGCATGGCCAAGTACTACAATTCGAGGGTGAAGCCTCGTTCCTTCCAACCAGGAGACCTGGTCCTCAAAAAGGTGATCCTCGCCACAAAGGACTCTCGGGAAGGAAAGTTGGGACCAAATTGGGAAGGTCCCTATCTCATAATAGAAGTGGTGAGACCGGGCACCTACAGAATCCAGAACTCTGAAGGAAAGGTCTTACCTCATCCATGGAATGCAGAGCACTTGAAGAGGTACTACCAGTGAAGATTTTGAACGGGGTGGATTAGGGTTTTTTGTCTAGGTACTTGATGTTGCACTTTTATTGTTCAAAGCATTGTTTAAAGCATTGTTCAAAATAAAGCAATGGATAGATAAATAAAATTATGTTACTTTCATTACAAAAAGGTTGCATAAGCAGAAGCAAAAGTCCCTATGCTCTAATCACTCTCATCCCCCTCCTCATCATCCTCCTCTACATCGTCCTCAGCATCATCAGAGCTGCAGCCACCATCATCAGGCGCCTCCATCGGCACAAAGCCTGATATGTCAATATCTGGAAAGGCAGCCGAAATCTTCTCTCGAAGCTCCTCGTAGCCATCAATGAAGGCATCTGCAAGGCCAATTTGTAGGTCCCTCTCAGCTTGAGAAGCTCTCTCGTTCGCTGCCTTCATCTCTGCCTCCATAGCAACTTCTCTGAGCCTCGCCTTCTCAAGGGTCCGAGCAAGCTCAGCCTCACTGAGCGAAGCCCTCTCACGGGCCTTCATAAGCTCAGCCTCACTGAGCGAAGCCCTCTCACGGGCCTTCGTAAGCTCAGCCTCATTGAGCGAAGCCTTCTCACAGGTCTTCGAAAGTTCAACTTCTGCCTCGGCCGCCCTCTTAGTGGCTGCTGAAAGTCCGATCTCAAGCTCGCTCACCCTCTCACGGGCCGCAGCAAGATCAATCCCCGAAGCCCTACCAGCGGCTTCCAAAGCAGTAATCCTCTCTTGAGCAGTGCGGAGCTCTAGCTGCATAGCCTCCTTCTCTCGTCTCATCTGACCATAAGATTGGGCTCTCGACAGCAAGCAGATGGAAGCAGTAGAGACCTGAAGAGATAAGGGACGAGGAATGAGACGGTTAAAAAGAAATAAAGGGGTAACGGCCTGGAGAAAAAGGAATAAAGAATTAGGAATCTTTACCTGAGCCAGGCCCTCTACAAATGAGTCAATAACCCCCTCGATGCCCAGGGCATTAACCCGAGAAGCCTCATGCGGTAGCACATATCTCCTTAGCCTTTCCCGCATCTCCCACGAATGACCCAGCATGGAACCAGTCCTAGCCGATACCCCTGTAGAAAGGTCCGGTTGTGGAGGACACAGTGGAGGGGCAGGAGGTGTAGCTGAAGAGGAAGACTGCGGGAAAGCAGTCTTGGCGGAAGAGATCCCTGCCGGAGGAGACACCATGGGTGAAGCCACTCGAGGAGGAGGCACCCGGGGCTCGGCGCAATTCGCTGGCGTAGAGGTTCTTGGAGAGACGTCCCTCATCCTCGCCGCCTTGGGAGAAGGGGTACCCCTATCCGAGAAGCGGGTCGAAAAGCGAGCTTCAATCATCTCTCTGCTTATCTCGATGCCTATTGAAGAGAAGTGTTATTCGAGTACGGCATATCAGGTAAACACACAAAACATTGCTAAAGTTGGAATGACTAACCTTTTCTCTTTGAAACCGATCCCGGATGGAGAACACCAGTACCACCCAAAGACGAAGAGTCCGTAGGAGGTCCACTGGTCTTTCCTCTCTCCTTGGGAAGAAGGACTCCCAAGTCCTTGTCGGGGTGATCTCTCACCGCTTGCAGCTTACGCTCCTGCTCCGTGGAAAGAAGGGGAGGATCTGTAAATGATTACATGACAGTGAGCACATGGATAATAACAAGGAAGAAATTAGAAAGAAAGCAGTCATAAAATGTACCTAGTCTCTTAGCGTCAATCCATCGGGTGGGTACCAAGGGTCGATCTGACTCAGCAACCCATTCTCCACCGATGAAGAAGAAGCGAGACTTCCAATCGTGGCAGTTTGAACGTAATCCCGTCAGCAGTTTTCCGCCCCTAGGGGTAAAATAGTACCATCCCCTGTGAGGGGCGGGGGACTCGATTAAACTGTAAGCAGCATGAAACTCGAGAGGAGAAGCGTCCTCTTGGTGTACTCTCCTCCACAGCTCAAGGAATCCGAGCATAACTCTCCACCCGTTGGGCGCTAATCGCCCTGGAGTTAAGGAGAAATAGTGAAGAATACGGCAAACTGGAGAGGGTATCGGAAACCTTAACCCTGCCTCGATCATCTCCTCATAAATGACAATGTCACCTGAGTAATCATCACAAGCTGGCTCGTCCGCCTCGGCCCGGCGGCACATCACAGTCGGGAGGATACAAACAGTAATCTTCAGAAGTTCACTATCTGTTTTAAGTACACTGAAAATGCAGCTTACTTTGGATCCGCCATCCTCAACAATCACTTTTCCTTGATACTTTTTGCGACGACGCAAAATTCTACTTGATGATCCAGCTTCGCTCGCCCGTGCTGCAGCGGTCATGCTCCCGCCCGACGCTGCCACCGTCTCCGCACCTGATGCCGTCGCCCCGGGGCCTGCGGCGCCCGGGCCTGCGGCGCCCGGGCCTGAAACCTTCGACCTACACTCAGTGCCTGCCTCGGTGACCGAGCCTGCTACTGTGCTCGCCTGAACGGAGCCGCCCGCACCTGCAGCCATCACCTGCTGTCCTGCAGGCGTACCCGCCTGGGCAAGGCCGCCCTTGTCCAAGGACGGTGCCACGCCCGCACGTACGGTGACGCCCGCTGAGAGTGCCACCCCCGACGCCGCCCCCAAGCCGGCGCTCGTGCGTGCAACGCGCCAGCAGTCGTCGCCCGTGTAGAGACGCCCACACCGCGTCCGCCGATGGGGCCCGCTGTGCCGCCCGAGCCAGCAGCGCCCACGCCGTCCGCGCCGGCGACCGCAGCGCCCGCACCGGCGCCGCCAGCGCCTGCAGCGCCCGCACCGGCGCCGCCAGGGCCAGCAGCGCCCCCGCCGTCGCCGCCGGCGCCAGCAGCGCCCCTGCCGGCGCCACCCGCGCCAGCAGCGCCCCTGCCGACGCCTGCAGCGCACGCACCGGCGCCGCCAGCGCCTGCAGCGCCGGCACCGGCGCCGCCAGTGCCTGCAGCGCCCGCACCGGCGCCGCCAGGGCCAGCAGCGCCCCCGCCGTCGCCGCCCGCGCCAGCAGCGCCCCTGCCGGCGCCGCCCGCGCCAGCAGCGCCCCTGCCGACGCCAGCAGCGCCCCCGCTGGCGCCGCCCGCGCCAGCAGCGCCCCCGCCGGCGCCCGCAGCGCCCACGCCGGCGCCCGCAGCGCCCACGCCGGCGCCGCCAGCGCACGCCTCGCCCACGCCGCCTGGGCCCGCCGCGGTGGTCTGAACGGCGGTCCGTACTGCAGTCGTCGTGCCCGCCAGTCCGGGGTCAACGTTGACCTCCACCTGCTTCTTCTTCATGGCACCTCTTGTTGCAGTGGAAGATGAATGGAGGAAGGATGAAGAAAAGCTAAGATGGATGGAGGAAAGAGAGGGGAAGAAAAAATCTCTTTTTCTTTCTCTGGGGAGAGGAACAAATTAAGAGAGTGAAGTGGGTTTTCACAGGGCTTTTATAGCCTAGGGTTTCACAAACCCTACAAGGCCTTAGGATAAAAAAAAAAAAAGAAACCAGACATCAGAGGAGTCTCACGCTGGCAGGACACTCCTAAAAAATCCTTCTCCTTAGGGCTGGCGAAGAGCACAAGAAGCTTGCAGGGAGAGGAACGCGGCAACAGTTATTTGAATGGAAGAGAAGCCAGATATGCAAAATGCCCCCCTTTCAAAACTTCTTTGGGCGCGGGGCATTGAGGGGCAAATGATAAGTCCGGCCCAACTTGGCCCGATCTGTCATGAGCCAAAGCCCAAAGTTAATGGAGATCCGTTTGCAGTCCGGGCCCGTATCCACGATGCCCGGCCACGTCATAGCAGTCCGGAGCGCTTCGGAAGCAGTCAGGCCACGTCCCGCTCTTACCAGGTCCAGCGGAGAATATCGCAACTGCCTCGCCAGTCGAGGACACCTCGAACGCTCCTCGTGAACCGTGCTGAGAAGTCTCCCCATCTGTTAGGGGAAGCTTATAAATACTAGAGCCCCTCGGTACTTGAGGGGCAGGCAATTATTATTTACTAGCAAAGCTCTCTCTCTCAAGTTGTAACCCTTGAATATTAATACACCGGCAACCTCAGCCTTTCCGAAAGTGGACGTAGGTCACACTGACCGAACCACTATAAATCCCTCTCTCTCATTTATTTCCACATTTATTACTCATACTTGACCGGTGGTGTCCTAACCAGAGTTTGACATCATCACTATCTATTCAATTCCGCTGTATTTTGTTGTATTAAACGAAAGAAAATTAAAGACATTGATATGCCCAAAGTCTCCAATTTTTCCTTATTTAAAGGTCATTTCACCAAAATCCTCTTGTTCAGCCTGTAAATTTCTACGATTCTAAAGTAGGGGTAGTGCTCATGGGACAGTCCAAACCCCACCTCAGTCCTCGATCATCAGGCTGGAACGTGGGCTCCATTTTAGGTGTTTATCATTCTGCCTAATTATCAATGGGTCGGGATTGTGCCTATGTATGCACAATGGCGTAGCTGGGAACAACATATCCAACACAGAGAGCAGTGTGCGTATTTGTGAAAATGGACTGTGCTTAGACCTGATTCCAAGCATGAGAAAGATAGTCAGCATGCAATCTTTTATTCCTTAACATACAAACACCAATTATTCAATCTTAAAACCAACAACAGCCAGTGACTCGTCAATGAACTTTCACTCAAATGCCACTGAGATTGGGCTTCTAACAGAGTACTTGGAACTGACCCAAATCAGTTCCCCCTCCGAAAAGGTCCCACTGCTCCCAGCTGAGCTAGTCTTACTCAAAGTCACGTTAAAGGTCATCTTCTCATTGACCTGACTAAAGACCAGGACTCTTGGTTCCACACTCAAACTGGCCCCTTCTGGCCAGGCAAAGTTCAGCCGGTACGTGGAATTTGCCTCTCCAACGTTTGTCACCGTCCTTGTAAAAGTCTGGGTGGTGCCCAGCTTAACAGAAAATGAAGGGTAGTTTAGCTCCCCTTCTGAAATGCTTGTGTAATTGGAGCAGCTAACGATATATCTAGTGATGGATTGCACTTCTGCATCTGAGTAATTCAACCCACAGAGGTATGGGATGTAATCCATAGGTTCGAGATCAAAAATGAGCCCCGGATCATTGGCCTGAGATGGGTTCACATGGCCCGAGCCCATCGTGAATACATCTGCGGGCCTCAGTGTCTGATCCACAATCAACCCGAAGGTATTGGTAGTTGTGTTGGCCGTGGTCATGATGGCAGACTTGATCGCGGCTGGGGACCAATCTGGGTGTGAGCTCTTGAGTAGCGCGGCGATCCCACTCAGATGTGGGGTGGCCATCGACGTACCAGAGATGATGTTGAAGGTGAGCAATGGGTTGGCAGGGTCCACTTGGAAGGGCCATGCGGCCAAGACGCTCACTCCTGGGCCTATGATGTCAGGTTTTAAAATGCCTGGGCTGGCCAAGCTGGGCCCTCTTGATGAGAAGGATGCAACCGTTGGAGAAGGTCTGTAGCCAAGGACTGTGCCTTTGAAGATGATGGCAGCCATTGGACTTTCTGATGAATTCCAGTATGACACAATCTTCAATGCATCCATGAAGCTCACATCGGACGCAGGCAGCACGTGAGTGTCCGCGATGGTGGTATAACCATCTTCTTCCCTGTTCAGGAGGATCATAGCGGCCCCTCCGGCGGCCTGGACGATGGCGCCCTTTTCGACCCGACCCGAGGCTCCACCTCTTAGGCACAGGACCGCCTTCCCACTCAAATCAGTCCCATTCAAGGACCCTTCATCACATGTTGCAGCCCCTGCTTTTCCACTTGCTCCTGGGAACACAAGAGGCAATAAGTCTGAGCTGAAGTTCTTGGGTTGGTAAACCGATTCTCCATCGTATTGCTCCCCATTACCGAGCTTTACTGTTGCAACGATCCTCCTATCCATCGTGCTTGCTCCCACCGTGAGAATCCAAGGCGCCTCATTCGAGAGTGATTGGTTGTAGGGTCCTGAATTACCCGCCGCACAGCACACAAAAATGTTTTTCTGGATTGCCCCAAATGCACCAATTGCAATGCTATCAGCATAGAATGGGATGGAGAATCCACCAATTGAAATTGAGAGCACATCAACATTGTCCTCAACCGCGGCATCTAGCCCAGCTAGTAAGTCACTGTCAGGACAGCCGCCTGAGAAGCATACTTTGTACATGGCAAGGTGAGCCAATGGTGCCATTCCTACTGCAGTCCCACCGGCATTTCCGAAAATGCTGACGTTCTCGACGAACGCTCCGGCTGCGGTGCTCGATGTGTGTGTTCCATGTCCTTCATCGTCTACCGGTGCCTCTGCGGTGGGCCTTCCTAGCATCGCCTTGGCTCCCCTATCGAAGGTCCTCGCACCGATGAGCTTGTTGTTGCAGCTGGTGGCGTTGAAGTCACAGCGCCCATTCCATTTTGCAGGAGGAGTGGGCATCCCTTCACCGCTGAAAGACGGGTGGTCGGGGAAGATGCCGGTGTCCAAGACGCCTATGATCACGCCCTTGCCGAAATTGGAGTCCTTCCAGAAGCCAGCATCCGGCTGCAGCCCCATGAAGCTGGGACTGTGGGTGGTCTGGAGAGGCAAGAGTCTATCTGGGAAAGCAGAAACAAATCCTTCCTTCCCTTTCATGGCTTCCACTTCCTCTTCGCTCAACTGGGCGGCGAAGCCAGTAATGGCATGGGTGTAGGAATAAACCATTCTATTCTCTTCGGAGCTAGCGACGCTGGCGGGCAAGAAGGATCTGTACCAGCTCTCCCTGTCTTCAGAGCTGGTGAATACTTTGTTATCGAGCTGTCTAACATGGACTATGTAGGTTTGAAGGTGGGGACTTTTGGTAGTTTTGTGGGTCAACAGCGCATGTTGGGTTCGACCCATGGTGGGGGAGGAATTGAATGATAAAAAGATGATTGTGAAGAGGAAGAAGAGAGACATGTTTGGAAACATTTCTAATTTCTTGTTCTTATGCATGAAGTGGGGAAACATAAGCGGTAAGATGCTAGCGCTTCTGGGTTTGTGCATGAAGATGGAGGGTTTGGTTTCCTATAAATAGATGAAATGGAGAGGGATGTTGTCAATGTTCTTGTCAGAGGCTTTTGTATGGGTTCTAACGCTGGCTGGCGGGGGATTCGATAACAATGAAAATTGGCTTGGAGTGCTTGGAGGTTTTGACTTGGTTTTGACTTTCGGCCTTCATGTGTTCGGTTGTACAATATGTATTTTGACTTTAGGAACTCTGGTATGACCGCCTGATATTGGGCAAACCGAAGCCTTATTTTTTATGAAACTCTAAGCGTTTGGAAATCGTTGGTCTAGTGTATGTCTCATTTGGTATGATTGGCAGAGACCTTATCCGGAGTGCGGCTGAGGGCTGCCTGCGCACGGTAAGTCGGGCTGAGGCAATCACATGGGGCCCTTGATCAAGAACCTAGATTTTCACCATCCAAACAAGTGCATTGTGGATCCAATGATCAGTTCATTTGGGTGGGTGTCCAAATCCATGGACCTAGTGCAATTTAGGCGGGTCTCTGTGTGTACAGTCCATGCAGCTCGGCAACTCACATATATACTTCAATCAGAATTTTAAGTTGCTCGCTCTAAATTACTTAGAAATAAACATTAATGGTTTAAGGGGCCGCTCTCACTTGAGCACCGATTCTCATGGAAAGGTGAGCATCATTTCTTGTGGGGCCCACCTAGGGATGAGAAACCCACCTCCACCTATTTGCGTTTGGTGATGGATGATTGAATCATCATCTCAACTACTTGATCAACAACCGACAAGTTTTCAAGGAGTGCGTAGTTGATCCAAAGGTCCAATCCATTTAGACAGGTGCTAGATTTAGGTTCAGTAAAGGGGTCCCTATTTTACGGTCTACTAAGATGGATCATAAGGTGGGCCCACTACGTATTGTGCTCATGACAATGTGAGCACCAGGGATCAATCTAACAATGATCCCAAATCGTTTTAAAGTGGGATTTGTCCAATGCTCACAAAAGAAACTTCCATTTATTTCAATTGAATTAGAATTTTAATTAGTGGGTCTCATTGAGTAGTTCATGGATGAGTATGAATGCTAAACTTTAACTTAGAGAATTCCCAAGTTAAAGGAGTAAAACTCCACAATGGGGTCCACCTATTGAGAAATTAAGTCAGTTAAAATGAATTTCCACTTGATGCATGCATCATATATCTCCAAATTTTATTGCAATAGGAATTGACCCCACCTTAAGATTGACCATTAGGAACTTGACTCCTCATAGTTAAGTCAAGCTCGAAGGCTGCCTATGTGGATGTTCATGGGCTATGTTAGACTAGGCTGAAGCAAAGCCAAACCCGACTGCCTAACTTTAGAAACACGAACAAACATTTGGTCCAAGCTCGATAGGGATCCTAATTGCCTGACCTGAGCTTGGCCCACTAGAAATATGTAGAGTTGGGTAAGGATAGCTTTCTATAATTTGAGCACAAAATTGGGAACAACATGAAAAAGATGCCAAACAGGCCCTTATTTTGCCAAATCAATGACTAAACCACCTGTTTGAGACATGCTAGCATGACGTGCCTTCTCACTAATTCAGCCATATCAGTCACTAAACTACAGGCATTACTTGTTCAAGTCTGGTTGGGCGAGCTTGAGATTTTTTGAACTTAATTGAAGCTCGGATCAGATATATATATATATATATATATGGGGAACATTCATGTGCATCTATCCCTCACCATTAGGTGATGGCACTTTCCCTTTTTGCACATGAATTATAGAAGTGTACCTCACCCTATGTACTTGAAAATTCACTTTTGTACTTGAAAATTCCCATTTATGGAAGTGTCCCTCACCCTATGGTGAGGGATGGATGCACATGAATATTCTCATATATATATATATATATATATATATATAATATGGACCCACATTTTAGATTCAGGTCAAGTCCGAAAGCTAAACCAGAAGACCTAGCCCCGCCCAAATTGGGATGGGTCCAGGTCTGGCCTAGGCTACTCTAACTTAACCTGGTCTATGAGCACCCCCAGCTGCCCTCTGGTGAACTGTAGATGAAGACATGTGAGCAAGGCCAACCCGATAACCTGTGTCGGTTTGTTTTTCTCTCTTAATAGATGGACACTTAACGTGGTAGAGTTGGTGTCACATCTCGGTCCCGAATCACTCTGGCCTAGGGTAATCCCCGAGGTGAAACACACGTACTCCCATAATATTGTACCCGTCTCGAGCCAAATACAACACACGAAGGAGAGAAAAATAACTTTTCCACGCGTGAGTTAAATTCACTAGAACATATCAATAACAATTAATCATAGCGGAAACTGTAATTCATTTATGTGAGGGTATCAATTCCAATTCAGTCCATTTAACATTCAAGTTTAATACAAAAGAATCACATAACTATATACATTGTTTTACAAAAGAGAGTGTATAAAAGAACCTTATACAAACACTACCAAAAGTATAACAAAAGAATAACTAAAACTTAAGTATGGCCCATGCAAAAAAAAGGGCTAGCCACACAACTGTAACAACTCCAAAACATGCTACTCACTCTCCGAGGAAGACAGCTAAGCGGCTCGGGCTCTGGCCACTCTTCTAACCCTGGAGGTACCTCTTGGGTAACCTTATCTTCCTCGTTGGCCTTTTCAAGGCAGGAAGTTGCACATGCGACTGTGACACTAAGAGTAGTGTCTCAATACGACGATTCAGCAAGTATAGGCAATAATAAGGGAATACATAATGCTTCAAAATTGAATTAAAAGACGATTAAATTAATAGATGTCAATGATAAGTATTAACTAAGCAAATTGTCGAATAATTTATGCTTGTGAATCAAATATAATGAAAACATACTATTTGGCTACTACATTGAGCTCATCCTCTCATAGAGAGAGCGAATCTAGTTGGGATGTCATCAGCGGCCCGGCCAAAAACTAGCTGGTTACCCAGGTCTGGAGTTCCGGTACTCCGGATGATTTACCGTAGTAGTCTCGAATAATTAAACTAAGTTCAACCCCGTCGGGTATCACAAGGTCGAAGCTAAGTAATGCCGACTCGATCGAATCAAATAATAATCGGATTTGAGTAAGTTCGTATTTCACTTGTCCAAATCAAATCGAATAGCAGTCACATATCACGAATACTTACTCAATCCGCATTTCCCGTGAATATTGAATCATGTATACGATATTGAAGTTACGAATTGAATGTAAACAATTGAACCTCAAGGAATACTAGCAATGCAACAAATCTACTAGTTAGGAATTGATATCAATCATGAAATTGTACTCCAATATGAAATGCAATAATTTAAGGGAATCAAGACATTTTTATGAATCAATACTGGACTGTTGGTTTTAGTCTTTCACCTTCCAATACAACGTAGGTTGGGATGTCAACATTTTACTACCTTGTTAGGTGTTACTATTTATGAGAAATATGTTGAATTTTTAAACTAACCGTCATGGCGTGGTGTTAGACTAATGAATGTCCATTGGACCAATTAATGAAAGTTTTAAGGTCATAAGGGTCTTAAGGATCCTAAGTTACTATGGATACAAAGGTATGCACCCTAATTACCTAATGGAGGTAATTAGGTAATTATGGTGGGTCATGATAGATTAAGGGCGATGATTTACCCTAAAATTCGGTCAAAAGAAGCTCAGTTTACAGCTTTAAGTTCGCTCGAGGGGACCCAGGTTCGTTTGAGCGGACCCTATCTAGAGGTTTGATTGCTCGGGCGATCCCTATTGATTGCTTGAGCGATGGTTTTAGAAGTGTGGTCGCTCAAGCAGACCCATGTTCATTCAAGCGGACCCCATCTAGAGAGGTATTTGCTCGGGCAATCATTTAATCGCTCGAACGTGTGCTTCAGGAGGAGGTTCGCTCGAGCGAATTCTCTAGTTCGCTCGAGTGAATGCTCCAGAATTCCTGAATTCGAAATTCTCATTGTTTCTTCTTCCATTCAATTTTCCAACTCCCTTCTACCACAAATCTTGCACAATGGAGCCTCCATGCTCCCATTCACCACATACACACCATCCCATTCCATTACTTATAAACCATAAGAACAATCCAAGCCATCCATTTATTAAAAGATAAAAGCATTGAGTAAGAGTCTCATTTTGAATCAATGAAATTTAACATGATGTAAATCCAAATTAAGCTTATACTTGCCTCAAATGGTGCTTTCCAAAGCTTTCCAACTCAAGACCCAAGAAAAAACCCCAAATACCAAACCCTAATCACATTAAACACATGGAAAACACATGGATATGCATGTATGTCTACCACAAGAGCCTTTTGACTCAATTGCAACTTAAGAACATGAAACAAAAGGGGTTTGGCTCTTACCTCAACAAGAAGTCCGAATTTGACAAGAATGGAGAATGAAGGAGATGGGTCCTTGCCCTCAATGAATAGAGGAAGATGATGATGATGAAGATGAAGATGAGTCCACTTTAGTTCTTAAGATGGTTCTTGGTGATTGAGAGAGAGGGAAAGAGAATTGAAGCAGAAGAGTAGAGGAGAAAGAAGTCGAGAAGAAGAAGAGTAGAGAAAAAAGAGAATGAAAAAGGAAATGAAAGGATAAGGTTGTATTTAAAAGGGGTATGAATGCCATTTTGCAAGAATGTTCACTACAATAGTATATTTCCATTTTGAGTCAAATGAAGGTCCACTAGTTCAATGGTTGGTCAAATGAAGGAGAGCCTAATACGAAAATCGACGTACTCGTCGAAATACAAGCGATGATGCCAAAACGACGTGTAAATAATGCAAAATGCCAAAATCAATAATTACGAAAAAGCGCTTGACTCTACTCAACTAAGTCAAATCAGTTCCCACTCATCCAAGACTCAAGACTCAACTAACTCAACTCATAAAGGCTAATTAACACTAATTACCATAATTAACGACCAAACACAATTAATTTAGCCAGAACACCATTAATTAGCACTAATCAGGGTTAAATTGGGTCTGGGTGTAACAATTGGTATGTGTTTTTACCCCCCAAAAAACAAGGGTAGGTCTTAGAAGTTGAAGTGTGCTGGCAGCCTAGCACAAACAAAACCCACACAAAGTTGCCAACCCACTAATAGTTCAGTCAGTGTCATGGGCATGGGAGGACATAGGGGCCGATTGTGGGGTGGGTCTTCCAATCTCATAGTCACCGCTGAGAAAGAGGAGAGATTTATGTGAAAAAAGTAACCTTAAATACTGATTAGATGAATTGATTAATGATTTCATTATCTATATGGTACCCATTTTACACATGTCTCACCTACTAGAATTGATGTAGTTTCTCCATCTTTATTTTTAATGAAGTTTTTGCGAATATCGAAGAATGAATAAAACCCATTCTTTTCATTTTTTGAACGAAACAATGGGTCAATGATGGTTTAAATATAGAGGGAGAAAAGGAAAAGGAGGAAAAAGGCTACGAAATTAAAGGGGAGCTTTATGTGTCATTGTTGATCAGGTCGAATGTTTTTGAAAGGTGTGAACTACGCTTCTTCATGTTTTTGAAAGGTCTGAAGAATGTTAATTTCTTACCGATAATCGACTTATTCATGTTTTTCCATTTGAGATCCTCCCCCACGCATAATTTACACACATGTCAAATTTCTGAAAATTTTGTTGCCTCAATCATTTGTTACTTAAACTTTGCAAATTATCGTGTTTGATTATCGAAGATTTTTTTTTTTTTTTTGGCTTGATTAAGTTTTTGGATCTGTGCATTTTGCATTGAGGATGAAATATTCTGATTAAGGGGGAGTATAAACTTTGTCAATATATTCTAAACAAAAAAAGGGAGACATGCATATGAGTAGTATGAGTAATATGAGTATAAGGGATTGATTATTGAATTTCAATTTCATGATATTGCACAAGTTTGAGATAACATGTTTTCCAGGACGTCAAGACAAGTTTACAAGATGTTACTGAGCTGAAGATGGTTTCTTTTTGTAATATTTTTGAGTTGGGATTTTTCTTGTAACTAGAAGTTTTGTCCATGAATTGCGAAATGGGGAGATTGTAAGGATTTTTGAGTGTTGGCAAATTCATTGGGTGATTGGCAAAATTGGGATTTATATTTTATATGTATTTTTCTAGATTGGACTACCCAAGATTGCATTTTTGAGAAGAAATTCAAGAGATCTGAAAATCCACTATGTACGCTCAAGCAATTCTCTCTTGTGCTCGAACCGGTGACACAAAGTGCAATTTTTCTAAAACCAGAATCTCATCCACTCGAGCAGATCCCATCCTGCGCTCGAGTGGATGACGCATGAAATTAGAATCCTGATCTGGAAATTACTTCCTAATTTCCTTTATCCTACTAATTTGAGTCCTACTTGTCTTACAAGACTCAAGGCACGAACCAAGGTCTATATATTTTCATCCTCTCTCATTTAGGACTTACTTCTCTCTCCAATTCTAAACCCTGGACCATGTAAAAACAAATTTGAGGAATGAAAATAAAATGTCCTCATATTTTCTGTATGAACAGTAAAGACTTTTAGATAAATTCCCCGTAAGTTTCATAAGAGGAACTCCACTCAATTTATACACAAAGATATTTCAAATTCAAAATCAAACTAACTCTTATCCTAATCCTAACAACTCAATATTCTCTAACTTCTCCCTTTGACCACATGATCGTTTCAAGGAAATGATCTGTGATTGTTGACATTAAAAATAAAATCCTTTGATCTTTAAAAAAAAATATAAATGACATATATTTTGCATAAATGATCATATTTTCTTCTTCTTGAGATCACAGTCCGTCTGTTGATCCATCTCTATCGCAACCCGCTCGTCTTGAGTTTGTTGGTGCCGATGGTCCACTAGATCAGATCTGATACAATCTTTTTCAGAAGTTTTGAAGATTGCAAGGCTTAAGGTGAAAGGATGGTTAGATAGGAGAAGATGCTGATTTTCTTTATTGAAATAATTTTTTTTTTACGGTGCAGGATCATACCCAGCTTGATCCGAAGATCGTCACTGGGTCCACGTTTTGATTCCATAAAGACTTTTAGATAAATTCACCATAAGAGGAACTCTTCTCAATTTATACGCAAAGATATTTTAAATTCCAAATCAAACTAACTCTTATCTTAATCCTAACAATTTATATACCCTTTAACAATTTTTTAGTGTACAAACTTTAATCAAGTGCCCCCCGCACCCACCCCCCCTACTATTACATGTGCCAATATGCTTTTATTTATTGTATTGGTTTTACACAACCATAAGCTTGCTACACGTGGACTTGTTGTCTATAAATAACCACAGTGACTACATTTATACCTCAATATAGAAGTCCATAAAATAGATGGTGGATATCTTCTACTCTTGCACTGAAACAACACGAAGGGGGTCCTCCAGCTGTTAGGTAATGGCGTAATGCCCAACTTACGGCACATATTCCTCTCTTCTAGTGACATCTTGTTGTGAAGCTCCCATGCAAATGAATGAAGAAGGGACGCCAGCGTTAGGTGCACCATTCTCAAGGTAAGAGGCAAGCTAGGACATATCCTTCGACCTGCACCGAATGGTATGAATTGGCAATCTTGGCCTTTGAAATCAAGTTTAGAATGTAAGAACCTCTCAGGCAAGAAGGAAGCAGGGTTTGTCCAGGCATTTGGGTCCCTCCCAATGGCCCATGCATTCACAATAACTTGAGAGTCCTTGGGAATGATATACCCACAAATCTCCATAGTCGA
The DNA here is from genome assembly GCA_028538565.1 of Umbellularia californica. Taxonomy (NCBI): domain Eukaryota; kingdom Viridiplantae; phylum Streptophyta; class Magnoliopsida; order Laurales; family Lauraceae; genus Umbellularia; species Umbellularia californica. The sequence continues at coordinate 69,841,867 of JAPQWN010000005.1, forward strand.
CTCAGCTCTGTGTGGGATGAGAAGGGGAGCTGGTGGGTGTAGACGCAGGGTTTCCTTCACTGTTGCTTGCAAATAAGGGAGTCGAGCAATATCTGATTCTTCCACTTGTTTTCCTTTGGGGACGGTTTCCTTGAGTTCTGATCGAGCCATCGACATGGTATCTGGGTTGTGACGCAACTCGGCCATTGCCCACTGGGCTTGTTTGGATGTATGGTGAATTGAAGTATGGTGAGGTGTTATGATGGTGTTTTTTTTTTTTAGTTGTTTGACATGGAATCTTTTTGATTTTTTATATAGTAAAGTTGATTTTTTTTTGCCTTTTGTGGAGAAAGGAGGTAGCTTTTTTTACTTTTTTTTAAAAAATTCGGAGGGAATTTTGAAATTGTGTACTTTTGATATGACCATTTGTCATTTCTTGTCTGGATTCACTTTACTTTAACTAATTAATTGCCAAATACACCCTAAGTTTAGGAAAATGATCCCCTGTTTGGATCAAACAGGGTTTGGGTGCCACATGAGAAAGAAAAAAAAATTTGGTGGAGAAGATGAGATGTCATTGATTTGATATCTCTCCCCCATGTGGGTCCCACCTTGGTGAATGCGCACTATGATAGAAACGTGACTAGTACTGGTGTGGCATCACTTCTGACGTAGAGTTAGATATGGCTTCGCAATAGTGCTAGATCGTATGGTGGCACCCACTCCTTTTGAGTTAAACTTAAGAATATATGTTTGGAGGAGATGAAATACAATTTGAACAGTCCAAATGATCTCTATGTGGGCCCACCATTGAGTTAAAAAATATAAAAATTACTCGGTCTAGTGTAATTGCTACGACAGAGGATCTAAACTCTTCCTTTTCTTCCTCCACTTCTATCTCTCCCTTCCCTCATATGTTCCAAAAGGCATTTCAGCACAGAAAAATAACACCAAACACAAGGGATTTGTGGATCTCGTGCTTCTATATTTGATGTTATGTTCGTTTGGGATATTGTTCGTACAACAGTCCCAGATTAGATATTCGCTCGTGAACTGTCGGAGTTTAAATATTTTTCACGGAAACTTTTCTTGCGATTTCTTAGGATCACGCGATATCACACACATATATCTTTGGCCCGTGCGATATCACATATATCATGCTGTGTGATGTCTTAGGGCTGCGTGATATAGTGCTATTATTGTACGAACATCTCTATGAAAAATATTTAAACTTCAACGATTTTGAGGCGAATCACAGATATAAGGGCAATTGCAGCAATATCACTGTTCATTTTGGAGAAAGGAAATCAGAATAGACTTTAGCCATTTGAAATTACTTTTGGTACTTCATAAATAAGCGGGATGACTATCACTGTAAAGTCGATCGTTTAGTGCCGGGACCATCCTATATATTCGGTCCAAAAAAATCAAAATTAAAATAGTTCTTGGAAGATCATTGCTTACATAAAAGACCCCTTTCAAGGAAACCTGTAGACCTTAAAAACACATATCAAGGGATTAGAAACGTTTGGTTGAGTTTGTTTTTCACCCATAGATAGGCCATAATCAGATATTTCTATCCCCCATCCCCCATGGACTGGTGAATTACCCAACCTTGGTCACCACCACTCTGAGTTGGAGTCTGGATCCTCTATGGCTTTTGAGTTAGGGAAAATACTGAGTTAATAGTGGTGAGAATCCAACAAATTAGAGGGCCATATCTATTGAAAAGTTGAGTCCCTAAAAATAAAAGCCTTCCAATTTAGTATCGCATATCTCCAAAAAAATTATTCAAATAGGATTATTTTCCACTGTGAAATTGATTGTTTGATCGAAAAATGTGATTAACATAATTTTATGTATATTTGTTAATTATGTTTTCTATCAAACAGAAAGTCATATGGTGGTTGCAACTTCTATTGTGCTCAACTTTAGGTTAATGTCGTACTTTGAGGGGGAATTTGTTTTGAATGGCTTGGATTTTCTATAGATGGACTACAGTACTATGTATTTTTGCTCCTTTAACTTGGGATTTCTAAGTCCAAGGCCAACAACTGGACTCCTTTTAAGTTGCTATGGGTTACATTGATCAAATTCGTCTTGGAAATTGACTCTGTGCCTACTTGTTTGCATTATAATACATACGATCTGAATACCTATGAAGTCATGCCAAGAAGTTAAAAATGAAGATCAAAGGTTCTTTTTTAAAAATAGCATCAAATAGCCTCTCTGTTTATAAATATAAAATCAACAAAGGATGAGAAATGAATAACAAGGCAACACTGCAGTAATTCAATACCTAAAAAAGTAAAGGTCCTATCAACATCTACTCCTTATATCTTTCACCACTCACCACATGTTCCTTACCCCTCATCTCTTTACTAATCCATTGGTAGAGTTTATTTCGTCATAAATTCATATGCATTTTGAAATTTCAATAGGGTCGATCACGAATCCACCCTAATGATAAATAAGTCCCAATACAGATTCCAATATGGATTTGCGGAATTAAGAAATCTAATTTAATCAATCAATCAATCACAAGATGGACACTTCAATTTTATACGTGGAAAACCCAAAATAGGGAAAAAAACCACGGGACCTCACCCTGGTCCGAAATGATCAAAGCACTAATGAAAACGAAGGTTACAAGATACTCACTACCCCTTTTACAGTTGAACACAACCTAAGACCGTAGTAGATCTAGTCGACGAACACGCCGTTCACCTTCTCCAGTACTTTGATCTCCACGCCTTGAACAAGGCGAATCTGCAAGTATGTTGAGGATGAGTCTCCAGATAATGAGGCTTCAGCACATGATTCTCATAAGTGCTCTCTGGAGGGGAGCAATCTCTCTAGGATGATCTAGGGTTTTTGGGAGAGAGAGATAGTAAAAAACCTCAAGCCATCTCTCATAGGCTTAATCCTTATATGGGGCTTTTTCAAAACGAATGAGAGAGCTGGCTTTAGACTTGGATAGAGATAGGACAAAGGGAGATCCACAAAAGTAGGTTTAAGTTCGCCGCTATCCGATCGATCGGCCTGAGGGTCCGATCGATCGGACTGAGAATAACTGAGAGTTATTTAGGTCCGATCGATCGGCCAAGATGTCCGATCGATCGGACTGAGAATAACTGAGAGCTTTTTAGGTCCGATCGATCGGCCAAGGTGTCCGATCGATCGGACTGAGAATAACTAGAAGCTCTGCCCATTCTTCATGTTGACATCCGATCAAGTCTTCGAAATTCTTCGTCTTCGGATTTCTTCCATGAGGCTACAGTCTAATCTAAAAAATTAAAAATTACATTTATTCCCATGTTTTGTCCATCCACATGAAGTAGCCAACTCTCAAAAACTTACACATTCTCTTTTACAAGAATCTTAAGAATTTTTGTTTGAGGAATTTTGGAATTCTCCAAATGTTATCCCTCACACAGACTACCAAAACACTCATGGCCCATCCAGCTAGCATTTTGAAATGCTAAGGGGGTTGGGATTTGAGAAATTTTAAAAGCCATTTGTGACTGGGTTAGGATTTTTAATTTAAACTACTAAACATATCATTTTCAAATGTTAAGGATATAAAAATAATATTATTGTCAAAAATCCTCAACATCAGAAATTCTTGTCAGAATTATCTCTAAAGAAATAGCATGTATCACTCATCTTTCACTTGTTTAATAATCCTTTATAGAGCTCATTTCAGAATAAATTCATGTGTATTCAATTCCTATGTATCTTAATGCAAAATAATAAGTCCAAATTTTTTTTATGTCTCTCTTAATTGTTTAATCCTAAGAATTTGAGGCAAACACATTCAATTTCAACAAAAATTGTAAGGGGACATATGTGAATAAAACAAAAATTGTAAGGGGTCGTATGTGAATAAAAACAAAGGTTTTCAAAAAAGGTTCTGTGGACCTAGCAAACCATACCAAGGAATCCCACTCTCCAGATCACACCAGAAGTATCTATGTAAGTATTTAGTTTAGAGTCTAGGTCTCCTACATGTCGAGATTTGTACCGTGAGCTTACAAAGAGATAATCCAAACCATTTAAGATGGACTCCATCCCCACCGAGTACATATCCATAAATCTCAATTCAATAGCAGTAGATCCCACCATCCTATTGAGAAAATGACGGGAATGTGATTCACGCCACATTAGCATTTATATATGCCACATGAGCACCCGTCATGTTTTTAATCATCTGTTCAATCTTATGGTGAGATCCTCTCCTATTAAATTGAAATCCAAAAAAATGTTTTTGGAGGGAAAGAGATTTAGCTTGAACAGTCCAGATTATCTCTTTCAGGGGTTCACATGGAGTTTCCATAGTTTACTCTTGTAATTCCAGTCATGCACCTTATTCAAGATTGGTTTAATGAACTATGCAGGCAGACTGCAGTGGTGTGTTTGCCGATTCCCGCAAGTATACGGTTGTCTCAAGTAATATAGACTACAGAAGTCCGAATATCGTTCCCACGAGGATCGTTACAAAGAAAATAACAATGATCAATGAAAAGGAGTATCAACTCATAAATAGCTAACAAATGTAGATTGAGATAACAAAAAAACAATAAAAACAAGAAAAAAGATAATAACAAGGGAAATAAAAAATGCAAACTAAAAGACAATAAGAAACTAGATAACAAAGAGATGTAAGTAGAAATAGAAGAACTCAAGTGAGAACAAGGTTTGTAATAAGTTAGTAACAAAGTTAATGACAAAAGAAAACTAACAAGGTTAATAACAAGAACAAATAAACAATGTTAGATAGATCAAATGAGTAAGTATGTGAAAACAACAAGTGAAAGATCAAGATAAAAAGAAAATAGAAACATCCATGGAAATGAGCTAATAACTAGTAAGTAAGATAGGGAATTAATGGATGGAGATGAAAATAAGTGTGCAAAAATAGTGTAAAATCAAAAGGGGAATAAAAACAAATACATAGAAGGTAAGAACAAATAAGCTAATGGATATGATGGTGTAGATAGAGAAATGAAATGTAAGAATTAAAACAAGTAAATAAATGTGTGAGAATGTGAATACAATTAAGCTAAAGTAAGTAAAATAAGCAACAAGCAATACTAATGGATAGATTGAATCATCTAGAATCCACTAAATGACACTAATCCAACACTAATGCTCTTCTACTTTTTCAAACAAATACTCAAATCTAATGACAAATCAATGCTTAGATTTGGAATATATAACTTTAAAGCTCTAAGATAGAAATTAACAATCTAATAGTTAAGACTTTCTTCCTTTCATAAAAGAAAAGATTCCTAATGACTATCTATCAAAAGTAAGCATAAACCATCAAAAGATATTAACTCCTAAGCATGATTTATCAAACCTAAGCATGGATAGTAAAAAGAATACTAAGATAGAAAATAAGCATGGAAGGTAGCACATTGTAATGAAAAAAAATTTATTCTAGCATATTAAGCACATAAACAAAGGGAATTAAGAGCATAAACAAAACGAATAGTATTAACTTAGCTTCATCTAGAAGATTTAATCAAAGTGATTAGCCATCCATTGAAAAAGACAAAGCTTTCATTATAAATCTTCAAATTTTACAAAGCTTTCCTCACTTTCTCTCTATAATTGCTCTCAATTACATGAATAGCTTAAGTAAAGAAGAGGAGGCTCTCCTTGCTTGTGTGTGTAATGCTTAGAGCTCCATTCCTTATATAGAAACATTTGCCTTGCTCTATTTTGGTTTTTTTCCAATGTGAGACTTCACAGGAATGAAAATATGAACATATGAATGTGATTCTCATGTTAGAAATTGCCTAATTTTGTCATTTCTTCATCCAATTGTCTTCCAAACTTAATCCTTACTCTCTTTAACTCTTGAATCTCAACTTTAATCTTCAAATTAATCTTCAATTAACACCTCTAAAGAGAAATTAATATAATTGAGAGTATTTTCGAACATATTTTGTATGGAGGCTATTGGAACTTAAATAAATGCATACAAATGACCATCTATAATGAAAAGATATGAGCAAAGCATGATGGGGAGGAGATTTATTATTTTTTTTTTTACTAAAAATAGTGTTTTGAGTTCTTTTGTTTTTGAAAAATCATAAGATAATGTTATGAAAGTGTATCTTTTGTGAACTCATCATGGTGTGGTAATATAATAAATTTGGTGAGCTTTGTATAAGGGTGAGACTCTAGATTTGCGCTGAGCCCATCGTTCCAAATAGATTATAGGCCACTTTTTTATCCTAAAACCTCAAAGAAAAGTATTAACTAGGGGATGATTATGGACTGATCCAACACAGGGCAAATCCGGGCTATTTGGGCCATGCTTGATACATAATCTAGGGCCATTTAATATTGTCAAATACTTGCCAAATTGAAAGGATGATTTTAATCAAGGCTCATTTAATCAAATACAGTAATCTAGGTCCATTTAATTAGATATGGTAATCTAGGCCCATGCGATCTCAAATAAAAGTGAGGAATGCCATTGAAAGGATGTTCTAGTCCCAAGTTCCAATTAAATGGGCCTAGCCTATGTTGTGTTGTATAACTTTAGAAATTTTTGTTAAAAAAATGCAATTTTAGATGGAGTTTCTCTAGAGTTAGAGATTTTTATTAACTTATGGTGAATTAAAGTATGGTGAGGTGAAGCATCAAATCAAGAGAAAATAAAATATAAGGTGTTATGATAGTGTTTTGTTTTTAGTTGTTTGGTATGAAATCTTTTTTATTTTTTGTACAGAAAAGTGAAGTTTTTTTGTCTTTTAGTGAAGAAAGGAGGTTGCTTCTTTTTTATTTTTTTTTAAAAAATTCGGAGGGAATTTTAAGATTGTTTACTTTTGATATGATCCTTTGTTATTTCTTATCTGGATTCACTTTACTCTACTTTAACTAATTAATTGCCAAACACACCCTTATGTTGCACCCTTAATATTGTTTGGGTTCTTTTGTTTATTTGAACAGTGAGCCCGTCTCGTGGGCTCCATGGTATAACTTTATTAGCTCTTTTTTTGTCTGAGAATGATCTATCATTTTTGTATATGAATGTAGAGATAGAGAGAGATTTTCATGACATTGGTTGAGTGAATATATAACAATTTTGTGTTTTAGGCTTTGAAATTTTTACAATCTTCTCTCAAACGGAATAAAATATCTAGATCTCATTCTATTAATATTCTTCATTTTCATATTTATATGATCTAGGTTAAATATCAATTTTTTTTAATATGATTCTAAAAATTAAATCTTATACATTTACACATGTAGTTAAGTAGCTTAAAAGACAAAAAAACCCCCAAGAAAAATTTGTACCAATGGTTCAAACTCAAGGAAATTCACGCGGCTCTATAGTGGAGCCTACCTATGAAAAACCTAATTAAAAAAAAAAAAACAATTTCTCAGTCTTGTATAGGCCCTTGCAGATTTCACTTTTATTGGAGATGAACCTGCTTGTATTGATCCTGTATAAAATACATGAATTCCTTGTGATATTATAATCAAGTGTATTATACTTTGTTACCATAGGCCAAAGCATATTAGGTTTAATGTTCCATGATTTATGATACAAAATAAAGGCGTTTTTATCAGCGGTTAAGATTTAAATTGGCAGGCCACACCATGATTTTTTTTTAATATTGTAGTCAAGTGCAATATACTAATAAATCTTACTATATTGAGGTCGGCTAACTTGATAAATCTTACCGAGGACCCAAAATATATATTAGAGTCAAAATTTCATTGCAGATAAGACTGGAGTCAAAATTTAAGGTAAATTAGCCAACAGTCCTTGAGCACGGTCTTCTAAGGCATCAAGGACAGCAACTTTTTCACTAATGTCTATAGTCCAGATAGCTGGAGATATTTTGGTGAGAGGTACCTAATATGCCACGTCATATATTTTCATGACTAATTTGCCCCTTTCAACCCTCATTCATAGGCCAAATTCTCTCTTATTCTCTATTGTCCCAGAGAACTCCTTCTTTCTTCTTCTCTCTCATTTTCCATTTTCTGTTCCTTTCCATGGTTGTGGAGTATCGTTGCAGAGAACCTTTCGTCGCCACCATGACTTCCGATTTTCTCTTTTTCATTTTTTTCAAAGATAGAAATGATTTTACTTTCTCTTACTCTTTCATCTGAAGTCTCTTCCAAATCTCTTTACAACTGATTTGAAAGAGAGCAGTTTGCACTTTTGCTTGTTTTCCTCTCTTTTTTCTTGATTGGATCATGGTCATCAAGTGTTCTTATTTTGGATTTCGATTTTTGTTAGAATCTAATTTTCCGTATTCTAACTTCTGGTTTCGCCGAACTCAGATAAATTTCCCAGAATCTCTAATAAACTGGACAAAAACTCAGATAAATTTGTTTGAGTTTTGCCAGAAACTCAGATAAATTTATCTGAGTTTTGGAAAATTTATCTAAGTTTCCGGAAGGCCAGTGCTTTCATCGTATCATCCATTGCCTGTGCAAATGGAACCATCGGCAATTCAACCGAAAGGGAGCCTGGATCAGCTCCAAAGATTAGAATGCATGTGTTGTTAAAGGTGAATCCTTGAAACAAATCTTGCAAATCCATGACGCCTTAGTCTTGGTTGGCTTTGTGCTTAAGAACATGCATTAGGTCATTCGCCTTTGCTTGGCTTGTCCTGTTAACAAAGGTGCGAAATTTCTTGTTGCTCATAACGCTGTGAGCCATTTTTCACTGAATTCTCCATGACTCAGAATCTAAATTGATAATAGATTCTCCAAAGATATTAAAGATTCTTGCAAATTCAGGTCCCCTGGCGAAACTAGAGAAGTTGGTGTTGTACATGTAGTTGATGTTGCCAGAAGGTAAAGGAAGAGCTATCCAAAATCTACCTTGACATCCTGACTATTATAGATAAGCATATGATACCTTCTTCTGGCTCTGAAGAATCAACTATTTTTTACTACAAGATGTGAGTTTCATAGCTTATAGTTTGCCAAAACTCAAATAAATTTGTCTGAGGTCTGCTTTTGCTGACGTGTATAGAGGCTTTTTTGTCTTTTTCACTGCCTCATTTTTATGAGAGGACTTCCGTCGGTACGATAAAATATAGTGGACCTTAGGCTATAAAAGCAAATGATGAGGGACCTCTGCCCAAATGCCACCAAAATTTAACGGGTCACATATTAGAGAAAAGCATCTTTCTATATAGTTCAGTTATTTCAAAATTGAAATAGACAGACAATATTGAAGATAAGACACATGAATTTTTTTTGTAATATCTTACTCAAGTGTATCATATTTGTTAAATCTTACAATGCATATGAAACATAGTATTACAATGCATTTGAAACATAGCAGAGTCAATTGTGTTATATCATAGACCACATATGGACATTTAGATTTTAAAGTAGGTGGGCCGCGTCGTGGAGCCTCATGAGTGTGACCAACTTAAGAAAAACTGAATAGGTTCTTGATCTAAAATAGAAAGAAATGAATTTTTAAATTTTATATAACGGTAATATTAATTGAGAACTAGTTCTCACATATTATATGAGAATTTTTTTTGTGGAGTCCAATTGTGGGCCTTATTTGGGGATGGGACCAGGGGGATGAAAAGATCTATGTGAGACCAACCCAACTATCAAGTTTGACGCCAAACACACCCCCCTAACCCCTTCATCCCTAGCCCACAAGTTTAATAGCTTCAGACTAAAAACATATTCAACCCTCGATCCAACAATTCAGTCTATTCGGATCTGTGTTAATCCTTCGGATAAGTTACTATCAGGGGGTTCCCTACTGGTTGCTACGAAGGGTGTACACGGATCGACTTGGTGCAGATTGTGCCAAATCCATGAACAATCCGTTACCTACGGATTTATAGATTTGGAATCTGTTACCAATATGTGGCTATTAAAAATCGATCTGATCCGATCTGTGGAGGATCGGATCGGATCGAATTAATCCGTTCAATCTACTATTAAAAGAAAGATATCAAATATGTTGTAAAGAGTTTCATATTTGACTCCATAAATTTTTTTCTTGTTTTATGCTTAGACATCTTAACTTATATTTAGACTCCTTAATTTCTTTTATTCATATTTAGTGTCAACGGATCGGATTGGATCGGATTGAATCCTCGGATTGAGGGTGAAATCCGTCACCGATCCGTTGCTAACGGATTAGAAGATTTTTAATCAGTCACCAATATTTTTACCTTCAGATCGGTTAAAAATCTGCGGATCGGATCGAATCGACGGATTTTTGTGCACTCTTAGTTGCTAAGTTTGGATGGGTTGCTGCTAGTTTAGCCCTGCAAAAAATTCTCCTATAATACGTGAGAACTAGTTCTCACTTGAATATTTCTCTTTTATCGAATTCCCCTCATTTTCAATACTAGATAAATCTTAGATGATATACTGTCCATAGTAGAGTCAAAAGCTGTAATGGATGCCTTTATTGTTGACAGAGCGATCACGTCAACACCTAAATATAAAAGTACATAAATACCATCTACTCTTGCACAGGAACAACAAGAAGAGGGGCCTCCATCTGTAAGGTGATTCCAAACTTATCACCCATATTCATCTCTTCCGGCGACATCCCATTAGGAAGCTTCCATGCAAATGAATGTAGAAGGGATGCTAGTGATAGATGCACCATCCTAAAGGCCAGAGGCAAGCCAGGACATATCCTTCGACCTGCACCGAATGGGATAAATTGGCAATCTTGGCCTTTGAAATCAAGTTTAGAATGTAAGAACCTCTCAGGCAAGAAGCAAGTTGGGTTTGTCCAAACATTTGGGTCTCTTCCAATGGCCCATGCATTCACAATAACTTGAGTGTTCTTGGGTATGGTGAAGCCACAAGTTTCCACAGTTGACTCAACTCTGTGAGGGATGAGGAGGGGAGCTGGTGGGTGTAGACGTAGGGTTTCCTTCACTACTGCTTGTAAGTAAGGAAGTCGAGCAATGTCTGATTCCTCCACTTGTTTTCCTTTGGCGATGGCTTCTTTGAGTTCTGATCGAACCGTTAACAAGGTATGTGGGTTGCGGAGCAACTCAGCCATGGCCCATTCTATGGTGGTTGAACTTGTGTCACTTCCCGCAACAAATATGTCCTGATTAACAAACTTAATTTTGTCATTATATAGAAAAATCAACTAACTACTTCGATTAGACTTACTCTAGATTACAACAACATCTATATGTTAAGGGAGAGCAGTATTTGAATCCCTGGACATTTTGGACCTTTAGATTTATGTACATATTTTTGTACATAAATCCTAGGGCTGAGAATGGATTCAAGAGCTTGGTAATTTTGTAATTATTTGAAAACAAATGGGCAGTAACTTTTTAATAAGGACAAGAGGATACGGGAGTGCCATTGATTTTCTGTGAAATTACGAAACCTGCCATTATCTTTTCTCAGAGGATATGGGAGTGTCCTTGGTTTTCTGTGAAATTACGAAACGTGCAATTATCTTTTCAAAACTTCCTTGCAAGTAGAGATATGATTAAATACACTGCTATGATTGCAATTGAGTGATTGAACGGTGTGGAATTTGGGCCTACAACTTACTAGTTTGCCCCTTCACATATATATGCTGTTTTTCACGGATTGTGGAATCTGGGCTAACTTGGATTGTTTTGGTAGCAGATGCAAATGTGCCTTGCATGCAATTAAACTAGACTGCTTATAGTAGTGGGCCACTTCTGATATTCAATGGTGGTTAAACAAGGGTCCAATTGGTTGGGCTGTTTTACCTAAAAAAATAAAATCCGGCTGGGCTTGATTTGAAGCTGATTGATCCAATGGGTCACATAAAAAATTTGAGTTAAATTTGTTAAATTATGGGCGGTGTTAGTTGTTAGGTGGTCAAAAGAAGAGTAATTAGATTTAGTTGTGCTCAGCGTGGTGCGCTGTGCCTTCAGGCACGGGCAATGACTAGTACATACATACATATGTGCGTATGTATTTATGCATGCATGAATGTATGTATCCGTGTATGTATATAGGTATGTTCTTTACAAGGACTCAAACTCAAACAACACATACACAGTACACATGTCACTAGCCAGTTGCACAGCAAGGGGATAAATAAAAATAAAATCTGATTGTAAATCAAGGAACAAAACCAATTATAGTTATAACACAAAACTTGGGAGGTGGATTTAATTGTAAAGTAAAAGAAACAAAATTAACTATCATAATTTACACGAAACTTCGGATGATTTACATGGGTAGAACGCAGGGGGACTTTGTTGAAAATCTTTTAATAGTTTCATATCAAGAGAAAGCATCCTACTTGTGATCTGCACAAATCCTTATAATATCCTCTATCTTCCTGGAAACTTTTCTATAATTTTTCCAAATTAGAACATGTGGCAGGCTCATAAAGACCATTGGTCCAATTTTATCATATACAAGAAGAGATCAGGAGATTATTTTCTACAAATTATAAGATTTAATTGAATGTTAATTGTCCTTTCAACCACATGCTTCACCGCTTGTGTGGCCCCCATCAATTCCTTTGAGTTTCATTCTTGCAAACATACTCCCTAGGTTGGTTGGATACTTAACGCATTAGCTACACTACACGGGACGATATACACACAACGCCTAGTATCCATCGTTTACATCTAGGACTATTGGCGTATCTAATCTCATTCATGAACGAAAAGGAAAATTAATCTCATAGAACAACTTCTACTTTTATCACTTATAAAACATATGAACAAATATCATAAGAAACTTCATATGCTTTATTTGGATCAATACAATAGGGATGCCAATTCGTTTAAAGTGAAATTTGTCGAACGTGCACATAAGAGATTGTCATTGTTTTCAAACGAATTAAACCTTTAATAAGTGGGTTTCACTAAGGTGCTCATGGATGAGTATGAATGCTATGAGTCTCACTTAGAGAATTCCTAAGTGGAATTTTATGATAGGGTCTACCCATTGAAAACCAAACCGCTTAAAAGAATGTCCTTACTTTGCATGGGATGTCTTCAAATCTTACTCCAATAGGAATTGGCCTCGTCGTAAGACGAACCATGAGGATCCGGACTTCTCATGGATACCTCATGAGTGCACAGAGGTTTCCCTAAGGGGTGTTCATGGGCTAGGCTGAGTAAAAGCCAGACTTGGCCTGACTTCTAAACACAAGCCCATGACTGAAACATATCAAGCCCGAGCCTGCTCATTTAGTCCCTCGGGCTGGATTATCGCTTATTCAGACGGATCAGTGACTAAACTACAAGCCTTACTTGTTCAAGTCAGGCCGGGCCGAATAGGCTTTCTATCACTTATTTGGCTAAATAGGTCACTAAACAACAAGCTAGTCTCTGCTCATGCCAGACAGGTCGAGCTTGGGGCACCATTGCATAATTGATCAAATATTATATGAGCCCATGTCTTATATTCGGGCTGAACCCAATTGCTAAAACCGATATCCAACCTGGCCCAACATGGGCAGAGCCAGAATCGGGCTCAAGCTAACCTGGCCTATGAGCACCCCTGTCTGCCCATCAGTGTACTTTAGATGAAGAACAGCAAGCAGGGCCCACTCATCACCAAAAGTCAAGCAGCACCATTGTCTCGTTTTGTTTTCATTTCAGTATACTTTTTCTTTTCAAGATAAAGAGATAATAGTATCAATCCTTGAATCTTGATCGCTTGCATGTAATCCTAATCATACATGCAATCAGTGAGGAAGATTGGTGTATCTTTCTTCTTTTCATCTCTCTTTCTTTGAATAAGAAGACAGAAAGGAAATTTGCTATCCTTTGAATTTGGATTCATTACCCCCAAAAGTAGAGTCCGGATCCTAGAGTCTCTTCGACAACTCTATTGACATATGCTCAAATTTTACTTTAATTCCTAACTGATTGAACACATATTTGTTTTTCCCTTTTTTTTTTTTTTTTTTTAGGCTATCAGTTGCCAATCCCTTTGCAGTTATAGAACCTACAACCTCTTAGGATTAGATTGAGCATATATGGATAACGTGTCGTTAATAGATATCAATAAATGGGCCCATGGCGGAGTTCCACAAATCAGAAACCATGTGGGAGACGAATAGGGTGATCGGAACTTGTTGATAACTAGTGTGCTACATATATACAAACCACACAAAAATTCGAACAGGATATTGCCATAAGAAATGTACAAACAGAAGAACGATGATACATACCGTAAGCAGAGCTTTGATTTCGTGGCGCTTGAGCTGAAACCCCTTATCATCGTTCTGATCAAGAAGCACATCCAAGAAATCCTCTCTCCTCGAATAACCACCCAACGATCTCTCCCTCGTACGCCCATCGATCATTTCATCAAACAGATGGTGCAGCTTCTCAAAATACCCCATCGATCGACGCCTCACCCCTTGCAAATCCATCCACCTCAGAAACGGCAGGTAATCAGAAATATTAGGCTTCCCAGCCTCCTGCAAAATCCCCCAAACCACGTCCTTAAACTCCTGCGCTTCCTCAGACTGAGACCCCAGTTCCACCAGATCCACCGAGAAAACACTGTTCGATATCAGATTCAATATCGTAACGAAACCGGCGTGCCCGATATCCACCGCCCGCTTCGTAACGGAGCAGTCTCCCACGTGCGAGACCAGCTCCCGCACCTTGGCTCTTCGCAGGGCTATGTTGGCGTCGAGCCTCTGGACGGTCATGATCTGAGTGTTCAAGAGGGTCCGGAGGGTTCTCCAGCGAGGGTTTGGTGGGATCCACACGACCGAGGACTCGTGGTGCCTGAGGACTCGAACTGAGTCGATGACTGTTCGGCCCGAGAAGATGAGGTCGTGCTTGAGGAGGAGCTGGTTAGCCATGGTGGCCGTGGAGACGACGACTGTCGTTAAGCTGCCGAGTTGGAGAGTCATGAGGGGGCCGTAGAGTCGGGCGAGTTGGGCGAGGGACTCGTTGGGTTTGGAGCCGAGTTTGAAGAGGCTTCCTACGATGGGGAGAGGGAAGGGACCTGGTGGGAGTTTGCTGTTTCTTGTTCGGAGGAGGAAATGGATGCATGTCCAAACTATGAGAATCAGGAAGAGAAACGTTAACAAATCCATTCTCTCTCTCTCTCTCTCTCTCTCTCTCTCTCTCTCTCTCTCTGTATGCAAAAGAAAGGGGTTGAGTGAAGGAGAGAAGGGTTCTTCACCTACTTGTATGTGAGGGAAAGATTGATCTGAACAAGTAGGCATTGAATCTAACTTCAGATTTTTGTTGACATCAGCTACTAGAATTTTATGAGAGCAAAGTTTGAACAAGGATGAAGCTTCAGAGACCAAAATGAAAGGTTATAATCATTCTATGGCCCGACATTTTTTGCACACTCGTAATTCACATGGGAGAAGCGACATTGTTTGCACACTCGTAATTCACATGGGAGCTTCTCAGGGGTGGATGTTAGCGTCAGCCGTCAGCTCGTTTGGCACCTTTGTTTTCGTTCTAGAACATATCTTCATTTCTCTGAAACAAAACCATTAAAAACAGGGAAATTTTCTGTACCCCAAAGTAATTGATTCCTCTCCCTTGTCATTAAAGTTATTTTACCCATGCGTTCTACGTACAGTCCGTACCTTGCCAAAATATATTTTTTTTATTTACTATATCCCAACGAATGTTGCAATACCACAAGTTATGAAGTTGCGATAATGCAATTTATGTTGTGATTTTGCAATTTATATTGCAACATCCCAACTCGAGAAACCCTTTTCATCCTTTATCCCTTCCTGTTTCGACTATGCATCATTTTCACCTGCGGTAACACTCTTCCCCAGCTGTTTTCACCATCCTCCTCCATTGCCAACTTATTTGCAAATATGCAAGGCACCCAACGTCCGTTCGGCGTTGACGAAGCATCATCATCTCCATTGTCTATAACTACAAGTGGAATTCCTTGTATCCTAACTACATTCAAAAGACACAAAAGAAGAAAAAAAATAATAATACAATAAATAAGAGAGAGATACATACAAGGTGAGAAACATGGAATGAATAAAATAGACAAAGATGTGGCAGGAGATGCACTTGCTATGTATGACAATGGCTTGAGGTTAACTCGCAGAGAATGTGGTAGGAGATCACTTGCTATGTATGTCAGTGCATTCCAACTTAACTTGCAGAGAATGGAAGCAAAGAACCCAGTCTAGAGACGAAAGCAATGGAACGGAAATAAATTATAAACCGAAAAGCATTCGTTGACTTTTAACGTAACACTTTCTGCAATATCACAACATAGCTTGCGGTATTGCAACTTAATAACTTACGGTATTGCAACATAAATTGTGATATCGTAGATAAAAAAGTGCTTTTTGAACAGAATAGTGGTACTGACAGTACAAAGAACGTCTGGGTAAAATAGCCAACTTTAGTAACAAGGGGGAGGAATCAAGGACGTTAGGTTACCGTACAGAAAAAATCCCTTAAAAACATGTTTGGTTGAATGATTGTAATCATTTCAAGGAAGAACTTGGAAAGTAACACTCCATTTCTAAGGAAAATACGAAACTCAAAACTCTCATGTCGACCGTGTCACACTTTTCCATAACTCCATCATTGAGTTCACATAAAAATCGTTTAGACCGTTGAAAGTAATTTTCCCTCCACCAATTTAAGATGATAAGATCCATAAGTTTAAAGTTAAAGTAGAGTTGGTCCCACCTTAGGAATGAGCACTATGATGGAAACGTGACTAGTGCTGGTGTGGCATCACTTTTGATGTAGAGATAGACATGTTTTCGCAATAGTGCTAGATCGTATGGTGGCACCCTCTCCTTTTGAGCTCAAACTTAAGAATGTATGTTTGGAGGAGATGAAATACACTTTGAACAGTCCAAATGATCTCTATGTGGGCCCACCATTGAGTTAAAAAAATTATAATTACTTAGTCTAGTGTAATTGCTACGATGGAGGATCTAAACTCTTCCTTTTCTTTCTCCACTTCTATCTTTCCCTTCCCTCATATATTCCAAAAGGCATTTCAGCACAAAAAATTAACACCAAACACAAGGGATTTGTGGATCTCGTGCTTCTATATTTGATGTTATGTTCGTTCGGGATATTGTTTGTACATACAACAATCCTAGATTAGATATTCGCTCATGAACTGTTGAAGTTTAAATATTTTTCACAGAACTCCTCGTGCAATTTCTTAGGACCATGCGATATCGCACACATAGGAGTGTGTAATATCTTTGGCCCGTGTGATATCACATAGATCGTTCTGTGCGATGTCTTGGGGTTGCGGGATATAGTACTATTATTGAACGAACATCTCTATCGAAAATATTTAAACTTCACCTGTTTTGGGGCAAATGGCATATTGTAAGAGTTTTAGTTGGCTAATTCATTGGGTTATGGACAAAACCGGGACTCTTAAAATTGTAATTTTATTTAGGAAGGACTGCTCAAGATCAACTTGCAAAGAAGATTAGTTGGTCAGGGAACTGACAGAGTTCGCTTGGGTAGTGACCAAATGAAAAGGAAAAAGGAAGAATAGTTGTGGAGAAACCTTGAGATACTTTTGAATAAATGGAAAAGCAATAGAGAAACCCTATTGAAAATCTATTTTAACAATAGAGAAAGTAGTAGGAACGAAGAAAGTCGCAGGAAGAATTTGAGATTTAGTGCTTTAGGAGATGAGAACGGAGAAAAATATAGAAGCACTACAACAAAGCACATAAAAGCCGACCAAAATATTGGTCGGGGAAGACCAAAATTTGGTCGCCAATACTTTTCCCGACCATTAAAATTTGGTCGGCATTTGGTCGGCGAAGCTCAGTCGGGAAAACTTTTACCGACCAAATAATTTATTAGTCGCTAAACTCATTTTTTTTACCGACTAAAGAGTGGTCGGCAATAATTTAATCTTTACCGACGAAATGGTCGCGAAATACCCAGATTTTAGCGACTAGTTAGTCGGCAAATTGGAAAAAAAAATGTACATGTAAACAGCCTTTCCCGACTAATTCGTCGGGAAAACTCAATTTTCCCGACCAATTAGTCGGCAAAAACAACCTTTCCCGACCAAATTTTGGTCGGGAATACTCATTAACATGCATTTTTAATTTATTCCCGACCAATTAGTCGGCAAAAACCTACATTTTCCGACCAAATTTTGGTCTGGAATACTCCTTAACATGCATTTTTTATTTATTCCCGACCAATTGGTCGGCAAAAACAACCTTTCCTGACCAAATTTTGGTCGGGAATACTCATTAACATGCATTTTTAATTTATTCCCGACTAATTGGTCGGCAAAAAACAACCTTTCCCGACCATAAATTGGTCGGCAATAGTCTTAAAATAAACTGGGTGCAATCTTCTAATTTATTCCCGACGAACCAGTCGGCAAAACTAATTTTTCGCGACCGGGACTTAGTCGGAAATAGTCTTAAAAATATACTGGTTGTACTTTTTTTATTTATTCCCGACCAATTAGTCGGTAAAAACAACCTTTCCCGACCAAAACTTGGTCGGCAATACTCTTTTTAAAAAAAAAAAATAGCTGTAGCTATTTTGATTTTCCTAATTTATTTTTTTCCTGTAACATTTATCACAACCACACAAACTAACTAAATAAAACAGCATCCACCATCAATACCATCCAAATTAAACCTTCAATACTCTAAATAAAATTAAGTACAAAATGTGTACAACACTTTAAAATTTAGTCCAATATCTACCCACATAAACTAGTTCTTAACTTTTAAAACAAAGTTATATACACCATCTAAAAATATAACATATAGCCATCTAAAAGTCAAAAAAAACATAGTCAACCATGGATGGCCGCAAAGAACCGCAAACCAGCAATGCATCAGCAACAGACTTAGACCAACAGATGCAACACATAGCAGGCATCAGCAACAAAACATCAAAAGCAAAAGAATTCAGCAAACCTGCCACATATCAAGAAAAAAAACATTCAAATTAGGAATATTTTTATATGCTTCAATTTTTATATAGCATCAAAATTTACTAATGATATTTTCCTATGTAGAACATAAGATCATAGAGAATGACAAGAGTACTTAGGATAGTGTTACATTATTACATAGACCATGTGTTGTCTATAGGTTTTTTGTTTTTAATTTGCACTACAAGAAAAATTGCATTTAGCGATGGCCGCCGGTAAAAGCTGTACGTGTTTTTTTAAAATGGATTCTTTTAGCGGAGGTCATGTGGCCGCCGCTAAAAGTAATATTTTTTTTTCCAATATGCAGGCTACAATAAGTACAGAAATACCTGCCAATAATTTACAGCAACATGAATTTTACCAGTACATGTGAACCATAAGGGCAATGAATCAAAAGAACCATAAGGGCAATGAATCAAAAGAACCAAATTTTAAAGTTTGTTTTGTTAACCATAGTCAACTAATTATTACCAGTACATAGAGAAACAAAAACTGAAAAAAGTACATCAATGGTTACATTACATACCAATTTGGTGAAATGTGAGTGCAGGGAGGTTTGTCCCCTTTTTTCCCTACTTTTACAGAAGCCATAGCTAGTTTTCTTTTATTGTTCTTTTTGGAAATGCATAAGGAGAGATTATATAGATGTGCAAAAAGGAACAGAATCTTCACCACTTAGAAGGACCAAAGCTAACTACAATGAACACAAAGTGTGGGTCTGGTCCCTGGATACTTGGCATCACAATTGCACGAATATTCCTTGCCTTTCTTGGGTTGTGTTTTACCTGCATACCTTTATCACATGAACATTCTACAAATGGAAAGTTTTTATGCCATCTTTCATAATAGGAAGAGTGTGCTTACTTTTCTGCTGTCACTATCACATACCTTTTGTAGCAGATTTCAAATGAACCACTCAATATTGCATCCATAGCATCTGTATCAGATATTTTCTTACACTTGATCTAATCCAATAATCTGCTGGGTATAAAAGATTTTGGTTACACCTAAGAAGTTAAAAACTTAAGAGGGATTGGGATAAGAAAAACATCTTGTTATGGTATTGAGATTTTCATGGCTGAGTTAAGATCAATATTAGGACTAAGTATCACAAGTTAAGAAAAATGCACAATTTAGGAGCAGTTAAGTTTTGCCTCTGTATGAAATGCGAATTGAAGCCTATATATAATTTTCATAGGGACTTTCCACTTAAGCAAGAGAACAACAGATTTAAGCACAGATTCCTTTCTATCACAAAGTTGCCTGGTCAAGGGACCACCATAGAATCAGCATCAAGGTTCAAACAACATACCAAGTTCAGAAATAGGGCCACTCTTTTCATTGAACAATTCTCTTCAAAATCACCTTTGAAGAACTGGGCTGTCTCCATGTTTACTCCCATTGCTGCAAAAGAAAGAGGAATTAAAATGCAGAAATACAGGAACACACACATAGGTGTCCACCTACACACACACACACACACACACACACACACACACACACACACACACACACAAACAACCACCTAATTCATTGACAGCCACCTGCACATAATCAGATAGTGTAGGTGTAGATTAGTGAGAGCACAAAAGAAACATATGGATAAAATTTAAGACAGAGCATATCATAAAACATGGGGAAAAACACCTACATTTATGTATTCACCTGACAATGAAGCAATCTCAACTCATAGGAGAAAATAAGACAGCAATGCCTAAGATAAGAATCCAATATTAATAACCATTTTATGTTATTCGAGAATATGTCTCACCTTCATGAGCTACTTACCGAAATGCATGCAGTCTCCTCATCTAATAGAATAGCCCAACTTGAAAGTTAAAGCAGATTATAGAAAAGTACAAATAGAAGCATCCATATAACAAGTAGAGATATGATGGTCTGTAAACAAAGAGAACAGCACCAATTCATGATAATAATTGTAAAGTAAATTTAGAATTCTATATGACAGAAATTCATATACTTTCCAAACAGTAGCTTAATTACATAAATGAAATAAAATTCCAAAAAACATTTCATCACAGTGTCTACATCCCATTACAAACATCACAACAACATAAGATTTATCCCGCTTCATCACATCCCAATCAAGTGTCTCACTCCATACATACTTTTCAAAATGAAACCTGTATATTCAAATCCTATGGACATCGTTTTCCAGACCAAAAATTAACCTACTATCTGCATCTGTGCATATAGTCTTACTACTTCCAGTATCAAACTATTCACATTGGAACAAAACTACTTGATGGTTAAACATATATTTCATTTCCAACACTTTACACAAAAACCCATAGAAGTCATGAGTTTGTCCCCCATGATCTCCTTCAACTACCACCCCACTATTCTGACTTCTTCGACGATTTTCCAGATCCTTTGTATGAAATCGAACACCATTAGATATGCAACCTGAATATAAACTTATTATTGGATTAGGTCCATTAGCTAATGACCATAATTCATCAGTGGCTTCTGGCGACCCCTGAGATCTCAAATGATTCATCTACATAATGAAAAGTAGTGCACATTAATTGATTATGAAGTAAATTAGGTGAATGAGAAAAGGATATATTACAACTATATCTTACACGACATTTAAACCAG
Organism: Umbellularia californica; assembly: GCA_028538565.1. Classification (NCBI taxonomy): domain Eukaryota; kingdom Viridiplantae; phylum Streptophyta; class Magnoliopsida; order Laurales; family Lauraceae; genus Umbellularia; species Umbellularia californica. The sequence continues at coordinate 69,863,368 of JAPQWN010000005.1, forward strand.
TTGGGGAACAACTCCATTTGCCTCTTCATGATATTCATTGTACTTTCACTCTCCAATATGTGTTTGTGCTCCCTAGTTAAAATAATGAAAATACGTAATAAATATCATAATTAATTGCTCATTCCTTAAATAATAAAAACGTATATGCGAAAACGTACTCTAAATATGGGCTATTTCAGAGCTGTTGTAAAGGACAAACCAATGAGCCATATCCCGTTCTTTAGTGGAAACATCATGAGGTCGATACATCGGAAGAATAGGACGAACACTTTGATTGAATATTGCCAACCCAGGCCCACGATCACTACGATCATTATTCCGCTCTTCTCTGTTGTACACAGTTTCAGTCTCGTTGAGGTACATTGAGCAGAAGGCTAGACATTCTTTCACAACATATGCCTCTGCAATTGAACCTTCTGGACGAGCTCGATTTGTGACAAACTTTTTCAATGTGCCAAGAAACCTTCAATATAAAAGAGATAAAACCAAGAATTATGTTACATATTGGACATTCTATATTGGCCTTCAACAAGTAATCCCATAATTAAAAGTAAATAGCTATTACCGTTCAATTGGGTACATCCACCGGTATTGCACTGGCCCCCCAAGTTTGGCCTCGTGAGGTAAATGAACAGGCAAATGAACCATGACGTCAAAAAATGCAGGAGGAAAAATCTTCTCTAACTTGCAAAGAATTAAAGCAATGCGTTCCTCCAATTTTTCAAGCTGACTTATATTCAATGTCTTAGCACATAATTCTTGGAAAAATTTGCCGAGCTCAAACAATGGAGTGCAAATATCCTTGCTAAGGCACCCACGCATCCCAACCGGAAGAATTTTCTGTAATAGAACATGACAGTCATGACTTTTAAGACCCAACAATCTACCATCCTTTGTATTTACATATCTGGATATGTTTGCTGCATATCCGTCTGGATACTTGATAGTTTGTAAGAAGTCTAGGAACCTTTGTCTTTCTTGTGGAGACAATGTGTACAATGCAGGAGGCATTACAAGCTTGCCATCATGACGCTCCTTGCAATGCAAAGTTTTTCTGATCTTCATATCTTTTAAATCCATGCGAGCTTTTGGGGTATCCTTATTCTTCCCATGAATGCTCAACAGTGTGCCAATCAAACTATCACATATATTTTTTTCTATGTGCATGACATCAAGATTGTGCCTGAGATTGAGTGTCTTCCAATAAGGTAGCTCAAACATAATGCTTTTTTTGTTCCAGTTCAGGTTGAATTTCTTCATAACAGCTGCTTGAGATTTGCTCATCAATTTTTGTCTCTTAAGATTGTTTGGATGCTTCCCAAACGGGTCATACATACCTGAAGACACTTGTTCAAAGATTTGTTCACCAGTTAAAACCTGTGGCCTTGGCCGATTCTCAACTTTACCATCGAAAAGCTTGCTTTTTCGCCAAGAATGATCCTCAGGAAGGAAACGACGAGCACCCATGTATCCAATCTTACCTCTCAATGATTGGGTTGAATGTTCTTCATTACAATTAGGGCAAGCCATATAGCCTTTCGTTGTCCATCCCGACAAATTACCATAAGCTGGAAAGTCATTAATAGTCCACATAACTACTGCGCGCATTTGAAAGGTGCATCCCGACGATGCATCATAAGTGCATACACCATTTTCCCACAAGTACTTTAACTCATCAATTAATGGTCGCATAAAAACATCAATGTTTCGACTTGGCGCACTTGGTCCTGGAATAAGTAATGACATCATGCAAAATTGCTCCTTCATACACTTCCATGGTGGCAAGTTATATGGTGTGACCATGATTGGCCACATACTGTATGAATTGCTCAAGTTTCCGAAAGGATTAAACCCATCGGTGGCTAGGCCTAGTCTCACGTTTCTTGATTCTCTAGCAAACTCAGGATGTGTTCTATCAAAATTCTTCCACTCATCACCATCAGCAGGATGCCTTGATATCCCATCATCAACTCGCTTCTCCTTATGCCATCTCATATGTGAAGCCATTTTTCTCGACATATACAATCGTTTCAATCTCGGTGTAAGTGGGAAGTATCTTAACACCTTGTGCGCAATTTTCCTATCATTTCTACCTTCTTGTTTGTATCTCGGCGTCTTACATACTGGACATTTATCTAGTCCTACATTCTCCTTCCAGAAAAGTGCACAATCAAATTTACAAGCATCAATGAACTCATACCCCAAGCCCAAATCACGTAACAATTTCTTAGCCTCGTAAACAGTCCAAGGAACCCTCTCATTACAATCAGGCAAAAGTTTCTTTAATATCTTCAATAAATAGTCTACTGATTTGTTGCTCCACTTAAACATCACCTTTGCATGCATAATAGTGATAACAAATGACAACACGCTATACTCTTTACAACCTGGGTATAACTCACGTCGAGCCTCATGTAATAACTTGTCGAAGTTTTGGACATCATCCACTTCTATGTCGTCAAAGCTTCCTTCTGTATCATCATTTCTCAAATTCCCAAAATAAATATCTTCTAACATATCGGGAAACTCATCGTCATTTCCCCGTAATTCATCATTATCTTCCCTCTCATTGGTTGTCACTCTATCAGCAAAATCATCATCACTATCATCATCCATGACATCGGTTTCTATATTTGAAGAACTAGCAGCAACGGTTTCACCATGATGTAACCAAGTTGTGTATGTTGATGACATTCCTCTCAAGAATATATGGTACTTCACTACATTAATGTCTAGGTATGAAATGTTCATGCAATTCGCACATGGACAACGAATCTTCCCATTCGATCCAACACTTGCAGTAGCAAATTCAATGAATGCATTAACTCCTACTCTGTACTCATCGCTCACTCGATCTTTAAGTTTCATCCAACTTTTATCCATTTTTTGTGACCTACAATAAATAATAAAAAATCAGAAAGACAAAATTGAAAAAAGGAGGAAGAAAGAGAGAAAGAAATGAAGGAAGAAGAAATGGAGAAGATGCCATCCTTCAATATCAGGCTAAATGGAGCTTAAAAGCCTCAAACATCTTCTTACAACAATAAAATGGAGAAAAGAAAATTAGTTTTGGCCCTTTTCACCATAGGACTCGGCCAAGGGATGGGCGACTTGAAGTCTGAGCCATCTTGGACTTGCCTGATTCAACCATAAATATAATTGCTCTTTTCCATCCATTAAACTTTATCCACATCAAAGTCACAGTGTACACAGATATGTCAACATGTATACAAAAAATATTTTTTAGTGTGTCTGTTTACACTTAATATTAATCCTTTGGCATACATTTGGAACCACAAATGCATAGGGAAGGAATTCAAGCAAGTTAAGAGTCCAAGCTTGGCATAGTTATACATTCCACTATCTGGAACGAAACTCTTTCCCCTTTCTGATTGTTGGTTGTTTAGGTTAGATTAGGATTACTTCATATATTTCTCTCAGTTGTGGCTAGGATTTAGTTTCTAACATTTTGAATGGTTTAATTAGGAAATCTTTCTCTTTTTTTATTTTTTATTTTACAAAAGGACCACTCATTGCTAACCTCACAGAAACAAATTGAGAGCCAACTTCAAAACCAAATGATATATTATACTTCTTGAACAATTGAACTAAGATTTAAAAAATAAAAACCTCTCACCATAAATAGTGGAGCTATCTATTCCAACCTCATCAACAGCTCTATATACCAAAAGAAAAAATAAAATGAACAGTAAAACAGATGGTGAGAATAGATCCAAAACATATGGCTAAAAATGATCATTTTCGGAGTTTGGACTAAAAAAAGCAAAAGAATAAGAATTAAGATCTTACTTTGTACACAATTATTTGATGGAGCTCAACTCATCAATTTTAGATACATTAGAAATATTGCAACCAACAACCTTTTAACCAACATAAGCCACCCATTAAATCATGTGATCAACTAAACCCATCATAATTCAATTTAGAGTGAAAAAGATATAGCATAAATAATAATCAAATATTATAAAGATTAGGAATATACATGCAAATGAAGTTTTGCATGCCTAACCTGTGGTACCTATCTGTTGACATATACATATATGCATAATGCTACCATTTTTTTTTTAATGCAGAATATGCATGCAGTTGAGGTCTTTTATGACTAACTTCTGTTACCTATAAGCAACGGCGGACTTGGGATTTTCATGTGGGTGGTGCGGGCAATGGTCAAGTTAAGAAATCTAATAATAAAATAGAATTCTTAAGGTCTTTTTTAAGGAGTTTTTGAATCTAATGGGTGCAACCCCACTGGCGTCACAACACTTAGATCCGCCCCTGACTTTAAGTAGAAAGTAATTTTATTGTACATAAAATCTCAATGCAAGGCAACCAAGTGATTAGATTTGCATGGGATCCTTAAAACTTGATTGTCCTGAAACTAAAGTGATCAGTTTTGTTGAACACAACACAAATACTGTTTTACTTAGGGTGTTGGAGTAGATATCAGTCACATGCAAGGGTTTAGGTTTGAATTTACCATTGATACCCATATTTCAAGCTAAATGGAATCTAGGAAATTGCACTTATTTAATATCTCCATTTTTTTTTTTTTTGCATGAATTTTGTTTTCAATTACATTAGTAATATAATTTCCAGGCATACATTTCTAGTGAAATTCTCTTAACTATACACATATCATTCCACATGATACGTATTAATGAGGAATATAAAACTCTAAATGCCAATGAGAACCAACAATCTTCTCTAACACACCATCTATGTCCCTTTTTCATTGATCAGCATTTTAATCTGATCATTTTGTAAGAGAAACTCAAGGCTATAAGTACTAACTTTAAGAAAACAGATTTGTAAAGAAGTGCTAGAGCGAGCAGGATTTTTTCAAGGGAACTCTATAGTGATTGCGGTAATGGTCAGAGAACGGGCATGATTTTTCCAGGGATCTCAACATTGATAGTGGAAAGGTTTTGAAATATAAAGAACCCGGAATATTTTATACAAAACTCAGTCTAAAAAAAAAAAACAGATTTATACAAAACTGAATCTAAATCTTAAAAAAAAAAAAATTAGATTCAGTGTCACTTCCACGAATATGAAGAAATTCAGAAGAAAAATTGAAATGAATCAAAACCAGTTAAAATATTTATTTCAGGTATTTAACCAAACACCTTACACTCAAACTAAAAAATGAAATGTCAAAAGCACATGAGTAATGCCCCACAGATTTGTTCAAAATTAAACTATAGAAGGCTTGAGTGCACAATTTCCATATACCCAATGGTAGCAACAACGCACAGCTAGCGGTACTGATTCTTTCAATTGATTGGGATTTGTCAAAAAAGATCAATATTAGGATGCACCAATACAAAGGAGTAGTAAATATAAATCTCTCTCAATTTGCATAAGCATAATCCAAGTTGTTAGACAAAGAAATTCTCAAGTATCACTAACCCCAAAACATCAGAAAAAATAAAAAGAAATTTGAATCAGTAAAATTTCTTACCGTGCTAGATTTTAAGGGCTTTTATGTTGCGGCTTACTGTTGCGAATAACCCTATAGACTCTGCTTTGCAAGAAAAATCTTCTGTCATCAGAATCACCAGAAAAGTTATAAAAAAAAAAAAAGAGTATTCTTTCAATCCCAAAACTCTAATTCCAATAGTAGCTTGCATTCTTTTGGCATGTTTTTTTTTTTTCATAAACCAACCCCAGATCAAGCTGAAACTAGGTAGGCTATGGCTTATAAGTTATAACCCAAACGAGAAGCCAAAGAGTTTAGGTAATTTCTGTTGGATTTCTTGGATGAGATTTTGTGACAGACTGAGAAGAATTTGCCTTTGAATAATGTAATTGTAAACATATGTATGAACAAGAAGTCAATAATGCAAAAAGAGAGGGATAGGGACAAAGGGAGGTGAGATTGTGCGGAAACATACCGTGAAGAGATGGGTGTACAGGGCGCGGGTGCAGGGGAGGAGGAGGAGAGAAGGAAAGAAGAGAAGGGGGGAATGAAATAAAGAAGAAGAGGAGAGAGCAGTGGGGAGAGAGGGCGTGCTGTGGTAGGGAAACAGAAAAGAAAAGGATGCAAAAAAGATCTTCAGTTCAACTAGGAAGCCACTATAGCTTCAATCATGAGAAACGGTGGAAGCACTCTGGTTCCTCATGCAATGATCCAGGAATTTCGTCATTCCCACTAGCCCATGGGCCATGTGATGGGTGCACAGTGATGAAGACATTAACCTTGATCAACTCTAGCCTTTTCCTTGAAGAATTAGGACCCAGTATATTAGATAAAAGCAGTTGAGTGGTGGTTTCTATCACATACATTCCCAGATCAACCTGAATTTCAGCAATCCAGTTGATCTGATGATTAAAAAGAAAAATAAATCATACATAAAAAGCAGGCCAAATCATTATCTAATCCAATATCAAAATCAGTATTCTCAAATCGTGTTCCCTAAATCAATTCCCATATCACATTGTAGCCATCCAACCATGAGGTTTGCCCATATGCAGAGTAATAAGAATTGGCAGAAATGGTCAGAAAGGAGTTTCTACTCCAACAACTAACTAGGCCAAGATCTTATGTCCTACTGTCTATTTAACATTGGTCTCTCTCTCTCTCTCTCTCTCTCTCTCTCTCTCTCTCTCTCTCTCTCTCTCTCAAACGTTACATCTCAATAATAATGATGATGATAACCTCACTTCAAAAAATTCAGAGCTTGAATGTTGTTTCATTGCTCTGATGAGACTAAACAGATTTTATATTTATCATTCTCAAAGGCTTTACATTGCATAGGAATAGGATATACAGAAAACTTACTTAAAAATCCTATTTACTTTGCAGGGCCGGTGATACCAACAATTTTATTATGGTACCCACATCTTATTTCTCCTTGTTTTTCTCTATCACTTCCATTTCATTTTGGGATTTCATTATGCAATTTAAGCAGCTACAACACCAGCTGAGAAGAGCCTCGGACCTGAACTGGAAGAAACAGAGCAATGAAAACGCTTCACTGCTTCAGGCCCACATTTCTCTCTGTTCATCATTTAACATTTGTTGGCACCTGCACTCAGCACTACAAAACCCTTTATCTCCTCTGCAACACATAAACCATACAAAAGCTTTTGTCAGAGAGAGAAAAAAGAGAAACATTCAAACAATGCAATATTTTTAAAAATAAAAAACAAGAATCTTGCTATGCTAGTTTATTGACTTTACTCACAGGGCAGAGAAACCATTCACCAGGGCTTCTACTCTTTGGCATATTTGGTAGGACCAAGTTTTACTTCCACTTAATAGGATATGTACTTGTGTTTTGAGGCCACAAGTTTATTCACTTAGCATCAGAGTTACCTACCTAGCATTGAGATCAAAGGGCAAATGTGCCCCACTTTCTAGATAGAAAAGCCCTGTAACCTGAATCAGAACTAGCAAGTGCTAGCACTATCCATGCGAAGAGATCTTAAGATGAATGAACTCAGGCAAACAAACAAGACTTCAATCATAAGGCCTGGAAGGGTGAAGTGCCTCTCAGCACCTACAACAGATCCCATCCAAATCTTCTTTCAGATCCTGGCCTCTGCAATCAGATCTATCTCTTCAGGAAAAATTGTGACTAAATCATTTAGATTGTGGTTACTGGTTATGATGCAACTACTCATGATGGAAAGAGAGAAAGAAATGAAGGAAGAAGAAATGGAGAAGACTGTGCAGGGGGCTGTGGCAGGGCCGAGAAGATGGGTGTGGGGTGCGCAGTGAAGGGAAGATGGGTACGTGCAGGTGGTGGAGAAAGAAGAGGAGGAAGAGGAAAGGAAAAAGAAAAGGGGAAAAAGAAAGAAAGAAGAAGAGGAGAAGGCGTGCGGGGTGCAGGTACAGACGGAGGAAGAAAACAGGGGAGGAAGGGAGAGAGGAGGAGGAAGAAGAAGGCAGAGGAGAGAGAGGGTGACAAGGGAAGAAGAGAGGCGTGCAGGCGCAGGTGCAGGCGGAGGAAGGGCGAAGAAGAAGAGAGGAAGAGAAGGGAGAAAGAAGGGAGAGGACGCAGGCGCAGGTGGGCCCGCAGGCCAAGGGAGGAAGAAGGGAAGAGGAAGAAGAAGAAGAGCGGGAGGCGGAGGCACAGGCACAGGTGGGCGCCAAGGTCAGGGAGGAAGAAGGGAAGAGCAAGGGAGGAAGGAGAGCAGAGGAAGGAAGAGGAAGAGCAGGAAGCGCAGGCGCAGGTGGTGTGTGTGGGGATGCAGGGGTGAGTGCAGGGGGGAGATGGAGGAGAAAGGAAGTACCTGTTCCGGAGTCCGGTGGCGAGGCGGAGGAGGTGGTGCTGCTAGGGGCGATGCTTGAGATGATGGTGAGACCGAGAGGGAGATGGGTTCTGCGCCTGGGTGATGAGGACAAAAGAGAGGAACCAGGAGAAGAAGGATGCGGTGATGGATTGACTGGAGGATGAAGAAGGGTTGATGAGGGATGGGGGTGTTGGGCGTGAGGCTGGAGAGGAACCAGGAGAAGGAGGGAGAGATGGATCGAATGGAGTTCTGACAGAGAGAGGCTGAAGGATGCAGAAGCGTTGATGAGGGATGGAGTTCTGACAGAGAGAGGCTGAAGGATTCAGGCTTAGAGGGAACACTCAAACTAGGTCATTTGGCCGCCCTTGCTCGAAAAAGAACCGCGAAGCCGATCCGCCCGCGAGACCAATTTTTTTAAACATTCCCGACCAAAATTTCGGTCGCCAATGATCTAAAATTTTGGCGCAAAAAAACTAGCGGGTATATGTTTATTATTAACGACTAGTTGGTCGGTAAAAGAGATGAAATTATATTTTCAATATTCACCGACCAAAATATTAGTCGCCAAATGATAAAAATTGGTCGGGAAAAGTGCAATCGGATTCAGTTAAATTTACGCCCATTGCCGACTATTTGGTCGGTAAAAACTCCACCTTTAGTGACCAACTCGTCATTGGTCGGCAAAGATGGTCGCCAATTCTGCTATTTGTTGTAGTGAAGGAAAATCGATTGTTTTCACCTTTAGTTTGTGTGATATCGCACAGATTGTGCCATATCGCACAAAATGGGTAGAACTGGAAAAAAAAAATTGGGTCCCATGCATAGTACCCATATTTAGGATATAGTTTTGGTCAACACCATTTGGAGGAATTCATGGTCTTTTATATCCCGTATGGTAAAAATCCCAATCAAGAATGGTTCTTGGAAGATCATTGCTTACATAAAAGACCCCTTTCAAGGAAACCATTAGACCTTAAAAACACATATCAAGGGATTAGAAACGTTGGGTTGAGTTTAATTTTCACCCATAGTGAGGCCATAATCAGATATTTCTATCCCCCATCCCACATGAAAATCGTTCATCCATTTGAGCCCCATGGACTGGTGAATTACCCAACCTTGGTCATCACCACTCTGAGTTGGAGTCTGGATCCTCTATGGCTTTTGAGTTAGAGAAAATACTGAGTTAATAGTGGTGAGAATCCAACAAATTAAAGGGCCTTATCTATTGAAAAGTTGAGTCCCTCAAAATAAAAGCCCTCCAATGTATTATAGCATATCTCCAAAAAAATTACACAAATAGGATTATTTTCCACCGTGAAATTGACTATTTGATCGAAAAATGTGATTAACATAATTTTATGCGTATTCATTAATTATGTTTTCTATCAAGCAAAAAGTCATATGGTGGTTGCAACTTCTATTGGGCTCAATTTTAGGTTAATGTCGTACTTTGAGAGGGAATTAGTTTTGAGTGGCCTGCATGTTCTATAGATGGACTTCGGTACTATGTATTTTGCTCCTTTAACTTGGGATTTCTCAAATTCCAAGGCCAACAACTGGACTCCTTTTAAGTTGCTATGGGGTTACACTGATCAAATTCGTCTTGGAAATTGACTTTGTGCCTGCTTGTTTGCATTAGAATACATACGATCTGAATGCATATGAATTCATGCCAAAAAGTTAAAAATGAAGATCAAAGGTTTTTTTTTTTTAAATAGCATCAAATAGCCTCTCTGTTTATAAATATAAAATCAACAAAGGATGAGAAATGAATAACAAGGCAACAATGTGGTAATTCAATACCTAAAAAAGTGAAGGTCTTATCTACATCTTCACCTTATATCTTTCACCCCTCACCACATATTCCTTACCCCTCATGTATTTACTAATCAATTGGTAGAGTTTATTTCATCATAAATTCCTATGCATTCTCTTTTGCAAGAATTTTAAGAATTTTTGTTTGAGAAATTTTGGAATTCTCCAAATGTTGTCCCTCACACGGACTTCCAAAACCCTCATGGCCCATCCAGCTAGCATTTTGAAATGCTAAGGGTTTGGGATCTGAGAAATTTTAAAAGCCATTTGTGACTAGGTTAGGATTTTAAATTTAAACTACTAAACATATCATTTTCAAATGTTAAGGATATAACAATAATATTATTGTCAAAAATCCTTAACATCAGAAATTCTTGTCAGAATTATTTCTAAAGAAATAGCCTGTATCACTCATCTTTCACTTGTTTAATAATCCTTTGTAGAGATCATTTCAGAATAAATTCATGCATTCAATTCCTATGTATCTTAATGCAAAATAATAAGTCCAAATTTTTTTTTTATGTCTCTCTTAATCGCTTAATGCTAAGAATTTGATAGCAAACCCATTCAATTTCAACAAAAATTGTAAGGGGTCATATGTGAATAAAACAAAAATTGTAAGGGGTCGTATGTGAATAAAAACAAAGGTTTTAAAAAAAGGTTATGTGGACCTAGCAAACCATACCAAGGAATTCCACTCTCCAAATCACACCAGAAGTATCCATGTAAGTATTTTATTTAGAGTGCAGATCTCCTATTGTAGCTATTACATGGAAACCGTGTAACACATGTCGGGATTTCTACTGTGAGCCCACAAAGAGATAATCCAAACCATTCAAGATGGATTCCATCCCCCCCGAGTACATGCCCATAAATCTCAATTCAATAGCAGTAGATCCCACCATCCTATTGAGAAAATGACGGGAATGTGATTCATGCCGCATTAGCAGCTATATATGCCATATGAGCACTAGTCATATTTTCAATCATTTGTTCAATCTTATGGTGAGACCCTCTCCTATTAAATTGAAATCCAAAAAAAAGTTTTTGGAAGAATGAGATTTAGCTTGAACAGTTCAGATTATCTCTATCCTGGGTTCATGTGGAGTTTCCACAGTTTACTTTTGTAATTCCAGTCATGCCCCTTGTTCAAGGCCGGTCGAATGAGCTATGCAGACTGCAGTGGTGTGGTAATACAATTAATTTGGTGAGCTTTGTGTAAGGGCGAGACTCTAGATTTGCGCTGAGGCCATCGTTCCAAGTAGATTATGGGCCACTTTTTAATCCTAAAACCTCAAAGAGCAGTATTAACTAGGGGGTGCTCATGGGCTGGTCCAACACATGGCAAATCCGGGCTGTTTGGGCCATGCTTGATACATAATCTAGGCCCATTTAATATTGTCAAATACTTGCCAAATTGAAAGGATGATTTTAATCAAGGCCCATTTAATCAAATACAGTAATCTAGGTCCATTTAATTAGATACAGTAATCTAGGTCCATCCGATCTCAAATAAAAGTGAGGAATGCCATTGAAAGGATGTTCTAGGCCCAAGTTCTAATTAAATGGGCCTAGCCTATGTTGTGTTGTATAACTTTAGAGATTTTTGTTTAAAAAATGCAATTTTAGAGGTTTTTGTTAGAAAATTTTTTTGGATGGAGTTTCTCTAGCATTAGAGATTTTTGTTAACTTATGGTGAATTGAAGTATGGTGAGGTGAAGCATCAAATCAAAAGAGAATAAAATATAGGGTGTTATGATGGTGTTTTGTTTTTAGTTGTTTGGTATGGAATCTTTTTTACTTTTTATCCAAAAAAAGTATAGCTTTTTTTTTTTTTCTTTTAGTAAAGAAAGGAGGTTGCTTTTTTTTATTTGTTTTGAAAACTTCGGAGGGAATTTTAAAATTATGTACTTTCGATATGACCCCTTGTCATTTCTTGTTTGAATTCACTTTACTCGACTTTAATTAACTAGTTAATTGCCAAACACACCCTTATGTTGCACCCTTAATATTGTTTGGGTTCTTTTGTTTATTTGAACAACGAGCCCGTCTCATGGGCCCCATGGTATAACTTTATTAGCTCTTTTTTTGTCTGAGAATGATATATCATTTTTCTATATGAATGTAGAGAGAGAGAGAGAGAGAGAGAGAGAGAGAGAGAGAGAGAGTGAGATATTTTCATGACATTGGTTGAGTGAATATTTACCAATTTTTTGTTTTAGGCTTTGAAATTTTTACAATTTTCTCTCATACGGAATAAAATATCTAGATCCCATTCAATTAATATTCTTCATTTTCATATTTATATGGTCTAGGTTAAATATCTATTTTTGTTTTAATATGATTATAAAAATTAAAATTTATACATTTACACATGTAGTTAAGTAGCTTAAAAGACAAAAAAAAACCCCAAGAAAAATTTGTACCTATGGTTCAAACTCAAGGAAATTCACGCGGCTCTATAGTGGAGCCTGCCTATGAAAACCTAATTTAAAAAAAAAAAAATGAATTTCTCAGTCTTGTATAGGCCCTTGCAGATTTCACTTTTATTGGAGATGAACCTACTTGTATTGATCATGTGTAAAATACATGAATTCCTTGTGATATTATATTAATCATGTGTATTATACTTTGTTACTATAGGCCAAAGCATATTAGGTTTAATGTTCCATGATTTACGATACAAAATAAAGGCGATTTTATGAGCGGTTAAGATTTGAATTAGTAGGCCACACCATTTTTCTTTTTTTTAATATTGTAGTCAAGTGCAGTATACTAATAAATCTTACTATATTGAGGTCGGCTAACTTGATAAATCTTACCAAGGACCCAATATATATATTGGAGTCAAAATTTCATTACAGATAAGACTGGAGTCAAAATTTAGGGTAAGTTAGCCAACAGTCCCTGAGCACGGTCTTCTAAGGCATCAAGGACAACAACTTTTTCACTATTGTCATAGTCCAAACAGCTGGAGATATTTTGGTAAGAGGACGTCCCTAATATACCACGTCATATATTTTCATGACTAATTTGCCCATTTCAACCCTCATTCATAGGCCAAGTTCTCTCTTATTCTCTGTTGTCGCAGAGAACTTCTTCCTTCTTCTTCTCTCTCATTTTCCATTTTATGTTCCTTTCCATGGTTGTGGAGTATCGTTGCAGAGCACCTTCTGTCGCCACCATGACTTCCGATTTCCTCTTTTTCATTTTTTTCAAAGATAGAAATGGTTTTACTTTCTCTTACTCTTTCATCTAAAGTCTCTTCCAAATCTCTCTCTACAACTGATTTGAAATAGAGCAGTTTTCTCTTTTACTTGTTTTCCTCTCTCTCTTTTTTCGATTGGATCATGGCCATCAAGTGTTCTTGTTTTGGATTTTGATTTTTATTAGAATCTGATTTTCCGTATTCTGACTTTTGGTTTCGTCGAGCTCAAATAAATTTCCCAGAATCTCTGATAAACTGGACAAAAACTCAGATAAATTTGTCTGAGCTTCCCAGAAACTCAGATAAATTTATCTGAGTTTTGGCGAATTTATCTGAGTTTCCGGAAGGCCGGTGCTTCCATCGTATCATCCATTGCTTGTGCAAATGGAACCATCGGCAATTCAACCGAAAGGGAGCTTGGATCAGCTCCAAAGATTAGAATGCATGTGTTGTCAAAGGTGAGTCTTTGAAACAAATCTTGCAAATCCATGATGCCTTGGTCTTGGTTGGCTTTGTGCTTGAGAACATGCATTAGGCCATTCACCTTTGCTTGGCTTATCCTGTTAAAAAAGGTGCGAAATTTCTTGTTGCTCATAACACTGTGAGCCATTTTTTGCTGAATTCTCCATGACTTAGAATCTGAATTGATAATTGATTCTCCAAAGATATCAAAGATTCTTGCAAATTCAGGTCCCCTGGTGAAACTAGTGAAGTTGGTGTTTTACATGTAGTTGATGTTGCCAGAAGGTAGAGGAAGAGCTATTCAAAATCTGCCATGACATCCTGACTATTATAGATAAGCATATAATACCTTCTTCTGGCTTTGGAGAATCAACTATTTTTTACTACAAATTGTGGGTTTTATAGCTTATAGTTTGCCAAAACTCAGATAAATTTGTCTGGGGTCTGCTTTCGCTGACGTGTATAGGAGCTTTTTTGTCTTTTTCACTACCTCATTTTTATGAGAGGACTTCCGTCGGTACAATAAAATATCGTGGACCTTAGACTATAAAAGCAAATGACGAGGGACCTCCGCCCAAATGCCCCCAAAATTTAACGTGTCACATATTAGAGAAAAGCATCATTCTATATAGTTTAGTTATTTCAAAATTGAAGTAGGTAGACAACATTGAAGATAAGACACATAAATTTTTTTGTAATATCTTACTCAAGTGTATCATATTTGTTAAATCTTACAATGCATTTGAAACATAGTATTACAATGCATTTGAAACATAGTAGAGGCAATTGTGTTATACATGGACTACAGATGGACATTTAGATTTTAAAGTAGGTCGGCCGCGTCGTGGAGCCTCATGATCGTGTGACCAACTCAGAAAAACCGAATGGGTTCTTGATCTAAAATAGAGAGAAATGAATTTTTAAATTTTATAAATCGGTAATATTAGGTGAGAACTAGTTCTCACATATTATATGAGAATTTTATTGTGGAGTCCAATTTGGGCCCTATTTGGGGATGGGACCGGGTGGGGTAGAAAGATTTATGTGAAACCAACCCAACTATCAAGTTTGACCCCGAACCCATGCCCCTAACCCCTTCATCCATAGCCCACAAGTTTAAAGGTTTCATACTCAAAAAATATTCAACCATCGATCCAACGGTTCAGTCTATTCGGATGTGTGTTAATCCTTCGGATAAGTGACTATCAGGGGGTTCCCTACTGGTTGCTACGATGGGTGTACAAGGATCGACTTGGTGCATTTTGTGTTAAATCCGTCACCAATCCGTTACCTACGGATTTATAGATTTGGAATCCGTCACCAATCCATGGCTGTTAAAAATCGATCCGATCCGATTTGTGGAGGACCGGATGGGATCGGATTAATCCGTTCAATCTAATGTTAAAAGAAATATATCAAATATGTTGTAAAGAATTTCATATTTGACTCCTTAAATTTTTTTTTTTTTTTTTTTTTTGTTTTATACTTAGACATCTTAACTTATATTTGGACTCCTTAATTTCATTTATTTATATTTAGTGTCAACGGATTGGATTGAATCCGCGGATTGAGGGTGAAATCCGTCGCCAATCCGTTGCTAACGGATTACAAGATTTTTAATCCGTCACCAATCTGTTTACCTTCGGATCGGTTAAAAATCTGCGGATCGGATCAAATCGACGGAATTTTGTGCACTCTTAGTTGCTAAGTTTGGATGGATTGCTAGTTTAGCCCCGCAAAAAAATTCTTTTATAATACGTAAGAACTAGTTCTCACTTGAATATTTCTCTTTTATTTAATTCCCCTCATTTTCAATACTAGATAAATCTCAGATGATATACTGTCCATAGTAGAATCAAAAGCTATAATAGATGCCCTTATTGTTGACAGAGCGATCACGTCAACACCTAAATATAAAAGTACATAAATACCATCTACTCTTGTACAGGAACAGCAAGAAGAGGGGCCTCCATCTGTAAGGTGATTCCAAACTTATCACCCATATTCATATCTTCCGGCAACATCCCATTAGGAAGCTTCCATGCAAATGAATGTAGAAGGGATGCTAGTGATAGATGCACCATCCTAAAGGCCAGAGGCAAGCCAGGACATATCCTTCGACCTGCACCGAATGGGATAAATTGGCAATCTTGGCCTTTGAAATCAAGTTTAGAATGTAAGAACCTCTCAGGCAAGAAGCAAGTTGGGTTTGTCCAAACATTTGGGTCTCTTCCAATGGCCCATGCATTCACAATAACTTGAGTGTGCTTGGGTATGGTGAAGCCACAAGTTTCCACAGTTGACTCAGCTCTGTGAGGGATGAGGAGGGGAGCTGGTGGGTGTAGACGTAGGGTTTCCTTCACTACTGCTTGTAAGTAAGGAAGTCGAGCAATGTCTGATTCCTCCACTTGCTTTCCTTTGGCGATGGCTTCTTTGAGTTCTGATCGAACCATTGACATGGTATGTGGGTTGCGGAGCAACTCAGCCATGGCCCATTCTATGGTGGTTGAACTTGTGTCACTTCCCGCAACAAATATGTCCTGATTAACAAACTTAATTTTGTCATTATATAGAAAAATCGACTACTTTGATTAGACTTACTCTAGATTACAACAACGTACATACAAACGTATGTATGTATGTATTTATGCATATGAATGTATGTATCCGTGTATGTATATAGGTATGTTCTTTACAAGGAATTGAACTCAAACTTAGGCAACACATACACAGTACACATGTCCCTAGCCAGTTGCATAGTAAGGGGATAAATAAAAATAAAATCTGATTGTAAATCAAGAAACAAAACCAATTATAATTATAACACAAAACTTGGGAGGCAGATTTAATTGTAAATTAAAAGAAACAAAACCAACTATCATAATTTACAAAAAACTTAGGCTGATTTACATGGGTGGAACTCAGGGGGTCTTTGTTGAAAATCTTTTAATAGTTTCATATCAAGAAAAAAACATCCTACTTGTGATCTGCACAAATCCTTATAATATCATCTATCTTCCTGGAAACTTTCTATAACTTTTCAAAATTAGATCATGTGGCAGGCTTATAAAGTCCATTGGTCCAATTTTATCATATCCAAGAAGAGATCACGAGATTATTTTCTACAAATTATAAGATTTAATTGAATGTTAATTTTCCTTGCAACCACATGCTTCACCGCTTGTGTGGCCCCCATCAATTCCTTTGAGTTTCATTTTTGCAAACATACTCTCCAGGTTGGTCGGATACTTAACGTGTTAGCTACACTGCACGGGACGATATACACACAACGCCTAGTATCCATTGTTTATATCTAGGACTATTGGGGTATCTAAATATCTCATTCATGAATGAAAGGAAAATTAATCTCATAGAACAACTTCTCTAAATAATCCACAATAGATCGATTAAGAGAAAGTAGTGGAGCAAGCCAATCAATTGAAATGGCAGAGACAAGAATGTCAGCTATAGAGTATTAATGTCAGCTATAGAGTATTAGAGCAACTCTGAGTGTTAATCAATGGAAATGCATTTAACTAATGATCTACTTAATTAAATGAGGACGGACTTCTCTAAATACAACTTAAGGGGTTGTTTGCCTTTTAGCTTGGGATACGAAAATGAAGTTGGTAGATGTGTGAATTTTACATGTTCAAAATTTACATACATGTGAAACACATCATGTAAAAACATTCATATGAAAATAACCTCATTTGTACAAACATAAATTAGCTGAAAATAAAAGAAGGTTTTAGTTAATTATAGCTACTAACTAATTAAGCAGTCATCTAATAAAACATAAGCCAGATACTTAGTACCTAAACAATAAATCATAAAATGATATCATTTAAATAAGATTTGTATTGTTCTAAATTCTTATAGTGAAAATTTATTGTATTAATTGAGCAGAAGTAATCAATGATTCAGCAGTATAGTGTTTGGTCCTGCCAAGGTAAGGCTCTAGCCCGGATGGGTAATGTTTATATAAAACAAAAAGACTTCCACTATTAGCTCAAGTAGTGACTTAGTCGGCGGAGCGTGTATGCGAGTAAGAAAGTGCATGTGCTTGAGTCTTCATCCCATTAATAAAGACATTTTTTTTAAAAATTGTATATCTCATTTGTTTCGGGCTCTCTTCTACTAAATCCAAGGACGGCCTGTATCTTAAGCCTATATAGAATCTAGGTCCAAGTTTAGCCCATGTACTAAAACCTAAGGTTAAAAAGCCTAGCCCAAAGCAATTTGGTCCTTGGTTGGGCCGGGCCAGCCAGTCCATGATCACCCCTAATTGGATCAATCAATATGCATATGCATAGCACGGTCAATAGAATCCATGCAAGAAAATATCATTTAGTTTTTATAATAAAAATAAAAAATTAATTTGATTTCATATGTGTAGGTTATCCAAGATCTAAAATACAATATTATTTCTTAAAAAAAACTCTATAGGCTTAAATAGACTCGCCAATAGGGAAGATGCTATCACCATGTGTAAGAATTCAATAATAAAGTTTTTATTAATTTTTAGATAAAAAAAGATTAAAAAATGTACTAAATTTCATCACTCTTGAAATAAAATTTTAAAGAAGAATCGACAATAAAAAAATCCAAAAAGATTTCACATGTTTTCTACTTGCCATTAGTTTTTAGATAGAAAAGAGATAAATAAAAGTGCTAAATTATAACACTCTTAAAACAAACTCAATATTTCCAATTGAAAAGGTCTATTATCAATCTCAGAAAACACTAACCCCAGATTTAAAGTCCTTAATCCAAGTTCCAGAAAGCCCTAACCTCAAAATCAAAATATTCCCAATTCTAGAAATCCCTAATCCCAAATTGAAATTCCTAATCAGAACTGAAAAAAGTCTATTTTCAATTTCAGAAATCACTAACCCTAAATCTGAAATCTTTAATCAGAAGTTCAGAAATTCCTAACCCTAAAATCGAAGTTATAAAAGATTTTAACCCTTAATTGAAATCCCTAATAAGAAATCCAGAAATCCCTAACCCCAAGTTTGAAATCCCTATTAAAAAATCTATAAACTTTCAAACATCCTAAACAAAAAATCATCTCCCTAATAAAACCCTAATCCCAATTTCAGAAAAGAAAAATAAAATAAAAAAAAATCTAAAGCTCAGATCATATAACAATGAAATAAAATGTAAAGCAGAGACTTACTAAACTAAATTAAATGATAAAAAATATAAAAAAAGGCTTCAGATACCTAATGAATTTGGAGGCTCGTTACTAAGCTGGTGAGAAAGATTATGTCGAATTTCTCAAAAAAAAAAAAAAAAACTAAAAGAAGTAAAACAACTTCATATATAATAGGAAGAAGAAAAATCCATTATAGATGGAGAGTCTAGATTATATGAGACTTTGGTACTCAAACTTGAAATATGAAAGGTTGATATGTGGGTGTTCATGGCCTAGGTTGGGGCAGGTTGTGTAATATCCAGGCCCAACTCTTTTTATTTAGACAATTGGACTAGGTTGGGGTGGGTGTTCATGATATAAGTGCTCTGTTGAAGTCTATGTTATACTATTATTAACATGAACCCTAAGATCGTGAACAGCATGATAATCACGTGTAGGATTTAATCTTAAATAAATTAAAGAGTACCTCCAGACATCCTGATGCAGAGAGCTTTTTGATCCTGCAGTCTGCTGCTGTTGCTGATTGATGCTGTGATCCGTCGAGAAAGAGACTATGTGAATGGTTTCGGTTTCTCTTTCCTTGCCTATAAAACCTTAATGTGTTGATTTTCGTGAATGCCTTTGTGATGGACGAAAGGCTTTGTTTTATAGGTGAAAAGAGGACCGAATTTCCAATCAGGGTTTCCATAGACTTAATTTCAACCATCCATCAAGGTAGAGTTTGTTATGGAATACATCTCATTAAGAAACCTTTTTGTGTAAGGAATAGCATGTATCCTAAGAAAACAGATTTCCTATAATTACCACAATTTGGGAAAGGAAATGACTTTTGGTCCAAGCAATGGACTTAAAGATAATTTCCTTACAGTCTAACCCGCCTAAAATAGATTAAGTATGAGCGTTGGCTGAACGTGTTTTTAGTAAAAAAATGTTCTTCATATATTACCTAAAGTTGTAGCTTAATTGGTTGGTAATTATATTTGTATGTGAAAGGATGCGTGTTTAAGTCACCTCTTTTGAATTTTTTTTATTATTGCGAAAATTGTGTATCTTATTCAGACAGGGTCGGGGTTTGGGCCCTCTACCACTAAATCTAAGCATGGCTGGCCCATGTACCGAAATCTAAGGCTGAAGCTCGGCCTAATGTGGGCTAACCTTGGCAGGACCTAATCCATGATCACCCCTCCTTCGTTAGAATGGTGGTCACGTTATGACATGTTGGAAGCATTATTCAGCTGGAGCATTCTCCCTGAAGGACATCTACAAAGCCCTCCATCATGTACCTAGCTACTGGACCCCACCCAATTAGAAGAAAATCCAGTTTCTATCCCTTCCATCTAAAATTTAAATGTGCCTATGGTGATGTCTAAGGGTTATGCATCATGACTCAAATGTTCATTTGCCTCCTTGATCTGGTCTATACCTTTATCATTGGAGGCAGCTTACATCAAAATCCATCAGATTTTCTTTCATTTCAGTCATTAGTTTGGGCATCTTCACCAGTTGATGGCTCCTTAGGTGCAATAGTTTGCTGGTATATTTTGGAAGGCACGAAACGACTATATATTTGACAGGCTTCCTTGCATCCTTAATTGGGCTATTGGCATCGAGGCCTTCCATCTCTTCTATTGGTCAAATCACAATAAAACTCTTAATATATATAAATATAATTAAGAGGAATGTTCATGTGCATCCATCCCTCATTATAGGATAAGGGACACTTACATAATTAGAAATATTTTGCATGCAAAAGAGTAAAAGCTATATATGGTCATATGCAAAAGAAGAATGTTCATGTGCAAAGAGGGAAAGCCACATAAGTGTTCCTCTCCCTATGGTGAGGGATGGGTGCACATGAACATTCATCTATAATTAAATCTGTTATTCTAGTTATACTATTAAACTGGTTAGTCTAATCTAATTTAATTTTAATATCTGTTGGTAAAGTAAAGCCCCACATCCAACATCGCCTAAGTAATGCCCTTGGCAAGGCTTCATATATACCTGTTTGGTTGGTATATGGTTAATTACATGGTATCAAAGCGGCATCTAATTCCGTTGTTCTTGTGCAGCCCACGTGACAGGCCCGTCCATACAAATTGCGCCTAAGTATATGAGTAGGCTTAGCAAGACTTCATATATATATATATATATATATATATATATATATATATATATATATATGAGCAGGCTCTCCTAAGCTTAAGCTTATGATAAGGTTCCGTAAGCTAACGCTTCTTGGGCCCATCCTTGGTCCATCCAAATGGACCAAACACACGACCCCCCTAAATTGCACATGCCCACCCACTTTTGGTCAGATCCAAATTTACCAGACCGTTGGATTGACTATGCACCTAACCGAATGGACCATTGACCATTAAAATTTTGGTGCTTAGATGGAGATGATAGAAACCACGGTTGTGGCTGATTTTTTTATAGGAAGGAGGGTCCTAGGGAGTCCTTGAAATCCCCCCCACCCCCATCCCCATATGGGTCCCCAAGTGGGCTCCACCACGCAATTGAGCTTACTTCAGCTTACCTTATCCTAAGCTTCAGCTTAGAAAAGTTGGCCCATATATATATATATATATATATATACGTGTTTGGGCTTTCCACCTATGAACTTAAGCTTTTAGGTTGGTATATGATTTATTACAATATTATACAAACTCATCTTTAGCATAATTTCAATCGTTCTTTTTTTTTTGGTAAACAATATCAAACCTTGCTATTATTCTTCATTTATGAGAGGAAATATTTAGTTTCCCTTTTTTCACCAGCTAAAAGAAAGTAGATCATTATACTCTGCCATCAGATTCTTCATATTAAAATGAGTTCAAAGATTCCTAGTCTAGCTCTAAGTCTTGTACAATCATCAGGTAGATATATTCAATACCACAAACTCTTATGTCCTTAATTTTATATTCAATAACACAATCGTCGGTTGTTTGTTTTGGTGTTGTTGGATGATCCTGTGTCTGTTGTTGTTCGTTGGTCCTGTTTGTTCTCTTCCACGCTGTTGGTTAGTCCTGTTTGTTCGTTGGTCCCATTTGTCATATGTCTGTTGTTTCATTTGCTGTTTACTATATCTCCCTCATTTAAAAAAAAAAAAAAAAGAATTGTGGGCCTTTTTAGTTTTAGAAGCGGCTAAAAATGATGGATTACTTGCGAATATCCAAAAACTACCATCACATAATTTCTCCTTTAATGGAAATTAATTGAATCAAGGAAAGATGAGAAATGAATACCAAATCATTTCCCTAATAATTCAAATCCTAGGAATGTCAAAATCCAATATGCATGGTTACCTAATATTCTTCACACCACTTCATATTGTTCAGCTCTCACATGTTTAATAAATGAATTGAGCTCATTTGACTATGACTTCATATCTATTCAATTCCGCTGTATTTTGTTGTATTAAACGAAAGAAAATTAAAGACATTGATATGCCCAAAGTCTCCAATTTTTCCTTATTTAAAGGTCATTTCACCAAAATCCTCTTGTTCAGCCTGTAAATTTCTACGATTCTAAAGTAGGGGTAGTGCTCATGGGACAGTCCAAACCCCACCTCAGTCCTCGATCATCAGGCTGGAACGTGGGCTCCATTTTAGGTGTTTATCATTCTGCCTAATTATCAATGGGTCGGGATTGTGCCTATGTATGCACAATGGCGTAGCTGGGAACAACATATCCAACACAGAGAGCAGTGTGCGTATTTGTGAAAATGGACTGTGCTTAGACCTGATTCCAAGCATGAGAAAGATAGTCAGCATGCAATCTTTTATTCCTTAACATACAAACACCAATTATTCAATCTTAAAACCAACAACAGCCAGTGACTCGTCAATGAACTTTCACTCAAATGCCACTGAGATTGGGCTTCTAACAGAGTACTTGGAACTGACCCAAATCAGTTCCCCCTCCGAAAAGGTCCCACTGCTCCCAGCTGAGCTAGTCTTACTCAAAGTCACGTTAAAGGTCATCTTCTCATTGACCTGACTAAAGACCAGGACTCTTGGTTCCACACTCAAACTGGCCCCTTCTGGCCAGGCAAAGTTCAGCCGGTACGTGGAATTTGCCTCTCCAACGTTTGTCACCGTCCTTGTAAAAGTCTGGGTGGTGCCCAGCTTAACAGAAAATGAAGGGTAGTTTAGCTCCCCTTCTGAAATGCTTGTGTAATTGGAGCAGCTAACGATATATCTAGTGATGGATTGCACTTCTGCATCTGAGTAATTCAACCCACAGAGGTATGGGATGTAATCCATAGGTTCGAGATCAAAAATGAGCCCCGGATCATTGGCCTGAGATGGGTTCACATGGCCCGAGCCCATCGTGAATACATCTGCGGGCCTCAGTGTCTGATCCACAATCAACCCGAAGGTATTGGTAGTTGTGTTGGCCGTGGTCATGATGGCAGACTTGATCGCGGCTGGGGACCAATCTGGGTGTGAGCTCTTGAGTAGCGCGGCGATCCCACTCAGATGTGGGGTGGCCATCGACGTACCAGAGATGATGTTGAAGGTGAGCAATGGGTTGGCAGGGTCCACTTGGAAGGGCCATGCGGCCAAGACGCTCACTCCTGGGCCTATGATGTCAGGTTTTAAAATGCCTGGGCTGGCCAAGCTGGGCCCTCTTGATGAGAAGGATGCAACCGTTGGAGAAGGTCTGTAGCCAAGGACTGTGCCTTTGAAGATGATGGCAGCCATTGGACTTTCTGATGAATTCCAGTATGACACAATCTTCAATGCATCCATGAAGCTCACATCGGACGCAGGCAGCACGTGAGTGTCCGCGATGGTGGTATAACCATCTTCTTCCCTGTTCAGGAGGATCATAGCGGCCCCTCCGGCGGCCTGGACGATGGCGCCCTTTTCGACCCGACCCGAGGCTCCACCTCTTAGGCACAGGACCGCCTTCCCACTCAAATCAGTCCCATTCAAGGACCCTTCATCACATGTTGCAGCCCCTGCTTTTCCACTTGCTCCTGGGAACACAAGAGGCAATAAGTCTGAGCTGAAGTTCTTGGGTTGGTAAACCGATTCTCCATCGTATTGCTCCCCATTACCGAGCTTTACTGTTGCAACGATCCTCCTATCCATCGTGCTTGCTCCCACCGTGAGAATCCAAGGCGCCTCATTCGAGAGTGATTGGTTGTAGGGTCCTGAATTACCCGCCGCACAGCTCACAAAAATGTTTTTCTGGATTGCCCCAAATGCACCAATTGCAATGCTATCAGCATAGAATGGGATGGAGAATCCACCAATTGAAATTGAGAGCACATCAACATTGTCCTCAACCGCGGCATCTAGCCCAGCTAGTAAGTCACTGTCAGGACAGCCGCCTGAGAAGCATACTTTGTACATGGCAAGGTGAGCCAATGGTGCCATTCCTACTGCAGTCCCACCGGCATTTCCGAAAATGCTGACGTTCTCGACGAACGCTCCGGCTGCGGTGCTCGATGTGTGTGTTCCATGTCCTTCATCGTCTACCGGTGCCTCTGCGGTGGGCCTTCCTAGCATCGCCTTGGCTCCCCTATCGAAGGTCCTCGCACCGATGAGCTTGTTGTTGCAGCTGGTGGCGTTGAAGTCACAGCGCCCATTCCATTTTGCAGGAGGAGTGGGCATCCCTTCACCGCTGAAAGACGGGTGGTCGGGGAAGATGCCGGTGTCCAAGACGCCTATGATCACGCCCTTGCCGAAATTGGAGTCCTTCCAGAAGCCAGCATCCGGCTGCAGCCCCATGAAGCTGGGACTGTGGGTGGTCTGGAGAGGCAAGAGTCTATCTGGGAAAGCAGAAACAAATCCTTCCTTCCCTTTCATGGCTTCCACTTCCTCTTCGCTCAACTGGGCGGCGAAGCCAGTAATGGCATGGGTGTAGGAATAAACCATTCTATTCTCTTCGGAGCTAGCGACGCTGGCGGGCAAGAAGGATCTGTACCAGCTCTCCCTGTCTTCAGAGCTGGTGAATACTTTGTTATCGAGCTGTCTAACATGGACTATGTAGGTTTGAAGGTGGGGACTTTTGGTAGTTTTGTGGGTCAACAGCGCATGTTGGGTTCGACCCATGGTGGGGGAGGAATTGAATGATAAAAAGATGATTGTGAAGAGGAAGAAGAGAGACATGTTTGGAAACATTTCTAATTTCTTGTTCTTATGCATGAAGTGGGGAAACATAAGCGGTGAGATGCTAGCGCTTCTGGGTTTGTGCATGAAGATGGAGGGTTTGGTTTCCTATAAATAGATGAAATGGAGAGGGATGTTGTCAATGTTCTTGTCAGAGGCTTTTGTATGGGTTCTAACGCTGGCTGGCGGGGGATTCGATAACAATGAAAATTGGCTTGGAGTGCTTGGAGGTTTTGACTTGGTTTTGACTTTCGGCCTTCATGTGTTCGGTTGTACAATATGTATTTTGACTTTAGGAACTCTGGTATGACCGCCTGATATTGGGCAAACCGAAGCCTTATTTTTTATGAAACTCTAAGCGTTTGGAAATCGTTGGTCTAGTGTATGTCTCATTTGGTATGATTGGCAGAGACCTTATCCGGAGTGCGGCTGAGCGCTGCCTGCGCACGGTAAGTCGGGCTGAGGCAATCACATGGGGCCCTTGATCAAGACCCTAGATTTTCACCATCCAAACAAGTGCATTGTGGATCCAATGATCAGTTCATTTGGGTGGGTGTCCAAATCCATGGACCTAGTGCAATTTAGGCGGGTCTCTGTGTGTACAGTCCATGCAGCTCGGCAACTCACATATATACTTCGATCAGAATTTTAAGTTGCTCGCTCTAAATTACTTAGAAATAAACATTAATGGTTTAAGGGGCCGCTCTCACTTGAGCACCGATTCTCATGGAAAGGTGAGCATCATTTCTTGTGGGGCCCACCTAGGGATGAGAAACCCACCTCCACCTATTTGCGTTTGGTGATGGATGATTGAATCATCATCTCAACTACTTGATCAACAACCGACAAGTTTTCAAGGAGTGCGTAGTTGATCCAAAGGTCCAATCCATTTAGACAGGTGCCAGATTTAGGTTCAGTAAAGGGGTCCCTATTTGACGGTCTACTAAGATGGATCATAAGGTGGGCCCACTACGTATTGTGCTCATGACAATGTGAGCACCAGGGATCAATCTAACAATGATCCCAAATCCTTTTAAAGTGGGATTTGTCCAATGCTCACAAAAGAAACTTCCATTTATTTCAATCGAATTAGAATTTTATTTAGTGGGTCTCGTTGAGGAGTTCATGGATGAGTATGAATGCTAAACTTTAACTTAGAGAATTCCCAAGTTAAAGGAGTAAAACTCCACAATGGGGTCCACATATTGAGAAATTAAGTCAGTTAAAATGAATTTCCTCTTGATGCATGGATCATATATCTCCAAATTTTATTGCAATAGGGATTGACCCCACCTTAAGATTGACCATGAGGAACTTGACTCCTCATAGTTAAGTCAAGCTCGAAGGCTGCCTATGTGGATGTTCATGGGCTATGTCAGACTAGGCTGAAGCAAAGCCAAACCCGACTGCCTAACTTTAGAAACACGAACAAACATTTGGTCCAAGCTCGATAGGGATCCTAATTGCCTGACCTGAGCTTAGCCCACTAGAAATATGTAGAGTTGGGTAAGGATAGCTTTCTATAATCTGAGCACAAAATTGGGAACAACATGAGAAAGATGCCAAACAAGCCCTTATTTTGCCAAATCAATGACTAAACCACCTGTTTGAGACATGCTAGCATGATGTGCCTTCTCACTAATTCAGCCATATCGGTCACTAAACTACAAGTATTACTTGTTCAAGTCTGGTTGGGCGAGCTTGAGATTTTTTGAACTTAATTGAAGCTCGGATCAGATATATATATATATATATATATATATGGGGAACATTCATGTGCATCTATCCCTCACCATTAGGTGATGGCACTTTCCCTTTTTGCACATGAATTATAGAAGTGTACCTCACCCTATGTACTTGAAAATTCACTTTTGTACTTGAAAATTCCCATTTATGGAAGTGTCCCTCACCCTATGGTGAGGGATGGATGCACATGAATATTCTCATATATATGTATATATATAATATGGACCCACATTTTAGATTCAGGTCAAGTCCGAAAGCTAAACCAGAAGGCCTAGCCCCCCCCAAATTGGGATGGGTCCAGGTCTGGCCTAGGCTACTCTAACTTAACCTGGTCTATGAGCACCCCCAGCTGCCCTCTGGTGAATTGTAGATGAAGACATGTGAGCAAGGCCAACCCGATAACCTGTGTCGGTTTGTTTTTCTCTCTTAATAGATGGACACTTAACGTGGTAGAGTTGGTGTCACATCTCGGTCCCGAATCACTCTGGCCTAGGGTAATCCCCGAGGTGAGACACACGTACTCCCATAATATTGTACCCGTCTCGAGCCAAATACAACACACGAAGGAGAGAAAAATAACTTTTCCATGCGTGAGTTAAATTCACTAGAACATATCAATAACAATTAATCATAGCGGAAACTGTAATTCATTTATGTGAGGGTATCAATTCCAATTCAGTCCAATTAACATTCAAGTTTAATACAAAAGAATCACATAACTATATACATTGTTTTACAAAAGAGAGTGTATAAAAGAACCTTATACAAACACTACCAAAAGTATAACAAAAGAATAACTAAAACTTAAGTATGGCCCATGCAAAAAAAAGGGCTAGCCACACAACTGTAACAACTCCAAAACATGCTACTCGCTCTCCGAGGAAGACAGCTAAGCGGCCTCGGGCTCTGGCCACTCTTCTAACCCTGGAGGTACCTCTTGGGTAACCTCATCTTCCTCGTTGGCCTTTTCAAGGCAGGAAGTTGCACATGCGACTGTGACACTAAGAGTAGTGTCTCAATACGACGATTTCGCAAGTATAGGCAATAATAAGGGAATACCTAATGCTTCAAACTTGAATTAAAAGACGATTAAATTAATAGATGTCAATGATAAGTATTAACTAGGCAAATTGTCGAATAATTTATGCTTGTGAATCAAATATAATGAAAACATACTATTTGGCTACTACATTGAGCTCGTCCTCTCATAGAGAGAGCGAATCTAGTTGGGATGTCATCAGGGGCCCGGCCAAAGGCTAGCTGGTTACCCAGGTCTGGAGTTCCGGTACTCCGGATGATTTACCGCAGTAGTCTCGAATAATTAAACTAAGTTCAACCCCGTCGGGTATCACAAGGTCGAAGCTAAGTAGTGCCGACTCGATCGAATCAAATAATAATCGGATTTGAGTAAGTTTGTATTTCACTTGTCCAAATCAAATCGAATAGCAGTCACATATCACGAATACTTACTCAATCCGCATTTCCCGTGAATATTGAATCATGTATACGATATTGAAGTTACGAATTGAATGTAAACAATTGGACCTCAATGAATACTAGCAATGCAACAAATCTACTAGTTAGGAATTGATATCAATCATGAAATTGTACTCCAATATGAAATGCAATAATTTAAGGGAATCAAGACATTTTTATGAATCAATACTGGACTATTGGTTTTAGTCTTTCACCTTCCAATACAACGTAGGTTGGGATGTCAACATTTTACTACCTTGTTAGGTGTTACTATTTATGAGAAATATGTTGAATTTTTAAACTAACCGTCATGGCGTGGTGTTAGACTAATGAATGTCCATTGGACCAATTAATGAAGTTAATGGCTCCGTTTTAAGGTCATAAGGGTCTTAAGGATCCTAACTTACTATGGATACAAAGGTATGCACCCTAATTACCTAATGGAGGTAATTAGGTAATTATAGTGGGTCATGATAGATTAAGGGCGATGATTTACCCTAAAATTCGGTCAAAAGAAGCTCAGTTTACAGCTTTAAGTTTGCTCGAGGGGACCCAGGTTCGTTTGAGCGGACCCTATCTAGAGGTTTGATCGCTCGGGCGATCCCTATTGATTGCTTGAGCGATGGTTTCAGAAGTGTGGTCGCTCAAGCAGACCCATGTTCGTTCGAGCGGACCCCATCTAGAAAGGTATTTGTTCGGGCGATCATTTAATTGCTCGAACGTGTGCTTCAGGAGGAGGTTCGCTCGAGTGAATGCTCTAGTTCGCTCGAGTGAATGCTCCAGAATTCCTGAATTCGAAATTCTCATTGTTTCTTCTTCCATTCATTTTTCCAACTCCCTTCTACCACAAAACTTGCACAATGGAGCCTCCATGCTCCCATTCACCACATACACACCATCCCATTCCATTACTTATAAACCATAAGAACAATCCAAGCCATCCATTTATTAAAAGATAAAAGCATTGAGTAAGAGTCTCATTTGGAATCAATGAAATTTAACATGATGTAAATCCAAATTAAGCTTATACTTGCCTCAAATGGTGCTTTCCAAAGCTTTCCAACTCAAGACCCAAGAAAAAACCCCAAATACCAAACCCTAATCACATTAAACACATGGAAAACACATGGATATGGATGTATGTCTACCACAAGAGCCTTTTGACTCAATTGCAACTTAAGAACATGAAACAAAAGGGGTTTGGCTCTTACCTCAACAAGAAGTCCGAATTTGACAAGAATGGAGAATGAAGGAGATGAGTCCTTGCCCTCAATGAATAGAGGAAGATGATGAAGATGAAGATGAGTCCACTTTAGTTCTTAAGATGGTTCTTGGTGATTGAGAGAGAGGGAAAGAGAATTGAAGCAGAAGAGTAGAGGAGAAAGAAGTCGAGAAGAAGAAGAGTAGAGAAAAAAGAGAATGAAAAAGGAAATGAAAGGAAGGGATAAGGTTGTATTTAAAAGGGGTATGAATGCCATTTTGCAAGAATGTTCACTACAATAGTATATTTCCATTTTGAGTCAAATGAAGGTCCACTAGTTCAATGGTTGGTCAAATGAAGGAGAGCCTAATACGAAAATCGACGTACTCGTCGAAATACAAGCGATGATGCCAAAACGACGTATAAATAATGCAAAATGCCAAAATCAATAATTACGAAAAAGCGCTTGACTCTACTCAACTAAGTCAAATCAGTTCCCACTCATCCAAGACTCAAGACTCAACTAACTCAACTCATAAAGGCTAATTAACACTAATTACCATAATTAACGACCAAACACAATTAATTTAGCCAGAACACCATTAATTAGCACTAATCAGGGTTAAATTGGGTCTGGGTGTAACAATTGGTATGTGTTTTTACCCCCTAAAAAACAAGGGTAGGTCTTAGAAGTTGAAGTGTGCTGGCAGCCTAGCACAAACAAAACCCACACAAAGTTGCCAACCCACTAATAGTTCAGTCAGTGTCATGGGCATGGGAGGACATAGGGGCCGATGTGGGGGTGGGTCTTCCAATCTCACAGTCACCGCTGAGAAAGAGGAGAGATTTATGTGAAATAAGTAACCTTAAATACTGATTAGATGAATTGATTAATGATTTCATTATCTATATGGTACCCATTTTACACATGTCTCACCTACTAGAATTGATGTAGTTTCTCCATCTTTATTTTTAATGAAGTTTTTGCGAATATCGAAGAATGAATAAAACCCATTCTTTTCATTGTTTGAACGAAACAATGGGTCAATGATGGTTTAAATATAGAGGGAGAAAAGGAAAAGGAGGAAAAAGGCTACGAAATTAAAGGGGAGCTTTATGTATCATTGTTGATCAGGTCGAATGTTTTCGAAAGGTGTGAACTACGCTTCTTCATGTTTTTGAAAGGTCTGAAGAATGTTAATTTCTTACCGATAATCGACTTATTCATGTTTTTCCATTTGAGATCCTCCCCCACGCATAATTTACTCACATGTCAAATTTCTGAAATTTTTGTTGCCTCAATCATTTGTTACTTAAACTTTGCAAATTATCGTGTTTGATTATCGAAGATTTTTTTTTTTTTTTTTGGCTTGATTAAGTTTTTGGATATGTGCATTTTGCATTGAGGATGAAATATTCTGATTAAGGGGGAGTATAAACTTTGTCAATATATTCTAAACAAAAAAAGGGAGACATGCATATGAGTAGTATGAGTAATATGAGTATAAGGGATTGATTATTGAATTTCAATTTCATGATATTGCACAAGTTTGAGATAACATGTTTTCCAGGACGTCAAGACAAGTTTACAAGATGTTACTGAGCTGAAGATGGTTTCTTTTTGTAATATTTTTGAGTTGGGATTTTTCTTGTAACTAGAAGTTTTGTCCATGAATTGCGAAATGGGGAGATTGTAAGGATTTTTTAGTGTTGGCAAATTCATTGGGTGATTGGCAAAATTGGGATTTATATTTTATATGTATTTTTCTAGATTGGACTACCCAAGATTGCATTTTTGAGAAGAAATTCAAGAGATCTGAAAATCCACTATGTGCGCTCAAGCAATTCTCTCTTGTGCTCGAACCGGTGACACAAAGTGCAATTTTTCTGAAACCAGAATCTCATCCACTCGAGCAGATCCCATCCTGCGCTCGAGTGGATGACGTGTGAAATTAGAATCCTGATCTGGAAACTACTTCCTAATTTCCTTTATCCTACTAATTTGAGTCCTACTTGTCTTACAAGACTCAAGGCACGAACCAAGGTCTATATATTTTCATCCTCTCTCATTTAGGACTTACTTCTCTCTCCAATTCTAAACCCTGGACCATGTAAAAACAAATTTGAGGAATGAAAATAAAATGTCCTTATATTTTCTGTATGAACAGTAAAGACTTTTAGATAAATTCCCCGTAAGTTTCATAAGAGGAACTCCATTCAATTTATACACAAAGATATTTCAAATTCAAAATCAAACTAACTCTTATCCTAATCCTAACAACTCAATATTCTCTAACTTCTCCCTTTGACCACATGATCGTTTCAAGGAAATGATCTGTGATTGTTGACATTAAAAATAAAATCCTTTGATCTTTAAAAAAAATATAAATGACATATATTTGCATAAATGATCATATTTTCTTCTTCTTGAGATCACAGTCCGTCTGTTGATCCATCTCTATCGCAACCCGCTCGTCTTGAGTTTGTTGGTGCCGATGGTCCACTAGATCAGATCTGATACAATCTTTTTCAGAAGTTTTGAAGATTGCAAGGCTTAAGGTGAAAGGATTCCTGCGCTCGAGTGGATGACGCGTGAAATTAGAATCCTGATCTGGAAACTACTTCCTAATTTCCTTTATCCTACTAATTTGAGTCCTACTTGTCTTACAAGACTCAAGGCACGAACCAAGGTCAATTTATTTTCATCCTCTCTCATTTAGGACTTACTTCTCTCTCCAATTCTAAACCCTGGACCATGTAAAAACAAATTTGAGGAATGAAAATAAAATGTCCTCATATTTTCTGTATGAACAGTAAAGACTTTTAGATAAATTCCCCGTAAGTTTCATAAGAGGAACTCTACTCAATTTATACACAAAGATATTTCAAATTCACAATCAAACTAACTCTTATCTTAATCCTAACAATTTATATACCCTTTAACAATTTTTTAGTGTACAAACTTTAATCAAGTGCCCCCCGCACCCAACCCCCCCCCCCCCCCCCCCCCTACTATTACATGTGCCAATATGCTTTTATTTATTGTATTGGTTTTACACAACCATAAGCTTGCTACACGTGGACTTGTTGTCTATAAATAACCACAGTGACTACATTTATACCTCAATATAGAAGTCCATAAAATAGATGGTGGATATCTTCTACTCTTGCACTGAAACAACACGAAGGGGGTCCTCCAGCTGTTAGGTAATGGCGTAATGCCCAACTTACGGCACATATTCCTCTCTTCTAGTGACATCTTGTTGTGAAGCTCCCATGCAAATGAATGAAGAAGGGACGCCAGCGTTAGGTGCACCATTCTCAAGGTAAGAGGCAAGCTAGGACATATCCTTCGACCTGCACCGAATGGTATGAATTGGCAATCTTGGCCTTTGAAATCAAGTTTAGAATGTAAGAACCTCTCAGGCAAGAAGGAAGCAGGGTTTGTCCAAGCATTTGGGTCCCTCCCAATGGCCCATGCATTCACAATAACTTGAGAGTCCTTGGGAATGATATACCCACAAATCTCCATAGTCGACTCAGCTCTGTGTGGGATGAGAAGGGGAGCTGGTGGGTGTAGACGCAGGGTTTCCTTCACTGTTGCTTGTAAATAAGGGAGTCGAGCAATATCTGATTCTTCCACTTGTTTTCCTTTGGGGACGGTTTCCTTGAGTTCTGATCGAGCCATTGACATGGTATCTGGGTTGTGACGCAACTCGGCCATTGCCCACTGGGCTTGTTTGGATGTATGGTGAATTGAAGTATGGTGAGGTGTTATGATGGTGTTTTTTTTTTTTTTAGTTGTTTGACATGGAATCTTTTTGATTTTTTATATAGAAAAGTTGATTTTTTTTGGCCTTTTGTGGAGAAAGGAGGTAGCTTTTTTTACTTTTTTTTGAAAAATTCGGAGGGAATTTTGAAATTGTGTACTTTTGATATGACCATTTGTCATTTCTTGTCTGGATTCACTTTACTTTAACTAATTAATTGCCAAATACGCCCTAAGTTTAGAAAAATGATCCCCTGTTTGGATCAAACAGGGTTTGGATGCCACATGAGAAAGAAAAAAAAATTTGGTGGAGAAGATGAGATGTCATTGATTTGATATCTCTCCCCCATGTGGGTCCCACCTTGGTGAATGCGCACTATGATAGAAACGTGACTAGTGCTGGTGTGGCATCACTTCTGACGTAGAGTTAGACATGGCTTCGCAATAGTGCTAGATCGTATGGTGGCGCCCACTCCTTTTGAGTTAAACTTAAGAATATATGTTTGGAGGAGATGAAATACACTTTGAACAGTCCAAATGATCTCTATGTGGGCCCACCATTGAGTTAAAAAATATAAAAATTACTCGGTCTAGTGTAATTGCTACGACAGAGGATCTAAACTCTTCCTTTTCTTCCTCCACTTCTATCTCTCCCTTCCCTCATATGTTCCAAAAGGCATTTCAGCACAGAAAAATAACACCAAACACAAGGGATTTGTGGATCTCGTGCTTCTATATTTGATGTTATGTTCGTTTGGGATATTGTCCGTACAACAGTCCCAGATTAGATATTCGCTCGTGAACTGTCGGAGTTTAAATATTTTTCACGGAAACTTTTCTTGCGATTTCTTAGGATCACGCGATATCACACACATATATCTTTGGCCCGTGCGATATCACATATATCATGCTGTGTGATGTCTTAGGGCTGCGTGATATAGTGCTATTATTGTACGAACATCTCTATGAAAAATATTTAAACTTCAACGATTTTGAGGCGAATCACAGATATAAGGGCAATTGCAGCAATATCACTGTTCATTTTGGAGAAAGGAAATCAGAATAGACTTTAGCCATTTGAAATTACTTTTGGTACTTCATTAAATAAGCGGGATGACAATCACTGTAAAGTCGATCGTTTAGTGCCGGGACCATCCTATATATTCGGTCCAAAAAAATAAAAAATGGTTCTTGGAAGATCATTGCTTACATAAAAGACCCCTTTCAAGGAAACCTGTAGACCTTAAAAGCACATATCAAGGGATTAGAAACGTTTGGTTGAGTTTGTTTTTCACCCATAGATAGGCCATAATCAGATATTTCTATCCCCCATCCCCCATGGACTGGTGAATTACCCAACCTTGGTTGAGTTGGAGTCTGGATCCTCTATGGCTTTTGAGTAAGGGAAAATACTGAGTTAATAGTGGTGAGAATCCAACAAATTAAAGGGCCATATCTATTGAAAAGTTGAGTCCCTAAAAATAAAAGCCTTCCAATTTATTATAGCATATCTCCAAAAAAATTATTCAAATAGGATTATTTTCCACTGTGAAATTGATTGTTTGATCGAAAAATGTGATTAACATAATTTTATGTATATTCGTTAATTATGTTTTCTATCAAACAGAAAGTCATATGGTGGTTGCAACTTCTATTGTGCTCAACTTTAGGTTAATGTCGTACTTTGAGGGGGGAATTTGTTTTGAATGGCTTGGATTTTCTATAGATGGACTACAGTACTATGTATTTTTGCTCCTTTAACTTGGGATTTCTAAGTCCAAGGCCAACAACTGGACTCCTTTTAAGTTGCTATGGGTTACATTGATCAAATTCGTCTTGGAAATTGACTCTGTGCCTACTTGTTTGCATTATAATACATACGATCTGAATACCTATGAAGTCATGCCAAGAAGTTAAAAATGAAGATCAAAGGTTCTTTTTTGAAAATAGCATCAAATAGCCTCTCTGTTTATAAATATAAAATCAACAAAGGATGAGAAATGAATAACAAGGCAACACTGCAGTAATTCAATACCTAAAAAAGTAAAGGTCCTATCAACATCTACTCCTTATATCTTTCACCACTCACCACATGTTCCTTACCCCTCATCTCTTTACTAATCCATTGGTAGAGTTTATTTCGTCATAAATTCATATGCATTCTCTTTTGCAAGAATCTTAAGAATTTTTGTTTGAGGAATTTTGGAATTCTCCAAATGTTATCCCTCACACAGACTACCGAAACCCTCATGGCCCATCCAGCTAGCATTTTGAAATGCTAAGGGGGTTGGGATTTGAGAAACTTTAAAAGCCATTTGTGACTGGATTAGGATTTTTAATTTAAACTACTAAACATATCATTTTCAAATGTTAAGGATATAAAAATAATATTATTGTCAAAAATCCTCAACATCAGAAATTCTTGTCAGAATT
This sequence comes from Umbellularia californica, assembly GCA_028538565.1. Taxonomy (NCBI): domain Eukaryota; kingdom Viridiplantae; phylum Streptophyta; class Magnoliopsida; order Laurales; family Lauraceae; genus Umbellularia; species Umbellularia californica. The sequence goes on from JAPQWN010000005.1 coordinate 69,899,026, forward strand.
ATCTCTAAAGAAATAGCATGTATCACTCATCTTTCACTTGTTTAATAATCCTTTATAGAGCTCATTTCAGAATAAATTCATGTGTATTCAATTCCTATGTATCTTAATGCAAAATAATAAGTCCAAATTTTTTTTATGTCTCTCTTAATTGTTTAATCCTAAGAATTTGAGGCAAACACATTCAATTTCAACAAAAATTGTAAGGGGACATATGTGAATAAAACAAAAATTGTAAGGGGTCGTATGTGAATAAAAACAAAGGTTTTCAAAAAAGGTTCTATGGACCTAGCAAACCATACCAAGGAATCCCACTCTCCAGATCACACCAGAAGTATCTATGTAAGTATTTAGTTTAGAGTCTAGGTCTCCTACATGTCGAGATTTGTACCGTGAGCTTACAAAGAGATAATCCAAACCATTTAAGATGGACTCCATCCCCACCGAGTACATATCCATAAATCTCAATTCAATAGTAGTAGATCCCACCATCCTATTGAGAAAATGACGGGAATGTGATTCACGCCACATTAGCATTTATATATGCCACATGAGCACCCGTCATGTTTTTAATCATCTGTTCAATCTTATGGTGAGATCCTCTCCTATTAAATTGAAATCCAAAAAATTGTTTTTGGAGGGAAAGAGATTTAGCTTGAACAGTCCAGATTATCTCTTTCAGGGGTTCACATGGAGTTTCCATAGTTTACTCTTGTAATTCCAGTCATGCACCTTATTCAAGATTGGTTTAATGAACTATGCAGGCAGACTGCAGTGGTGTGTTTACCGATTCCCGCAAGTATACGGTTGTCTCAAGTAATATAGACTATAGAAGTCCGAATATCGTGCCCACGAGGATCGTTACAAAGAAAATAACAATGATCAATGAAAAGGAGTATCAACTCATAAATAGCTAACAAATGTAAATTGAGATAACAAAAAAACAATAAAAACAAGAAAAAAGATAATAACAAGGGAAATAAAAAATGCAAACTAAAAGACAATAAGAAACTAGATAACAAAGAGATGTAAGTAGAAATAGAAGAACTCAAGTGAGAACAAGGTTTGTAATAAGTTAGTAACAAAGTTAATGACAAAAGAAAACTAACAAGGTTAATAACAAGAACAAATAAACAATGTTAGATAGATCAAATGAGTAAGTATGTGAAAACAACAAGTGAAAGATCAAGATAAAAAGAAAATAGAAACATCCATGGAAATGAGCTAATAACTAGTAAGTAAGATAGGGAATTAATGGATGGAGATGAAAATAAGTGTGCAAAAATAGTGTAAAATCAAAAGGGGAATAAAAACAAATACATAGAAGGTAAGAACAAATAAGCTAATGGATATGATGGTGTAGATAGAGAAATGAAATGTAAGAATTAAAACAAGTAAATAAATGTGTGAGAATGTGAATACAATTAAGCTAAAGTAAGTAAAATAAGCAACAAGCAATACTAATGGATAGATTGAATCATCTAGAATCCACTAAGTGACACTAATCCAACACTAATGCTCTTCTACTTTTTCAAACAAATACTCAAATCTAATGACAAATCAATGCTTAGATTTGGAATATATAACTTTAAAGCTCTAAGATAGAAATTAACAATCTAATAGTTAAGACTTTCTTCCTTTCATAAAAGAAAAGATTCCTAATGACTATCTATCAAAAGTAAGCATAAACCATCAAAAGATATTAACTCCTAAGCATGATTTATTAAACCTAAGCATGGATAGTAAAAAGAATGCTAAGATAGAAAATAAGCATGGAAGGTAGCACATTGTAATGAAAAAAATTTTATTCTAGCATATTAAGCACATAAACAAAGGGAATTAAGAGCATAAACAAAACGAATAGTATTAACTTAGCTTCATCTAGAAGATTTAATCAAAGTGATTAGCCACCCATTGAAAAAGACAAAGCTTTCATTATAAATCTTCAAATTTTACAAAGCTTTCCTCACTTTCTCTCTATAATTGCTCTCAATTACATGAATAGCTTAAGTAAAGAGGAGGAGGCTCTCCTTGCTTGTGTGTGTAATGTTTAGAGCTCCATTCCTTATATAGAAACATTTGCCTTGCTCTATTTTGGTTTTTTTCCAATGTGAGACTTCACAGGAATGAAAATATGAACATATGAATGTGATTCTCATGTTAGAAATTGCCTAATTTTGTCATTTCTTCATCCAATTGTCTTCCAAACTTAATCCTTACTCTCTTTAACTCTTGAATCTCAACTTTAATCTTCAAATTAATCTTCAATTAACACCTATAAAGAGAAATTAACATAATTGAGAGTATTTTCGAACATATTTTGTATGGAGGCTATTGGAACTTAAATAAATGCATACAAATGACCATCTATAATGAAAAGTTATGAGCAAAGCATGATGGGGAGGAGATTTATTATTTTTTTTTTTACTAAAAATAGTGTTTTGAGTTCTTTTGTTTTTGAAAAATCATAAGATAATGTTATGAAAGTGTATCTTTTGTGAACTCATCATGGTGTGGTAATATAATAAATTTGGTGAGCTTTGTATAAGGGTGAGACTCTAGATTTGCGCTGAGCCCATCGTTCCAAATAGATTATAGGCCACTTTTTTATCCTAAAACCTCAAAGAAAAGTATTAACTAGGGGATGATTATGGGCTGATCCAACACAGGGCAAATCCGGGCTATTTGGGCCATGCTTGATACATAATCTAGGGCCATTTAATATTGTCAAATACTTGCCAAATTGAAAGGATGATTTTAATCAAGGCTCATTTAATCAAATACAGTAATCTAGGTCCATTTAATTAGATATGGTAATCTAGGCCCATGCGATCTCAAATAAAAGTGAGGAATGCCATTGAAAGGATGTTCTAGTCCCAAGTTCCAATTAAATGGGCCTAGCCTATGTTGTGTTGTATAACTTTAGAAATTTTTGTTAAAAAAATGCAATTTTAGATGGAGTTTCTCTAGAGTTAGAGATTTTTATTAACTTATGGTGAATTAAAGTATGGTGAGGTGAAGCATCAAATCAAGAGAAAATAAAATATAAGGTGTTATGATAGTGTTTTGTTTTTAGTTGTTTGGTATGAAATCTTTTTTATTTTTTGTACAGAAAAGTGAAGTTTTTTTGTCTTTTAGTGAAGAAAGGAGGTTGCTTCTTTTTTATTTTTTTTTGAAAAATTCGGAGGGAATTTTAAGATTGTTTACTTTTGATATGATCCTTTGTTATTTCTTATCTGGATTCACTTTACTCTACTTTAACTAATTAATTGCCAAACACACCCTTATGTTGCACCCTTAATATTGTTTGGGTTCTTTTGTTTATTTGAACAGTGAGCCCGTCTCGTGGGCTCCATGGTATAACTTTATTAGCTCTTTTTTTGTCTGAGAATGATCTATCATTTTTGTATATGAATGTAGAGATAGAGAGAGATTTTCATGACATTGGTTGAGTGAATATATAACAATTTTGTGTTTTAGGCTTTGAAATTTTTACAATCTTCTCTCATACGGAATAAAATATCTAGATATCATTCTATTAATATTCTTCATTTTCATATTTATATGATCTAGGTTAAATATCAATTTTTTTTAATATGATTCTAAAAATTAAATCTTATACATTTACACATGTAGTTAAGTAGCTTAAAAGACAAAAAAACCCCCAAGAAAAATTTGTACCAATGGTTCAAACTCAAGGAAATTCACGCGGCTCTATAGTGGAGCCTACCTATGAAAAACCTAATTTAAAAAAAAAAAAAAGAATTTCTCAGTCTTGTATAGGCCCTTGCAGATTTCACTTTTATTGGAGATGAACCTGCCTGTATTGATCCTGTATAAAATACATGAATTCCTTGTGATATTATAATCAAGTGTATTATACTTTGTTACCATAGGCCAAAGCATATTAGGTTTAATGTTCCATGATTTATGATACAAAATAAAGGCGTTTTTATGAGCGGTTAAGATTTAAATTGGCAGGCCACACCATGATTTTTTTTTAATATTATAGTCAAGTGCAATATACTAATAAATCTTACTATATTGAGGTCGGCTAACTTGATAAATCTTACCGAGGACCCAAAATATATATTAGAGTCAAAATTTCATTGCAGATAAGACTGGAGTCAAAATTTAAGGTAAATTAGCCAACAGTCCTTGAGCACGGTCTTCTAAGGCATCAAGGACAGCAACTTTTTCACCAATGTCTATAGTCCAGATAGCTGGAGATATTTTGGTGAGAGGTACCTAATATGCCACGTCATATATTTTCATGACTAATATGCCCCTTTCAACCCTCATTCATAGGCCAAATTCTCTCTTATTCTCTATTGTCCCAGAGAACTCCTTCTTTCTTCTTCTCTCTCATTTTTCATTTTCTGTTCCTTTCCATGGTTGTGGAGTATCGTTGCAGAGAACCTTTCGTCGCCACCATGACTTCCGATTTTCTCTTTTTCATTTTTTTCAAAGATAGAAATGATTTTACTCTCTCTTACTCTTTCATCTGAAGTCTCTTCCAAATCTCTTTACAACTGATTTGAATGAGAGCAGTTTGCACTTTTGCTTGTTTTCATCTCTTTTTTCTTGATTGGATCATGGTCATCAAGTGTTCTTATTTTGGATTTCGATTTTTGTTAGAATCTAATTTTCCGTATTCTAACTTCTGGTTTCGCCGAACTCAGATAAATTTCCCAGAATCTCTGATAAACTGGACAAAAACTCAGATAAATTTGTTTGAGTTTTGCCAGAAACTCGGATAAATTTATCTGAGTTTTGGAAAATTTATCTGAGTTTCCGGAAGGCCAGTGCTTTCATCGTATCATTCATTGCCTGTGCAAATGGAACTATCGGCAATTCAACCGAAAGGGAGCCTGGATCAGCTCCAAAGATTAGAATGCATGTGTTGTTAAAGGTGAATCCTTGAAACAAATCTTGCAAATCCATGACGCCTTGGTCTTGGTTGGCTTTGTGCTTAAGAACATGCATTAGGTCATTCGCCTTTGCTTGGCTTGTCCTGTTAACAAAGGTGCGAAATTTCTTGTTGCTCATAACGCTGTGAGCCATTTTTCACTGAATTCTCCATGACTCAGAATCTAAATTGATAATAGATTCTCCAAAGATATTAAAGATTCTTGCAAATTCAGGTCCCTGGCGAAACTAGAGAAGTTGGTGTTGTACATGTAGTTGATGTTGCCAGAAGGTAAAAGAAGCGCTATCCAAAATCTACCTTGACATCCTGACTATTATAGATAAGCATATGATACCTTCTTCTGGCTCTGAAGAATCAACTATTTTTTACTACAAGATGTGAGTTTCATAGCTTATAGTTTGCCAAAACTCGAATAAATTTGTCTGGGGTCTACTTTTGCTGACGTGTATAGAGGCTTTTTTGTCTTTTTCACTGCCTCATTTTTATGAGAGGACTTCCGTCGGTACGATAAAATATAGTGGACCTTAGGCTATAAAAGCAAATGATGAGGGACCTCTGCCCAAATGCCACCAAAATTTAACATGTCACATATTAGAGAAAAGCATCTTTCTATATAGTTCAGTTATTTCAAAATTGAAATAGACAGACAATATTGAAGATAAGACACATGAATTTTTTTTGTAATATCTTACTCAAGTGTATCATATTTGTTAAATCTTACAATGCATCTGAAACATAGTATTACAATGCATTTGAAACATAGCAGAGTCAATTGTGTTATATCATAGACCACATATGGACATTTAGATTTTAAAGTAGGTGGGCCGCGTCGTGGAGCCTCATGAGTGTGACCAACTTAAGAAAAACTGAATAGGTTCTTGATCTAAAATAGAAAGAAATGAATTTTTAAATTTTATATAACGGTAATATTAATTGAGAACTAGTTCTCACATATTATATGAGAATTTTTTTGTGGAGTCCAATTGTGGGCCTTATTTGGGGATGGGACCAGGGGGATGGAAAGATCTATGTGAGACCAACCCAACTATCAAGTTTGACCCCAAACACACACCCCTAACCCCTTCATCCCTAGCCCACAAGTTTAATAGCTTCAGACTAAAAACATATTCAACCCTCGATCCAACAATTCAGTTTATTCCGATCTGTGTTAATCCTTCGGATAAGTGACTATAAGGGGTTCCCTACTGGTTGCTATGAAGGGTGTACACGGATCGACTTGGTGCAGATTGTGCCAAATCCATGAACAATCCGCTACCTACGGATTTATAGATTTGGAATCTATTACCAATACGTGGCTATTGAAAATCGATCTGATCCGATCTGTGGAGGATTGGATCGGATCGAATTAATCCGTTCAATCTACTATTAAAAGAAAGATATCAAATATGTTGTAAAGAGTTTCATATTTGACTCCATAAATTTTTTTCTTGTTTTATGCTTAGACATCTTAACTTATATTTAGACTCCTTAATTTCTTTTATTCATATTTAGTGTCAACGGATCGGATTGAATCCTCGGATTGAGAGTGAAATCTGTCGCCGATCCGTTGCTAATGGATTAGAAGATTTTTAATCCGTCACCAATCTGTTTACCTTCGAATCGGTTAAAAATCTGCGGATCGGATCGAATCGACAGATTTTTGTACACTCTTAGTTGCTAAGTTTGGATGGGTTGCTGCTAGTTTAGCCCCACAAAAAATTCTCCTATAATACGTGAGAATTAGTTCTCACTTGAATATTTCTCTTTTATCGAATTCCCCTCATTTTCAATACTAGATAAATCTTAGATGATATACTGTCCATAGTAGAGTCAAAAGCTGTAATGGATGCCTTTATTGTTGACAGAGCGATCACGTCAACACCTAAATATAAAAGTACATAAATACCATCTACTCTTGCACAGGAACAGCAAGAAGAGGGGCCTCCATCTGTAAGGTGATTCCAAACTTATCACCCATATTCATCTCTTCCGGCGACATCCCATTAGGAAGCTTCCATGCAAATGAATGTAGAAGGGATGCTAGTGATAGATGCACCATCCTAAAGGCCAGAGGCAAGCCAGGACATATCCTTCGACCTGCACCGAATGGGATAAATTGGCAATCTTGGCCTTTGAAATCAAGTTTAGAATGTAAGAACCTCTCAGGCAAGAAGCAAGTTGGGTTTGTCCAAACATTTGGGTCTCTTCCAATGGCCCATGCATTCACAATAACTTGAGTGTTCTTGGGTATGGTGAAGCCACAAGTTTCCACAGTTGACTCAGCTCTGTGAGGGATGAGGAGGGGAACTGGTGGGTGTAGACGCAGGGTTTCCTTCACTACTGCTTGTAAGTAAGGAAGTCGAGCAATGTCTGATTCCTCCACTTGCTTTCCTTTGGCGATGGCTTCTTTGAGTTCTGATCGAACCATTGACATGGTATGTGGGTTGCGGAGCAACTCAGCCATGGCCCATTCTATGGTGGTTGAACTTGTGTCACTTCCCGCAACAAATGTGTCCTGATTAACAAACTTAATTTTGTCATTATATAGAAAAATCGACTACTTCGATTAGACTTACTCTAGATTACAACAAAATACATACATACATATGTGCGTATGTATTTATGCATGCATGAATGTATGTATCCGTGTATGTATATAGGTATGTTCTTTACAAGGAACTCAAACCCAAACAACATATATACAGTACACATGTCCCTAGCCACTTGCACAGCAAGGGGATAAATAAAAATAAAATCTGATTGTAAATCAAGGAACAAAACCAATTATAATTATAGCACAAAACTTGGGAGGCGGAATTAATTGTAAATTAAAAGAAACAAAACTAACTATCATAATTTACACGAAACTTAGGATGATTTATAAGAGAAAACATCCTACTTGTGATCTGCACAAATCCTTATAATATCCTCTATCTTCCTGGAAACTTTCTATAACTTTTCAAAATTAGAACATTTGGCAGGCTCATGAAGTCCATTGGTCCAATTTTATCATATACAAGAGGAGATCAGGAGATTATTTTCTACAAATTATAAGATTTAATTGAATGTTAATTGTCCTTTCAACCACATGCTTCACCGCTTGTGTGGCCCCCATCAATTCCTTTGAGTTTCATTCTTGCAAACATACTCCCTAGGTTGGTTGGATACTTAACACATTAGCTACACTACATGGGACGATCTACACACAACGCCTAGTATCCATTGTTTACATCTAGGACTATTGGGGTATCTAATCTCATTCATGAACGAAAGGAAAATTAATCTCATAGAACAACTTCTACTTTTATCACTTATAAAACATATGAACAAATATCATAAGAAACTTCATATGCTTTATTTGGATCAATACAATAGGGATGCCAATTCGTTTAAAGTGAAATTTGTCCAATGCGCACATAAGAGATTGTCATTGTTTTCAAACGAATTAAACCTTTAATAAGTGGGTTTCACTAAGGTGCTCATGTATGAGTATGAATGCTATGAGTCTCACTTAGAGAATTCCCAAGTGGAATTCTATGATAGGGTCTACCCATTGAAAACCAAACCGCTTAAAAGAATGTTCCTACTTTGCGTGGGATGTCTTCAATTCTTACTCCAATAGGAATTGGCCTCGTCATAGGACTGACCATGAGGATCCGGACTTTTCATGGATACCTCATGACTGCTCAAAGGTTTCCCTAAGCGGTGTTCATGGGCTAGGCTGAGGAAAAGCCAGACCTGGCCTGACTTTGGAAACACAAGCCCATGTCTGGCAAAAGCCCGATGAAGACCATAAAGTCAAGCCAGAGCCTGCTCATTTAGTCACTCGGGCTGGATCATCGCTTATTCAGACAGATCAGTGACTAAACTACAAGCCTTACTTGTTCAAGTCAGGCCGGGCCGAACAGGGTTTCTAGCACTTACTTGGCTAAATCAGTCACTAAACGACAAGCTAGTCTCTGCTTATGCCAGACAGGTCGAGCTTGGGGCACCATTGCATAATTCAAGCCTGGATCAAATATTATATGAGCCCATGTCTTATATTCGGGCTGAGCCCAATTGCTAAAACCGATATCCAACCTGGCCCAACATGGGCAGAGTCGGAATCGGGCTCAAGCTAACCTGGCCTATGAGCGCCCCTGTTTGCCCACCAGTGTACTTTAGATGAAGAACAGCAAGCAGGGCCCACTCATCACCAAAAGTCAAGCAGCACCCGTGTCTCGTTTTGTTTTCATCTCTGGATCCTTTTCCTGTTCATCTCTCTGTCTTTGAACAAGAAGCCAGAAAGGAAATTTGCTGTCCTTTCAATTTGGATTCATTACCAGCTTGTCAATGGGGCGGGTATGGGGATTCACAGTCGGGTCACGGGGAAACACGACCCGCCCCACTGACCCGGCTGCCGGCACTAATTTTTCAAACTGGCCACGGGCTACCTGCCCCACCCCGTTGACCCGGTATTCAAACCCTGTTATATTCTCAATTTTAATGACCAATGAAGACTAAAAAGGTTTCTTAGCATATTTTTTTTTGTTAATTTTACAAAGGTCAGAAGCTACAATAAACATAATCTTTCAATTAACATACACCAAACAATTAACATAATCCTTCAAGTCACAAGCACAACACAAGACACATGACAAAATTGTATTTGTATATTGGATATAAAGTTTAGGCTTTAATGTTTATGGTTAGTTTAACACTGACAAATTGTATTTGTACATTGGATTAGTATGCTACAAGATTAACTCACTCATAAGTCATTTACTTGAGCTTTTAATTAGCATATGGTTTAGAGTTTAGGGTTTATTACATTAAGTTAAGTAGTTTAGGGTTTATTACATTAAGTTGGATAGTTTAGGGTTTGGGGTTTAGAATTTCATGTGAAATCTTTTATTCTAATATACTTTGTGTCAAATGTCAATTGTTAATTTCAAATACTTACTAGAAATACTAATAGATTACTCATATTACTATATTAGATGAATTACAAACATGGAATATACAATAGGGTTTAAGCCTTAAGGACTACTAGGGTATAAGGTTTAGGCTTTAATGTTTATGGATTAGGGTTTAGAGTTTAAGTTTCATATCATGTAACTAATCAATTTATTATATATTTGTGTGAAATCTTTTATTCTAATTTTCTAATATTGACACTTGTCAATTTGATATACTTATTAGAAATACAAATAAATTACCCATATTAGATAATATATTACTTATTTACAAATCATTACATATTACATATAATTAATTTTTCTATAAGAATTAATTATAATTTTTTTAGAAGAATTATAATAATTACTATATGTTTACATATATAATATGCATAAATTTATATATAATATTATATATATATATCCAAGGCGGGTCGGCCGTCCCCATACTCGCCCCTGACCCGGTCAGCTCTTTGACCGGGTCCGGTCAACCCGCCCCGTTGACCCGAACGGGGCGGGTAATTTATGACCCGACAGGGTCGAGTCAATCGGGTCAACGGGTTTTCCCCGCCCAGTTGACAAGCCTACCCCCAACAGTAAAGTCCGGATCCTAGAGTATCTGCGGCAACTCAAGTGCATAGGCACAAATTTTACTTTAATTCCTACCAGATTGAGCACATTTTTTTTTTTTCATTTTTTTTCCTTATCAGTTCCCAATCCTCTTGCAGTTTTTAACATAAAACCTCTTAATACAAATCGTAGTTCTAAGCCAACTAAGCTACCTCTTGGGGTTAGATTGAACATATATGCATAATATGTCATTAATAGATATCAATAAATGGGCCCATGGCGGGTGGGAGTCGGCTAGGGTGATCTGAACGAAACGAGTCGAGTCTAGATTACTTATCGCATTTTTTATATATTTACGACCAATAATACTCCGCCACGTCATCCAATACTTTAGGTGATTAAAAATTTATGTGATTTTAAAGTTTAAAAAGTTTAAATCAGATGAAAGAAAATCACATAAATTTTTGGATAATATGGCGGAGTATTATTGGTACACTCACGGTGTAGATATAACAACTACAATAGGTTATCCAACTTGTTCGGACTCGATCGGAACTTGTTGATAACTAGTGTGCTACACATATACAAACCACACAAAAATTCAAACAGGATATTGCTATAAGAAATGTACAAACAGAAGAACGACGATACATACCGTAAGCAGAGCTTTGATTTCGTGGCGCTTGAGCTGAAACCCCTTCTCCTCGTTCTGATCAAGAAGCACATCCAAGAAATCCTCTCTCCTGGAATAACCACCCAACGATCTCTCCCTCGTACGCCCATCGATCATTTCATCAAACAGATGGTGCAGCTTCTCAAAATACCCCATCGATCGACGCCTCACCCCTTGCAAATCCATCCACCTCAGAAACGGCAGGTAATCAGAAATATTAGGCTTCCCAGCCTCCTCCAAAATCCCCCAAACCACATCCTTAAACTCCTGCGCTTCCTCAGACTGAGATCCCAGATCCACCAGATCCACCGAGAAAACACTGTTCGATATCAGATTCAATATCGTAACGAAACCGGCACGCCCGATATCCACCGCCCGCTGCGTAACGGAGAAGTCTCCCACGTGCGAGACCAGCTCCCGCACCTTGGCTCTTCGCAGGGCTATGTTGGCGTCGAGCCTCTGGACGGTCATGATCTGAGTGTTCAAGAGGGTCCGGAGGGTTCTCCAGCGAGGGTTTGGTGGGATCCACACGACCGAGGACTCGTGGTGCCTGAGGACTCGAACTGAGTCGAGGACTGTTCGGCCCGAGAAGATGAGGTCGTGCTTGAGGAGGAGCTGGTTAGCCATGGTGGCGGTGGAGACGACGAGTGTCGTTAAGCTGCCGAGTTGGAGAGTCATGAGGGGGCCGTAGAGTCGGGAGAGTTGGGCGAGGGACTCGTTGGGTTTGGAGCCGAGTTTGAAGAGGCTTCCTACGATGGGGAGAGGGAAGGGACCTGGTGGGAGTTTGCTGTTTCTTGTTCGGAGGAGGAAATGGATGCATGTCCAAACTATGAGAATCAGGAAGAGAAACGTTAACAAATCCATTCTCTCTCTCTCTCTCTGTCTTTCCTTTCTCCTCTGTGTGTATCTGTGTCTGCAACACTACAAAACAGGCGTGTTGATTGAATGCAGAGAAGGCTCCAGCTATTTGTAAAGCATGGAACAAGTTCTTCACCGGGGATGAAAAAAACTTGAAAATGGCGATAGCCCGACGAAGGGGGTTGTGATTGGCAGTTTGGCACCAACACAACATGTTATGCCGTGTGTTGTCTTTTCATAGATGTGATAAAAGATGATGATGTGACATGGAATACAATGCATGGTAAAGAAACCAACACCAATTGTATTTGTACTTTCATGGAATGTGCAAAAGCCACTTTTGTATCTCATGGATATGTAGGGTCTGGAAACATCCACATGCCGTGTTTTAAATCAATAAAAGGATGCAATTTTCTGAAATGCTCACCATGCCCCCTAACTTTTACTCTAATTCTGTTATAGCTCTTGTAGTTTATGAAATTTGGACAGCCTCTTTAATTTTCTGAAAATTTCACAGTTATCTGAGGCAACTGGTCAAGTGACACTGTTTGCTATTTGAAAAGCTTACCCATTATGCAATAACAATTCAACCGTTGTAACGGGAAAATTTTAGGTGGTCCCTACATCATTTGATCACCCCATTTGATTTAAAGAGTCCATGTGACATTTCCAAGCCATATACTTGTGTGGACATTATCCATCAACTACCCTATGATCAAGGGCCCCACCTAATTCCCACAAAGTCAGCACTAATGCATTGCCCAGCCTGGTAGCCACTGCCCACTATGTGATGAGCCGTTTTGATTCCCTCATTGTGGGAACATACAACATGCATGAGATGGACTCACTCTCTTGACAGCCTGGATTGAAGCACACGGTCCACCATGGGTACAAGATTGAGAAGGATAGACACCTGACCTGCAACTGGAAAAGAATCAAATTTGGACTTCATGATAAATCTCTTTCGTGGTTTCAAAGGAAAAGACTTTTACAAGAAAGGGTAGCCTCTATGGCATCTCAAAGGGAAAACACATAACTCGTAAAAATGAAATCGTTTTCCTTTACAAGGACAAGTATGAGTTTGAGTGCACCATCTTGCATCCAGGATTTCAGCCTTTTGTATGTTAACACTAGGCATGTTTAGATGTGCGGTGAATTATAATAAAGTGAGGTGAAGCATTAAATCAAGAGAAAATAAAATATAGCGGGTTATGGTGGTCTTTTATTTTTAGTTGTTTGATAAGAAATCTATTTGACTTTTTGTGTAAAAAAAAAATATTTCTTTGTTATTTAGTGGAGAAAGAAGATTGTTTTTTGTACTTTTTTTAAAAAAAAAGAGGAGGAAACTTTGAATTTATGTACTTTTAATATGACCCATTCTCTTTTTCATGTTTGGATAATGAAGGCTTTACTTCACTTTAACTTTACTAATTAAGTGCCAAACACGTCCAAGGACAAATTGGAGGGTCTAGTTACATTTTTGTATGGTTTGACTATTGTTAGAGGGAGATTTTAGCAAATACACAAGATATAGGAGCTTTTTTTGGATTGTGTGATAACACACCTACACAAGATGTAGGAGCTTTTTTTGGATTGTGTGAAACACAGGAGCTTTTTTTGGATTGTGTGAAAACATAGGTGTGTTAAAAGGGGGGGGGGGGGGGGGGGGGGGGGGTCACAAACAATGCACTTGAGGGGGGGGGGGGGGGGCACAAACAATGCACTTCACGGTTCTCAGTTTGAGTTAGACCGGAGATCATGGTGAGGGACATGTGAATTAGTGAATATAGGCAAAGTCAGGGGTCCCACTATAGAAAAGGAGACGGCGAGTGGTGACGGGGTCAGTTTCATTGAAGGTCGACGTACAATCATACATTCATACCTGCCTGCGTCAACATCATGATGGTCCATCCCAATTCCCAATGAACCCTCTTTTCTTGATGGATTTACAATAGGGTGTTGCTGTTGGCACCCACTCTAATATGTTAGGCTTATGTAAGCTAGTGTGTTTGTCTTATCATAGATGTGATAAGATGATGATGTGACATGGAATACAATGCATGCTAAAGGAATTGGTTGTCCCGAAATCCGTGTGTCAAGGGTGAGGCATGCAGTTGCCTTTCACGATGAGTTCATTTAATGGGACAATCAATCCAATGGTCTTCGTCTCCTCCAAGGCAGCTTTTCACGATGTGTTCATTTAATGGGACACATTCTGCCAGAGCAACTATCTATCTTAGTACACATGGTGGCCCATCTTCCCACATCAATTTGTAATAATTTTGAAACAGATCCATCAATTACTGTCAAAGATAGGTCCACTTATTACGGTAGAGTTATATAGATTGTTATATCATGGATGCGCCTCAGTGGGTGGGCTAAGTTTGTCCGGGTCTAGCGTATTATATGACCATGTTGTAAAATGAGCCTAAGCCTGGATGGAAAGTCCAAATTAGGCCATGGGGAAGATGTCCAAGCTAAGGCCAAGCCTAGCTCAATAGTTGTCCAGGCTAAGTCCAAGCCTGTATACGAAACAGGTTAATATGTACACACACCCTAGGCTATGCCTATCTAGCTCACATGGCCTATATTTTCAGGGAATATATTCCCTGAATCATTTAGTTCCCTTAAACAGGCCCCGACTCAAAGGACAGGGAAGATGTATCAACTTGTGTTAATACGGATACATTTGAGTTTGTTGAGCCAGATATTTTCCAGTTTCAGGAATTAGCAAGACACAGTTGCTCCTCTATTTACAACTACTCTGTACATGCCTATGTTTGTCAGTTTCCACCTATACTGCATCCTTACATTATGCATGTACAAGACGTAAAACCTTATGGAAATTGCGGATTTCGGGCAATAGCTGTCTGTCTTGGTCTTCATGAAGATGCATGGGCAATTATCCGATATAACTTAATAGAAGAGTTTACAACTCATTGAACTTTTTTGCATTAAATAGAGGAGCACCGATTGAGCATTGGATGACCATGCCAGACATGGGTCTCTTAATTGCTTCGAAGTTCAATGTTGTATTACACGTTTTAAGTGCTGCACAGAGCTTTACGTATTTACCACTTCGATCTACTCCATCACCGTCGTATCAACATGTTGCAATCGCTATCGGGTACGTAAATAATAATCACTACGTTCAGGTTGCATTGACAGATGGTTACCCGATGCCTCCCATTATGCCTCAATGGATTCACTTTAGGCATGATTGTGAGGCTGCATGGGTTACCCCATATGCGGAGCGAATTAATGCGTTCATGTATATGCGTTTTAGGTTTCCTTCTAAAACCATTGTGTTGGAAGATTAGGAATGTAACATGTGTTAATATGTTTGAATAAATTTGTTTGAAATATCTAAGACTTTTGAGATTATCTAGATTTTTATGTTATTAGCATTTAGTAGTTATAATCCAGTGGGTGTATTTAGAAAATCCCAAAAAAAAATAGAACATTGGGCTACACAACAAGGTAACTTACCGGGAGCTATGCAGTGTGTGAGTAGTGTAAGAATTGTTTTAGCTATGTAGTGTGAGTGTTAGAATTATCATAGTCTATAAGAGTATTGAAATGTTGATTTCGCTCTTCTGTCTTTTCTCTTTCTTCAGCTGCAGTGTACGCTTTAGTGCACCACTCCAACGTCTCTCTCTCGTCTCTTGATCATTTACTTTATTTTATTTTATTTTCATATGTTCACATCTATCACATGTTCACATCCATCACACCACTCAAAAAGGCTGCATCAACTCACGTGGGTTGATATCTCGTGGTAAGGGACCGTGGCATGTTCACATCCATTACAAGTGTTTCTCTCTCTCTCTACTCTCACATTCCCTCATGTCAAATCATGTCATAGCCATAGGGTGGGTGTATTTAAAAATTCCCTTTACAATATCACATCGATCCAAAATCAGACAGACACCTGAGATATAGGGTAGGTGTATCTAATAAATAGGATGGGAGTATTTAAAAAAGAGTCAGTCTACATGGACCGATCCATGTACCGATGCATGGACCGACTCCATGCAACTTTTCAAACTTTTCAAACTTTTCAAGCATGGAGTCGGTCCATACATCGGTACATGGATTAGTCCATGTAGACTTTTTGTTTAAAAAACCCCCCCAAGGAACTGGAGTCTAGAACTGTAGATCTTCAAAATTGCCCGGCCCGAAGGAGACTTTATTTACCACCATGCAAGCTGTCTTCCAACTCCACTAACTTAGCATCGAGGCAACTTCTACACATATATGTCGTTAATTCGTTATCTATCGTAAGGTTGAAGCTAGTTTGTCAGTACTTTCATGGATCTGAAATTAGAACAGAAAGACTGGAGCCATTTAAAATACTTTTTTGTAAGATTAATTAAGGCTTTGGAAGATCATATGTATCAAGAAGATTCTAATTTTATTTTTATTTTTACCACGATGAACTCACCAACTCCCTCTTGGGAATTTACTAATCAAGTTATGGGGATATTCCTGTACATCCTTCCCTCACCATATGGTGAGGGACAAACTTAATGGGGCCCACCTAGAGACTCACTGATCATGGGACTTTTATGGGGGATGAGAAGAGACATCTTGAATGAGACCACATATCAAATTTGGGGTCAATACCATGCCTCTAACCCCTTCATTCGTGGCCCACAAATTTAATGACTTTATATTAAAGGAAAAAATTTGACCTCAATCTAACGGTCCAATTCATTTGGATAGGTGAAAATTCAATAGGCCTAGTATAGTTAAAGGGGTTCCATGTGTGTGTAGTGTTATAAAGTCAACTCTAATATGTTGTCCCTCACCATAATATGATGAGAGATGGATGCATATGAATATTTCTCATCAAGTTAATTAAAGGTGAAATAAAGTCTTCATTTATTAGACGGAAAACTTCAAATAAGGCCTTAAGTTTTTACCTTACTTCATAAAAGGACAAAAGTTATAAAACTTTTCGAATTAGCCTTTAAGTTTTCTTGTAAGTTTTCAATTAAGGACATTCGACCATTTAAAAGCGTTTTTTAGTATTTTTTCCTCAATATTTTAAAAATACACAAATTACCTTTTATTTAAATCTATGACATGGTTTTAGTAGCCCCGATTGTTGTGGGAACATTGATTGTCTTTGATCACATCGAGGACATTGGTGAAGGCAATGAGGAGAATATGGAGGAAATGAAGGAAAGTTTTATTTCAATATAGGGTAATTTAGGTATTTTAAAAAGATTTGGAAAAAAAGTTGCCGGAAAATAGTTTTAAATGGACGGATGTCCTTAATTGAAAACTTCCTATAAAACTTAAGGGCTAATTTGAAAAGTTCTGATACTTTTGTCCTTTTTTTAAATAAGACAGAAACTTAACACCTTTTTGAAAATTTCCCTTTATTAAATAAGAAAATGTTATGGGTCATATTAAAAATACACAAATTCAATATTCCTTTTTTTTTTAAAAAACAAAAGTAAAAAATTAATAATTTTTTTCCACTAAATGATTAAAAAAATTCACTTTTTGCACGAAAAGTAAGAATTTCTCCTATCAAGCAACTAAAGAAAAAATATCATCGTAATCCACTTATATTTTATTACTCTTGACTTGAAGCTTCACTGCATTTCATTTCATTCTACAAGTAAAGTTTCCAAATAGTTTACCATTTTTAAAATCCTAGATACACAACACCGCCTACTACTACTACATATCAGGTAAGGCCCCAAACAAAAATACATTGCTAGCGCTTATTTTTCACTCATAGATGAGCAGTAATAAGATGTTTCTATCTCACTATCCCGTATGAAAATCATGCTTCAATGTGAGCCCCGCGGTCAAGTATGCAACCTTGGTCATCCACTGGCTAAATATTTAGAGAACTCAATATGAGTTTTTACAGATGGCCCTTACACGTTTTTAACCTTTTTCACGTAATGGCCCCACCAAGGAAAATTTCTTGAGTCCGTAATTTTGTGGTGGTTCTGAGTCAAATCAGTATGTATAATGTACGTACTAATCTTTAAACGTTAATCACATTTTTCTAGAAAATTAACTTAAAGAAATTAGTGTTATGTCTCTCTTAAGATTGATTAATTTTTTACTGGTAATTTGTCTCTCTTAATTGATTAACTTTTACAATTTTTCAACGATCTAGAGAATACAACTCGGATTGAAATTTGACGTTGGATACCTTAAATCCAATACACATTCCAAAAAAAATTTAAAGAGTGTATGTCAAAATCTTTTTGGGGCCATAACAAAACACGAGAAGGAATCCCATTCTCAGATCACAATGTATATATGTAAGCGTTTATTTATTTATTTATTTTCTTGCAACTCCAGTGGTGCGTGCACCTTGTTCAAGGCTGGTTTATGTTCTACAATAAGCTAAGGAAAGACGTGATAATATAAATTTGGAGTCCGAGAGAATTGTTTGGTTCTCTATCTCAACGTGAGATATGAGATGGGTTGAGCTGTATTTTTATATAGAGGATTTTTATTGGTACCGCGGTTTTCCCTCTTCACGATAAAAAAAAAAAAAAAACCATCCCCCTCGAGAGGGGAGAACGGCCGGCCTCCCCCCTCTTTCTTCCTCCCTCCCCCTCTATTTTCTCTCCCTTCCTCTTCTTCTCTCTCCTTCTCTCCCCACTTCTTTCTCTCTTCCTCCCCCTCCCAGTTGCCGGCGGGGAGGGAGATCGAGTTGTAGCAGGCGGTAGCCCATGCAGTAGGGTTTCAGCTTGCTGTAGCCCGATCTCCCTCCGCGCCAACGACTGGGAGGGGGAGGAAGAGCAGAAGAGGTGGGGAGGGAAGGAGAGAAAAGCAGAAGAAGGGAGAGAAGGAGAGGGAGGGAGTGGGAGTGGGGACGAGGGGCCTGCCAGCCGTTCTTCTTCCCTGTCAGAGATTTAGGGGGTGGGTCAGAGATCTGGGGGGGGGGGGGGGGGGGGGGGGTTTCTCCCCCCTCTGCCAGAGATTTGGAGGAAGGGAGGGAGGGTAGAGGGCGAGGAGGGGGGACGGATAGTTTATGAATCTTGATTTTTTTTGAAGTGTGGAGAGACAAATTCGCAGTGCCATTAGAAGTCCTCTTTTATATATCTTTTTGTGTATACAACAAATGGATAATAACACAAAAGATTTATATATACAAAAGATTTATATAAGCATACACACAATATTGAATCTGATGTCTTATCTGACGTGGTCTCATCTTTCGTGAATCACTTATTGGCATCTATGCAAACGAGGTGTGGCGATATTTTTTTAATCCTGAGTCCCCGAATAAACTTTCATTCTACCCATGTGATGCTCCTCGAACACAACATTTACTTTAATTATTTATAACATGGGCGGCATGTGCCCATTCGAGTGAGATAGTTGTCCACATAGAAGAATACAGACTTGGGGATGTGGACTTAACACTCCCCCTCATGTGCGAGTGCCAACGGATTATATAAATGGACATGCTACGTGGGGTTACATAAAAATATCGAGATTGAAACTCTCAGGCCATGTAAAAAACCAGGTGCCCATTCAAAAGCTTAAATTGGTTCGCAGAAGGCCTCGAGGTACGTAAAATCCTATCAAACTCATTATTTGGACGATGTAAGATGTGAGACTTTTCCAACATATTGAAGATTCACACGATTTTCTGTCGTGTAAAGTTAAATATGCACCATCAATCCAATTCTTTGATATTTATGAACTCGAGTCTTAAATACAGGATTCCTCTTTATGTGGAAACAAAAATTACAGAAAGCATGCCATTACACAAAATGTCCTTTGACATCCACTGAATTAAGTTTTCCAAGAGAGCTACAATCCTATTTGTTTCATACAATTTAATTTCATGAATGTACATCTATAAGTGATTAAAAATGAAGAATCAAATGTAAATTTCAAAAAATGACCATCAAATAATCTTTATTTAGTTGAAAATTGAGTCAAAGGGAAGATGAGAAATGATAGCCACCCATTATCCTAGTTGTAGGTGCACGAAAATTCACAGATCCGGAGATGGTGAATTCTGGACCTATTAGAGATGTGGTGTGATGCCTCAGAAAAGAACCTGAAAGGAGAAGAATGGAAAAAGCAGTCAAAGACCCTGGCTGAAGGCAGCGCAAGGCTCTCCGATGCCTAAGTCAGTACGAGGACGTGACAGTAGGGTAGAGATTTTCAAATGTCAATTGTAAGTGTCTGAGTGCGTACCTTTTGAGGAGACTGAGTCCTCTTTTATATAGTGATAGGGACTCACAGATCGATCGACGTGATTCCCTTAATCGGGGTAACTGTCCCTCAATCGGGGTAACTGTTTCAGTCGATCACGCCCCTTAAATGGTGATAACGGCTCAGTCAATACCTATCCCCCATTTGTAGTCGTAACGTTGCTCATTCCCCTTAACATTCGCCGCCTCATAAACCATACAGCCACGTCCCTCGGCCGTTACGCCATGTCTAGGCGACCGAGATTGAGGGGAGTACATCCGAGGTTAGATGCGGCCGAACTGAGGTAGGAGTGAGCTGAGGGAGGTGCGTCTGCAATACAAACAAGTCGACCGAACTGGTTCGGCAAGTATGAGATCTCTGCCGAACTGTGATGCTAAAGCCGAGATCGAGACGAGTTTGGTGCCGAAATACCGCGTATTCCCCTTATTGCTGACGGAATGGCCCCAATCTCGGTGTTCGAGAAATGCCCCCACACAATTGCCCCCTAGCTTTCGACCCTTGGGAGCTATCTTCCCGAGGTCGGGAGCTATAGAGAGATATCCGACTTCGAACGATTCGTCTTCTTTGGGCTTGTCTCTTGATCGTGCTGTGCTGTTATCATCTTGCCTTTTCCCTATGTCTTCGCACCATCCCAAAATATCTTTATGACATTTAAACACCGGTGACACGATCGAGTAGGAAAACAAGACGATGATGCCACGTGTCATGGCTCAGATGGTGGCTCGTGTATAGAGGGATCCGTTTCTCGTGTTTAGCACGTAGAACGATGCTTCGTAAATGGGCGCGTATTTCCTGTGCTTGGGATAAGCAGCCTAAGCCTATAAATAGGGTCCTTCTTCTCCTGATTGAATCACTCTTGAATTTTGAAGTTTGGTATTTCAATTCGAGAAGACAGGTGCTTGGCCTCTATGGAGTTAACACTCGTCGGCGAGAAGAAAGACCTCCGTTTTTACAAGCCTGAAGTTTCATTTGGTGTAACTACAATGGTGGGCTCGAGCTTAATGGGAGGAAATTGCCCCCTAATGTGCTCTGACTATGCTATCTCTCCTGAGGCTTCTGGCCAACTGCGCTATCTCTCCTGAGATAGATCTTGATCTCTTGATGATAGGAGATAAGACATCTATGTCAAGATGTCAGAAGATGGCGCAGGATTTATTCTGGGCAAGAGACCTCGAACGCCTCCGAATCGAACTCTGCCCGTATCGTGGAGCTGCTCTTCTATGAAGAACACGCCTTTCAAGAGCAGGAAGATCATATCTGTAATTTTTATGAAGTCGAGTAATCCATTGTATTAGATGTCATGTAACAAAAATGACTTAATAAAAATTATCAAATTTTGTCTGTGGTCCAATCTCTTTCTCCGTGTGTTTGCTTTGCTTGATTATTTCTGTAGCAATAATCTCTTTTCTATATGCCTATGAAGATAAAACCATTTTTTCTCAAATGGGAACTTTGCGGAGCTATTATACCGAACTGGGGCTACTGCCGAGCTGTCACTTCTGCCGGACTGCGGCTCCTTCCGAGCTGCAATCCGCCGAGATACAATCTGCCGAACTGTAGGGACCCTTGGATATCAATTTTTGGATCCGACTTTGGGTCAAATCGATGTCGCTTCATATCCACCCGATGTCGCTTCGCTATCTGCGATATTAAATGCCTCGCCCTGACTGGCGCGGGAAATAAGCTGACGGCACCACGTGTCGACTCTCCACGGGATGCGCAGTCTTTTCCAAGTGGCGCATATGGCGGTTAATCAATAATAGAAACCGCCTTTCACGAATTCCAAAAGGGTGCTGCGTGTATCGAAGCGACGCATGATGGGTTGCCTTTATTGGATGTACCTTCTTCTTACTATAAGTAGGGGAACTCCTTTTATCTTTTCTTCTTCTTTACTCTGCATTTTGCTGTGAAAGAGAAAGGCTCCTTCCGACGAGTTTCCTCACGGAAAAGGCTTTCGATCGATAAGGAGTGCTGTAGGAATCGAGTCCCATCCCTGACCTCTGTCTTTGTAAGTCTTCTTTTCTTTGCCTTATTCTTTTTCTGTATCTAGGGTTCCATTTTCCCTCTGTTCTTCGCCTCTGCCCCTTCTTTCTCTCAGAAAAATGGGTGTCTATAGTCATTGGTTAGAATCTGAGGGAGCGTTAAGAGACCTTAGGATTAGGTATCAGATTTCTGACGACGTCTTCCTCAAGGCTCCCGCTCCCAAATCCTATATCGATGGCAGCATCTATGATGGCTGGATGCCGTTCCCTTTAGTAGCCATAATAGAGGGCGGGGTTCGTTTTCCCCTTAAGCCCTTGCTTAGGGACTGTCTCCGGGCTTGGCACCTCTGTCCATGTCAGTTGATGCCCAACGCCTTCAAAGTCATAATGGGCACCGCCGCGCTTAATGACATTTTAGAGATCAATTTAGGCGTTCATGATATTGAGGACGCCTATGAGCTGTGTAAGTCAAAAAATAGCTTTTACCTCCGAGTTAAGTCGCGCCGAACGGCATTCGTTCGTGCCCTAGAGGATTCGAACAAATATGCCGGGGACGATCGTCTGCTCGTCTCAGGTAACTGGGAGTTCGGTGATGACGAGCCGATGTCGCAGAGGTTCAACCGGATCCCGCGCCGTCTCGGCATACCACCAAGTAAATATAGCTTTTTTTTTGTAAATTTTCGCTACATCTTATTCTCTGTGGAGCCGACCTGATGTCCTTCTATGTTATAGGTGCGCGCGAGAGGAGAAAGGAGGCCAGACGAGTCGGATGGGTGAAGAACGCGGCCTGGTTTCGGGCCGTTGAAACGTATCGAGGCCACGAAGATAGGTCGGCCTTCGCCCTTTTAGACTACGAGCCGAAATACCGCTCTTACAAGAAGAGCCTCGCACACCGCGAAGATGCCGCAGCCGAGGTTGAGGGAACCGAAATCGAGGAGGTCGATCGGGAGCGGGCTGTAGACGATACTGAGGGCCGAGATTCACCAGGGGCTGAAGCATCCACTTCAGGTTCCGACCTCGGGGAGGGAAGTTCTTCAACGAGTAGCTCCGGGGAAGACGAGCCAATGGACAAAAACCGCCCGAGACCCCCAGTGAAGAACCTTCGGTCTGCAGCCTTTGGGGGTGTGACTCAAGGTGCTGCCGCTTCGTCCTCCAGGGCTCCTTCTTCCGCACCTTCTTCTTCCAGGCCCCAATCTTCCATGCCTGGTACCGGTGTTCCTCCTTTTTCTTCCGCCCAAACCTCGGGGGTTGGTACCGACGAGGTCGCAATGGAAGAGGTACGCCGGCAAAAGAGAGTCAGAACTGAGGGGCAGTCTGCCCTAACTACTGTGCAAAGGAGGGTTGACCCAGGGGCGACGAGCCAACGGTCTTCAGTGGCGCCCTGGAGGCCGAGCTTGCTGCTTCAGCCAGGAAGACCGTTGACCGTGGAGGACCGACTTGGCGGTCATCCCTTAGTGGCGGCTGCGCTTGGCGACGCTTGTACTTTGCCCCGAGACATGGAGAAGCATGATGAGCTGGACGACGTCATGTTGCTGGTGACGCAAATGGAGTCTGCTCTGAGCGTAAGTTTAGTCTCTTTCGTTTTTCTTCCGTGCTTGACTTCGGTAGTAGTTGTCTAAAAGTTGATTCTCTCTGCAGATCGTGCAAAAATGTCATCTCGCTGTGCGAAGGGTCCAGCGAGCCAGGAAAATCCAGGCCAACGCTGAGGCCAAGGTTGAAGAGTACAAGAAATCTTTGGAGGCCAACAGAGAAAGAATCAGAGAGTATGAAGAAACGTCTCGTGCCATTCTATCTGAGCTTGACAAGGCAAAAACCGAGATTCAAGAAGGAAAGTTGAGGGAGGCTGAGCTCCAAAAGAAGATCGCCGATCTAGAGCAGGAAAAGGCCGAGACCGAATCCAGAATCCGGGCCGACACCAACAGTGCATATCTTGAAGGATTCCAGGAAGCTGAGGCCGAATACGCGGCCCAAGTGACCGGAGTCAGGGATGATTCATGGGAGATGGGCTGGAAGGCCGCCCTTGAAAAAGCTGGAATCCAAAGCGATCATCCGGCTTTCTTGAATCCCGACAAGTTTCCGAGCTCGGTACCTGCGAATGTCCTGCCTCCTACTCCCGAGGCTCCTCCCGTTGCGGTCGAGGGACCAGTGGCCGAGCCCCCTCACGCTGAGAACGAGGTCATCCAGATAGAAAGCGATGTACCTGTTGCCCCTGCTCTCTGAGTATCTTTATGCATTTGGCAGTTTCTTCTATTCTCTCTTTTGGTTTGTGTTTGTGGGAACATATGTCCCTTTGGTTTGCGAGTCATACTCGCCTAATGTAAGAACTCTTTTTTAATGAAATCCAACATTAAGGCAAATTGTCTTTAGGTCTTTCCTAGACCTTAATGTTTACTGACACTATTTTTGCCGAAATGTATATCTTTACCGAATTAGCACACGTAGTAATTTTAGCCAATGAACTAAGAACCCAAGGGAAGCAATTCGGTAGAAATCTTGTCCGAACTCCGCGCTGCTTTTGCTTTTCAAAGTGCGAATTCGGACTCTTTTGTGGGACATGTCTGGCCGGTTCATTCCGGCAGTATAGTCCGTCTCTGCCAGTGATCTGGTATAAAGACCGAGATCGTTTGTGGCCAGAATTTTGTTTGATATGACCAAATGGTTCTTCACCAATGGTGTAGGTATTACCTCGCCAGTGATCTGGTATATGTACCGTGATCTTCTGTGGCAGAGGTCCGAGATTCTGCGCGTGATCTGGTAGGCGTACCGAGATCTTCTGCGGCAGAATCGTGGTACTGAAAGGACGGCTATTGCGCCGAACTGTTGGAGAGTTTGCCGAGCTTTGTGACTCGTAAAAAATCGAAATGTCAAGGAACGAAAGAATAGCTTTATTGATGCTTGAAATTTCGACTACAGATCAGAAATAGAATTTTTTGAGGTGAGCGGCATTCCATGACCGTGGTAACTGTTTACCATCCATGTCCTCCAATCTGTAAGCTGATTGACCCGCTGCAGAGATCACTTTGAACGGTCCGAGCCATGTTGGCGCAAGTTTGCCTTCGTTTGGATCTTTGTCTGCTGGCAGCGCCTTTTTCAACACCAGTTCCCCAACGGAGAACTTTCTTTCCCGGACTTTTTGATTATAGCCCCTAGCCAATTGCTGCTGGTAGGCCGCTAGGCGAACGGCTGCAGCTTCTCGTCGCTCTTCGGCCAAATCAAGCTCTCGTCCAAGATTAGCATCGTTCTGGCCTAGGTCGAAGAGTTCCGACCTCAATGTCGGAAGTCCGATCTCTAGGGGTATCACTGCTTCGGTACCATAGGCCAAAGAGAAAGGCGTCGCCGAAGTGGAGCGCCTTGGAGTAGTCCGATAAGCCCACAGGACACTCGGGAGTTCTTCAACCCATCTTCCCTTTGCTTGGTCGAGTCTTTTCTTAAGGCCATCGAGAATGACCTTATTAGAAATTTCAGCTTGACCATTGCTCTGCGGGTAGGCTGGAGTGGAATAATGATTTCGGACCCCTAGATCTTCGCAAAATTTTTTGAAGAAGGCGGAGTCGAACTGTGTCCCGTTGTCCGAGATCAAAACTCGAGGAATACCAAACCTGGTGACGATATTCTTCCATACAAACTTTGTTGTGTCTTTTTCAGTGATGGACGAGAGCGGTTCTGCTTCTATCCACTTTGTAAAATAATCAGTAGCTACAATTAGCCACCTCTTATTTCCTAATGCTCGGTGGAGAGGTCCAACGATGTCCAAACCCCACTGGGCGAAAGGCCAAGGGCTGGAGAGCGGGCTCAAATCCTGCGTTGGTTGATGTAGGGAATGTGAAAATTTCTGACACTTCTCGCATTTCCTAGCATATACCTGAGAATCTTTTTGCATGTATGGCCACCAGTAACCCTGGCTGAGAGCCCGGT
The DNA here is from genome assembly GCA_028538565.1 of Umbellularia californica. Taxonomy (NCBI): domain Eukaryota; kingdom Viridiplantae; phylum Streptophyta; class Magnoliopsida; order Laurales; family Lauraceae; genus Umbellularia; species Umbellularia californica. The sequence goes on from JAPQWN010000005.1 coordinate 69,925,099, forward strand.
ACGCTAGTGACCGACCTCCGATGTGACTTCCACAAATCCCTTCATGGATCTCGAAAAGAAAGTCCTCGACTTTGCTTGGGTGGACGCATTGAAGGTAGGGGCCTGTAAATGATTTCCGGTAGAGCTTACCCTCTGGAGATAGCCAAAACCTAGTAGACTTCAGCCTCATTTTGTGAGCAGCAATTCTGTCTTCCGGAAGCTGATTATCTTTGAGGTATGAGATGATCGGGTCCATCCAACTTGGGCCGAGATCGACACAAAGTATCTGACGGGCTAGGTGAAGCTGAATACTAGGTTTCGCTAATGATTCAACCTCAATGATTCTTTTTCTTCCAGCCTCAACGGCGGATGCCAGATTAGCTAAGGCATCTGCATGGGAATTCAATTCTCTGCCGACCTGCTTCACTTCGACTCTTTCAAACTTAGAGAGGTGCTGCTTTGCAAGAGTCAGGTAGGCCGCCATTCTACCATCACGGGCCTGATATTCTCCGCTCAACTGGCTCGTCACCAGTTGTGAATCACAGAAGACGACCAGATGTCGTGCCCCCAGAGTTTTGGCGCTGTCAAGTCCTGCAATCAACGCCTCATACTCGGCTTCATTGTTGGTAGCTTTGAAATCAAGTGTCAGGGCCTGCTCGATGACTAATCCTTCTGGAGATTGGAGGACCAAGCCAGCGCCAGCCCTTTTAGAAGTCGAAGATCCATCGACAAAAACCTTCCAAGCTGAATCGAGGAACTGTTTCCAAGATTTTTTTTCTTGAAGGTCGGTGTCGGTGACATCACTGGCACTCTTATTGTCCCCCAGTTCGGTTTCGAGTTGGCTTGGTGCCGAACTAGGAGAGATGAACTCTACTAGGAAGTCCGCTAGTACTTGAGCTTTTATCGCCGTTCGGGGCCGATATTGGATATCGTATTGGCCCAGTTCGACTGCCCACTTGGAAACCCTCCCAGAGAAGTCTGCTTTGTAAAAGAGTTGTCGGAGAGGATATTCCGTTACGACGGTGATCGTATGAGCTTGGAAATAATGGGAGAGCTTGCGGGAAGCACTGACAAGGGCTAACGCGAGTTTCTCCAATTGCAAGTACCTGGTCTCGGCATCAATGAGGATTTTGCTGGTATAGTAGATAGGCTCTTGCCTTGTCTCCTCTTCTCTAACCAGCACCGAGCTCACCGCGTGATCGGACACAGCAAGGTATATATAAAGCACTTCTCCCTGTTTCGCGGTTGAAAGCAGGGGTGGTGAGGAGAGATACATTTTGAGCTCATGCAGAGCTCGGTCGCATTCTTCTGTCCACTGGAACGAGGAATTTTTCTTGAGGAGTTGAAAGAAAGGTCGGCACTTATCCGAAGATCGGCTGATAAAGCGGTTGAGAGCAGCCGCCATGCCCGTCAATCTCTGGACTTGTTTTGTAGTGGTAGGTCCTTGTACTGCTTGGATAGCCGTTATTTGATCTGGATTGGCTTCAATGCCTCGTCTGGTGACGAGACTCCCTAGAAACTTGCCGGAGCCTACCCCAAACGCGCATTTTGTTGCGTTCAGCTTGAGCCGATATATTTTCAAGATGCCAAACACCTGGCGTAGGTCGGCTAGATGATCCTGGGACTGTTTGGTTTTGACGACCATATCGTCAATGTAGACCTCCACTGTTTTGCCAAGAAGAGCCTTAAACATTGTGGTGACCAATCTCTGGTAGGTCGCCCCCGCATTCTTCAGCCCGAAAGGCATCACTTTATAACAGTAAATCCCTCTTGGGGTTATAAACGCGGTTTTTTCCTCGTCGGGGCCGTACATCGGGATTTGGTGATATCCCCGATAAGCATCGAGAAAACTCATTCTCTCATGTCCCGCGGTGGCGTCGATCATCTGGTCGATCTTCGGCAGAGGGAAGCAGTCCTTTGGGCAGGCTTTGTTGAGGTCGGTGAAGTCTACACAGACACGCCAGCTGCCGTTTTTCTTCTTGACCACTACGGTGTTAGCTACCCACCTTGGATAGTGGACTGCTCTGATCGCCCGGGCTTGCAGCAATCTGTCGACTTCTTCGGCCACTGCTTCTGTCTGTGGGATCCCAGTCCTTCGGGCCTTCTGGATGACCGGCTTCTGTTTGGGATCCACATTCAAATGATGGCATAGCACTTCGGGGTCGATGCCGGGCATTTCATTCGGGCTCCAAGCAAACACTTCTTTATTTTCAATTAAGAAGTTCAGGAGCTCGGACTTCTCAGGCTCACCGAGCTCGCTGCCGAGCAAGAAGTATTTCTCGGGATCGCTGGGATCGATGTTGACCGAGGTTAGATCTTCAACACTTTTATGCTCGGGGGCGCGGCCGACCTTTTCCAACTCTTCTTCGAGTTCGGCCATGTTAACCTGCTGCGGCTCGGCCTCCCCTGGGACCACGGCCATCAAGCATTGCCTGGCCATTTGCTGGTCGCCCCTTACCGTCACCACCTCAATTTTGCCATCCTTATTCTCTAAAGGAAATTTCAGTTTTTGGTGGTACGAAGAGGGTATAGCCTCTAACTGATGCAGCCAAGTTCTCCCTACAATGGCATTGTAAGGAGACGGTGCGTCCACCACAATGAAGTCTGCCATGATGATGGCTCCTTCGACTTGGACTTTCAGGGGGATCTTCCCCTTTGGATACACTGGTTTGGCGCTGAACCCCACAAGGGGAATTCTTGCCTCCAGCAGATCTTCCTCTTTGAGACCCATTCTTTTGAAGCAGTCGTAATAGAGGATCTCGGATGAACTGCCGGGGTCAACGAGAATCCTCTGTACTCTGCAGTTCTTCAGCTTCAGGGTGATAATGAGTGGGTCATTGTGAGGGAGTTGGACGTCTTCCAAGTCCTTTTCTCCGAACCAGATTTTTGGCCTATCCTTCCGAGCTTTTTTTGTAGCTGGCTCGAGCTCGGCTGATAGGACCTGCTTGCCATGGGAAGCCTTCCTCGCCACAGCGCGAGATTGGTCGTTCCCCTTCGGAGCACTCCCCTTCGGTGCAGACGCCAAGTGAATGACGTTGATTATTCTCTCGGATTCATCACTATCCCGATCTTCGTTTCGGCGAGGATGATGCTCCTCGCGTTGAGTTTGGTTAACTCCCTGGCCACCCTCTTTGATATATTCTCGAAGATGACCGTCTTTCACGAGCTTCTCCAGATGTGACTTGAGGCTATAACAATCCTCCGTCATGTGGCCGTTCTGCTTATGATAGGAACAGAACTTATTTTGATCTCGGGTGGACGGATCAGCCCTCATCGGTTGCGGCCACTGAAAGTATGGTCGCGTTTTTATCTTACCAAGGATCCTATAGATTGGCTCCTTGAAAATTGTGTTGACAGCAGTGAACGCCGTAACGCGCTGCTGTCCCTCTCTGTCGCGCGGAGCCCTTCTAAGCTTGTTACTACCCGCGGAAGGTGTATACGGAATGGCCGAACTGGAAGGTTTTCGGCCGTGACCGACATCCTCCCTCCGAGGCGACTTCTCCCTCTTGGAGAATTTTGCTTCCCGGGTGAAGCCAAAGCTTTCCCGAGCTCGGGCATCATCTTCTTCTTGCTCTATGAAGCGATTTACCCGGGCCATGAGAGCTTTCATGGAAGCTACAGGGTTCCAGATCAGGTACTTACGGAGCTCATTGCCGGGAAGTAGAGACTGCTGGAACGATTTAATAGCCACTTCTTCAGTGGCGTTTTCGACCTGACTGTAAATCGTCCAGAATCTCTTGGCGAATTGAGTAAGAGACTCGTTCGGCCTCATCTTTAGCGCCATAATGTCAGCGTCGGTCTTGGGGATGATTCTGTGTGCTTGGAATTTCTTCAAGAAAGAGCCTTGGAGCTGTCGCCAGCTTGTAATCGACTCTTCTGGAAGTGCACAGAACCATCTCAAAGAGAGATCCCCCAGACTGGAAGAAAAGACTCTGCAGTTAAGGTGACCGAGGTCTCCCCAAAGCGACATTCTTTGAGTGAAATGCCGAAGGTGTGCTCCTGGATCCGAGGTTCCGTCATACAAGACGAACCGCGGGACGATGAACTTCTCTGGGAGAGAAAATTCTCTTATCTCCTGCGAGAAAGGAGATGTACCAAGGTTCTCCGCGTCGCCGACATCCAATTGTTCGCGGGCGAATCCGGCCGCTTCCATGTTGCGCCGGATTGTCTGTCTGACTTCTCGGGTCAGCCACTCCTTCATATCATTTTTGTCGTCGAAAGTGGATTCTTGCTTTCTTTGGGAGCAGCTATCCCCCGAGCCTTCGATGTGATCTCGGGAGCGCCTCTTGCGGTTCAGGTGCTGCCGCAAATCATCATGGATGACCGGACGTACGACGTTATTCGTGGAAGCCTTTTCCACTTCCCGGAGCTGCTGCTGGAGCTGATAGATCAGCTTATCCTTTTCTTGGATAATCAGGTTCTGGGTCCTGATATCCGCGAATGAGGATGTGTGTTCGTCACGCGGCTGGTATACGACCGGCCCTTTGCCCTTCTGCAGCGATTTTGGTGGAGGGTTGTTTTCCGTAAGAGGCCTTGTCTCCTCCATTAAGGGTGAGACGGAGCCAGAATTGTAGCTCTCCACCACGACCGGGCGTTCAGCACTTTTCTCATGTTGAGAAACGGCACGGGACGTTCCAGGACGTGCAGTCACGTCTCCAGACTTTGTCTTTCCACCTCTCTTGCTCTTTGGAGGCATGGTGTAAGGGAAGAAGATTTCTGAGTAAAGGTGTTTACTTCGTTTCCCACAGACGGCGCCAATTGTAGGTGCACGAAAATTCACAGATCCGGAGATGGTGAATTCTGGACCTATTAGAGATGTGGTGTGATGCCTCAGAAAAGAACCTGAAAGGAGAAGAATGGAAAAAGCAGTCAAAGACCCTGGCTGAAGGCAGCGCAAGGCTCTCCGATGCCTAAGTCAGTACGAGGACGTGACAGTAGGGTAGAGATTTTCAAATGTCAATTGTAAGTGTCTGAGTGCGTACCTTTTGAGGAGACTGAGTCCTCTTTTATATAGTGATAGGGACTCACAGATCGATCGACGTGATTCCCTTAATCGGGGTAACTGTCCCTCAATCGGGGTAACTGTTTCAGTCGATCACGCCCCTTAAATGGTGATAACGGCTCAGTCAATACCTATCCCCCATTTGTAGTCGTAACGTTGCTCATTCCCCTTAACATTCGCCGCCTCATAAACCATACAGCCACGTCCCTCGGCCGTTACGCCATGTCTAGGCGACCGAGATTGAGGGGAGTACATCCGAGGTTAGATGCGGCCGAACTGAGGTAGGAGTGAGCTGAGGGAGGTGCGTCTGCAATACAAACAAGTCGACCGAACTGGTTCGGCAAGTATGAGATCTCTGCCGAACTGTGATGCTAAAGCCGAGATCGAGACGAGTTTGGTGCCGAAATACCGCGTATTCCCCTTATTGCTGACGGAATGGCCCCAATCTCGGTGTTCGAGAAATGCCCCCACACACTAGTAATTCAAATTCTAAAAAGTTTAAATGTCTCATTTTTATTGCTATTTTATATTCTTCACTCCCGGCCTCATATCCTTGTACCGTCATCTATTTGATAATCCTTTCGTGGAGCCCATAAAGGCTTGTGGATGAAGATTGTGGGCTTTGCGTAATTGCATGTCTCTCACCTACATCAACAAATTATTTTCTTTGGTATTTCGTGCCTTGCGTTTCCTTTCAAGGATTTTTTGGATTATAATTGAATATAAGCGTAGGCCCATCTATTGAAAGTAGAAGCCACTCGAACCAAAGTACCTCTTACTCGAGGCGGGTATTCTCAAATTTTACATTAATCAGAATTTGTTGTTGGATTGAATGTGTTATATATATATATTGGTTGAAGATTCACACGATTTTCTGTCGTGTAAAGTTAAATATGCACCATCAATCCAATTCTTTGATATTTATGAACTCGAGTCTTAAATACAGGATTCCTCTTTATGTGGAAACAAAAATTACAGAAAGCATGCCATTACACAAAATGTCCTTTGACATCCACTGAATTAAGTTTTCCAAGAGAGCTACAATCCTATTTGTTTCATACAATTTAATTTCATGAATGTACATCTATAAGTGATTAAAAATGAAGAATCAAATGTAAATTTCAAAAAATGACCATCAAATAATCTTTATTTAGTTGAAAATTGAGTCAAAGGGAAGATGAGAAATGATAGCCACCCATTATCCTAGTAATTCAAATTCTAAAAAGTTTAAATGTCTCATTTTTATTGCTATTTTATATTCTTCACTCCCGGCCTCATATCCTTGTACCGTCATCTATTTGATAATCCTTTCGTGGAGCCCATAAAGGCTTGTGGATGAAGATTGTGGGCTTTGCGTAATTGCATGTCTCTCACCTACATCAACAAATTATTTTCTTTGGTATTTCGTGCCTTGCGTTTCCTTTCAAGGATTTTTTGGATTATAATTGAATATAAGCGTAGGCCCATCTATTGAAAGTAGAAGCCACTCGAACTAAAGTACCTCTTACTCGAGGCGGGTATTCTCAAATTTTACATTAATCAGAATTTGTTGTTGGATTGAATGTGTTATATATATATATTGGATTGGATCATGCCCTCCAGTGGCCCACTTCTTTCAACGGCTTGGATTGGATCACATTGCAGCTCAAACGGTCCACCACCCACCTTTTCCGGTTCTCCGTGTCTCGCTTTTGACCAGCCCACTCCCAGATGCCACTTGTCGCCCGATTCGAACCTGCAAAACCTCAAAACTAAACAGCCCCACTTCTCCCGGTAGACACAAAACGCTTCCCGGGCTCTTCCTTGGCGCTTGATCGCCTCATTTCTCCACCCATCTCTCCCTCTCTCTCCCTCTCTCTCTCCTTCTGTAATTCTCATTTCATTTCATTCTCTCTCTACCTGCAAACACAAGATTGCAGAGCATTACGACTGAAAAATATACTATGTCTTCGATTCCCGCTTCCATTTTCCAAGGTATTTTGTTTTCTGTACGAGTTTCTATTTCTCTGTATCTTGTGTGCAGGGGCTGTTTGGTGTTGTGTAACGACCCAAAACTGTAGAAAACGAAGTGTGTGTATGTATATATACCTTTTAAAAGTGGAGGGAAGATCCAAGTTTTTGAGACATGTGGGCCCCACTTTTCATTGATCCTAAGGATTTCGGATTTCAGATTTCATGCCCGCCCTGTTTCTCCCCACCTCCAACTGTGCATATTGAGGAGAGGGATGTCATTTGAATGCTAGAATCAATCAAAAGTGGGGCCGCCCACTTGATTCAAACTAACTCTGCTTGGAAATGCTCATTGGGATCATTGATCCAATCCATTTGTATTACTATCACACACCCTTGCCTTAATATTCACTCTCCCTCATTTGACTGAATAATGCGTGCTATGCAATGTTGGATTGATTGATGGAACTTGCTGCAGATATCTGTTTTTTTTTTTTTTTTTTTTTTTTTTGCGCGCGCACTCCAGAGTGTATTTAAACATATTTATCAATTCAATGGTGTATATTACTCTAATGCTCTTACAAGAGTGAAATTTGGGCCATTACGTATTCAATGGAGGATATAATGTTAGCACAGGATCATTTGTCTGAAATGATATTACCTCTTTTCAATTTTCAGTGTAAGCAGACATGATGTTTGGGATAACTAATGAAATAGAAGAGTTGGAAGGGAAGAAGAAGAAGGAGAAGAGATGTGAGAAGGAAGAACAAGAGAATGAAGATAGAAGCTCATAATAAGATGCTCAACATTTCTGGATTTTATAATTTTAAAGATGTAATAGGTTCTGAGAAGGGAATTTTCTAAATGTTTTTCATTGATGACCATTTTGTTTGGGGGACAATTTTCAGTGGAAAACAGCCATCAAGACATGATTTAGGGGTAGAAAATGATTCATGATTTTCCACAAATGTATCATCTTCATGAATTTTGATTCATTTTTCTCTTCATTTGATTTCAATCTCATTCAATCTTCTTTTTCTTCTTCTTCTTCCCATAATTTCTTCATTTTTTTCTTTTCACTTGCTTGATCAATTTATTTTTCATTTGATTGGTTAATAAGAAAAGGCAATGGGATTTCCTATTCAAAACATACTGATTTAGGCACAGTTGCTTCCTTGCTGGAAGATAGATCACTATGTTTGATGAAATGAATAAAAAAAAAAAAAAAGAAAAAAAAAGTTAGGCTTGAATGTTTCTGCAGAACCATGCATCAGTCACACATAATCCCTGCTGAGTTCAGTGACATCTGCTCATCTTTTTACTGAGAGGCTCTCATTACTAAAGACCTAACTTGCTCAATTCAATTGTTCTTTGTCTTTTTCTTTTTTTAATCTAATTTGAGGGAACTTGTAATAAAATCTGATCTTCTCTTTTGCAGCAGTTCTATTTTTTCCATGGTATCCATCCTTTGGTTTAACAGATTTCTTGAGCTTATGAGTTAAGGGGTGCTTCAATTCATGGAAGCTGGATTCATTTGGATCCATTTTGAACGAAAGGTGCATGTTCAGGCTAATATTGAAAATTTGCATTGTTTAGTTGATCAGATCATTTTGTTTTGTTTGACAGGGTCACCATTATCCTATTAATTTTTATTTCTTTTTTGATGCCAGTCTAAAACAATATAATGGAAGAACCACATGGAGAAACTGATAGCTGGGAACTTAAGAAGGGAAATGTCTGTGGAAGTGACAAGGAACACAATCCAGTTTTACAAGAAGTTAATTCTTCAGGCTTAACCAAAGACTCTGGCATTGCACCTCTTGACAATGACAAGTTCAAGCAAGTTCCTTTGAAAGATGAGGGCGGAAATATTTTGGACACTCAGGATAATGTGGATTCGTTCCTCCATTCAAATTCAGATAACTTGAGTCAGTGCTCTGTGAATGAAGAAGCCTCTGAGTCTTCCATGGGAAAGGCTGTGGCCGACTTGGATGTCGTTCTTGCTGGTGATGTGCAAGATGATCACGATGAACTATTGGATCAAGGGCTTAAGACATCCTCTTCTTCAGCCAGTTTTGATTCTTACTCTGGTTTATATGGAGACGGTGCATTCTCTTCTCCTGTTGGATCACCGCCAAAACCAAAGATGAAACCGGCTATGCCAATTGTCTCTCCAGAGCTCCTCTATTTAGTTGATTCTACTATCATGGGTAATCCTGGCAGCTTGGACAAACTTAGGGGAGTTTTCACTGGGAAGGACAGCCTTGGAACAGAAGAGCAAATAGAAGGCATCTCCTTCGCGGTGGTGGATGCACTTCTTGTCACGATGGGTGGTGTGGAATGTTTTGATGATGAGAGTGGATACAGCAATCCTCCTTGCATCATGCTGAACTCCAGGGCTGCTATTGTGGCTGGAGAATTGATCCCTTGGCTTCCATGTGAAGGAGATTCTGTGAGTTACATGTCGCCTAGAACACGGATGGTCAGAGGATTGCTAGCAATATTAAGAGCTTGCACCAGGAATAGAGTGATGTGCTCAGCATCGGGTCTGCTTACGGTTTTTTTATGGGCAGCAGAGAAGATTTTTGTAGAAGATGTCAAATCAACTGGGCATATGCTTTGGGATGATACCCATTTGTGTAACTGTATTGAGATTCTAGCGACACATTCCCTTTGTGCACTTGATCTGCATAGGTGGTTTCAGGTGATCACAAGAACATTTCCTACTGATTGGGCAACACATCTGATGCTCACATTGGAGAAGGCTATGAGAGGTAATGAAACACGGGGTCCTGCATGCACTTTTGAGTTTGATGGTGAAAGCTCTGGCTTACTTGGTCCAGGCGACAGCCGTTGGCCGTTCTCTAATGGGTATGCTTTCGCGACATGGATCTACATAGAAACATTTTATGGCGAAGGTAACTCATACATGCCACGACTGTTTAGTTTCTTGTCTGCTGATAATCAGGGTATTGAGGCCTATTTCCAAGCACCATTTTTGGTGATTGAATGTAGCAGTGGAAAGGGTAAGAAAATTCGTTGGCATTTGACTTATCTATTCAAGCCACGTTGCTGGTATTTTGTTGGCATAGAGCATACTTGTAAACAGAGCCTATTAGGCAAAGCAGAAAGCGAACTAAGATTGTATATTGATGGCAATCTATGTGAAACTCATCCATTCGAGTTCCCTCGGATATCCAAACCTCTTTCATTCTGCTGTATTGGGACCAATCCTCCTCCCACCTTGGCTGGTTTGCAACGCTGTCAGCATCAGTGTCCACTATTTGCTGAGATGGGGCCCATTTATATCTTCAAAGAACCAATTGGTCCTGAGAAGATGGCTCGTTTGGCTTCTAGGGGAGGAGATGTGTTGCCTTCTTTTGGAAGTGGCTCAGGCTTACCATGGCTTGCAACAAATGACCACATACAGAGTTTGGCAGAAGGAAGTTCTCAGTTGGATTTGGAAATAGGAGGAAGCCTGCACCTTCTCTACCACCCAAAGTTGCTTAGTGGGCGATTTTGTCCTGATGCCTGCAACTCTGGTTCAACAGGTAAGCTAAAATATCCTAGTTACACTTTCCACAATCCACTGTTATGAATGAGGTGTTAATGCTATACATACAAGGAACAGGACAACAGGGGTGGGGGTAATTAAAGACTTGGAAAAGTAGTTAGAAGAGACATGTTACAATGGATTGATGGCATATATCTCTATATAGGATGAGTGGAAAATAAGAATCACAAAGCTGACCGAGATGGATGAGATGAGGCCATGAACTTTAAGTACATTCTGGTTTGTTTGCACCAATAAATACAAATGCTTTGCAGGTGATAAACTTGCAATACTTTTGAAGTGCAAGATTGAGACGTTAAGGGCCTGTTTGTTTGCATGGAATGTGTAGGACTCATGTTCAAATGAGCCCTACCAAATGATGATTAAAGAGGCCAGGGATGAAGGATATGACATAAGGGGTGAAGGATATAAGGTGGCGATGTAGATGGGACTTTGACTTTCCTAGGATTTGAATTACTGCAGTGATGGCTGGGTATTCGTTTCCCATTTTCCCTTGATTTAAGTTCCATTGAAGGGGAAGATATTTGGTGGTCACTTTAGGATATTCACCTTTGATTCTTTATTTTTAACCACTTACAGAGATACAAAGTATTAGAATTCCTAGGAATTGAATTACATAAAATAAACAGGCCCCAATTGTTTTGTTATGTATGTGTATTTGGTTTTGTTTTTCTTGAAAAGGTAATATTTGAAAATTGGAAATTGCTGATCTATGCTAGTGGGGTAGCTGTGACTGAAAATGCTAGACAGTTTTTTCATGGTTACACAGGCACAAGTCAGTATTGGACAAATCCAAGCGAATCAGACTAGGCCAGCAAGAAAATACTGACTTGTCAACCCATTTGTACAGAAAGTTTAAAAGCTTAAATATAAACACATGAAAGAAATAAAGAAAGCTGAATTCCTTATGTATGCTGTTCTTTTCATTCTAGTTTTTATACTTTCCTTTTTTTCCCTCTGCTTTGTGGCCCACCTACTTAAGGAACAATGAATACAATGACTGTCCGATGGGGAATGAGGGGATTGGTCCTTTGCAGGAAGTTGTTGCTGGAGATTATGATAATGCACCGGATGAAATCAATTCTTTAGGACCAAGTGTTAACTGCTATGTATATTTGATTTCTGTTTCAACTGCATTTTTCGGCCGGCCTTGGGATGTAATTTGATTGAATAAAAATACCATAGATCTGGTCTTGCCATATTTCTTATTCAATGGCAGTCAAATATCACTCTTGGTTTAAACAAATATTAGCTTGCATGATCCTCTACATGTCAAGTAATAGAGTGACAATGACTGATTGTATCATGTTTCTCCTTCCTGTGCAGATTGCATATGACATTTGGTTTAAGGATAAATTACCTTGCATGATGCTGAATGTCAACGAGTAGAATGAAAAAAGATATCTTCCATAATGGCTGTACCACCCTTTGCTCTGTCACTGGAACACATCTGCACTGTAACTAAATAACTTTTCTTTTTGGCATCTTTGGAACAAATTGCTTATATGAGTTTAGACAATTGTAGAACTTGAAACATCTACATACTTTTTGCCAGTTCTAGTAGACAAGGGGTTTTGACAGTTCTTATAGAAAAGATTTTGACCTCAATGATCATTCCTCCGATTAAAAAACAATAATCCTAAAAGTCTTACAATATACTACCCTCCTTGACGTGAATGATTTTCGTATTATTGTGATATCCAGATAAAAAGGAGTTACATTGACTGATATTTGTAAGCTTTTGAAATATCGATGACTTGGTCATTCTTGATGTGAACTTAATGACTTCCAAAATCCTTGGATGCAAATAGGGGTGCAGCTTTTCTCACAACACATAGGAATGCTAATTTCATATTATTGTCCATAAAAATTGTTATGGCGACAAATGATTGGCATGTCTGTGGCTGTAGGCTTACTGCTGCTTACTTGCACCTACTCATGTTTTGTTTTGGAGAGTTCTGAGTAGACATTGTATTTCATCTTTTTTTGTATGGTTTATTCCGGTGTGCCTGTTTCTCTGATTGGGTTATTGGAATTTCATGTTTTATATTGTTTCAGGAGGGCAACGAAGACCTGCTGAGGTTCTCGGGCAGGTTCATGCTGCTACTAGGATACGCCCAGCTGAGGCTATGTGGGCCTTAGCTTATGGTGGTCCAATGTCTTTACTTCCATTCACAGTAAGCTGTGTGCAAAAAGATAGCCTAGAACCTCAACACAAGAATTCTCCTTTGTCACTGGCTGCAATTTCACTGTCTGCCCCAATATTCAGAATTATTTCCATGGCCATTCAACATCCAGGAAACAGTGAGGAGTTTTGTCGAACTCAGGGGCCTGAAGTTCTGCGTATAATTCTGCGTCATCTGTTGCAAGCTCTATCTGCACTGGATGCTGGAAAGCAAAATGTAGTAAGAGATGGGGAACTTGTTGCAGCAATCGTTTCTCTTTGCCAATATGAGAGCACGTGTCATGCACTAAAAGTGCAGCTTTTTCGTGCTCTCCTGTTGGACTTGAAGATTTGGAGTTCATGCAACTATGGACTACAGAAGAAGCTTTTGTCTTCACTTGCAGATATGGTTTTCACAGAATCATCAGCGATGAGAGATGCTAATGCTTTGCAGATGCTTCTTGATTCCTGCAGGAGATGCTATTGGATTATTCGTGAAACAGACTCAGTTGACACATTTTTACTGCATGAGGCACCCCGACTGATGGGTGAGGTGAATGCTCTTGTTGATGAGCTCTTGGTGATAATTGAACTTCTGGTTGGAGCAGCATCTCCCTATTTGGCTGTTGATGATATCCGCTGTTTGATTGGGTTTGTGATTGATTGTCCACAGCCGAACCAGGTAAATTATAGAATTATTTCCTTTTAAAAGGTTCTTCTCAGTTCATAGTTAATATATGCTGTTGCTTGTTCACTGTTTAATACAGTAGCTTACTAGATTCAGTACTATTCAATCTTCTTGATTTATATTAGTTATATGACTTGATTTCCATGCATTTCTGTTTGTTCTATTGTTCTCCTTGTATGCCTGGCATTGCTGTTTGTGCCTACTGGGTGAATCACAATTATAGGTGGTCATATAAAACCAAGAAAGTAAACAAGGAGGATTCTATTGTTTAGTCAAGTTAAAAATGGTATTTTGGTATTTGATTGCATCTTTCCAGGAATAATTTTTAAGTCTTAAGATCTTTCACAGATCTTAGCTGTGAGATGATGTAGCCATGTGGATGAGCCATCCGATCATAGGTAAACTAGTGATAAAAGGCAAGTTATTGATAGTGTTAGATTATACACATAAACTGCCTGATGGTGTAGGAAAGGCCTAAGAAAGACCCAGACTCAACACAACACAACTTACTACACCTTGTACAAGATAGGAACTTTAATTCACTTAATACAACTTATACAAAGGCACACATTTTACACGGTACACTTTAGTACATACTACTCACATATTATACCACATGTCACACATACATAGGCACTCCTCTATGCTCTACACTCTCTTTACTACATACACTACACCTCAGTTCTCACACACTTATCACTTGAACATCACTTACCACACCATCACTTGCACTCATTGTACACAAAATGAGGGAATCACACCTCTATTTATAGGCTTGGTGGGTCGGTGTAAATCCTCTAAGGAGCAATGGTGGTGGGAACTTGTGGTTCCATCGTCACCTTTCACCAAGTCAGTGAGCGTGTCGGTTTAAAGAGAGAGTCGGTTGAGTGATGTTTCGAGAGGGTCGTGGAGATAGGTCTGTTTGGATGAGACTTCGGAGACATGAAAGATAGAGGTGAGGGGACTAGCAGAAATGTGGGAAATGTCGGGCAGAAATGTTGGACAATGTTGCCGACATTTCTCCCCCTCAGCACTGGCCTTCTTTGATCTTTGATCTTCTAATCATACCAAGTGCTTTTCGATGTTTGGAAAATGTTGTAGGGTTCAATCCCTTAGTAAATATGTTAGTGACTTTGGTCTTTTTTATACTTGGCACATGAAAGAGTTGTTGTAGTCGAGCTTCCTTCTCACTGAACCTTGGTATGCATGTGGCTTTTCCAATGTGAGTAATTGGCAGCTGTGCATTGTTAGCTGTAATAACTACACTACCGCCTTTATACTCAACTAGAGTTGAGAACTTCGATTTGTCTCTTGTCATATGATTTGAACATCCTCAGTCAGCATCTATTCCTGATCGTAATTGATGACTTTAGTGTTAGAGACTGCAGTGAGTGCTATTTCTTCATCTTCTGCACTTCTTTGGAACTTGTCGAGGTAATGCAACTCGCTATATCAAAACTCGATAGTTTGATATCTTCAATGATTGGCACAGATGGTTAGATTCCCATTCCTCTTCGTTATCACTTTGGTGACTCACCGTGGTTATCACATTCCCTTTGCGGGTCTTCTTCTTCAGTAATCTGAAGTCACAAGCAAGGTGGCCCTTCTTGCCACAATTGTAACACTCGAAGTTTTGGAAAGAACTTCTCGGTTGCCGATCACTATCTGTGTTTCTTCTTGGAACTCCCCTTGGCTGTGAACTTTCCTTCCATTGGCTAGTTTTGGCAGTTTCCTTCTTTGATTTTGTGACTGCTTTTCCCTCCTTGGAGAGTAGTGCCTCTTCCTCATTTTCAGTGTTACTCTAAACATTTGCTTGTCTAAAGCCTCTTGGTTTGCCAACAGGCTCTTTTACTCTACAATAGATGGCTATGTTGCTCAAGCTCTAATGGTTGTCTTGAACCCATTAAACTTGGGTCTTAGACCTCTAGCAATAATGTGGCACATTCTAGTTTCCATGATCCATGAATCCGGATCGAGCTAGGAGATCTCATTGCAGAGGGTTTTCACTTTTGTGAAATATTGGCCAATGGTCATTGAACCTTGGATGGTGGATCCCAACTTGTTCTCCACGAATTGAAAATGTGCATCATGTGTCTCAGAGAAAAAAATGTTGCCAATGTATCCCGGGCTGCTTTTAGAGTATCAGCTTCTTGTATGTGTTGTAAGTCTGCAACAGTTATCTTTGCACCGTCGTTCCAACCTTGATCTGCCATTCGTATAGTGCCTCAGCATTCTCTGGGGCAGGTGCTGTAATTTCATTGGCACCGCCGATCTCCAATATATCTTGCCCTTGCAGGTATGACTACATGCATATGCGCCAGAGGTTGTTGTGCTTCTCGAGATCTTCCATTGTGCTTGGTGTGATCACTTGTTTATCTCTATCACCAAAGAACTTGGTCCTTGACTAATTAGCTTCGCAACGTTACCTTGCCTTTAGCTGCTGCTCCTAATGGATGGACGGTCCCTAACCTGGCCTCGCTTTGATACCACTTGTGGGAAAAGCCTAAGATAGACTCAGACCTAACACAACACAACTTACTACACTTTGTCCAAGATAAAAACTTTAATTCACTTAATACAACTTATACAAAGGCACACATGTTACACATTACACTTTAGTACATACTACTCAAATATCATATTCATACAACATGTCACAGATGCGTAATCACTGACGCTCAAGACTGTTAAGTTTGGTCCACGACCCATGAAGGGGCCCAAGGCCCATCAGTCAATCCAGTCCAGCAAGCTACATCTAACATGGATTGATTTGGTCAAATATTGAGATAGCTGTACATATTTTAGTAATTGATTGCTTTCCTAACTTAGATTAGTGATTAATGTAATTATCTAGTTTCCTATGAAAGGCCCTTGATTAAGGCATGTATATTTCTATATAATGATGGTAGTTCTCCAAGAGAACACACGACAATACAATTGGTTTTCCCAAAACTCTCATTCATCTGTATCTTGCAATTGTGGGAATGACATGGTTTCAGAGCCTTGTTCAAGGAAATCTTGTTTTGTGATCTTATATAGCATTAAGGCATTAAGGATAGAGAGGAATTAATCTCTCTTGTGAAGATCGACGGATCAAAGATCTGTTTCAAGGAATCCAGACGCTGCAGCATTATCATCTTCATGGTGGCCCACCTCTTATCATCAAATCACCATCAGAGATCTATCCAGTCATGGTCGCCTGGATTGTCTAGGAATATTGGAGATTTTTTCAGCACTTCCAGGTTGGTGATTTACTCATTCTAGAGATTTTCCAGATTTTTAATATTGTTTTCATCTAGACCGTCCAGAATCTTGGATCTGTGGTAGAATTGGATCATTCTTCTTCCATTAGAAGCCAGAATATTGTGTTTCCTCAGATTAGTGATCTGATCATTGTTCAGATCCACCAGTGGGGCCCACGTCAAGGATCAACACCAATTTTTCAGGACGTCCGGGGTACTTTTTGGCCAGATTTTTTGTTCTGTGTTCACTGGTTGGTCAGATCATCTTTGAGACTTCTTCTCTTCTCTGATTGCTGGATCTTCTACTGTTTGTTCATTGTTTCACTCAGTTTTTTTTGGACAATCTTAATTAACGATGGAAAAATCTGAGGTTACCTTGATCCGATTCACGGGAAAAAATTACCCGCTTGGTCGTTTCAGTTCCAGATTTACCTTGAAGCTAAGGAATTGTGGGGCTATATTTCTGGATCTGATCCTAAACCCACGGAAGATGAGAAGAAGATATCCACTTGGCTTACTAAAGATGCAAAAATAAAAACTTGGATACTGGGTTCAGTGGAGCCCCATCTGATAATGAACCTTAAACCTTACCCCACTTCTAAAGACATGTGGGGGTATCTGAAGCAAGTGTACCATCAAGATAACTCAGCACGTCAATTTAATCTTGAATGTGCGATTGCTGAATATGCACAAGGGAACTTGTCCATCCAAGACTACTATTCAGGATTTCGAACCCTTTGGTCGGAATATGATAGTATTAAGTATGCAGATGTGGCTGCCGACGTTCTGATCGTAATTCGCGACTTCAGGCCTCTAGTCAGCGGGATCAATTTTTGATGAAATTACGGAATGAATATGAAAGTATTCGATATGCCCTAATGAATCGGACGCCTTTACCTTCCTTGGATGTCTGCCTGAATGAACTCTTACGCAAAGAACAGCGCATTTCGACCTCAGCCCATCTGGCTCAACAAAAGACTGAGAGCTATTCAGTCGCGTTTTCGGCCAACAAGGCTTCTCAGCCTCCATCTCGAGACTTGAGCAAAACACAATGCTACAGTTGTAAAAAATTTGGACATCTTGCATCTCAATGCAAACAGAAAGTATGTAGTTACTGTAAAAAGTTGGGACATATCATCTCTGAATGTCGCCGCCGCCCACAACGTCAGGCTCCACAGTATCAGGCTTCGCTGTATCAGACTCAGTCACCGACTCCACATGCTTATGTTGCCTCTTCAGATATGCCTGCTCCTACATCTGCACCCTCACAGCCTGGGCCCTCATCTTCTCTGACTCCTGAATTGGTTCAGCAAATGATTGTCAATGCCCTTTCTGCATTAGGTCTCTCAGGTACCTCGCCTCCATCTTCTACTTGGTTTCTTGATTCCGGGGCATCTAATCATATGACATTCCCGGAAACCTCTCTTCAATGTGAAAAAATACAATGGTCATCTTCAAATACAAACTGCCAACGGAGGTACTGTTCCCATTACTGCCCTTGGAGACATTCCTAGTCCCATCCATTTGAAAAATGTCTTCCTTTGTCCCAATTTAACTTCTAATCTATTGTCAGTCGGGCAACTTGTTGAAAATAATTGTAACATATCTTTTTCTTCTTCTGGTTGTGTTGTGCAGGACCAGATGTCCGGGAAGGAGATCGCGAGGGGACCTAAGTGTGGACGCCTGTTTCCGCTGGATTTTCTCAAATTCCTAGGACTAGAGTTGCCAATGATGTGTTTTGTTTTTTCTATTAGAGATAACTGCCAATTGTGGCATAAAAGAATCGGACACCCTAATTCCAAGGCTTTGTCCCTTATGTTAAATTCTGGTTTATTAAATAAATCTATTGGCTTATCTTCTTATGTGCCTTTTGATTGTGCTACTTGTAAAATGGGAAAGAGCAAAACTCTTCCGTTTCTTCTTTCCACTTCACACAGCTCTAAGTGTTTTGATTTAGTTCATAGCGATGTTTGGGGAATTGCTCCCGCTCTTTCTCATGCTCATTACAAATATTTTGTCACTTTTATTGATGATTTCAGTCGTTTCATATGGATTTACTTTCTGCATTCCAAATCTGATGTTTTCACTGTTTTTAAAATCTTTTTAGCTTATGTTGAGAATCAATTTTCCACATGCATCAAAATCTTGCGATCTGATTTGGGTGGAGAATGTGTCCTCTAATTTTCAAAAGTTTCTGCAACAAAAAGGCATTATTTCGCAGCGTACTTGTCCCTATACTCCCCAGCAGAATGGAGTTGCTGAACGGAAAAATAGACATCTGCTTGATGTCACACGCACCCTACTTCTTGAATCATCGGTCCCTACCCGTTTTTGGGTTGAGGCACTGGCTACAGCAGCTCATCTCATAAATCGTCTGCCTTCTGCCTCTCTTCAAAATCAGAGCCCATATTACTGATTGTACCAGACATTTCCATCTTATGATGATCTTCATGTTTACGGCTCCATTTGTTTTGTGCACTTGCCTCCTTCTGAGCGAACCAAACTAACTGCACAATCAGCTAAGTGTGTGTTTTTAGGTTATGCCCCCTTCCAGAAAGGGTACCTTTGCTACGACCCTCACATTCGTCGCTTACGGACCTCTAGGAATGTCGTTTTTTTTTTAACAGCAGTATTTCTTTCAACAACACCTTGAACCTCCTGACTCCTCTTTAGTGTCTTTACCTGGTTTCTCTGACAACACTTCAGTTGTTCGTTTCAATCCTCACTTTGTGTACCACAGACGGAATACAGACGCGCCTCCCAGGGATTCCCCTCCTGATCTTCCTCCAGCATTTGGTTCACGTCCGGCAGTTGGTTCTTCTGGACTTTCTCCATTGCGTCGCTCCACACGCATTTTGGTACCACCCGACCGATATGGGTTCTCCCATACTTCCTTAATGGCCACTTTGTTCTCTTCTTCCATTCCCCAATCCTATTCTCAGGCTGTGCAGGACAAATGTTGGAACCAGACTATGCAAGATGAGTTGGAAGCCTTAGAGAAAAATCATACATGGGATATTTTCCCCTCTCCTATGGGTGTCAAACCTATTGGCTGTAAGTGATTTTTTCTCTCAAGTTAAAACCAGATGGCACTCTCGATCTCTATAAGGCGCGCCTTGTTGCTATCGGAAATCGGCAGGA
Source organism: Umbellularia californica (assembly GCA_028538565.1). NCBI lineage: Eukaryota > Viridiplantae > Streptophyta > Magnoliopsida > Laurales > Lauraceae > Umbellularia > Umbellularia californica. The sequence goes on from JAPQWN010000005.1 coordinate 69,944,839, forward strand.
ATATGGCATTGATAATGATGAAACGTTTGCTCCCGTCGCTAAGATGACCACCGTACGCATAATCATTGCTGTTGCTGCATCTCAGTCCTAGCCTCTCTATCAAATGGACGTCAAAAATGCGTTTCTTCATGGTAATCTCAAAGAAGACGTTTATATGCGTCTGCCTCCAGGGTCATCCTCTGGGACGGGCATGGTTGCTAAGCTCCATCGCTCTTTTTATGGTCTGAAGCAAGCTCCTCGCGCATGGTTTGAGAAATTTCAAGATGCTTTTCTCCGCTTGGGTTTTCATCCGAACCAGTATGATCCTTCTATGTTCTTACATCATGCTCCATTTGGCATTACTGTTCTACTGGTCTATGTTGATGACATTGTCATTACCGGTCCCAATGCACAAATGATTCATGACCTTCAAGCTTCTCTTCATCAGACATTTCAAATGAAGGATCTCGGCCCCTTACACTATTTTCTCGGTCTTGAAGTTCATCAATCCCCTACTGGTATAGTTCTCAATCAACACAAATACATGGTTGACCTCCTTGACTTGGCTGGCCTCTGCTCCAGTCGATACGCCAATTGAACTGAATGTCAAACTCAGTAAAGAGGAGGGTGACCTTCTTCCAGATCCTACCGCATATCGCCAGTTAGTGGGTAGCTTGATCTATCTCACGATCACCTGTCTTGATATCTCATTTGCGGTCAATCTAATGAGTCAGTTCATGACTACTCCTCGTCATCTTCATATGGCTGCTGTTCGCCGCATCATTCGGTACCTTATTCGTACACTGACTCGTGAGTTGTTTTTTCCATCCAACAATCCTTTCTCTCTTAGAGCTTATTCTAATGTTGATTGGGCTGGTTGTCCCTATACTCGCAGATCGACGACAGGATGGTGCATGTTTTTGGGTGCTAGTCTAATTTCCTGGAAATGCAAGAAACATGACAAAGTTTCTAAATCTTCTACCGAGGCTGAGTACCGCACTATGTCTGCTGCATTCTCTGAAATTCTTGGCGACTCTTTGATTTCGTGGAAGTGCAAGAAGCAAACCACCGTGTCCAAGTCTTCTGCTGAGGCCGAATATCGGGCAAGGCCGAATATCAAGGTGTCCAACCTCTGATCAATCACGAATCACCAGCGATATACAGGGGTATGATCGACTGGCCTTCAGGAGTTTTTTTGAAGATTTTTCTGGATTTTTTCATCATCGGTTAAGGTACTGTTTAACCACTTCTTCATCTGACGGTTTGGGTTCCTTTTTCTCAAAAGGATTTCATCACCACCGTCCAAATTTGTGGATATTTATCCAAATCTCCTCAAACTTGGACTAGAGGACATATGTTTGATCTCTTCCAGGATTCTATACTCTGATCAGAGATTGGACATCGTTGTGGGACCCACGGACCACTTCTGCCCTCAAAATCCAGTTCGTCTGGCTCATTTTCTGGTACTTTCTGTGTTGTTTTTTTGCTGAAGTCATATATCAACACATCTGATAGCCTCTTTCATGCTTGCATATTCTCTACTGCTGCTGATCTTGTCTGTTGCTGCTTTTCACTATTGGTATTCTACTCTACTACTGCTTTCTGTGTGGTCTCTTCTGCTGGTTATTCACTGCTCCTCTCTGCTCACCGAGTTGTGTATTCTCTCTACTGCATCCGGTAACAATGGACAAATATGATGTTATTCCAGTTAAATTTAATGGGAATAATTATATGGCCTGGTCCTTTCATCTAAAGAATTTTGTAGAAGGTCAAGGACTCTTTGGTTATCTTGATGGATCCATAACTAAACCTATTGCAACTACTGACACAAAAGCATTAGCCACCTGGTCTAAAGAAAATGCTAAGGTCATCACTTGGATTCTTAACTCCATCGACCCTTCTCTTGCCATTGCTCTTCAAGCATATACTACTGCATCTGATATGTGGGGTCATCTAAAAAATGTTTATCATCAAACAAATAAAGCCCGCAAATTCCAACTCGATAGTGAGATTGCAAAATTCAGTCAAGGTGATAAATCTGTACAGGCATACTTCAATGGATTTCTCACCTTATGGACTGAGCGGGATGCTATGATTATTCAGTCTGTGTCTGCTGGGTTTCTATCTGAGGCTCTTAAATTACAAGAAGAAACCCACATCAGCCAGTTCCTTATGAATCTCAGACCCGAATTCGAATATGTTCGGTCGGCACTCATGAATAGAGAAGTCACAGCGAACCTGGATACATGCTTCCAAGAAGTCCTTCGAGAAGAACTTCGCCTCAATTCTCAGCGTAGCATTCTTGAAGAACTAAAGGCCTATCTCGCTTCTCTTCAGACTGAGTCTGCTCTTCTGGCAGCCCCCAATCCCAAGCCTACTCAATGCTATGAGTGCAAAGGCTTCGGTCATCTGGCCAAGAATTGTCGGAAGAAATTGGTTTGCCGATATTGCAAACGCTCTGGTCATCTTATTGATGACTGTCGCAGCTTACAGCGAAAGAATGGGCCCCACCAGAAGCAGAATCCTCTCAAACATAATGCTCCAGCTGCGTTCCAAGCTCAAGCACCTTTCCCAGATACGGGCAGCACATCTTCTGGGTCCGTATCCATGACTCCTTCCCAGATTCAAGAACTGATTCAGAACACGGTGACCTCAGCATACGCATCCATGGGCTTTAATGGTGGTCGGTATCAAACTCATTCTCCTATAGCATTTCCTGCTTTTCATTCCTCAGTCTCTTTGTCTTCATCTACACCCCATCCACATGATTTCTAGATTCAGGAGCATCAAACCACATGACTTCTATAGAAAGTAGCTTTACAGACACTCACCATTACCTTGGCAAAGACAAAATCTCCACCGCTAATGGAGACCAATTAATCATTTCTGGTATTGGTACCATTACTTTATCTAGTGTCTCTGGCCAGTCCATCACCCTTCCAAATGTCTACTTCGTTTCTAAATTATCAGCCAATTTACTTTCTATAGGCCAACTTATTGACGATGGGTATAGTGTTAACTTTTCTTCCACTGGTTGTGTCATACAGGGGCGGCAAACTGGGAAGGTGATCGTGATGGGGAGTAAACATGGTCGACTGTTTCTGCTGGACATTGGCCATCATTCCCTATTTTTTTCTTCTTCTTCTTCTAATTTCAATAAATTGTGGACTATGTGGCAAAGTCGTCTTGGTCATGTAAATAATGCTTATTTACTTTCTTTATTTAAAATTGGTTGTCTAAAACCTACTTTTGATAATAAAATGATGTCCTCTTTCCTTCAATCAAAGTGTGAAACGTGTTGCTTGAGTAAGAGTCATATTTTGCCTTTTCCTATTCATCACTCTCGTGCATTGTCCTCTTTTGACATTATTCACACAGATGTTTGGGGAATTGCCCCCACATTGAGTAGGACAGGATTTAAGTATTATGTGACATTTATTGATGATCATTCTAGGTTCACTTGGATTTATTTCATGCGTTTCAAATCAGAAGTATTTTCTCTTTTCCAAAATTTTTACAAAATGGTTCAAACACAATTTAAGAAAGAAATAAAAATTCTTAGGTCTAACTCCGGTGGCGAATACATGTCCCATGATTTCTCTGCCTTCCTTTTTGATAAAGGAATTCTCCACCAAAAATCCTGCCCACATACTCCACAGCAAAATGGTGTTGCGGAGAGAAAAAACAGACATATTCTTGAAACTGTTCGTACTCTCCTCCTTACATCTTCCTCCCACATTTTGGTGTGCTGCTGCACAGACGGCTGTGTATCTCCTCAATCGTCATCCTAGCTCTGTTCTAGGAAAGACGACTCCTTATGAAACTCTCTTTGGTCATGCCCTTCATAATCTCACTTACGAGTTTTTGGTTGCTTATGCTTTGTTCATCTTCCTTCTACAGAGCGCACTAAGTTGTCACCACAGGCTGCCAAATGTGTCTTTCTGGGTTATAGTACTGAACACAAGGGATTTCTGTGTTATGATCAATTTGAAAAACGCATGCGAATATCTCGTAATGTAATCTTCTTGGAGCACATTCCCTTCTTTTCTTTGCGTTTGGAAAATCACCTTGTTGTTGTATCTTATATGCCAAAATTCCCTGCAATTACTTCTCCACCACCTATCACCAATGTCTATGTTCGGCGTAACACGGTTCCTCCTGTGGGGACTCCTTATCCTGATCATCTTCCAGTGCCACCTACTGCACCCTCAGGTATTAATGCTTCTTCTGATAGTATTCTACCCCTGTGACGCTCTAGTCGTCCTTCAGTTGCTCCTGACCGTTATGGCTTTCCTGCTCTTTTCACTTCTTTGGATAGTGCTACTATACCCACCTCATATTCATAGGCCTTGAAGATCGCTTACTGGCAGGATGCTATGACTGAGGAGTTGCTTGCTCTTGAAGCAAACAAAACATGGGATTTGGTACCGGCCCCTGTTGGCGCATCTGTTATCGGCAGTAAATGGATCTATTCCATAAAGGTTCACTCTGATGGGAGTCTTGACCGCTACAAAGCCTGGTTGGTTGGACAGGGTTACAAGCAGGAATATGGGATTGACTATGAAGAGACCTTCGCACCAGTGGCTAAAATGACCACTGTTCGCACTCTTCTTTGTGTCGCTGCAGCCCGCAACTGGCCCCTCTGGCAAATGGATGTCAAAAATGCCTTTCTTCATGGTGACTTGAGTGAGACTGTGTATTTAAAACCACCTCCGGGATATGCTTGCCCGCCACAGCATGTTTGTAAATTAAGGAAAGTTCTTTATGGACTTAAGCAAGCTCCAAGGGCTTGGTTTGAAAAATTCCGTGCAGCAATTCTTCAAGATGGGTTTCGTCAGAGTCATTCTGACAGTTCACTATTTCTTAGGTGGACACCGAAGGGTTACACATTCCTTTTAGTCTACGTTGATGATATGATTATCAGTGGCAATGATCTTTCTGGTATTGCGGACCTCAAGCTCCATCTCACTCGCCACTTCAGAATGAAGGATCTTGGTCCTCTCACCTACTTTCTGGGGCTTGAATTTTCGCGTACAAAATCAGGCATTCGGGTCCATCAGCGTAAATATGCTACCGATTTGATCACCTCAGCAAGACTTGATGATGCTCATTCCTTTGATACGCTGATGGAATTAAACAGCAAACTCAGTACAGAGGATGGCCCTCCCCTGGATGATCCCTCTATTTTTCGGCGAATAGTTGGTAGTTTGCTTTACTTAACTATGTCTCGACCTGATATTTCTCATGCAGTTCATACAGTTAGCCAATTTGTGAGCAATCCTCACAAACCCCACCTTGCTGCTGCCTTGCGCATACTCCGTTATGTTAAAGGCACTCTTACTCATGGCCTCTTCTATCCTTCTGATAATTTTCTGCGCTTATCAGCCTATGCAGATGCTGACTGGGCTGGTTGCCCTGATTCTCGGCGATCTACCACTGGCTGGTGTATGTTTCTTGGCGACTCTCTGATTTCGTGGAAGTGCAAGAAGCAAACCACCATGTCCAAGTCTTTTACTGAGGCCGAATATCGGGCAATGTCGTCCGCCAGTGCTGAAATCATCTGGCTCCGCCGTCTTCTCTGTGAATTCGGTGTCATTATTGGTAATCCTACACCTCTTCATGCGGACAATACCAGTGCTACCAGAATTGCTAATAATCCAGTCTTTCATAAACGGACAGAGCACATTGAGATTGATTGTCATTTCATCCGTCAGCATGTTGTCACTGAGAAGATAACCTTGCCTCATGTCTCTACTCATGACCAGTTGGCGGACATCTTCACCAAAGCGCTTCCCAAACCCCGCCATCATGATCTCACTAGCAAATTGCTGTTTTCTGCATTACCACATCAATTTGAGGGGGAGTGTAGAAGATAATGTGTGGCGTAGGCCCACTAGGCCCAGCCCACCCATAATGTGACTTAGGCCCACTAAGGCTCAACCCATCAAAGGCTTGTACACTGCTGTATCTAAAACCCCCACGTGTGGGATCACCTTAGATTAGGTTGCTGTTTTGTCTCTTGTTTACTTCGTTGTTTAGATTAGAAGATTGATTTATTTATTATTCTGATTGTACTAATTAGAATGTTTAGAGCCCTTGATTAGGGTATAATGTGATTATAAATATACAAACGATCCTCAACATTGAGCATCGACTTTTCTCCAAACTCTTCTCTCTCTTCTGCATGATCATACATACTGTAACACCTTACACTATTTTCTCGGTCTTGAAGTTCATCAATCCCCTACTGGTATAGTTCTCAATCAGCACAAATACATGGTTGACCTCCTTGACTTGGTTGGCCTTACTGCTTCTGCTCCAGTCGATACGCCAATTGAACTGAATGTCAAACTCAGTAAAGAGGAGGGTGACCTTCTTCCAGATCCTACCGCATATCGCCAGTTAGTGGGTAGCTTGATCTATCTCACGATCACCTGTCTTGATATCTCATTTGCGGTCAATCTAATGAGTCAGTTCATGACTACTCCTCGTCATCTTCATATGGCTGCTGTTCGCCGCATCATTCGGTACCTTATTCGTACACTGACTCGTGGGTTGTTTTTTCCATCCAACAATCCTTTCTCTCTCAGAGCTTATTCTAATGTTGATTGGGCTGTTTGTCCCGATACTCGCAGATCGACGACAGGATGGTGCATGTTTTTGGGTGCTAGTCTAATTTCCTGGAAATGCAAGAAACATGACAAAGTTTCTAAATCTTCTACCGAGGCTGAGTATCGCGCTATGTCTGCTGCATGCTCTGAAATTCTTTGGCTCCGAGGTCTACTCTCTGACATTGGATTTCCTGCAGAAGGAGCTACCCCTCTCTATGCCGATAATACCAGTGCAATTCGGATTACTGAAAATCCGATTTTTTATGAACGCACCAAACACATCGAGGTTGATTTTCTATGAAAGGCCCTTGATTAAGGCATGTATATTTCTATATAATGATGGTAGTTCTCCAAGAGAACACACGACAATACAATTAGTTTTCCCAAAACTCTCATTCATCTGTATCTTGCAATTGTGGGAATGACAAAGACCCTCTATGCACTACACTATCTTTACTGCACAGTGAACACACTAAACTTCAGTTCTCACACACTTATCACTTGCACATCACTTACCAGTTACTAGTACCACACCATCACGTGCACTTCTTGTACGCAAATTGAGAGAAGCACACCTCTATTTATTGGCTTGGTAAGTTGGTGGACATCCTCTAAGGAGCAATGGCGGTGGGAACTTGTGGTGATGAAATGGGCCACGTGGCCCCTTTGTCACCTTTCATCAAGTCAGTGAATCTGTCGGTTTAAAGAGATAATCGGTTTAGTGATGTTTCTAGAGGGTTGTGGAGAGATAGGTCAGTTTGGATGAGACTTCTAAAACCCAGGAGAGAAAAGGTGACAGGAAAAAGAGAGGTGAGGGGTTTATGAGACATGTGAGATAGTGTTGCTGACAGATGGGCTTTAAGCGTTTAACTGTACTGCAATGTGCAGTAGATAGATGAATTAGATGGAGAGGGCTTTTGAAATTCAAAGTTCTTTTTATGAAGAAGAGAGATCAAAAGTTAGAGGCAGAGAGAGAAGGGAAAAAGAGAGGAGGGAGAAGGTTGTAAGTCTCTTGTTGACTCATCATGAGTGATTTATGTTATGCTAATGAAATAGGTAAAAATAACTAAATTACCTTTTATAACGGCAATTATTTTTTAAAAAAAATTGTTTTCTAGAACTTCCCCTCCAGCTGGAGTTTATATGTTGATCAATTCTAGCTTGACAAGGAGATCAAGTAACTATTTTCTCACTATCTGTCAGAGAATGCAAAGATGCAGACAAGTTAAATGGAATGGGATGGATATTCCCAGGATCGATTGATCTCTATATATTATGCTGTACATCCTTGATTTAGGCTACAAATTAGGTATATTACAGTCAGCCCTATCCTAAAATAGCATACAGAATTTGTTAGAATTTGACTAAAGGAAATGGGCTTTAGTTTACAAGTGGGCCTTTGGCCCGATGGACCCATAATCTTTAAACCCCCCCCTCAAATTGATGCCGGTGACAAGGCTTGTCAATGGGACGGGATGGGCCGGGCCGGGCCTGGGTTTGGGTTGTCCAATCCTGTCCCGAAAATAGGATGGCCCTCAGGGTATTGTCCAATCCCGGCCCTAAATTGAACGGGTCTACATCAAATACCGTCTTGTACAGGCTCGGCCAGCTCGGGCCCGGGCTTAACTCGATCCTGGACATAAGCAAAACATTCTCTAATTATTCATATTGTCACCAGACACCCGGTGTGAACCGAACTTTAAATCCTCATTTTTTTCCGGGCTTGGGACCGAGAATGCAATGCAACAAGTAACATGGTAGTGTTAAAAACTTTTTTTTTTTTTTTTGCCAGTGATAATAGAAAATCAATAGATATGAATGAATATCCTATAGACTATATCAGTCAAGTAATGTAGGAACGGTTAAAACTTTTTTTTTTTTTGTCGGTGAAAGTACAAAATCAGAAAATCAATAGAAATGAATGAGAATTAGTATCCTATATGAGTGAAGTTAAAGTAATGTAGGATCGGTTAAAACCTAATTAGCCGTTTTTTATTGTTAGTGAGGGGCGGTTTCAGTAATATATAAATAATTATTATTAAATGACTTTGCAGCGGGCCGGGCCTGAATGGGCTGGGTTATTTTTGCCCGGTCCCAGTCCCATTTTGGCCGGGCTTTAAAATGTATTGTCCAAGTCCAGCCCATTGGGCTCAATTTTTTTTTAAAAGCCCTGTATTTTCGGGCTTGGGTCGGGCCGGGCGGGACTTTTTACCCATTTCAACACGTCCCATTGACAGGCCTACTGGTGAGTCCACAAGCATCAATTTGTCTGTCAAGAACTGATGGCGTGGACGTGGAAGAGCTTTGGTAAAAATATCAACAATTTGGAGGCCGGAGGAGATAAATGGAAAAGAGATAACATTTCAGAGATATTCATCTCTGATAAAATGACAAGCAACCTCGATTTGCTTCGTTCATTCATGGAATACAGGATTTTCAGTGATCCGAATTGTGTTGGTGTTATCTGCATGCAGAGGTGTGGGTGACCTTTGTGTGAAGCCAAGCTCTATGAGAAGGCCACGAAGCCATAGAATTTCTGAGCAAGCTTCGGACATGGCTCGGTATTCGGTCTCAGTTGATGATCTGGAAACTTTGTCTTGATTTTTACTTTTGCTTTTTTACTTTCCAGGAAATAAGAGCGTCCCCTAGATACATGCACCAACCTGTTGTGGAACGATGTGTGTCAGGGCAACCTGTCCAATCCGCATCAAAATAGGTAATCAATGTCATTACAGAGCCAACAGGAAAGAATAATCCTTTGTGAGGAGTGCCGATAAGATAACGGATGATTCGTCGAACTACTGTTAAGTGGAGATTATGGGGCTTGGTCATATACTGACTTATCAAATTTACTACATAACTGATGTCAGGCCTGGTATTAGTCAGGTATATGAGACTACCGACAAGCTGACGGTAGTATGTAGGATCAGGAAGGGGGTCACCACTTTCACTATGGAGCTTAAGATTTACTTTAAGAGGAGTATCCACAGGTGTGGATTTTGATAGGCCAGCCAATTCAATTAAATCCATAGTATATTTATGTTGATGTAGAATTAGCCCTTTTGCATAGTGTTGAGCCTTTAATCCTAAAAAATATGTCAGAGGCCCCAGGTGCTTCATTTGAAAAGATTGATGAAGAGAAGTCTGGAGATATTTAATCATGACTGTATGTCCCTGTGATTATGATATCGTCGACATAAACCGAAAGAATGGTTATTCCTAATGATAGTTGATGAAGGAACAAAGATGGATCATATGGACTTTGTTGAAATTTCAGCTTGAGTAATGCATCTTTAAATTTGTCAAACCATGCTCGTGGTGCTTGTTTGAGTCCATAAAGAGAACGTTTTAAATGAGCAACTTGTCCGTCTGATGATATTGGAAAACCGTGAGGCAGACGCATATAAACTTTTTGTTTCAGATCTCCATGAAGAAATGCGTTTTTGACATCAAACTGGAACAGGGGCCAAGATTGGGATGCAGCTATTGCAAGAATGGTACGAACTGAAGTCATCTTGTTTATAGGCGCAAATGTTTCCTCGTAGTCAATTCCATATTCCTGTTTGTTGCCAAGGGCCACAAGTCTTGCCTTGTATCTATCCAAAGAACCATTAGCCTTCAATTTAAAAGAGAATACCCATTTACTTCCTATTGGCTTGACTGAAGATGGACATGGAACAACATCCCATGTATGGTTTTACTATAAGGCATTGAGTTCTTCTTCCATAGCTTGTAGCCAACATTCATGCTTTGCTGCTTGTGAGTAAGAATTAGGAATTGAAATAGAGGATAAAGTAGTTAAATATGAAGAATCGGAAAAACCATATCTATCTGGAGGTCGAGTGATATGAGAAGAACGGCGAATAATAGACTGAGGTGGATCAGGCGTTGGAGCAGGATCCGGGTCTTGGTCTAGCAAAAGAGGCAAATTTGTGGCAATTGTTCCTCGTCGACGAGCATACTCCTTGTCTGGATTAAATATCATGGGTGAAGGAAGACATTCATCATCAAAGGATGGGACTTTAGAAAATGTTATTGCTGAAAGTGATTCAGGAACGGAATGAAAAAAATACACGTGTTCAAAGAACACAACATTCCTATAATCCGAATACGTTTTACCTTGGGATCATAACAAGCAAAACCTTTTTGTTGAGAAGCATAACCAAGAAAGACAAACTTTGCAGATTGTGCAGATAATTTTGAATGTTCATGTGATGGAAAATGAACAAAGAAAACACAGTTAAAAGTATGCAAATGTGCGTATTTTGGTTCATTTTGGAAAAGACGAAAATACGGAGATGTGTTTTGTAGTTTTGGAGAAGGAAGACGATTAATGATATGAGTTGCAGTGGTTAATGCTTTTGGCCAAAATCTAGGTGGAACCGAGGATTCTAATAGCAAACATATGACAATATCCAAAAGATGATGATTTTTCTGTTCTGCAATTCCATTTTGTTGGGGGGTGTAGGGACATGTCCGTTGGGAGATGATCCCTTTTTCTTGTAAAGAAGTTTGAAATTGCTCCGACACATTCCCCTCCCGAGATCTGTCTGTGGGCCGTTCAATCACAGATCAGATTAGTTCAGATTGGAGAGGCTCCAAAATACTACAAGCAGTCCAAATTTGAAATAAATCGGATACAAATCCACAAATTTGGACGGTCTTGATGAAAACAATTTGAACAAAAATATCCAAATACGTCAGACAGAAAAGGAGGTATAACCTACCTCAAACGATGATGGAAAAATCTCACAAATTGATCAAAAACTTCTTCAAAGCCTTTCGATCTAAAACTTGGAGTCGCTGGTGGAATCAGGGTTGATCGGCAGTGGGCCACTCTTGATCAAGCACAAATCAGAAGCTGTTCTGATGGATCTGTGATGAAAAAATCTTGGCAAGGACTACTTCATGAGAGAAAGATGAAATGAACTCTTGATTGGTGGAAGACCTCTTCAACCAGAATATGATTTGCAACTTTTGTCTCTTGACTTGGCTCTGATACCATGTCAGAGAATTCAAAGATGCAGACAAGTTGAATGGAATGGGATGGATATTCCCAGGATCGATTGATCTCTATATATTATGCTGTACATCCTTGATTTGGGCTACAAATTAGGCATATTACAGTCAGCCCTATCCTAAAATAGCATACAGAATCTGTTAGAATTTGACTTAAGGAAATGGGCTTTAGTTTACAAGTGGGCCTTTGGCCCGATGGACCCATAATCTTTAACACTATCCCTGGTGAATGTATCAGCCATTTGATTCTCAAACTCCGCATATGATGCATGGATAAGTAGTGCAACCGCTCTCTCTAATAAACTGACAATTTTAATCTATTTAATTTCTTCCAAAGCCTTTTTCACTGCTCCTTCTTTTGATGAAGCTACAGTATAGTATGATATATGACAAACTCACGATTGAAAAGAGTTTTGGAATACTCTTGAGAATGTATTATTTTGTATCTTTCTATGGAGATTATACATCATTATATAGGTATTTACATGCCTTTAATCCAGGCTCTAAGAAAGGAAAACTCTCTAATTACATCAATCAGTAGTCTAAGTTAAGAAGGCAACTAATTACAGCAATTGTTATTCTAAGTAAAGAAGGCTACTGCTGTCTCCAGATTTGACCCAATTCAATCCCACGTGAGATATAACAAGGGGCTGATTACTGATGGGCTTTGGGCCTCTGATTACTGATGGGCTTTGGGCCTATTTAACACCCCCCCCCTCTCAAATTGATGCGGGAGAATCAACAAGTATTAATTTGTCAACCAAGAACTGATGGTGTGGTCGAGGAAGCCCTTTGGTGAGAATATCAGCAATTTGAAGTTCAGTGGAGACGTGGGAGACTGATGACATCACGTTTAAGCTCATCACGTATGAAGTGACAATCAACCTCGATGTGTTTAGTGCGTTCATGAAAAATCGGATTTTTAATAATCCGAATTGCACTTGTATTATCTGCATAGAGGGGGGTAGCTCCTGCTACTGGAAAACCAATGTCAGAGAGCAGACCGCGGAGCCAAAGAATTTTGGAGCATGCAGCAGACATGGCGCGGTACTTAGCCTCAGTAGAGGATTTAGAAAATTTTTCATGCTTCTTGCATTTCCAGGAAATAAGACTCACCCAAAAACATATACCAACCAGTCGTCGACCTGCGAGTATCCGGACAACCAGCCAATCAGCATCTGAATAAGCTTTGAGAGAGAGGATTGTTGGATGGAAAAAACAACCCACGAGTCAGTGTGCAAATAAGGTACCGAATGATGCGGCGAACAGCAGCCAGATGAAGGTGACGAGGAGCAGTCATGAACTGACTCATCAGGTTGACCACAAAAGAGATATCAGGACGAGTGTTAGTGAGGTAGATCAAGCTACCAACTAACTGGCGATATGCAGTAGGATCGGAAAGAAGATCACCCTCCTCTCGACTGAGTTTGACATTCAGTTCGATTGGCGTATCGACTGGAGCTGAAGCAGTAAGGCCAGCCAAGTCAATGAGATCAATAGTGTATTTGTGCTGATTGAGAACTATGCCTTTAGCCGATTGATGAACCTCAAGACCGAGGAAATAGTGAAGGGGGCTGAGATCCTTCATGTGAAATGTCTCACTAAGAGAGGCTTGGAGCTCCTGAATCATGGTTGCATTAGGACCAGTAATGACGATATCATCAACATAGACAAGTACTACAGTGATCCCGGAAGGAGCATGATGTAAAAATAGAGAAGGATCATACGGACTTGGATGAAAATCCAAGCATAGAAGAGCAGCCTGAAATTTCTCAAACCATCCGCGAGGTGCTTGTTTCAAACCATAGAGGGAGCGACGAAGTTTGGCAACCCTACCCTTCCCAGATGAGCATCCCTGAGGCAAAAGCATATAAACATCTTCTTTGAGATCACCATGTAGAAAAGCATTTTTGACATCCATTTGATATAGAGGCCAAAACTGAGATACAGCAATAGCAAGAATTGTGCGTACGGTGGTCATCTTGGCAACCGGAGCAAAAGTTTCATCATAATCAATGCCATACGCCTGCCAATTTCCAAGTGCGACAAGACGCGCCTTATATCGATCTAAAGTGCCATCAGATTTTAACTTGAGAGAAAAAACCCACTTACAGCCAATAGGTTTGACACCCACAGGAGATGGGACATTATCCCACGTATGATTTTGCTTTAACGCATCCAATTCATCTTGCATAGCCTTGTTCCAACATGGGTCCTGCACATCCTGAGAATAGGATTGCGGAATGGAAGAGGAAGACAAAGTGGCCATTAAGGAAGTATGTGAGAACCCATAACGAGCTGGTGGTACTGAAATACGAGTGGAGCGACGCAGTGAAGGATGTTCAGATGGAGCAAGTGTCGGTGTTGGACCGGAAGCCGGAGGAAGATCAGGAGGGGGATCCCTGGTAGGCGCTGTGCTGTTCCGTCTATGATACACAAATTTAGGATTAAATCGAACAACTGACGGGTCGTCAGAAAAACCAGGTAAAGACACGAAAGTGGAGTCAGGAGGATCCATGTGTTTTTGAAAAAAAATATTGGTGTTCAAAGAAAACCACATTCCTTGAGATACGCAAACGACGAGTATGAGGATCATAACAAATGAACCCTTTCTGGAAGGGCGCATAACCTAAAAACACATACTGAGCTGATTGTGCGGTTAGTTTTGTTCTCTCGGAAGGAGGTAAGTGCACAAAACAAGTAGAACAAAAAACATGAAGATCATCATAGGAGGGATAGGTTTTGTACAATCGGTAATATGGGCTTTGATTCTCAATGGAGGTTGATGGCAGACGATTGATAAGATGAGCTGCTGTAGCCAGTGCCTCAACCCAAAAACGGGTAGGAACCGATGATTCAAGAAGAAGGGAACGAGTGACATCAAGGAGATGTCTATTTTTCCTTTCAGCTATTCCATTTTGATGTGGAGTATAAGGACAAGTTCTTTGAGAAATAATGCCTTTGTTTTGCAAAAACCGTTGAAAATCGGAGGACATATATTCCCCGCCTAAATCAGAATGCAAGATTTTAATGCAGGTGGAAAATTGATTCTTAACATAAGCTAAAAAGATTTTAAAAACATTAAAAACATCAGATTTTGAATGCAGAAAGTAGACCCATGTGAACCGACTGAAATCATCAATAAAAGTCACAAAATATTTATAGTGAGCGTGGGAAAGAGCTGGAGCAATTCCCCATACATCACTATGAACTAATTCAAAACACTGAGTGGTGAGTGAAGTGGAATGAGGAAACGGAAGAGTTTTGCTCTTTCCCAGTTTACAAGTAGCACAATCAAAAGGCACAGAAAAAGAGAAACCATTAGATTTATTTAATAAACCAGAATTTAACATAAGGGACATAGCCTTGAAATTAGGATGTCCAAGTCTATTATGCCACAAGCGGCAGTTATCTCTAAGAGAAAAACAAAACACATTATTGTCAAATTGATTCCTAGAAAATTCAGAAAAATCCAGCGAAAACAAGCGTCCACACTTAGGCCCCCTCGCGATCTCCTTCCCGGACATCTGGTCCTGCACAACAACACCAGAAGAAGAAAAAGATATGTTGCATTTATTTTCAACAAGCTGCCCAACTGACAAAAGATTGGAAGTTAAATTGGGACACAGATAAACATTTTTCAATGGAAGGGGACCAGGGATGTCATCGACAACAGTAATGGGAATATGGCCCCCGTTAGCAGTTTGTATTTGAAGAGGGCCATTGTAGCTTTGCACATTGGAGAGTCGTGCACTGGAAGATGTCATATGATTAGACGCCCCGGAATCAAAAAACCAAGTAGAAGATGGAGGGGATGTACCTGAGAGACCAAAAGCAGAGAGGGCATTGACAATCATCTGTTGAACCAATTCAGGAGTGAGAGAAGATGAGGGCCCAGGCTGTGAGGGTGCGGATGTAGGAGCAAGTATTTCTGAAGAAGCAACATATGCATGCGGAGGCTGATACTGTGGAGTCTGAGACTGTGGTGATGGACGTTGTGGGCGGCGGCGACATTCAGAGATGATATGTCCCGACTTTTTACAGTAACTGCAGACCTTCTGTTTGCATTGAGTTGCAATGTGCCCAAATTTTTGACAACTATAACACTGGGTTCTGCTCAAGTCTCGAGGCGGAGGCTGAGAAGCCTAATTTGCCGAGAACGCGACGGAATAGGTTTCCGTCTTTTGTTGGGCAATATGAGCGGAGGTCGCAATGCGCTGTTCTTTCGCGTAGGAGTTCATTCAAGCATACATCCAAGGAAGGTAATGGCGTCTGATTCATCAGAGCAGATCAGACACTTTCATATTCATTGCGCAGTTTCATAAAAAACTGATCCCTTTGACTAGAGGCCTGAAGATCTTGAATCACTGTCAACACATTGTCAGCTACATCCGCATACTTAATACTATCGTATTCCGACCACAGTGTACGGAATCCTGAATAGTAGTCTTGTACCGATAAGGTCCCTTGTGCATACTCAGCAATTACACATTCAAGATGAAATTGACGCGCATAGTTATCTTGATGATATACTTTCTTCAAATACCCCCACATGGCGCTAGAGGTTGAGTAAGACTTGAGATTCATTATCAGATGAGGCTCGACAGATCCCAGAATCCAGCATTTGATTTTGGCATCTTTAGTATGCCACGAGGAGATCTTCTTCTCATCGTCAGTAGGTTTAGGGTCAGTGCCAGAGACAAATCCCCACAATTCCTAGGTATATTTGAAATTGGAAAGACCACGCAGGGTAATTCTTTCCCGTAAATTTGATCAAAGTTACCTCAGATTTGTCTATCTCAACTATATATTGTGAAACAGTGAAAGAAAAAGTGATCAATTCCAGCAATAATGTGTATGAAGTACAGTTTGTGAGTGCAGGAGATGGTGCTGGACAGATCCAACCAATTAATCAGACCAATCAAAGAAGAGTTGGTGCTGGACAGAACATGAAAATTGGAAAAAAACACCCCTGACGTCCTTGAATGGAGCCCTAGATCCCTTACGTGGGCCCCACAGATGGTGCTGGACACTGATCAGGATCTTGATCTAAGTAGTCACACAATTTTCGCACCTATTGGAACAAGTTTGAGCTTAATCTGCTGAAAATCCAAATTTCTGTACGGTCTTGATCAAAACTTGTGTAAGTTTTTGAAAAATCACGAGAATGATAAAAAACTGACCTGATATTGTCGAAAAAATTATGAAAAAATCACCAAAATACTCAGAAGACCTAGGCGACCTTGGCTGGAAGGATCCTTGATGGTGCTGTGATGATTGCAGGTGGGCCACAGTTGATCTGAGCCTATCGCAGATCCTGGATGGATGTCGATCTCTTGAAAACAGATCCTCTATCTGTTTTTTCTTCAAGAGAGAGATTTCTCTCTGATTATCTCCTTGAATGAATTCTAATACTGAAGGCTAGAATTCTGCTCTGATACCATGACAAACTCACGATTGAAAAGAGTTTTGGAATACTCTTGAGAATGTATTATTTTGCGTGTCTTTCTATGGAGATTATACATCATTATATAGGTATTTACATGCCTTTAATCTAGGCTCTAAGAAAGGAAAACTCTCTAATTACATCAATCAGTAGTCTAAGTTAAGAAGGCAACTAATTACAGCAATTGTTATTCTAAGTAAAGAAGGCTACTGCTGTCTCCAGATTTGACCCAATTCAATCCCACGTGAGATATAACAAGGGGCTGATTACTGATGGGCTTTGGGCCTTTGATTACTGATGGCCTTTGGGCCTATTTAACAATATAGCATCCTTTAGTAGATCTTCAATAAATCTTATTACTTGCCCAATCAGTATCAGTATACACATCTATCTCCAAGTGATCAAGTTGGGTGAGGATGTGAGATAACTCAAATGGAGGGAGGGTGAGGTTATTAGGTGTGTGAGTGAAGGGTGTAGTTTGATCATAGGTGGGTCCTTTGTACAAAAATGGAGGACTTGTAATCGTGGAGGGATACTTAAGTATTTACTGCCTTTGAAACATGATCGTGGTGTGTGCGCACGCACTTAAGAATTCATTACCTTTAAAGCTACATCAAGCCCAAGCTTTGTACAATTTAGGGATCTTGATAAAATGAAAGAGGGTATCTTGGATCATGTTTTTTGGGCAAATCTATAGTCTTGATTGACCCCTCCTAAATTGATGCTAAGGAGTCATAGAGCAGCAATTTGGTAACCAAAAACTGATGTCGAGGCCGAGGAAGTTCTTTGGTAAAGATATCAGCAAACTGAAGCTCAGTAGGAACTTGAGGTTAAGAAATGACATCACGCTTAAATTCATCCCGAATAAAGTGACAGTCCACTTCAATATGTTTGGTACTTTCGTGGAAGACAAGATTTTCAGTGATCCCGATAGTGTTAGAAACGACTAGAAACCAAGATCTCTAAATATTAGGTACAGATTACTGTGGAAATTATTATGGACGAATATGATTAAATCATACCTGCGAGATCTCTCTGATCTGATCTCAAACTTATAGCAACTCGAAAACCTCAATGTCTTCTACTGTATTCCTATATGTTCGAACTCGCACCAGGGAGTGGGCCTCTTCTGCAAATTCTCCTCGCTCTCTCAAAACCGAGATTTCTCTCTTCTATTTTTGTTTTTTATAAACCTAGAGAGTAGTAACGCATATTTATAGGCTACAATAGGGACCTTAAGAAGCAAATAAGGATAGGCTCCTTATGGAAGTAGGAAACCCTAATTCGACCCAAATTAGAATCCTAGTTCCATAAATTACAATTCAGTCCACTAAAGAATTGTAATTGCACTCCAGTCCTTATTCTCAAAATTATAATTCGAGCTTCTTGTTATTAAATGCTCATTAATCTCCCCACGTTAAGATCTCAGATATCCATCGATTCAATAATTACTGACTACTATATTTAGTCGATATCTTTATAATTCATTGAGACCTTACACTTAACTTATTTGATATGTTGGACACAAAGTCCACCTGCAGGGTTTAACATAATCAAAATTTATAAGCTTAATCAAGGGGATATCATCAATCCCTATTATGGGACGTGGATTCCGTCAATAAACTAATATCCACCATACACGTAGTGTAGTCATCCAATTGACTGAGATTATTAATCCATAAAAGATCTCACTCCTTTGTAAATCAAAATGCCAAACACCAGATGTATGTGTCTATTATTTATATCGGGATTAAGAGTACAAGCACTCATAATAACCATTTGGATGTTCATCATCTTATATAGTCAGTATAAAGACAATAAACAAAAAAACACGGTCCTGTTCAATACACACATAGTGTACTAACATAATGAGTCGAAACTATACCGTTTCCCGCAGCCAAGACAAGCCTCCTGAAACATCATGCTACAATCATACCGATGGTGTGTCCAAATCCATCTAAATTGTGAACTATAACTTATATTCTATAAGAACCGACAAATAAGTCTTTTGTGTGTAAGCAGAACTTTACACACCAACTTGTCTACTTTATATAATAAAAGACACCACATGCATAATAATAAACAATGCAACCATTTGCCAATACAAAATCTCATTTAGATGAGAAGATAAAATATACTAAAAATGAATTAGTCAAAGACAAATACATAAAGCATGTTTTTAGTATAAATTTCCAACAGATAGCCTCAGTATTATCTGCATGCAATGAAGTAGGAGAGGATTAAGCAAAGCTGAGATCCGAGAGAAGTCCCCTGAGCCATAAGATTTCAAAACAGGCAAAAGACATTGCCCTGTATTCAACCTCTGTGGAAGATCGAGAAACGCGCTCTTGTTTCTTGTATTTCCAAGAAATGAGGGAATTTTTGAGATACATGCACCAACCAATAGTAGATCTATGTGTATCCTGACAGCCCTCCCATTCAGCGTCTGCATAAGTGGTCAGCTGAAGAGGATTATCCTTGGGATAATATAAACCATGAGTGACAGTGCCCAACAAATACCGGATAATGTGCTTGACAGCAGTAAGATGAAGGTGTCTAGGAGATGTCATGAATTGACTCACGATATTGACAGTATAGGAGATATCCGGTCGAGTGATGGTGAGATAGACAAGACTACCTACCAAGCGCCTGTAAGTATGTGGATTAGGAAAAATGTCACCATCATCTTTACTCAATTTGAGATTGACCTTGACAGGCATATCAACGGGCGAAGAGTCATGGAGATCAGCAAGCTTAATAATATCAAATGTGTATTTGTGTTAATTAAGGAACAAGCCTTTGGAAGATTGATGAACTTCTAAACCCAAAAAATAATGCAAGGGGCCCAAATCCTTCATATGGAAAGAATCCCTAAGAGAAGATTAGATAGACTTGATCATACCATCGTAAGTGCCAGTGATAATAATGTCATCAACATACACAAGAAGATCAGTAACACCAGTAAATTTTGTTTGCAGAAAAAGAGACATCCGTAAGGGCTTTGAGTAAAGCCACTCGTGCATAGGCGACCCTTAAAAGTTTCGAACCAGGCTCGAGGAGCTTGCTTTAGACCATAAAGAGACTTCCGTAGGCGACAAACATTTTTCTCAGATGGAGAGGTGACTCTCTGTGGTATCCGCATATAGACCTCTTCATTCAGATCCCCATGGAGAAAGGCATTTTTGACATCCATTTGGTATAATGGCCAAGATTTAGAGACAGCAATGGCGAGAAGTAACTGAACTGTAGCCATTTTTACCATAGGTGCAAACTTCTCCTCGTAGTCAATCTCATATTCTTGCCTGTTGCCGAGTGCCACGAGTCAAGCTTTGTGTCTATCCAATGAACCGTCGGATTTAAGTTTAACTGAGTAGATCCATTTGCAACCAATGGGTTTAACTACTGAAGGACAATCCACAATGTCCTATATGTGATTTTGATCCAATGCATCCAATTCTGTCTTCATAGCTTGGTTCCAACTGTCATGTTGTACTGCCTGCAAATAAGACTTAGGATAGAGACAAAAGAAAGGGTTGTTATCATGGAAGTGTGGGTAAATCCATACCGTTTAGGTGGTCTAGAAGTTTTTGAGGAGCGATGCAGGATATGAGGAGTTGTGGGACCAATTGCCGGCGGGGGATCGGGAGGATAGGCATCTATAGTGGTAGGTTTTTCCCGATGATAAGAAACAAAGTCAGGATGAAACCTCGTAATAGTTATTTTATCTAAAAAAACCTGGTAAGAGAGCAGGTGAAGATGGATGAGGGCAATCCTAGTGAATATGGAAAAAATACTGATTTTCAAAGAAAATAACATTGCTAGAAACCCTGATGCGACGACCAATGGGATCATAACAAACAAAACCTTTTTTTATTAGTGGCATAACTCAAAAATGCACACCGGCAAGATTGTGCGGTCAATTGTGTTCGTTCTGTGGGTGGTAGACGAACGAAGCAAACACATCCAAAGGTATGTAAGTGATGAAACTAAGGATGATGATCAAATAGTTTAAAATACGGTGTTAATTGAGCAAGGGTAGATGATGGAAGACGGTTTATCAGATGTACTGCAGTTGTGAGAGCTTCAGCCCAAAAACAAGGAGGAACTGATGATTCAATCAGTAGTGTTCTAGTTACATCAAGGAGATGCTTGTTTTTCCTTTCCGCGACTCCATTTTGTTGTGGAGTATATGGACAGGTATGATGAGAAATGATTCCATTTTGTTGTGGATTATATTTGCATATTTTAGCCTTGCATTGATTCGCATAATGACCGTATTTCTTACAGTTATAGCAATGAACTTTACTGATGTCCCGAGAAGGTGTTTTGGTTGTAGTGGCATAGGCAAGTGGAGCCTCAGTAGATCTCTGTTGTTCCAGAGTCGTTTTTGTTACCAAACGTTGTTCCTCTCGCAGAAGTTCCTGAAAACAGTCATCTAAGCTTGGAAGAGGAGCCTGGCTCATTAAGTTTGATCTGGCTCATTAAGTTTGATCTGACGGTCTCAAACTCCGGATGAAGTTTCATGAGAAATTGGTCCCGATGGCTATTTTGTTGTAAGGGAAGTAATTCTGGTAGAAGTGCTTCAGACACAGTGGCAAACTTGATTTCATCATATTCAGATCACATTCGTCGAAACCAAATGTAATATTCCTGTATAGACAGGGTGCCTTGAGAAAATTGGGAGATCTTAAGCGCCAAGTGAAATTGTCGAGCAGCATTACCTTGTTGATGAATCATTTTAAGATAATCCCACATCTCACAGGTAGATTTGCAAGGTTTCATATTGAGAATAAAATGGGGTTCAACGGAGCCTAGTAACTAAGTTTTGATTTTAGCATCCGTAGTTTTCCAGTCTGATATCTTCTTGTCATCGTCCTCCAGTTTAGGTTCAGAACCATCCATATAGCCCCAAAGTTCTTTTCCTTCTAAATAGATTTTAAACTGGAAGGCCCACGAGGTGTAATTTTTCCCATCGAAACAAACTAGGGCAATTTCAGATTTCTCCATTAATTGCAGTGGTAAAAAGGACTAAGTAGCAGCAGTAGCGGCAATACAAGGAGCAGAACCCAGAATTTAAATATCACAGCAGCAGAAATAGTAACCCTCAGTAGTAGTGTAATAGAGTGAAGAAGATATCACAGCAATCAGCAAGAAGATATTGCAGCAACCAGCAGTACAGCAACCAGCAACAGCAGGAACCAGCAATAGCAGCAAACAGCAACAGCAGCAAGAAAAAAACAGCAATCAGCAGCAAACGTCCTTGACGTCAGGGTGAAGAACAGCACATGGGCCCCACCAAGTGATCTCTAGACAGATCAGAGATTGGGGATGAATGAGGAGTAGTTTTATGCAACTACTGGAAGTGGTCCCAGTTAAAACAAATCCAGATCCAGGATTTTGGACGGCTGAGATGAAAACAAGTGGAAAAAACTGAATTTCCACAAAAATTGGTAGAAGACCTACCTCTGATGATCAATAAATATGGAAAAAATCTTGATAAACAAGGAATAGCCAGGTGACCAAGAGGGGCAGAGGCCGCTGATATGGTGATGATGATCACAGATGGGCCATGCCTGATCTGGGATGATCAAAGAGGATCAGGCTGAAGGATCAGGTTGAATGGCTTCCAGAACTTGGAAGATGACTAGAAGATGATCACAGATGATTGACCATGCTCTGATACCATGTCAATTTGAGAAGATGTAATATAGAACACGCATAGAGAGAGAGAGAGAGAGAGTTCTGAAATCGTGTGTCCACCTTAGGGTTCCATCTATTCTCATTATTTAAGGGTTTAATACCCTATTAATAGAATCCTAATACAAATACAATTCCTAAATTATAGCTACCTAATATAGAAAGAGTACTTAAGTTATGACTTAGACTAATTGTATTTTAACTAAAACACACTATCAAACTATAATACAATTATTGGGCCTGCGCAGGATAGATCTGACACTGGATAGGCGGTTTTTGGCCGCTGATTTCATGTGAAATCTTCTTTGATTGAAGATAGGGGTACTATGCTCCCATTTGTCTCTAAAGGAGATATCTTGTTTTGAGTGGGTTGATGCCGTTGATGTCTCAAAATGATGCAGTTCATCACTAACTCGAGCAGCTTCTAATCAACATCCCCTTTTCAGAAGTAATATAAAGGAGAAGTTAATTCAAGGAGGAAACTCTTAAAGGTTTTTTGCCATCTGAGCTGAACACAAATCTTATTCCAAATTTAATGAACCAGTTGGCTCCTTTACATCCTATTGAAACTAAACCTGTGATTTCTAAAAGGAAACTGATCCTAATTACGAAAGGAAGATATGGAAGAAAAAATCTTTCAAGATTTCTAATTTAAATTGTGATAAAAGGAAGGAATTAACTAAAAGAGTGATATCGACCCTCCTCCCCACCCGATTGAAATGTGAGACCTAGCATTTTCTTTTTGAATCTGGGTTCCACATGGATTGTGGGTGTAATAACCTTGTGTTCATCATAGTCATATATATTCTGCTAACCTATACGTTATACTCATAAAATCGGAGTGCATTTTTTTAACAATACCTCTTGTTCTGAGATATAATTTGGGCTTGTAGGATTTGGGATTTCATGTACATGATTTCATCAGCTTGAACAATGATCTATCTTGCGTTCTTGTGTAACCATTTCATCATTGTAAATATGATATGTTGGAGAATGCTTGAGAACTCCTGTTTCTTTTTCTTTTTCTTTTTTTTTTATATAAATATTTTGTGATGGAAAGCATTTCCAATTGATCTACCTACCCAGGTCGCGAGGGTGTTGCACCTACTATACAGGTTAGTGGCACAGCCAAATACATCTAGAGCTCACACATTTGCAGACTCATTTATTTCTTGTGGAGGGATAGAAACACTTCTTGTTCTTCTGCAGCGGGAAGCAAAAGCTGGAAACCAGTTCATTTCAGATAACGCTATTGTAAATGGTGCCAATGTATCAGTTCAGGCATCTGGACTGCCCATCTGTCGTGATCAGGCAGGTAGGGAGCTTGAACCAGTCAGCAGAAGGGAATCTACTTTTCATAAAGAAGGTTCACAATTGCAGTCATTTGATAGTGGTGATAAAGGAAAAATTCCATCCTCTGAAAACGCATTACTGAAGGAAGTGGGTGGTATCAGTTTCTCATTAACTGCTGAATGTGCTAGGAATGATGTTTATAATGTTGACAATGGTGATGGGATTGTAGTTGGAATAATCAACCTGTTGGGTGCATTAGTACGATCAGGACAACTCAAATTCAGTTCAAATTCCGAATCTTCACATCTGCATAGTAGCTTTCTGGGAAATGGCCTCCATGATGACGGCAGTACTATGTTCTCAGATAGAGTATCTCTGCTATTCTTTGCCTTACAGAGGGCTTTTCAAGCAGCATCACAGAGGCTTCTGACTGGAAATGTTTATATGGCTTTTATGGGGGCTACGGTATGTCTGGGATCTATTTTGATTTGTTTCCTTTTTCCTTGTCTCAAATATTTATCCCTTTGGCATATTTTTTGTACAGTGTTGAATAGACGGGGTACAACCTGCATATAATTCTCCCTCACTATTATCTTCCCAGTGCTTTCACATGTTTAGTTGTAGGAATCCATATTTGAAGTGACCTTTGCACATTACACTTGCTATGATATGATCAACTAATTATAAATATTACTCTGACAGTAATCCAGGCGGGATGCAAGTATCTTTCTCCACAACATTTCATAATTCATAAACTTCTCAACCTTTGGATGCAATTTACTTTTCTAACGACCACAATTGATTTGTATACTTCCAACTTATGGGTCTACATAGGGAAAATATGTTACTTGTTTATCCTCTTTTTCTTCTTCTTCTTCTTCTTCTTCTTTTTGTCCCCCTCTGATTTGTAGTGAAATAGAGCTGTGTAAATAATAGTTGTCTTTCTGTTAATATGCATAACAAATTGCAGTTCCATAATTTATCCATCCCTTTTTTTTTTTACTGTGACATGTATGTAACCTAATGTTATGATTAATTGCCCTAGTCATCTTCTTACTACAATTTGATGAAATATGAGAAAGATCCTTATTTTCTTCTGTTAAGTTTCAGAGATGCTAACTTCACATAACCAAGCCACAAGTTTTCATAAGGATATGCTAGTGAAAGATGTTGGAGATCTACTAACTTCTATATTACTCTGTGCCAAGTGGAGCATGATGCACAGAGGTTTCTGTTTCCTCTATCTATTTTCTTTTTATATAAAGAACGTAAAGAAGTAATAAGAATACATAGGCTAGTTGCTTCTGGACATTTTTCCTATTATTGGATCTTAAAGTGTTAATTACTTCCTTTGATTTTTCACATTAAAACTTCTCAATTAAAGAGAAATAGTTCGTACTTGATTTTCCTTTTCAGTTCTATATGTTGGAATTGTTTACACATATCAAATTCCTTCTCAGCCTTTTCATCTTAAGTATGAAATTCTTATGTCACAAGTTCCCTTTCAGATGAATGTTCCATCAACTGATGATGGTCTAAACCTTTGTGACTCTGGTTACTGCTTTGAGCATGTTCAGCTTCTGATAGTTCTTCTTCACTCACTTCCCTATGCGTCCAGTGCACTTCAAGTTCGGGTCATAAAGGTAACCTTTTAACTTTCCATGCCCTATGTTTCAAATTACAATATTAAGTAAAGGATGAATTATTTTCATAACTAGAAACTCAGGTTATGAGATTAGTGTGACGCTTATAAATATGGCTTTATTGACAGTCTATAACTAATTAGAGCTTTTGCTTTGTTTTTTGTTTCAATGTGTTGTCTGAGGATTTCGGTCACTGATTTGCATCAATGTTGTCGGAGAAATTTGACTGCTGTTGTTGAGAGTTGAGACTTGTTGCCAACTGAGGATTTTGGTAGAAGAATTTACATCAATAAGCCGCTAATACATATAAATAGAGCACAAGGATTAAACTTCACGGGCAGATTTGTTTATTTAGTACTCACCCATGTTTCTTGAAAAATGATCAAGAAGGTTTTATCTTTTGTCCTTTCAATTATTAGAATTAAGGTGCTCCTATTTTGGACAACATGGAGACAGGAGGAAACTAAGGTACATGTGGCTTAGATGCACATGCTAAGATGGATGTGTGAGCGGTAGGAAAGGACAGAATTGGCTATGATTTCATAAGTGAGAACTTACTGGTATCTCCAATAGAATTGAAAATCAACTAATGTCATTTAAGATGGTTCGTGTGTGCACACTGGATCATAAGCAATCCTTGTATGATTACGTAAGGGATTATGTTTTTTCCCTTTTTTTCCCTTTTTTGTATCAATTTTTAGTGGTTACCAGTTCAAGGAACTAGGAGAACGTTGTGGCGAATAAAGACCCCGAATCAAGTTGTGAGGAAAGACATGATAGATTATGGAGATATAGAGGACACAACTTTAGATAGGGATGAGTGGAAAAGCATAACATACAATGCCAACTCCCATCAAATTCGATAAGTTTGATGACTGATATCTTCCATTATGTTGTTGGTATTGTGCTGACTTTTGCTAGCCACGTAATTTGACAAGTGTGGGACCATATTTGCTTGATCCAGTCTTCTCTTATTATATGCCTTCACTGGCCCAAACTTCATTCAAAGTGATGTTTATTGGTTGACTTGTGTGTGTAAAATGTCTAGTTATACTTTTATACATAGTAAAGTGAGTTAGGTAGTGAGGATGATCAACAGGATTGCATTGTGGCCCAGGACATGGCATTCATCTATACATGGATAATGGGCAGACAAAAATCTGCCTTTTAGATTCCAAATAGTGTAGATATTTAGAGATCAAAATAAATGCCCAGAAAGTAATTAAAAATTTAAACCAAAATTGGATGATTGATACTGTTTGGATGTATAAAGTCTGATCTGCTACCAATTCACTTGGGGAGGGGGCAGTTAGGGGGTATAGGATGAAAGGTAGGCTCCAGAAGGTCTGTTGCGGGGGGAGAGAGAGAGAGAGAGAGAGAGAGGTTATTACCTTCTTTTTTTTGGGTAAATGAGAGGTGATTACTTAAGGTTGGCCCCATGGATTTTGATCTGTACAGTCAACCTTGAATGACCATAGTCACATATTCCTTTACACGATCTTAAATGATCAGATTCAGAGCCCCAAGCACTTTATGGTTATGGGTCCTAACTCCTACCCCCACTTTACCCAAAGTTATTCACTATCCAATTTAAGGAAGAAAATTATTTAATGTACAATAAATGGAGAAATTTTTAATAATTTGCTTTTTTCCCCTTTTACTGTTAGTCTCACTGTCAATACTTGACAATCCAAAAGATTAGGGGTGTAACGATTCGGTGAACCGGTCATTTTGGGAAAACCGTTAACCGAACCATGAATCACAGTTTTCTGTTTTTAAAAACCATAACCGTAACCATATTAAAAAAAACCATTAAAAACCAAACCGCGGTTAACCGTATTAGACGGTTCTGTTACGGTTAATTGTCACTTAAAACAGAAAATGAGACACAATAATTCTCTTTTTCACAAGCCAAAAATCCATCAATTTTCTCAATACAATAAAAATTAAAAACCATAACCAGAAGAACACTTACACTAGGAAGTCACAGTCGATCTCTTACTTCCTTTTCCCCCATTAAGCACTATCACTTTCATGAAAACACTCCATATTTAAAATTCCAGCTCCAATAGAAATAATGCCTTTTGGACGCCAAAATCACTATATATATGCATGACCTTGACTGAAGAAGTCAAGTAGCATAACCGTGAGAGCAGAAAAGTGCAGAAAAGTGCTAGTTGTTGCAGCCATTGCATTACTGGCTCCATATTTAAAGAAGGGGGTGGAGGCTGCTTTTGGCATAGAGCTGAACCCTTGCACAACTGCTGAGTGCAAGAAGGCCCTCAATGAGAAGTACACCAGTGCCACAATGAAGAAAACAGTATTATGAGGAGGAATCAAAGCTAAAAAAATTAAAAAAATGTATTCTGGATCTCTAGTCCATGTACCAGAAACCTAATCAGAGAAGCCAAAGATGATATGAGCCCAAGTAATAAAAATAACAGAGAGAAATTAAAGAGAGGATTGAAAAAATGGAAAACTAAAAACACATTCAAACAAAATCTTCCATTACAAGAGCTCATCAAACATCAAACTAAAAAAAAACCAATATCATACCTAAAATATTGTACAAATGTGGGAGAAAGAATCACACATTTAATTAATAAAAATCCAGAACCCGCCACATATAGAACCTGGAACTAATCAAGGCCAATCATTTGGGGTTTCTAGAACTGACCTAACCAAATCGGGTGAAAATGATTTCTATGTAAAAACAATTCTAGCAATACAAGTTTGACAAAAGATTTCATCATAGAAGCAGAGGGAGGGATCTGTTTAAAAAACCCAAGCCCGGAAAATGGGGTTTCGTCCTTGAGATGAAGATGGGATCATCGGAGGAGACTTTGGAAAAAGATGAAAAGGGATTGAAGAGAAGAGGTGTGGTTTTCTTCTTCTTTTTAAATGGTGGAGGGATTCTGGGTTTTTCTTTGGATGAGAGGCGGTGGACCGGTGGTAACCTGCAGGGGGTCAATGTTCTCCTTGGCGTCGTCGCATCACCGTCGTTGGTGCTTTCCTGTTTTCCACTGGGAGAGAACTTCCTACTGTTGCCGCGTCTTTTTCCTCGTCGTGCGCTTGGGAGTCTGAGAGAGAGAGGAAAGGGATACTTAGTGTTTTTTTTTTTTTTTTTGTTAATGGAGGGTTCCCAACCCTTTGGGCTGGACTATTCCCTCCGGGCCCAGAAATAAGCCGGGTAAAACCCCAGTGGCCGCTAGTGTAAGACTCTGGGAGAGTGTGATGAGATGAGATGAGATGAGAGGAAGAAGACACACAGTATGGGAGAAGACTCAATGATCAATTGATCATCGACCATCCTATTTTATAATCAATAGATACCTTAATCAAGGCACTAAGTATGTTAAGATTACAATCTTAGAGTAAATCAAGGAATGAAAGAATCTCCTAATCTATGTATGGAAATATTACAGGGAAAATAGCAACAAGAAAACAGTAACAAAATCAAGGATCCCATATGTGGGATTTTTATATATACAGTGGGCTGGGCCTAAGTGGGCCCACGTGGGCCAAAGCCTACACTATCTTCGACACTCCCCCTCAAATTGATGTGGTAATGTAGAGAACATCAATTTGTGAGTGAGATCATGATGGCGCGGTTTGGGAAGTGCTTTTGTGAAGATATCTGCCAACTGGTCATGAGTAGAGACATGTGGCAGAGTTATCTTCTCAGTAACAACATGCTGACGGATGAAGTGGCAATCAATCTCAATATGCTTTGTTCTTTCATGAAAGACCGGATTGTTTGCAATTCGGGTAGCACTGGTGTTGTCCCCATGAAGAGGTGTAGAGCTACCAACAGTGACACCGAACTCACAAAGAAAACGGAGTAGCCAGATGATTTCAGCGCTCGCAGATGACATGGCCCGATATTCGGCCTCAGCAGACGATTTGGAAACTGTGGTTTGCTTCTTGCACTTCCATGAAATCAAAGATTCCCCAAGAAACATACACCAACCAGTGGTAGAGCGCCGAGAATCGGGGCAACCAGCCCAGTCAGCATCCGCATAAGCAGATAAGTGCAGAGAAGCGCTCGAAGAGTAGAAGAGACCATGATTAAGGGTGCCTTTGACATAGCGGAGTATGCGCAAAGCAGCAGCAAGGTGAGGTTTGTGAGGATTGCTCACAAACTGGCTAACCGTATGAACGGCATGAGAAATATCTGGCCTAGTCATAGTTAAGTAGAGCAAACTACCAACTATCCGCCGGAAGACAGAGGGATCATCCAGGGGAGGGCCATCATCCGCACTGATCTTTTTGTTCAACTCCATAGGTGTATCAAAAGTGTGAGCATCATCGAGTCTTGCCGAAGTGATTAAATCTGTAGCATATTTCCACTGATGAACCCGAATGCCAGATTTGCTACGCACGAACTCCAGCCCTAGAAAGTAGGTGAGAGGACCAAGATCCTTCATTCTGAAGTGGCGAGTGAGATGATGTTTGAGTTTCGTAATGCTAGTACTATCATTGCCACTGATAATCATATCATCAACATATACTAACAGGAAAGTGTAGCCCTTCGATGTCCATCTAAGAAAGAGTGAGCTATCCGAATGATTCTGACGAAATCCTGCTTGAAGAATTGCCGCCCGAAACTTATCGAACCAAGCCCTGGGAGCCTGCTTAAGGCCATACAAAGATTTCCGCAACTTACAAACATGCTGAAGAGGACAGGCATATCCTGGAGGAGGCTTTAAGTAAACAGTTTCTCGCAAATCCCCATGGAGAAAGGCATTTTTGACATCCATTTGCCACAGAGGCCAGTGGCGGGCTGCAGCGACACAGAGCAGAGTACGGACTGTGGTCATTTTAGCCACTGGTGCAAATGTCTCCTCATAGTCAAGTCCATACTCCTATTTATATCCATGCGCAACCAATCGGACTTTGTAGCGATCAAGACTCCCATCGGAGTGAACTTTGATGGAGTAGATCCATTTACTGCCAATCACAGAGGCTCCTTCAGGAGCTGGTACCAAGTCCCATGTCTGATTTGCTTCGAGAGCGAGTAATTCCTCATTCATAGCATCCTGCCAGTAAGCAATCTTCGAGGCCTGTGAATATGAAGTGGGGATAGGAGCACTATCTAAGGATGAAAAGAGAGCAGGAAAACCATAGCGGTTAGGGGCAATGGAAGGACGATTAGATCGTCGCAGAGAGAGGATATGATCAGAAGAAGCATGATTACCTGTAGGAGCAGGAGGCTGCACTGAGAGATGATCAGGAGAGGGAGGCACCATAGGAGGACCCTTATTACGCCGGAAATAGACCTGAACAGCAGGTGAGGCAGGAGTAGATTCCTGGAATTGTGGCAAATAGGAGACAGTAGTAGGATGATGATCTAAACGCAAGGAAAAGAAAGGAATTTGTTCCAGGAAGATCACGTTTCGAGAAATTCGCATGCGTTTTTCAAATCGGTCATAACACAAGAACCCTTTGTGTTCAGAACTGTAGCCAAGAAAGATGCATTTGGCAGCCTGTGGAGATAGCTTAGTGCGTTCATTCGGTGGAAGATGAACAAAACATAGACAACCAAACACACATAAGTGAGAGTATGAAGGAGGATGGTCAAAGAGAACTCCGTAAGGAGTAGTCTTGCCTAGAACAGTACTAGGAAGACGATTGAGCAGATATACTGCAGTCTGGGCAGCATCACACCAAAATTCAAAAGGAACTAAGGATGCCAATAAAAGGGTTCGAACAGTTTCAAGAATATGCCTGTTCTTTCTTTCCGCAACTCCATTCTGTTGCGGAGTGTGCGGACAAGATTTTTGATGAAGAATTCCTTTATCAGAGAGGAAAGCAGAGAATTCATGAGACATGTATTCTCCGCCAGAATCGGATCTAAGGATCTTGATATCTTTCTTAAATTTGGTGTGGACCATGTTATAGAATCTTTTAAAAACAGAGAACACTTCAGATTTTAAACGCATGAAATAAATCCAAGTATATCGGGAATGATCATCAATGAATGTCACATAGTACTTGAAACCTGCCCTACTTAAGGTAGGAGCAATGCCCCAAACATCAGTGTGAATGATGTCAAAAGATTTTAATGCACGAGAATTATGAACAGAAAATGGCAAAATATGACTCTTACTTAAACAACAAGCTTCACATTTTGATTGAGATAAAGAAGACATCATGTTATTATCACTTGTAGAGTCCAAACAACCGAGTTTAAACAAAGAAATTAAATAGGCATTGTTCACATGACCAAGACGTTTATGCCAAACAGTCCACAAGTTTTTGAAATTATTAGAAGAAGCAAAGAAGGAATGATGTCCAATGTCCAGCAAAAACAGGCGCCCATGTTTACTCCCCGTCGCGATCACCTTCCCAGTTTGTCGCCCCTGTATGACACAACCAGAGGAAGAAAAGTGAACAAGATAGCCATCATCAATAAGTTGTCCTACAGAAAGTAAATTGGCTGATAATTTTGGAACAAAATAGACATTAGAAAGGGTGATGGACTGGCCAGTGACACTAGATAAAGTAATGGTACCAACTCCAGAAATGGGTAGTTGATCACCATTGGCAGTGGTAATTTTTTCTTTTCCAAGGTACGGGTGGGAATCTGTAAAGCTAAGTTCTACAGAGGTCATATGATTGGAGGCTCCTGAATCTAAAAACCAAGTGGAAGAGGTGATAGAAGAAGAAAGAGATGCAGAAGAATGAAAGGCAGGAGATGCTATATGAGAATGAGGTTGATACCGACCACCAGAGAAGCCCATAGACGCATATGCAGAGGTGACTGTGCTCTGGATCAGGTCTTGAATTTGAGCAGGAGTCATGGAGATAGCCCAGGAGGAAGTGCTGCCTGTAGCTGATACTGGGGCTTGAGCCTGAAATGCTGATGGAACATTCTGTTTTGGCATATGGGAGGGAGGCTTCTTAGGCTGTGTTTCATTCCGTCGCTGCAGGCTTCGACAGTCATCAATCACATGACCGGTCTGTTTGCAATATCTGCAAACCAATTTCTTGCGACAATTTTTGGCAATATGTCCAAAGCCTTTGCATTCATAACATTGAGGCTGCTTTGGAGTTGCCAGAAGAGCAGAGGAATCAGGAAGAGGCGCAAGGAAGGCTTTGGGTGCTTCAGGTGCTTCTAGAATAGTGCGCTGTGAAGTGAGACGAAGTTCTTCGCGAAGGACTTCTTGGAAGCAAGTATCAAGATTAACAGTATTCTCCCGATTCATTAGCGCAGACCGAATAGATTCAAATTCCGGTCGTAGATTCATAAGAAACTGGCTAATATGAGTTTCTTCTTGTAACTGGAGAGCCTCAGACAGAAATCCAGAAGAGACCGTTTGGATCAGCATAGAATCCCTTTCAGTCCATAAGGTGAGGAAACCATTAAAGTATTCCTGCACAGTTTTATCCCCTTGACTGTATCTGGCAATTTCACTATCTAGATGAAATTTCCGGGCTTTATTGGTTTGATGGTAGACTTTCTTCAGATGAGCCCACATATCAACTGCTGTGGTGTAGGCTTGAAGAGCAACAGCCAGAGAAGGATCAATAGAGTTAAGGATCCAAGTGATGACTTTCGCATTCTCTTTGGACTAAGTGGCTAGACCTTTTGAGTCAGCAGTACTTGTAATCTGAGGCTTGGTTATCGATCCATCAAGATAACCAAAAAGGCCCTGTCCTTCGACAAAGTTCTGTAAGTGGAAGGACCAAGACATATAATTTTGCCCATTAAACTTAACGGGAATTACATCATACTTTTCCATGATCACAAAAGGCCGTAGAATGTATCACAGAGAAGATGTCCAACCAAAAACCCTTTTGACAGAGAGGGATGAAGGGGACTAAACAGCAATAATCAGCAAGAAAGGCTGAATTTCTGGTGCAGATGGCTAACTGGAGTAAGATGATGAACTCCAAACAAGAAACGAACCAACAGTGCAGAAAATACCCAAATATTGCAGAAGAAAAGGTGCCAGACGACCACTATTTTGGCCCTGGAGTGGGCACGTGGGGCCCACAATGGGATCAGACCACTGATCAGGGAAAATAGTCTTCTGTAGGATACTTTTTACTAACTTCCAGATCAGGTTGCAAGGCAAACTGATGAAAATCCACAAAATTGAACGGATCTGATGAAAACTATCTTATAAAACTGTGAAAACACAAGTGGCAGTAGATGGCCTACCTCTGATGTGCTATAAATCCGGGAAAAATGCCCATAAAACTGAGAGAGGAGGGACGACCACTGTGGTAGTGGTGATAGGTGCTATCTTGATGATGATCTGATGGCCCACTTTGATCACCACGGTGCAGAAGTCAACACAGTGAATCTAATGACGACAACGAGAAGGTTGCTTTTGCTAGATTCGTGAGAAAGGATTGCTAGTGAGAGATGAAGATGTCCCACAAGGCTCTGATACCATGTAAGACTCTGGGAGAGTCTGTGATGAGATGAGATGAGATGAGAGGAAGAAGACACACAGTATGGGAGAAGACTCAATGATCAATTGATCATCGACCATCCTATTTTATAATCAATAGATACCTTAATCAAGGCACTAAGTATGTTAAGATTACAATCTTAGAGTAAATCAAGGAATGAAAGAATCTCCTAATCTATGTATGGAAATATTACAGGGAAAATAGCAACAAGAAAACAGTAACAAAATCAAGGATCCCATACGTGGGATTTTTATATATACAGTGGGCTGGGCCTAAGTGGGCCCACGTGGGCCAAAGCCCACACTATCTTCTACACCTAGGTGGTAGCACAAGTGGACTCAACCTTCGGTTCCTAAAGAGGGGGGAACCGGGGGTCAATACCAAGA
Organism: Umbellularia californica; assembly: GCA_028538565.1. Lineage (NCBI taxonomy): Eukaryota > Viridiplantae > Streptophyta > Magnoliopsida > Laurales > Lauraceae > Umbellularia > Umbellularia californica. The sequence goes on from JAPQWN010000005.1 coordinate 69,979,337, forward strand.
CCTCTAGCTCCGGAAGAGGGAGGAACCGTGGTCCTAACCACTCGGCCAACCCCTTGGGGTTATAGTGTATGGACTAGGGTTTTGTTTTGTCCTGGCCTCAAGTCAAGTGTATAGTGTATACATTACATTTAGGCCCTCTATTTTTTTTATTTATTAGTATAACGATACGGTTAACCGTGTGCCGGTTAACTGAACCATATTTTACGGTTCGGTTTGGTTAATAACTGCGAGTCAATTCTAAAAACTGTAACCGAACCGTAAAGTGTGGTTTTCCACTTTTACTAACTGTAACCGTAACCAAACCGTGAAGCACGATTATTAATCGCGGTTCGGTTCGGTTAGACAGTTTTCCAGCTTTCTTTTACACCCCTACAAAAGATGCACGATCATCTCGTTATAGCATAAAGTTTGTCTTTATTCCAAGCAATATTGGATATTTGATTGTACATGCTTTGAAAACATGGTTAAATCATGTCAATCCATTCCAACAGTTAATATTGATCTGATTGGAGTAGAACTTTTGCCTGCTGTATGGATCACCTTTGCACATCTCTTTGATAATTTCAATTTTCCAAAAGTGGCCATCCTACTAGGAAAAACATGAAATAAAGAAATGTTATTCAATTATGATTCATAATTTTTTCTGGGGATATTGCCTGGAGAGCTGCCCTTTGACCTGACATTCGCTCATGAAAGGTCAAACTTCAAGTATTTCCCTTATGCTATATTCTAGGGCTGTGTGATATCGCACACATCCTACTGCGTGATATCCTAGGGCTGTGCGCACCATTATTGTATAAATAGTTCTGCGGAAAATATTTAAAATTTGACCGTTGTGGGGAAAATGTCAGATGTAAGACCAGTGGTACTGTCAATAACCTTTTTTCTGAGAAATCCAAAATGAATGTCTCTCCTTTTATACTGGGACCTGGACAGACTTAGTTGAAAGCATGTGGAGCAATGCGTTGAGATCTTGTGTAGATATAGCATGCGCTAGTCAACCATATGGATTGATTCCATATGGTCAATCTTTATACACAGATGCACTTCGGTTCCACCTCTTGAAGATCCGAACCATTCAAAATGTGCATCCATCCATGCTACCCATATGGGACTAAGCTTTTTTTTATTATCACCATGGGATTGGATAGGTTTAAAAAAAGTGATTGAATTCCATGAGACATGATTATTTATTGAAATATTCTAGTCATCTTTTACAAAATAGGGGCCACCTCGTGCACATCCAAATTGTAAATTCAAACTGCTATCTATGGTTTGACGCATCCACAAGATTTTCCTCCATTATAAGAAGTATTTACATTTGATCATAAGCATATAAAAAAAAAAACACCTCATGATTTTCAATGCCAACGGTGAATATCATCCTAATCGAAGTGAAACTTACTTCGGTGATGGATGACCAACTGCACATCACCAGGGATGCTTGGATCCTTGAAAAGAGAGCTCTAACCAAACCAAACCAAACCAAACCAAGCCTTGAAAAGAGAGCTCTATTATATGAAAATCATGATTTATTGAAATGATTATACTATTAGTTCAATGGCATTTTTCTGATTGTCGAGTATCGCTCACCTCAAAGGGGTTCTTGTGTCTATTAGGGTTTAAGATACATACATACTCATGGGTAGAACTAGTTTTTTTTTTTTTTTTTTTTTTTTTTTTTTTTTTATATATATATATGATAAAGAATGAAATTTCCTAGTTCCGCCTCATTCATACTCATATATGTATCTATGCATGTATGTATTTGTCACAACCCAAATTCCGGGGCCCCGGCAGAATCCGAGTTGTGTCTCATGGGCATAAATCACCATGCATAAATCAAATAAAACTCACATAAGGCATTAGACATTTAGCTACTAAAATTTAATATTTTATTAAAATTCCCAACCAACCATGAATAAACAATGTCCCAGATGCTAATAAAAGTCCCGTACAATCCATCAATTAAAGTTTACTAAATTAAACATCTAAACTATAGGGCTAATCTCCTGAATTATTGAGTCTTGAATCGCTCTCCTTCATCCACATATGCCAAAATATATGGGCTGAACACCACCATACTCTTGTCCACCCACATTCCGGTTACCTAAAGGGGGCAACCCAACATCAGTACATACTGATGAACGAATTTTCTATTCTAGCAATCATATCACACCCAAATAATATATAATGCACAACGTCAGTTACAAGGATCAACAATAAAGCCATAAAATAATTATTCTAACTACTGTGGTTTAAGGTCCAACTATTACTCTTTTCCACGACACATCTCTGAACTACATTTTGCCACCAAGGCACAACTCATACATAAGGCTGCCACTCCGGCACGAAACACCATTCTGTATGACCAACATGGACCGGTCAACATAATGAGTAATGACCAACATAGGTCTACATCCCTAGCTCATCCACACCATATACATATCACAACCTGAACCCCAAGGTCCAGAATCTCGTATCCACAAGAAGACTCTGAGTACAAGATCATCACCTCGTATTGTGCTAGTAGTTTAGAGGTCCATGGTTTCCTTCAAACTCATCTCACTTCTGTTACACGTCATGATTATGCTCATCTTTAATGTGATTCACATGGAATTCCTCTATTAGGTTCAAGCATGTTATCAGCCCCATACTTGAATTCGTTTGCCCCACTTCGATTCCAATTTGGTGTTCAATTGTATGGGAATGGTTATGATACTTTCGCCGTCATTATTCAATTCAGCATCAGTTACTTATATCAATATTCACAAACATGTTTAGAATCATCATAAAGATCAGTTCCAAACAATAATTAATCAAGCAATAGAATAGCCTGATCAGTACCCATATATTCGGATATGGCATTATCACATTCATCCACATCAACATTATCATGAATAAAATTATGGTCCTACTATAGCATACTTAACGGAGTTAATGCTGGAATTCAAGTTATAATTTTTTATGCATAAGGGTCACATCCCAACCCACTATCATGTCCAATGTAATGATAGGTTCACAAAGGTTCCCCTCCAATTCGACCATGATCAAACCATGATGTATGGTTCAGCCAAATCTGAAATTTCAGAGTCCATCATTCAACATGACAGGAATTCACTCATCATACTACATGCACAATTCATCAAACATGTGAAGGATCAGGTGAAACCTTCGATTACATAATTAATTCAGATTTGTGAACTCATGTGAATCATGGAATGGTGAAGGTTTACAGTTAAATCACCAACAGTAAACATATAAATCGTTAAAGATTGTTCCATGCTAATACGAGGGGTCTTATAAAAAAAAGTACAAAATTTCAATAATCACCTCTTTTTTTTTTAAAAAAAAAATGTCAAAAAGTCAATCTCTCATTCCACTAAAGACAAAGGGCCATCTTCATTTTATCCAAAAATTCAAAAAAGTTTTTTCACATGCCACAAAATGACAAAAGGTCAAGAAGGTAATTTAGAAATTTTGTACTTTTTGAAAAGATCCCTCTTCTTTTCTTGTCTCTTAAAAGTGACCATTCACTTTGAATTCATTTTACAAGTGAACTTCCAAATGGGCGCTTAGGAGCCATGTGTGCACAAAGGAGTTCTCATTGGGAGTCGTGCAAAAGTCCTCTTGGACTTCAGAATTGGCTCACCACTTAAGATGGGGGTACCATCTCCCCTTACTAGACGTGATTGTAGGTTAACACAAAAGGGGTCCCACCACTATAATATATAGATTAAAGCAAAAATAACTAAACAAGCCCACCATTTATTAAATAACAAAAAAATCATGGCTCACAATCCTCTATATACTTGGGCTGCGCACATGTGGACTCCATAGGGTCAAGGATATTACAGTATTATATAAATTTATTTATTTATTACTTAGTGAAATAGAAATTAGCTAGTTTCCACAAAATTCTTGGTTTCTTAAATGTTTCTTTCTGTATGATTTCAGGATCTTCTATTTTTGGCTTGTGGTCATCCAGATAATAAAAGTACCCTTTGCTGCATGGAAGAATGGCCAGAATGGATATTGGAGGTTTTTATTTCTAATTATGAGGTAATATTAACCTCTATAAAAAGAAAATGTTCTCTTCAATCTTATTATTAATTCTTACATTAATTGGCCATTGTGGAGTGTGTTTTAACACCTCTCTTGTTTCTTATCGTGATACTTTAACTAGTGGAATGTGTTTTTTCATTCACAAATAATCTGCATTTCATATGCTGTGACCATGATGTAGCATTTTAATGAAATTACCTTCTCCTACAGAAGGGTTCAAGCCAGTGTTCGAATGGAGTGAGCATTGGAGATGTAGAAGTCCTTGTATTCAAATTCCTTATCACGATGTTAGAACATTCAATGTTCCAGAAGGATGGGTGGAAGGTAGGTGGTCATTTTCTTGTCTTACATTTTTATCTCCATTGCTCTTATTTATAATGATCTTGAAGGTTGGTAGGCTTATCTTAACAAAGAACAGTAGTTGAACATGATCAACTCTTGAATTGGCATAGCCGAAAAGTTGGATGTTGGAATATCCTAGGAATTTGATCAAATACCTAGCTTTAGATGCACCTTACACTTAATGAGCATTTACAAGTTTACAATTGTAACATGTCTTTATGGTTTGGACTGTTGTGTGTATGTTCCTGCATGCATGCGGGGGTGGGTTTAAATTATGATATGCTTTGTTACGCCGTTCTCTTTCTGCTTAAGCTTTTTGAATAAGTGGTCATCAACATGGTATTAGAGCAGGAGGTCAAGTGGTCAAGTCCCTGGGGCTGTTGTGGCTTGTATTCTTCCACAGAGGGTGTGATTCCCGTGTGGAGCCCCTATATTCTCCCACAGAGGGTGTTGTATGTATGTTCCCCTGTGGAGCTTGCATGTGCAACCGGGGTGGGGGTGGGGTTTAATTATGATATACATTGTTACGCCTTTCTCTATCAACTTAAGCTTTTAGAGTAAGTGGTTGTCAACATAGACCACTTATTTATTCAGCTAGCTCTACTATGGCCCGTATGCATATACAAAACTTGAATTAACTATCTAGCAGTAAATATATCAGTCATTGGGACATAAAGATGATTTGATTGATTTGATTTCGGTTTATGATAATCCAAGAAAGGAAAAAGAGAAATGAACTTTGGCTACATAAATGAAGGAGGTGTTCGATGGATGCAAGTTTTTGAAACTAGAAATGGAATTGAACTTCAAGTTGTTTTCTTTACTGTGTAATAGAAGCTAATTCTCTACATCTATTTTGAGCCTGAATTCCCTTGGATTTGAACTACGCCAAGGTTCTGCTTTTAGCCTCTATTTCACCATGTTTATGGACAAGATAATGTCATATGTGTATGGGTGTGGGTTTGTATATGCATGCCAATTAGAATCAATTAAATGAACTTCAGTTATATCTGCAACTGAAACTGGAGTGGATTCCATTGTCTTCCTCTGGTTGTGACTCTATTGGAAACCTTCCAGCTGACTGAAGGAATACATTGCTCGATGATGGACATGTGCTAAACCTGGGCTTCCTCCTCACATCAAAGACATTCAATTTAGTGTCATTCATAAATCATTTTACACATGAAACATGAACATATATAAGCACAAAATGTATTAAAAGTCCACTCTGCAAATGGGGCACAGACTTTTGTGGACCATAGAAATAATAGGATCCTACATTTGGCCTTTTCTCAGTGAGGATTGCCAGCTATTTAAAAGATGAAAGAGGCCCTTACACCTTTTTGCTTCTTTTTTTTTTTTTTTACCTGTTTGAACCTTTGAATAACCAGTGTGTGTGTAATCGTACTCTCCTTTTTCTGCGAACACATTGGTTCTGTTCTTACATGTTGATTCATCCACTTCATTTCTATTATTTGATTATCATTTTTACAGGATATTGAAGCTACAATTCATTGTGCAGAATGGTTATCTGTGGTTGGTGTATCTAGTCATGGGGATCAACGTGTCAGGTATATCTACTTCGAATACTACTATTGATCTCCAATATAGGAACAATTTCTTAAATTTTACCCTTCTCATCCATTATACTACATCTAACTAGTTAAACTTTCACAAACAAATACTTTAACTTTCTTAATGGATCTTTGCGGTTGTCCACATCTATCTCATCTACTGCTTAACTTGAGAAATAATTATTCCTTGTATCCATTCCCACTGAACTACTATGAATAACTACCAATGAGCAGCATCGCCATATATGGAAGTTAAAATGTTTGTCATCTATTAAGGAACTGAATTATCTGTATCCATTCCTTACCATTGTTTTCAAAAGCTATTCTTTAGAGCATTAATCTGGTCTTTGATAATGTGCATACCAAAGCTGGATGACTGTTAAAATGTGAACAGACATGTCAATATACTTAAGTTGTCTTCAAGTTCATCCTGTGGTCCTTCCACTCGTAAAATGATTATTTAAGTGGGGGTTGGAAGTTTTGAATATAACACCCCTTGGTTATTGAACCCATTCTGTGTCTAGGTGGGTAAGATAGTTTATTTTCATCAATTCATAGTCATCTGATTACCTTATAATGTTGTTCTTTTAATGGTTGTAGACGTGAAGAATCAGTGCCTGTCTTCAAAAGGAAGCTTTTAGGGGGCTTGCTAGACTTTGCTGTGAAGGAACTTCAGTTCCAGGTAAATAACATGCCTTTCTTAAAGATTATGTTTTCCTCATTGTTCAATAAACACAAACAGTTTACTAAAAGATTTTGTGAGATTTGTTTGATATAAATATATATATATATATATATATATTGGAGATGCTCCTATGAGAGATATCTCTCACAGGGGTGGGGGCCCTCACATTTAAGTTGTTGGCATTGGATATGGATGTGAGGGCCCCCACCTTATCTCTCATAGTAAGGTGAGAGCATCTCTCATAGGAGCATCTCCCTATATATATATATATAATATATATACATATACATATGGGCTGTGCTCTTGTGCAGATGTCTGGCATGGGAGACCGTGTGAGACAACCTTGTCAAGGATGAGGTGGGGGACTAAAAGATCTAAATGGGACCAGCTCATAGGTGAAATTTCAAGCCAATCCCATCATCCTAACCCCTTGATCTATGGCCCTCAAGTTTAACAGTGTTAAAATGTATTATTTTGAATGATTTTGATCCAACGGTCCAGTCCATTCACATCAGTATAAAGTCAATGGGATCAGTAACATTGTGTGCATGTTTGTGTGGGGAGGGGTGGAGGTTGGTTTTGGATGACAGGTTCAGATTGATCACCTGGGCCCCTTGTTTCGGGTTGTAAGTGTTGTGCAAGATATCCGCACAGCAGCACCATCATGTATACTTCTCAGGTGCACAGACGCTCATTTAAAGAATTTATGCACAGCCTTGTGGGGCCTACCTAGGGCCATGTCAATTCGCTGGAAGGTAGAGATCAAAAGATCTCGATGTGATCCACTTATGTGCAAAATTTCAAGTCCATTAGATAATCCTTAACCCTTGATCTGTGGCCCTCAAGTTTAACGGCTTTAGAATGCATCATTTTTTATTCCAACCTAACAGTCAATCCTATTTGGATTGGTGTAAGAAACATGGGATCAACGATGTTGTGGGGGGGTGGGGGGGTGAAAGTGTGTGTCCCGCTTAGATTGATGATAGGAGGTCTTTTCAAGTGGGTAGTGGGCATTTAAGCTATTGACACATGAACTCACCTGAAAATTCATCATATGGTGAGCCCCTCTGGCCATCTCGTACAGAGAGATATATAATGAGATCTGATAGTTGTAATGAATTAGAAGACTCCTGTCCCACTCCCACCCATTGTAGCGATTGCATCTATTTTTCTTATCTGAGAAGTCTGTGGCACCTCACTAACACAGCATGAATGCATGTGGGGGCCAATATCTGAGAAAGTTGACATTGTAATAAAGATCATGGAATATGTGCCATTAGCATGTGTCAAAAACATGACCTGTGTTCTGATTCTCTACGCAGACTCTATACACTGTACTACCTCTTTGCACTGACTTTATATACCTGTCTTCAATTAGCTTAATAGGTAATGAGGACACCTAGCCAGCCACTGTCTGTATTATTCTAATTGGAGCCTTCATGTTGTTACACTTCTAATTTAGTCACGAAAATTCTGTTTTGCCTTTAGAAATTTTAATAGAAAAGGAGGCTACAATACATCCAGCTTTTCTTTTGCAGCAGACACAAGACACTGCAACAGCAACTGGTGGAAGCACAGCTGAGGGTTTTTCTCCACAAATTTCAAAATTGAAATCAGACTCAGATTCTCGTCTTTCCATTTTAGCCGAGAATGCCATTGTGGTTATGATGCTTGTTGAAGATCATTTACGGTTGCAAAGCCAATTATATAGTTCTTCACATTCTGTGGATTGTCATGGGTCTCCTATTTCATTGCCGTCATCCATCTATAGCCGTTCAAATTCGGGAAGAGGTACGGGAGAATCATCAGAAACCTTGGGTTCTCGAAGATCATCAGTATCTAGTGAATCCGGTGCTCCCTCTCTTGATGTATGTGTGCTTCTATACCTACATATTACTGTGGACTATTTTTGACCAGTTATGTAATTTATGACTTTGGTATTGCACTTGTTCATAAAGCTGAAGTGAATCAATTTAAGTTGTTTTATCTTCTTTCTCTTATTTTCTCCGATCAGGTTGTTGCTTCCATGGTTGATGCAAATGGACAAAGTTCTGCAGCAGCAATGGAGAATTTTGCTGCTGCTGCTGCAGCAGAGCCATATGAATCTGTTCGGTGTGCTTTTATGTCATATGGGAGCTGCTCTTTAGATTTAGCTAAGGGTTGGAAGTATAGGAGCCGAATGTGGTATGGAGTAGGCCTTTTCCCAAAACCTACTGTGTTTGGAGGTGGTGGCAGTGGCTGGGAATCTTGGAAGGCTGCTTTAGAAAAGGATTCAGATGGAAAATGGATTGAGCTCCCTTTAGTAAGAAAGTCGATAGCCATGCTACAGGCCTTGTTGTTAGATGAGAGTAGACTTGGCAGTAATCTTAGTACTGGTGGAGCAACTTTTGCTGGAAAGCGGGGAGTGACGGCACTTCAACAGCTTCTAGACAGTGATCAACCATTTTTATGTATGCTTCGGATGATACTTGCTTCAATGAGGGAAGATGACAGTGGTGTGGACGGTATGGTTATTAGGAATGTAAGTGTCAAGGATGACATATCTGATGGATTGCACTGGAAAGCAAGCAACAAGATGCCACTGGATAATAATAGCCCAATGTCAACAAGGAAACCACGTTCAGCATTGCTTTGGAGGCAAGCATTCCTTAAGTTTTATCATAAGAATAACCTTCAGTTTTCTTGAATTCCCATAGATATGTCCATAGCTGTTATTTGCAACTTGTTTTTTTACCTTGGATTATCTTGCAGTCTCATGGTTTTTGCATTTTCAAAATAGACACAGCAAACAACTGGATCTTTGTTTCACATGAATCATTGCTACAATTAATAATGAATTAGTGGCAACTAAAATTAGTCACAACTCACACTATACTGTTGATCAAAAAATAATTAGACGGTAGAGTTTGGTACATTTCAATTGAAAAGTTTGACACAGATCATATAATAATAAATTAAAGTTCCTGCTATAGTATATATGTGAATGTATTGCATTGACTACCAGCAATATACAGTGAACTTCTTTGGCTTACGAATCTACTCTAGAATGGCTGACTATCATTTACTTGGCTACTGTAACTACAATGGGACCTGCAGCAACATTTATTTAACCATTATTTTGTTCCTTTGCTCAATTTTATATGTAATATAATCTGATAATGGGTTTATGATGTACAGTGTGCTTGCACCTGTTCTTAACATGCCAATGTCTGAGTCCAAGAGGCAGAGAGTGTTGGTCACTGCCTGTATTTTTTATTCGGAGGTTAGCTTATTTTCTCTTTCTGCATCTGGTTTTATATTTGCCCGGATCCAGAGTATATCCATTTCCCAGTTTCTTTGATTAAAATACTTCATCTAGTCATGCAAAATTGTTGCTGTGACGCACTATTTTCCTTTTCAGCTTTTCCTCATTTATTTACATTGATTTTACGTTTGTGCTGTTGCTTCACAGCCAGCTACTTCTGGTTTATTGTGAAAACTATATGCTTCCTTCCTCTGTTCCCTTTTTTATGTATGTTTAACTTCCAGTGATGTATTAAAAATCTTAAACATGCTCTTACTGTTTTTACTTTATGAGAGGTATAAGTGAAGATCAAATTTCTTCTAATTATCTTTTCTTGCATAGCATTCTTTTTTAATGTAAGTTTTTTGGGGTAGGTATGGCATGCGGTTGGGATAGATGGACAGCCTCTTCGAAAGCAGTACCTAGAGGCAATTCTACCACCATTTGTTGCTATCCTGAGGCGTTGGAGGCCACTTTTAGCAGGTATCCATGAACTTACGACCTCAGATGGCCTGAATCCCCTTATTGCCGATGATCGTGCTTTGGCAGCGGATTCATTACCACTTGAGGTACTTGAACTTGAATTTTTCTTTTTCACACACCTTTGGAAGTTGTGAATCTGTATATTGAATGATTTCAAATTTAGTTATGTATTAAAGAAAGAGAAAAAGAATCCGTCAATTTTCCCTCGTTAGGAGAGGTAACGAGCGTGAGAACTACCTGTGGAGAGACAAGTGAGTTACCAATGACCATAGGTTTGCATTAGGGGTCAGCCCTAAGCCCTTATCTCTTTGCATATTCAAGAGGAGGTACCTTTGTGCATGTTGTTTGCAAATAATATCGTGTTGATGGACGAATCAAGAGATGACGTGAATGCAAAACGCGAGAGATGGCGAGAGGCTCTAGAATCCAAAGGCTTTAAAATTTGTCTTACAAAGATAGAATATATGGATTGCAACTTCAATGGGTATATACAAAGAGCTACAATTACTGTAAGAATTGAAGCTTAGGAGATACTACAAAGAGATTCATTCCGTTACCTTCACTCGATAATTAGTAAGGATGGGGAGATTGATGAAGATGTCGAACATAGGAAAAAAGTGGGATGGTCAATTGTCACGACCCAAGTTCTGGGGCCCTGTCGGATTCCGGATCGTAATTCTTTGGCAACATTTGCCACACATTCATCAAATAACTTCCACAAGGGATTAGGCATTTAGATCAAACTATAATTTCAACTAACTTATAAAAGTTAAATAACATCAATAATCTCTGAATAAGTAAAAATTCCCATATTCTGACTCAAATCAATGATGTCCTAAAACATTGAATAAAATCTCCTAAACACGGGCTAATCCCTTTATCAACTATTTGAATTTTCCTGCTCTCTCTTCAGCCGCGCATGCCGAAGTCTACGGGCTGAACGTCGTTTTGCTCTGGCCCACCTACAACGTGATTACCTGAAGTGAGCAACACAACATCAGTAACACTGGTGAATAAATTTTCCTAATTACCCATACAGCATAGAACATAACATCAAATAAAACACGCAAGTCTAAATTAACAAGTGCAATTAAAAGTCCATCCATTTATACCTTTGTGCCCCGTGCACATTACTACACTACCAAGGTTGATCATACATGTTCACATGCCCCTTCTGGCATAGTTATCAGAATCCTATGATTCGTATCCCGAATCTTAAGGAAAAAGATCCGTATCTATGTAATGAATCCCATTTACAAATGAATTTTAAGATTCAAGTGTGATTCATGCGATTCGATATGCGTTTCATTGAATCTTACGATTCAAGTGATTCGACTAAGCAAGAATGGCTATAGCCAATAAGCTAATATTAATAATCTTTTACCTTTTTTCTTTCTTTATTCTCTCTTTCTTTTTTCGCTTGTGTTTTTAAAATATTATTTAGTAGTTAATGAAACCTCGTAAAAAAAATTTACAGCTTTGATAAGGTTTAAAGATGAATAAAGAACATGCATTCAATTAAAGCATTCGATTGTACGTATGGTATTTGTTTATATCTTCTTTGTTTTTTAATCTATTTTGGTATTTTTTATTCATGAACACTTTCTTAACTTTAAGAGACATCCTACCGTGTAAGATTGATGGTTTGGATTTTATTTTATTTTTATATTTTGTTTTAAAGATAATAAAAAATATATATTGATACTTTAAACTTATTTAACTATTTACACATCATTTATTTCATATATATATATATAATAATAATAATATATGACATGATGTTTTTTATATGATTGTATGATAGACTTACTTGTTTTTATATTTATACTACTATAAATGGAAAAATGTATGGTTATGAATAATTACTTTTTTCTTTTTCTTTTAATTTTTAAATCTTTTTCATTTTTATTAGAAAATTAAAAAATCCTACTATTTACGATACGATTCACGATTCGGCTCGATTCATGGGTATGAACAATTTGCGATACGATTCCAATTTTGAAAACTATGCCTTCTGGCATTAGCTCATTAATTGCGTCCACCGAGGACTTGCCATCACAATAGCCACCATGGCCCAAATCCATAAATTATCCAGTGTACAACATTTTATTACCTTGTTCACCTTTCTAGACATGTCATAACATTACAATAACCAGGATTCAATTAAATATCCATAACCTACACAAATCAACAGTGTGGACCAGCCCCCTACACAACTTACATGTCGCTGCCCCACTTCTAGTCATGACTGGTAGTGATAAGCGTAGGGTGGTCCACTTAATTATGAACAAGACAGTATACAATATCAACAAATAAAACAATCCATGAAATTTATCATAATAAACATAAAGGATAAATTGTAGTGGTACCCAAAGTCTAAGGCTGTCTCTAATTACAAACTCCTTTCAGACTTATACTACATACACAGAGACAAAGAAAATAGTAAATCACGCCTGAGACATCTTAGCTTGAGGTGTTGTGGGTCCCACTGACCTAAGGTATGATCAGGCCTGCTCCCTAGGGTCGCCCAGGGCCCCACATGAATACACATGGTTCAAATTTAACATTGATTAGTCCTTCTAGGCCCCACAGTCCTATCAATAAAGAAATAACCCAAAGATAAGCCCTCACGCCACCTGAAGTTGAGATTATTGGATGGTGGGGCAGTCGGGGCCTACTCCAGATGGGACCACCACCCATTAGGTCGCCCTTGGGTCCCTTTCAAGATGGGGTGATGATCAATGATCAGGTGGGCCCAGTTGTCCCACAACCACTGTCGTCCAAATCTGGGTTTTCTCCCTCATTCACTCAACAGAGATCTAAATGTCATGGATGGTGGGCCCAACAGGCCCATTCTCCATGGGATCAGAATTGTCTTGGTCGCCAATGGTTCCACCTCAGGATCCGATCCATGTACCAGATTTCCCATCTGGTGGGCCACAGGGTTCCACAAACCCCAACTTCTATTCTTAGCATTCTCGTCATGCTTCTGTTCCTTCAAGTTTCGTGCCTATATGATGGGTATTATGGATTAAAACTCCATACTGACAGAGTACTAACATTACCCAACAATTGAGCAATTTAGAGATTGACGTACTCCAGATTGATGACTTCTAGTTATCACCCTGTACACTTCCATTACACAGCACTCGAACAATTCTTAATACCAAACATCCATATCATCAATAAACAGTATCCAGGAAGATTCACTCACCTTCTATAGACGATCGGTTGCGTTTGTGATGTGAGGGCGCAAGTAGGACATCCGTTAATCATTCCTCCGCTGATTGCCTTCTTCTTCCCCTGAATTCCAGCCAACAAGACGCTCTCTCAGATTTTCTTTCAAATGAAAAGAAGGAGAAGGTTGAATGCCACTACTAAGGTCGATGGTGTTCTTATATACATGCACAAAGGGTGAAAGTAGAGTCCTTCACAAACAGAACATAGAATTCTGCTCAAATACATCTCACGCAAGCCACTAAGTTGAGTTGATGTATAAGTCTTCCCTCATCCTAACTCCTAAGGCTAACTCACATGGCCTCTTCTAATCCATTTAGGATTTAAAAAAACCAAGGTCTAAGGGTCCCACCTGGGCCTTTCTACTATTTGTTTCCCATCCTGATTCCCCGCTTGATACGGGATATTACATCAATGAAGTAGAGACTTGCTTCTAGAGTGCGTTGTAACCGGTGAATGCCAACTAGATTGAAGGGAAAATCTTATAGGACGGTGATTAAACCGGCTATAACCTATGAAGCATAATGTTGGCCAATTAAGAAGCATCATATGCACAAAATGAAGGTAGCAAAGATGAGAATATTGAGGTGGATATGTGGTAAAACTAGGAAGGATAAAATTAGAAACCAGAGATTTCAAGAGCATTTAGAGGTAGCATAATAGGGGATAAAATTAGATAAGCACGTTTGAGATGATTTGGGCAAGCTCAGCGCAGGTTGGCAACAAGGCCAATAAGGAAAAGTTTGGCTATGCTAGTTGACGGCCCACCAAGGGGAAGGGGTAGGCCAAAGAGGACGTGGATGGAGGTACTAAAAATAGATCTGAAGAAGTAAAATTTATTTGAGGATTTGGCTAATGATAGATCGAAATGGAGAAATAGAAATCTTGTAGCCGACCCCAAAATAGGTGGGATAAGGCTTAGATGATGATGATGATAGAAGGTAAAAAAAGTATTAAAGCAACCATGTTAAACTGCAAAACAATCTGCAAAGCCCTTTCCTAGCTGGCTGATTTTCATCCAAGTTAGCTCCTAATTAAATTAGAAATATGGTCAACATATTTTTGAACTAAGTCCAAGTTTCTTCATAGCTACCAAGGTGTCGACATACCAAGCTCAACCCACTTAAGGGCGTACTAGGAGTCCCTTTTGTCATGGATAGACTGGAAAAATTGGATGAACATCTCCATCAACTGTCATCAGCACTCTCAAAGTAAATTTATTAATAATATAACTCCAAATCATAATTATGATCAACCAAATTAAACATTATATACATAATCATAATATTGGTTAGCAACTTGAGAACTGGGTATATTAATTTTGTCGCTTTCTCTTTATTGGTTTTTTTTTTTTTTTTTTTTTGCTTTGATACCATTCTGTTTCCCCTTAGTTTGAGATATAGTTCATTACTACTTTTCAGTAATTAATATGTGCCACCTTGTCTCATGTATCATTCTTATCATCTTGTTTCCTATGAATTTTGTCAATGCATTTATTTCATGTGGTACAATCATGTATGTGGTTGAGCCTGAAGCTCAATTATCTGGTGCTACCTTGAGATTGTGGGCTAGATGCCAACATGCCTACGAATGGTGTTAATCTTGCATAGTTTGTGTTTCCATAACTATCACGGCATTTATGAATCTTGCATATTCATCTTATGCTTGACGATTCGTGCATCATTGATATTAATTGCTTCATTTGTTCCAGTCTGCACTTTCGATGATATCCCCTGGATGGGCCGCTGCATTTGCCTCTCCACCTGCTGCCATGGCATTGGCAATGATTGCTGCTGGCGCTTCTAGTACTGAAATTGTGATGCCTGCAAGAAATACGCACCTTCGGCGCGACTCATCATTGCTTGAGCGAAGAACTGCTAGGTTGCCCCTACACACTTTTTCAAGCTTCCAAAAGCCTTCTGAGACAGCTGACAAGTCTCCTCAGTTACCCAAGGACAAGGCTGCTGCAAAAGCTGCTGCTTTGGCTGCTGCACGTGATCTTGAGCGCATTTCCAAGATTGGTACTGGAAGAGGTCTCAGTGCTGTGGCAATGGCCACTTCAGCACAACGGAGGAGTGTGAGTAATCTAGAGCGTGGAAAGCGATGGAATGATTATGAAGCCATGGGAAATGCCTGGATGGAATGCCTCCAATCAGTTGATACGAAATCAGTTTCTGGGAAAGATTTTTCTGCTCTTGCCTATAAGTATGTTGCTGTCTTGGTTGCAAGTTTTGCCTTGGCAAGAAATATGAAGCGAATGGAGGTATGTTTGTAGCTTGATGCTTCTTGTCCTGTTGATGACATTTACAGAAGTTATAGCGGATTTGAATATTCCTCTTCTTGCAGATGGATAGGCGTGCTCATGTTGATGTAATAGATTGGCACCGGGCACGGACTGGGGTTCATGCCTGGCGCAAACTCATTCATTGCTTAATTGAAATAAGATGCCTTTTTGGACCTCTTGGAGACTGTTTATGCCATTCTGAACGGGTAAGTTGAAATACTGATTCTGCAGTGACATGATTATTGAAAATCTCTGTACTCTCATCTGTTTTAATATGCTACCTTATTAACTTCTAATTATTTGGAATATAAAAGCATATGTATTTCTCTTGAACTTCTATGAAGCAGGTTCTGTGGAAGTTATATTCCATGGAAAATTCTTCGAGGATGAGAAGATGTATGAAAAGGAATTACAAGAGATCTGACCATCTGGCTGCAACTACTAATTTTGATGATCATCTGCTGCAACTTACCATTGAAGAAAGTACCCCAAGTCATACTAATGATCCACAAGTATCATTTAAAGATGGCCTTTTTTCTAATGTTTTTGGTGTGATGGCAGAAGCTATCACATTGGAAGATAAGAATCATGATGATGAGCAGGAAGAAAATGATAATTTTGACGATAGGATGCACACTAAGGAACAAAGCAGAGAGAATAAGCAGGGGTTTCCAGCTACTGACAAGCAGCTCGTGCAAAGATCATTGGATAGAAGAGATTCCAAAGTTTACAATGATCGAAAATTAGTTCGAAGTGCATCAGCAGTTACTCCTGGGTATGTGCCAAGTGAATCTGATGAAGAGATTATTTTCGAGCTTTCTTCATTGCTGGTCCGTCCTTTGAGGGTGGTACAAGGAGCTTTTCAAGTAAGTATTATACTTAGTATTGTGTCTATGCCATTCCTTCATTTCTCATTTGTGAATGGAAGCCTCAGTCACCCTATGCTTATTTGAATTGTAGTATATAATAACTTCAGATACTTTTAATGAAAACTTTTTCCCCTCTGCTTATCGGACTTCTACCAGATTTAAATGGGTTTATCTCCTTTTTTCTTGGGATAACTGGTATAAAACGGAGTAAAGAAGACAGATAATCACCTTAAAATACCTATAAAAAAAAAAAAGAAAAGAAAGAAAGGACACTAGATAAACATGGAACAAAGGCCTGGGCGCCTCCCATTAAAGGAGCTAGGTCTTATGATTGATTCCATAAGGACTATGTGCAGGTTTCATTCTTGACTGTACTGACAATTTAATACACAAATAAAGGGTTATACATGATGCACTGTTTTTATTTGCTAACTCAGTAAGCATGCTAAGCTCTTACCTTTCTGAAACACTAGTTTCATAGTTATGTATGATAGAGTGAAGAATTGTTTTTAGATTTTACTTTTCTAGACTATTTGCTATGGTATAATGTGATGCATCTCTTGTATGACTTCCAGAGTTTCTAACTGGTTTGTTTACGTGCGATTAACATTAAATGCTTCATACAGGAGGATTTTCAAATGATTTTCGAGTTCCTAAAATTGTGGAATTAACATTCTCTTTCAGATTACGACAAAAAGAATCAATTTCATTGTCGATGAACACATTGGTGACAAATCTATGGAGGCTGGGTTGGATTCTAATACTCAAAACAGGGATCAAGAAAAGGATTGGACCTGGTTAATCTCTTCCATTCATCAAATATTTACAAGAAGGTGATTTGATTATCACTTTCTTTCTATAAGAATCTATGTTGTTACCATTTTGTGCCACTGCATTTGTCCTTTAAGTTTCCGCTATGTCATGTTGTGTTGTGCATATTGACAAGCACTCATTGTTCACCTATGAATGGTTCTTAATTTTGAACAGATAGTGTGGTTTCATCTAAAAGTGTGCATCTACCAGCAAGTTTGCTGGAAGCTCCTCTCAGCATATGATTAGTGGGCACTGCATCACTTATTGTGACGCCCCGGAGTCCCACATCGACTATAGAGAGGAAAGTGAATGGGGTTGGGTTGAGGCCCATCAGAAGCAAAACCGTGAGGCCAGTGGGCCAAAGCGGATAATATCATGCATGGGTATAGGGTGGGGCGTTACACTTATCATTCGTCCAAACTAATTCAATCGGATCATCCCCATCATTTGGTAATGACCAGGAATCACTATGGTCGGAATGATACACTATTGGCTGATTACATGTGAAAAGTGTAATTAAATCCAAAAATCAAATATGAATTAATTACATGTGGAACACATGTTCTATCCAACAAAAAATATTGCTCCAATCGTAGTTCAATCTCAGCCCTTACCAATTCATGAAGACACTGTTCAATTGAATGACTTGGATGCATGAGATGTTGCCACCACCATCGCACAATTAAGGGGTGCTACCAGCAAATTCTTTTTTCACTAGTAGCACCCAATCACTGGATCTGTGCTATAGGTCCTGCATTCTGTTAGGATATATATTAGGATAGTTATGATATGACTAGATTATGATAAGATATTCTAATCCTATTTATCATTGATTATAACATAGTTTTCTCCATTAATACCCCTTTACTGTATAGCCTTTCAATGGAACCATTTGGAAGTTATATGGATGTACTCCATTAATGACCATCATATCAGAGGTTCTTTAGACGATCTCAGCCATTTGAGTGAACTGGCTACATGTCAGCCACTCATTAGATCTTAATTGAGGGGAACCAATGCATTTATCTGCCAGTTCGCAACATCTATTCATTCTGTATTTACAGTTCACAGTCAGTCGAGTTTCACGCTGGTGGGATCGGCAAGCTGAGTCTGAGTCAACTTTGACTCGATAGGGGCAAGTCTCAGATCACAGATCTGAGGTTTACTTTGATCAGTTATAACTGCACCTGCACCATTTGAATCAGAACTGCTAACATCTGGCAGCGCCTACTGTCCCATGTTTACACTCCCTCTGTTGTTCATCATTCAGAACTCCATCTCTGGTCAGTGGTCATACCATTGGCCTCTCTTACTCACTCCCATGGACAGTGGATGCCAGAAAAGGGTCCGTAATGCATATCCAAACTCTTGAGAGGATCCAGATGGATCCCTTACAATGGCCAAATAGGTACATATGGGTTTTATTATGCCTCGCATACAAATCCCATGTTTTGAGTATTTTTTTTTTCTTTTTTATTCTTTGATTGGTAATGTTTTGGTCAAAATTCACTTTCTAATTTAGTGATTACTCAAGGGTATTAGCATAATAGAAGTTTATTTCTATGGGGAATTGATTCTAATTTTATCAATAACTGTAAAGACACATTGAGAATATTTTACCTGCATCCAAAGGCATTTTGTATGCCTTTAAATACATGTATCATGCATTCATTTCGTCACAATGAATAATATTCAGAAATTTTCTCTATGCATGTGCATATTCTAAATGTTTGGCGCAGAACCTATTCATCCTCTACTGCTGAAGATTATTTTGGAAACCCTTTGGTGCTGAATCTAAACTGATGAAGATCATGTGCTGACAGTGCCAGATGAGGGAGCCAAACCTTGCTCTCTTTCGCATGATCCAATCTCCTACATAGTAGAGGAAATAGGGAGCTGCCACCGAACTTGTTTGCTCAGAAAGGTTGGCTGAAACGAACAAAATGTATATTTCAGATAAAGGACTAGGGCACACACAAATAGTTATTAAATTGAATCAAAGCCCAAGATAACCTTAATTTGTATTCCAACAAAGGGATTCTCCATCGGGACTGGTTACTGTGAGGAAAGGTATTAGCACCGTCAATCACCAGTGGATACCCACAGTTCCCTTTCTAATCAACCCTTCTCTAATATTTCTTCTAATTTGAGATGGTTTTTTGTTCTCCCTTTAACATACTGCCACCATTTTGTCCTGTGAGGAAGTTCATTATCGGATGGGACCAGTAGTCATAGTTAATACCGTCAACAGTAATTGTAATCCAGATGTGCGTTCTTGATTCATGATGCTGAAATCTGAAGTCTGGAAATCCAGTTGCCAAAATAGAATATCCCAAAGCAGTCCAAACATCTAACCAATAAACTATAAACATTGTAAACTAGGGATAAAAGAAAATCTCTTATCCAGCTTAGTGCCAACTTTAAAAATAAAAAAAAAAAAAAAAAAAAAGAAGTGAAATAACAATAATTGGAAGGACCTGATGTGCACTTCAGATGTGTGAAGATCATGAATCTGGATGGATATGTTGTAAACTCAATAGGTCAAGGGTTCTTCCATGCACAATTGATTTGAAGGACTGGCCTTTTGCACCAACTCCAGCAGAGTGGGAATAACGGTGGGATACAAATGACATCGTGTCTTAAAGAGAAAGTAAATGTTGCTATTGGACATCAAAACCTGGCATACTAAGCAACAAACTAAGATGCTATGAGGCTTCAATACCAGATATAGGGTGCTGTTATTGAAGAAATTAGCATTTAACAGTATAGTCCAATTGTTTATGTGAAATTATGGATCTTTAATGTTAGAAGTATACCAGAGCTATATAAGTTCTACATAAATGATACTATAGAGGAAGGATTTGATTATATATAAATAGAAAGAAATCATTCTTGTCTACAGGATTTTATTTTATTTTATTTTATTTTATTTTATTTTTTTTTTTGAGACAGTATATCAGATAACTCTTATTATATGAGAACTACAACAACAACAAGAAACCCCAAAAACTGGGTATAAAAGAAATATACCCAAAAAACAAGTAAACAATGGAAGCCACCCAAGGAACTTCCCAGTTGTTCCGCTAAAGCTTCTGCTAAGCTATTGAAGAACCTTACATGAGCCTTGGCCTATGAGCATTTTAGGCCAAAAATTCAAAATTGGTAGGTTTAATACTAATTGGAGTTTGTACTTTGCTCAGAGCATATGGCTTATTTGACATATCATGATCTTCTATATTGCTAAAATGATGGACACCATGGTCCAAAATAGCAGCCGCATTATTGGCCGTAGTGGTTGAGGTTGCTATGCTGCTTTGAAAATAGCAACGCTATAGTCTAAAACCTAGTAGAGCCAAGGACTTTTTAATTTAAAATGTTGTTTTCCCTATATATTCGGCTCAATAGAGTTTTCCTAAAGATTTTTATACCCTTATATGGTTCCAAATCACTAAAACAATAGAAGATTGGCTGCTACACAAGATTTGAATTTTTTATCACTTAAAGGGTTCACACCACTATGCCGCTACGTAGCATTTTGGCCGCTGGCTGTTACGCCCCCCACAACCGCTATTTTGATCCTTGATGGACACAGTGGGTATATTTTATGTTGTGCTAATTGATGTTATCATAGCTTTGCAGATACCGTCTGAGAAGAAGTGCACTTGAACTGTTTATGATTGACCGGTCGAACTTCTTCTTTGATTTTGGGGTATAGTCTATGCTACATATGTCTTTTTCTTCGTCATTTGTAAAAGTTTATTTACAGAAATAATGTTAATATCATTTGTTCCTTATAATTGGATTGCCAGTATTTACTATTCAGCATATTGGTTGGATTTTGCTCCAGACTACTGAAGGTCGAGAAAATGCCTATCGTGCTATTGTTCATATGAAACCTCTTCACTCAAACAGCATTTGTCTGGCAACACAGGTCCATACCTTCCAGACCAGGATAGGAAATATTTCAGATATTTCATTCTATCCTTAAATGCTAGAATCCATAACTTCTTTTTTGTTTTATTATAGAGACCGGAAGAGCTTTTTAAAAGAACAGAACTTATGGAGCGTTGGGCTCGGTGGGAGGTAAACAAAGACTATAGTTAATTGAAGAATATAACTTCAAAGCATAATGTATAATGAACCTGGACTATGATTTTTAATAATTTTTATTGCACAGAGCAGGAAATTAACAAGCACTTACTTAAACTTCTTCCGTGCAGATAAGCAACTTTGAATATCTAATGCAGCTTAACACTTTGGCTGGACGTAGTTACAATGACGTCACCCAGGTGCAACTGCTGTCGAGTTTTAATAATTACTCAATCAGTACTTTATGTTGTTTCTGAGTTTCTTTAAGTCCTCATCTTTTTTCTGCAGTATCCTATTTTTCCATGGATTCTTTCAGATTACTGTTCAAAAAACTTGGAACTTGGGAATCCTTCGTCATACCGAGATCTTTCTAAAGTAGGTCTATGTTGCCTTTTATTTCAACGAGTTCTTTGTTACTGCCAAGTTGCATTATTTTCATTTCATCATGACTTGACATTCATATACTGTTGCAGCCAATTGGTGCCCTGAATGCTGATAGGCTAAAAAAGTTCCAAGAGAGATATACGCGGTTTGATCATCCAGCCATCCCAAAGTTCCATTATAGTTCTCATTATTCAAGTGCCAGAACGGTAAGTTAGATTGATTTAGGTATTTTTATTTCACCCCATCCGATGGTTGTCATAAGAAGATGCAAATGCTATAAGAAGAAGCACTAAGGGCCTGTTTCTTTACTAAAACTTCTGATAGGAATTTTCCATGTTGGGGTTTTTTGGACATGATGTGATATCATGTCCCGTGGAATTTGCAAATGTCATGTTTCTTCACAAGAATTTCAAAACTCCAGCAACCTAAAAGGTCTCAAAAGACATTTGGGAATTCAGTAATTCCAGCTCCTTTACTTTTTGGTTGAGCTTCTGGATGCTCAACTACAATAGAGCATTTAGGAATTCCACTATGTCTAAGGATTTCAAAATTCTCTAGACAGGAATTCTATGAATTCCAGTAAAAGAACAGGCCCTATGTTTCTCTCAGCCAGCATTTAAAGATTGTGTTTCCCTTAATTATGGGTTTTTTTTTTTTTTTGGTGTGAGCAGTAATCGAGCTTCTTTGTTGCAAGTGCGTAACTCTTACAGCGAAACATAGTAGCTCAGTTCTTTTAAGTTTTATGCTCACATAGAACTGTTTGAAGCTTTTAGAAAACTATAACACAAATTGTTTTTTGTAACTATATACACATTGTAGCCACATGATAATATCTTCTCTGTTTACAAACTGTTCATATCTGCAAAGTAATCACTGCTTCCTGCTGTTAACCATCAGTTTAAACTGTTACAATCGAGTACAGCAGCGCCATGCTCTAGGTTATCACTAGTCACATTTAAGCTGTCCCATAGATAAACTATTATTCCCTTGTTTCCCTCATGTATGTAATTATTAGAACATGTGAACTGTTGAAGCTCTCAGTTTATGCCTACATCGATTAGTGAGTTTTGCTCAAATCCTTCAAATTTACA
This sequence comes from Umbellularia californica, assembly GCA_028538565.1. Taxonomy (NCBI): domain Eukaryota; kingdom Viridiplantae; phylum Streptophyta; class Magnoliopsida; order Laurales; family Lauraceae; genus Umbellularia; species Umbellularia californica. The sequence goes on from JAPQWN010000005.1 coordinate 70,002,536, forward strand.
AAGAGTAGCAGATTCTTCAGATCATTTTCTTTACTCCTGAATGAAGTGGCCTGCTACCTACTCTTCGAACTTTAGCCATCGCCCACTTATCCACCTCCATTTCAACATTCTTCAAACATTATCTTCCCTGTCTTGAGTATCAATAACTCTCAAGACCTCGTCACCCAAAGTAAGACATTTGGTAGCTTCTGCGGCTCTGCCTCTGGCACTTCAATTTGAAGTGGAATTGGAATGTCAACCTGCCATGCAGAACATGCATTTGATAGAACCATCTCGCTTCACAACCTTCAATGCAATTGCAGGGCTTGGAGAGTTGTTGATTATTCCATTCCATTAGACCTTTCCTCTAGGAAAAATCATAGCTTCACCTTTGTGCATTTCAAAACTATAGTGGAGGCACAAAGAGCCAAACAGTTTGGACATGCCAAACAGAATTATAGTATTTCTGAAGAAAATGGTTGATTTCCGTGGCAAACAACGCCCAAATGTAAAAGGAACATATCACACAGTGAACTGCTACTATTCTCTTTTGGAAACTAGTACAACATTCCAACAGCAGAAGTATTGGAGAGTCCAATTTCTAAAAAACTTAGACTCATGTGAAAAATGTTGCTTCTTTGTCCGATAAGGCAATAAGCATTTAGTTCAAAGTATCAGAATTTGGGTTTTTTTTGTCCGAAAAAAAAAAAAAAGATTCTGCAGAAAATTATGAATTGATTTGGAAATTCAACAACTGTTGTTTCCTATGTAACAGTTCTTTAACACCAATGGTATCATCCAGTTATTTTCTGGAATTACCATACATGGAAGTGAATATTTGGTTTAGCCTTTAAAGTAAAACAAACTTGTTGAGATTCAACTTCGCTTTCTTGTGTTCTTTTTATTTTCTCCTTTTTTGTCTATAGGCTTAAATTCAGAAGGTATCCCTCTCTCTCTCTAATCTTTCTATGCCCAAAACAATGAAACGTGTTGGAAGTAGGTGGGCCTCGTAGATAGGTATTCAAAAACTTTTGACCCACTTGAAGCAGGGATCTATAAGAAACCATATACCAACCTAAAAGCTTAAGCTCATAGGTGGAAGGCCCAAACAAGTATATATGAAGCCTTGTCAAAGGCATTACTTAGGCGATGTGGGATGTGGGGCTTTACTTTTACCAACACTCCCCCTCACGTGCAGGCCCAACAGATTTCATGGACGGGCCTACCATGTGGGCTACACGAGAATGACAGGATCGAAACCCTCTCTGATACCATGTAAGAAACCATATACCAACCTAAAAGCTTAAGCTCATAGGTGGAAGGCCCAAACAGGTATATATGAAGCCTTGCCAAAGGCATTACTTAGGCGATATGGGATGTGGGGCTTTACTTTTACCAATAGGATCAAATACCCATAAGGCCAAAAACCCAACTCCAAGATCTAAAACCCTAATCTAATGCATTAGGATCAAAGATCCATCAAGATACAAACATGAAGAACAAGATCCACTAAAACAAATACATAATAGATCTATACCTTTGGAGCTTGGTTGCGCTCAAATCAAGAAGTTGAAAACTTGATCGCTACGAAAACCCTTTTCGCAGATTTGATCTCCTTTGCCTTTGTGTTTTTCCACGCTATAACCCTCTTGTAGAGAACTTCTTAAAAAGAATGGTGGGATCTCTAAGTAAAAGAAAACCCGAGCACTCTTGAAGGAAACCAGGAGAGAGAGGAGCTTATGAGATTGTGTGTAAAGATCTCTAACTCTCCCCTCTTATTTATAGTTTATGGAGCACCTCCTATTTGTTCAAGATTAGAAGTCTCACTTCTATTCTTAGTATGTGTCCTACTCCTTTCCTTAAGAGTTCCAATAGGATTAGGAACCTTCTCTTATTAGGGCTAGCATAGAGACCACTAGGGATTCCTCAGAATTTGGCTCCAACTGGGAATCTGGACCCCACATCTCATGTGAACTCCAGACCAATAGTTAATTGCAAATAAGTCCACTATATAAATGCAATTGCACTCCGGTCTTAGGAATAATTACAAGAAGACCCTAATCTTCCCAATTATTACAATTAAGCCCCTCCATCAATTATATCCATGGATCTATTGAAATAAATATGTCCAACCAAATTTGATCTACATCTTATTTTCCTGGTGACCCAATTAATCATAGTAATCATCAGTACAATCCAATTAATTTTTAATTGAGACGGGTGCGCACTTACCAATGATAAAATCCATTAATTGGCACAAGGGGATATTTAGGGGATAGATTCCATCTTGAGAATTATATGTTCCCACGTACCTAAGATATCGAGGTGTTGACCTACAATTGGCCTTACTCATTGATGACTCAAAGTAAATGCATAGTAGAAACTTAAGTACATTAACCTCTCAGGATTGAGAGCCTATTGCTTGGGAATTATGAGAGCAGTCCTTAAATCAAAGACAGATTTGCATAAGGTGCTACTCATGGTCCTTTAGTACATCCAATGTACCAACACAATGATCCAGAGTCTTACATTTCGATGATCGAGACATATCACACTATCTCTTAGTGATCACAGTGCTGCAACCTTGTCAGATAAGATGCCCAATCTCATCACTGGTTATGAATCAATTTAAATATGAGATTTGTGATCCATATCTCCTGTATATAAATCTCATCCACACATATGGATTACATCTAATACACTTGTGGGCTCTAGTCATTTTGTATTGGTTATGTGCAAACATAGAATAAAATATCATTCATCACATGAATAAAGCATGGGAATATAAATCAATTTATTTGGATCATCCCCTGGATTGAGGACATACAATCTAACAAAACTAGCATGCGACCTATATGTTCTATGGCTCTCTCTGTGTCACTTGCATAACTACAATTTGAATCTATAGTTTATTATGCCATTGATGTCATATATCTCTAGAATGTAGTGATTCTTTTATAATATTTTCTATCTGATAGTTGATATCTCTTTACAGGTTTTGTATTATCTTGTCAGGGTGGAACCATTTACTACTCTTCCAATTCCTGGTGAACGAATATTTTCAGATATAGGTGCTACTTGGACTGGTGTCCTTGAAGATATGAATGATGTGAAAGAGTTGGTAAGGATTTTCTTGACCAATACTACGTAGGATCCACTGCTACTTTATATTTTATATTCCTTAATAGCTGCTGTATCGTGATTCGACATATGCACTTGGTAATCAGCTTCTTCTATTTTTCCATGTTGAATCATAATTATGATCATCATAATCTTGGGATTATCCCATCATTCTGGGGTTGAATATAAAATGATAGTATTGTTTGCAAAACAGTTGAATGTACCTGTTTATTTGTTTGATTCATCTTTAGGTTCCTGAGCTGTTTTTCCTCCCTGAGATTCTAATAAATGGGAACTTGGCTGATATTGGTACGCACATCTAGATGATTATTTATATCATGATTTCTTGGGGCATAAAATGTGTTGAATAGTTTCTAACATCTAGCCCAAATTTGCACTATTTCATCGAGTACTTGTTGCAGGAACTGTCAAACTTCCTCCTTGGGCTAGCAACCCTGTTGATTTCATTCATAAGCACCGGAAAGCTCTTGAGAGTGAGCATGTATCAGCACATTTGAATGAATGGATTGACCTCATATTTGGGTAGTTTTTTTTTTTTTTTTTTTTTTTTTTTTTTTTTTTTTTGTGGAATTTGTTGTAGCATGGAATTTCTCAAATTATTTCCAAATCTCCTTCTTGTAAAATATCAACAGTACAACTAAATCTATTATTCTTGAATAGCTGCTTGACATTTACATGGATATATCGACATCTTACAGATACAAGCAGAGGGGAAAGGAAGCTGTTTTGGCCAACAATGTCTTCTTTTACACAACATATGAAGGGACAATTGATATTGATAAAATTTCTGATCCAGTAAGGCAACTATCCCTTTTCTATGTTTCTCCTTGGATTAGTTACAGCTTCTTATTTTCTTCCTGAAATATCATAAAGGTACAGCAACGTGCTATTCAAGACCAGATTGTTTACTTTGGACAAACCCCTTCCCAGCTTCTAACTGTCCCACATATTAAAAGGAGGGCATTGGCAGATGTTCTGCATCTTCAGGTACATTTTAGTTTAGAGGCAAATTAAACCTATTTGTTTGGTGTATAATATTCGAATAAGTTATCTTGTCAGAAATCATAGTTATATAATGATGGATTCGATGAAGTGGTGGTGCCAAAAACGAAAGAATTTAATGAAGCTCACCTAATGGACAATTGTCATGAGGGCCACACATCCTCTCTCTCTCTCTCTCTCTCTCTCTCTCTCACACACACACACACACACACACAAAATCATGATGATGATCAACAGTTTTTTCACATAAATCTACCCCCAACCATTGAAATATATAGGTCAATTTTGATCCCCATTCATAGATATCTTGCATTAAGTCACAAAATATTTAAACCGCCAAATATTTTTGGCCCCTAAATAATGGGTATCATAATGAGAGGGGCCGATGTCTTGCTCACATGGAATTTGTACATTTACCTGCTGACAAGCTTCCGGATGGGGCCCACGCGAAGGTGCATGATGTGGCAGAGCATATCACCCAGTGTATGGTAGACATTGGGTCTGATGCCACGTGATTGTGAGATGACATGCAATGATGAGGATCAATTCATAAGAGTGAGGGATTTATGTATGTGTGTATAGAGAGCATAGCTATCAATTTCACTTCATTTCCGTAGTGGCTGACTAATTTTGGTAACCGAACTACGCATGTAAAATAATTCATTCAAGATTTCAGTTCATTTTGGTCGATTCTGGACCATTCGGCATTTCAGCCAATTTGGTCCATTTGGACAAATTATTTTATAAATAAATAAGACCACGGTCTTTTTGTAATTTTTCTACAAAAAATATGCAAAGCCCCTAACTGTACACAAGATGCAAAATACTAATTTTACATTGTCACATATACTTAGCTTAAGAAATAACATATTGCATCATTGATTTAGTAGAGTAATTAAACATATATAATTTACACGCTATTTTTTATTTATTTTTATTTTTTACACTTTTTTTATATTTTATATTGTTCCAAAATGTATCACTGAAAGTCTGAGTTGGCCCAAGCATTTGAGTTTGTAGCCAAAACGAAATGGGTCTGAAACAAAATTGACAACTATGAGAGAGAGAGAGAGAGAGAGAGAGAGAGAGAGAGAGTAGTGATTGTGGGAACCACCTTGCTTCATGACTATCATGCTATCATGATTGTGGGGCCCCCCTAGCTTCATGAAACCATAAGTTAGGTACACTGTGCACGCATGATTGTAGGTCCACCTGGCAGTGAGTGGGGTCGAAAGATCTCATTGTGGCCTAGGTTTGTGCAAAAAGTCAGTCCCATTAAATGATCCTAATTCCTAACCCTTTGATATGTGGCCCTAAAATATTCTGGCCTATGGCACAGTGAAAGGTGCTCACTATTGCAACCATGAGGTCATAGGTAAAAGTCAAGTGAAAAAAGAAAGGTTTGATGCTCTGAAGTTATCATTCTCTGTTTTTCAATCCAATAACAGGAGGATGAGTCAAACCGAGGTGAGTGCCAATAGATGGGGGTGGTAGTGAGTATGAAAGTGGTGGAAGGCAGATGCATCATAGGTGGGCGGTGGGCCAAACAGACCAAAATGGGGAGGTCTGCATGTTCCTTATAGTGCAAGTGGTATCCTCCTGAATCTGATCATATATGTGGCCGTTTACAAATCAGTCAGGAACTCATTTTCATAATCAGAAGGTTGCATGTTTGAGTCAACTTATTTTTCCATGCATACAATAGACATTTCCCATGGTTTGTACTATCTGAAGTATTTTGGACCAACTGCCATGATCCAAGATGCCTTTGCATTGGACTAGTGATGCAGTTCCAATCACTGGGAAAGGGGCCGCAACTCCAAATCAAGTTGTGTTCTGCAGAAACTCAAGGATATGGATCCAAATGGTGGCGTAAATACAATGAAAACCAATGGAAAAGAGCGAAAATACAGCAAGTAAAGGTGCAGATCTGAGTTATGGAGAAACTCAATGAGATCTCAACTTCAAGAAACCCTTAAGATGGTTGTTTCTTCAAAACATAATGTTAGTCCAGAAAACCCTGCCAACTGGTTCCCATTGAATATAAAATATAAACGTTGTAAAATAAGTTTTAACCCTAAATACTGTGAGATGCTATCAAGCCAAGACAGAAACATATAAGAGACAACTGACGAGAGAAAAGTTGTAGAATATTTTCATGTATTGAATGAATCAAAGAGATGTACATATATAACAGTGAAGCCTAAATTAGAGGATCTGATAAGATCATATTACAAGATTACAGGCATAATTAGGTAAACTAAATCTTTATCTAATCTAATGACAACTCATACAAGGGTTGACCCAATACTTGGACTGGGCTGACCCAATACTTGGGTTGTTGACCCAACCTGATGACCTGCTTCTTTACACCCCCTCTCAAGCTTTGGATGGGAGAAAGTAACCATCGAGAGCTTGGAAACTAGTTCTGAAAAACGAGAGGTGGAGTGGCTCTTTGTGAAAAAATCTGCGATCTGAGCAGCTGATGAAATCTGAAAGAGCTTTATGGTACCACTCCGAACATGTTGTCGAATGAAATGACAGTCAACTTCAAGATGTTTAGATCGTTCATGAAAGACATCGTTGGTTGCCAATTTTCGTGCACTTTCACTGTCCGTAAAGAGAGAGGTAGACTTAGGAACAAGAACTCCTAAATCCTGAAGTAACCAGCGAAGCCAAATAATTTCAGTAGTGGTGTGAGATACAGCACGATATTCAGCTTCAGTGGAAGATCGGGAGACAACTTCCTGTTTCTTGCTCTTCCAAGAGATGAGAGAGGAGCCAAGAAAAATGGAAAGCCTGTAGTAGAGCGCCGATCATTGATATCTCCAGCCCAGTCGGAATCAGAATAACCATGCAAAGTAAGATTTTGACTGGAGGAGAGAAGGAGGGCACGATTGGAACTTCCTTGTAAGTATCTCAGAATGCGCAGTACAGCAACCCAATGAGTATTAGTTGGGTGCGCAACAAATTGGCTGACCACATGTACCGCAAAGGCAATATCAGGTCGGGTAATCGTAAGATAAACCAAGCTGCCAACCACCTCCCGATAACGAGTTGGATCAGGAAGAAGATCTCCATCAGTAGTTCGGAGCTTCAAATTATGCTCAATTGGAGTAGAGACAGGCTTCTGATCTGTGAGTCCAGCTCGTTGAAGAACTTCATTGCAGTATTTCGTTTGGGATAAAAGATATCCCGTGGGAGAGTAGGCAACCTCAATGCCCAGAAAGTACCGCAGATGACCCAAATCTTTCATCTCAAACTGTCGATGAAGAAAACGCTTCAATGATAAAATACCAGAAGCATCACTGCCGGTGATAATCATATCATCAACATAAAGTAACAGGAAAACACAGCCAGATCGCGAATAGCGAGTGAAGAGAGCGGAGTCATGAGTACTCTGAGAAAAACCAATGTTGATGATGCTGGTGCTAAACCGTTCAAACCAAGCACAAGGGGCTTGTTTGAGACCATATAACGCACGTTTTAGGCGACACACATAATGAGGAGGTCTCTCGACACCTGGAGGAGGATGCATATATAATTCTTCATGAAGGAATCCATTCAAGAAAGCATTCTTGACATCGAGCTGATAGAGTGGCCAGTGTCTAACAGATGCAACAGAGATAAAGGTGCGGACAGTTGTCATCTTAGCAACCGGAGCAAAAGTCTCCTCATAATCTACCCCATATTCTTGTGTGTAGCCTTTGGCTACCAAGCGAGCCTTGTATCGATCAATAGATCCATCAGATTTGGTCTTGATCTTAAATATCCATTTGCAGCCAATAGCCCGTTTCCCAGAGGGAAGTGGAACAAGATCCCATGTTTGAGTTTTCTGCAGAGCTGCAAGTTCTTCAGCGATGGCAGACTTCAGTTCAGATGAGCAATGGCCTCCTTATAGGATTGTGGTTCTGTCAAGGTATGAATGGCTGCAAGGAAGGACTTATATGATGGAGGAAAATGATCAGTACAAACAAATGCAAATCTAGAGGGAGGGTTTCTGATGCGCACTGGATACCTTTGAGTGTGAAGAGGATCCCGTACATCTGGAGCAGAGGAGATAGGCCCATGATCAGAAGGAGGAGATGGATCTGCAGATTCCAAAGAAGCAGACAGAGGTTTGAGACGACGATGATATACCTGCAGGGGTCGAGGGGAAGGGGTATCAGAGGGAAATAGATCTGGAAAGGGATCAAGAGGATAGACTGTAGGTTGCTCAGGAGAAGGGGATTGCGAAGGTAATGTATAGAAAGGTATGTGTTCCAAGAAGGTGACATTACGAGAGACCCTTAACCTATTGGTTTTAGGATCATAGCATCGATAGCCTTTCTGTTCGATGCCATACCCTAAGAAAACACAGACAATGGATTTTGGGGAAAGTTTGGTTCTCTCATTATCATGTAACAAAACAAAACAGGTGCAACCAAAAACTTTGAGATAGGACAAGTCAGGTTTACAGGAGAACAATTTTTCATAGGGAGATGTGCCAGATAAGACAGAGGATGGGGTTCTGTTAATCAGATAGATTGCAATCAGAACTGCTTCCCCCCAAAATTGCAGAGGAACATGTGAGGAATAAATCAAGGATCTAGCAGTTTCTATGATATGTCAGTGTTTCCGTTCTGCTACACCATTTTGTTGTGGTGTGGCAGGACATGATAATTGAGCTAGAGTCCCTTGACTGGTCAGGTAAGAACGGAATTTGTGGGACATGTATTCTCCCCCTGAGTCAGACCTGAAGATTTTAATCTTCGTGTTAAATTGAGTGGAAATCATGGTAGAGAAAGCAGTGTAAATAATGTATAACTCAGAACGGTTTTTCATTAAATACAACCAAGTATATCTAGTGAAATCATCAATAAATAGCACATAATAAGTGGAACCGCCTTTCGTTGGTTGAGAAGCAGGTCCCCAGACATCAGAATGTACCAAAGCAAAAGGAGCAGTAGTAAAAGAAGTGCTTTTATTATAAGGGAAAGCATGTTGTTTACCAAATTGGCAACCAAAACATGTAGAAATGTCTGAGACAGAAATTTTTCCAAATACACCACTAGTAAATAAAAACTTCATTTTATTGAACGATAAATGTCCTAAACGAGAGTGCCAAAGAGCAAATGGTGATGTAGATGAAACGAGAGCTGCAGGGGATATGCTGGAAGATGGAAGGTGCAGTGAGTGGAGATAGTAAAGTCCTCCTGACCTAAGGCCTGTCCCAATCTGTCTCCCGGTGCGCGGATCCTGCACAGAACAGCCAGTAGAAGAAAATGAGACAAGAAATCCAGATGAAGTTAATTGACTAACAGAGATTAAGTTGATAGACAGGTGAGGAACACACAAAACATTAGTGAGAGAGAGCAACTTATTTGATACGGAGCCAATAACGGAGACTAAGAGAGGAGTGGCATCAGCGGTATGGATGGTGAGAGAGCTAGCAGGGGTATAACAAGTATGAAGTTTGGAAACATCATTTGTCATATGATAGGATGCACCAGAATCAAAAATCCATGGAGAATCTAGAATACCTGACGGACCAGAAATGGTCATAGCAGAACCAGAGGCTGAGGGTGTAGTGGATGTCTGAGAAGCAGAACCAGTGGAGGAAGCCAGAAACAATTGTTGCATGCGCTCATCAACCATAGCCTGAATCTGAGATGAAAGATCCATTTGCGGAGGTACAAAACTATCATCTTCAGTAACATTTGCTGCATAGGATCGCTGTGGATAAGAGTGCATGGGAGCACGACTGGGCTGTTGACCAGATTGTTTGTACTTACTGTTTGGCCTAGGAGGTCTGGTGGGACAGTCCCGTTTCCAGTGTCCTTTCTTCTTACAATAGTTGCAAAAATCATTGGTACCAGATGAAAAAGAACGATCATTCTGTGGGGTACTGACATTTGCAGACAGGACATGTGTGGGTTCCACATGTTTCTTCCTTGTAAGAGAAAATTGAGGTTGCTCTTCTGCCAGAAGTTCGGAGAGAGCCGTATCAACAAAAGGCAGTGGTGACCGATGTAATAACTGACCACGAACATGTTCAAAATCAGGGCGGAGGGCCATAAGAAACTGAACCAGGTGAGTCTCCTGCCTATAGACTTCAAATGTGTGAGCATCATCAGTTGTTTTAAAAGTAGGTTCCATCAGGGCCAGTTGATCCCATAAGGCAGTCATTTTGATGAAGAAGTCATGAATGGAGTCATTTCCTTGATCAGCATTTTTGATTTCAGATTCTAACTGATACCGGCGAGCAGCATTAGTCTGGGTATATAATCGGGCTAAATAATCCCAAGCAGCCTTAGGATAATGGAATTTTGCCAATTGATTTCCAATAGATGGAGTGACTGAATTGGCAATCCAAGAATTTATTTTCCCGACAGAGGCTTCCCATTCTTCAAAAGTAGCATCCTTACTATCTGACATAGGGATCTGCTGAGAAACATATTTCCATAGTTTTTGACCTTTGAGGAAATTTTGCATGAGATGGGACCAATAGGGATAGTTAGTGCCATCAAGTTTGATGGTAATTCCCGATAAGGTGCGATCAGATGACATTGCAATAAACAATAAAAAAAAAATACAGATCCAGCCGTAGAAGCAACAACAGAGATGAAATCCAGCCACCGTAACTAACTAAGATCAAAAAATTGCAGAAAAAATGGTCCAGACGTCCTTAAAACTGAGCTTAGATGTGCACTGTGGGCCCCACAAGATGATCAAGAGAATGATCAGATCACACAGAGACCTTGATCACAAAAATCCGAAACACCTCCAACTGGAATGAAGGTGAAAGCTTGAGAATCAAGAAAGTTCAACGATCTTGATGGAAACAGGTTGCACAAAGATGACAAATGCAAATCAGATCAGATGGCCTACCTCAGATGTTCATAAAATCTGGGAAAAATGAGAAAAAATCCTAGGATGGATGGACGACCAGGATGGGGAGATCCAGCTGAGAAAAAAAAGATCGATAGGTGGGCTGCCCTTGATCACAGCACGTACAGTTCTTCTCACAGATGAATAGGACTGCTGCAGGTCTTCTCTTGTGTTTGAATGGACAGATGATGAGGCTCTGATACCATGTGAGATGCTATCAAGCCAAGACAGAAACATACAAGAGACAACTGACGAGAGAAAAGTTGTAGAATATTTTCATGTATTGAATGAATCAAAGAGATGTACATATATAACAGTGAAGCCTAAATTAGAGGATCTGATAAGATCATATTACAAGATTACAGGCATAATTAGGTAAACTAAATCTTTATCTAATCTAATGACAACTCATACAAGGGTTGACCCAATACTTGGACTGGGCTGACCCAATACTTGGGTTGTTGACCCAACCTTTGGGTTACTAACTAAGCAAATAGGAGATTTAATAACAACAATTGGAAGACTTCTAAACAAAAGCAAATAAAAGGAAGGAGCTGTGAGCTTTGCGCATAGCACAAACCTGTCCAAGTGTATTGAATTGGTTGGCTGCCCTAATGGGCTGTTGGGCCAAGTTGGCAGCCACTGCGCAGGCCTGGTGCATGTTTGGATCAGTTTGGTCTCAATTCAGAATCCTTGTAGACACTTCAATTTGGCACCCCAAAGGCCAATAAATGGTCTGTTGCCCCCATCTTTTACCCTTTTTGGCACCCTGTTTGTGCCCAAGTTCATTGGATTTTGTGTTATAGTCCCAAATAGGGAATGATCTCTAAATTAGTTCATAACAATATGTAACAGATACTCTTAAGTACAGTTTTGGGGCCCCAGTGGATCCAAGACCACTAGACATGCATTCAGGCACCACGTGTATGTTCAAATGCCTCCAAATATGTCAAAGAATGGCTGACTACAGGATCTTATTGGTCTTTATCAATGGATTCAGCCTGATCCACATCAACTTGACCCGATTTGGATGAGATGTGTCCTCTGAAAGTCCTTTCGGAGAAATCCAAATGGGTTGGCCTTTCCAAGATTTTAAGAAAATTAAATACCCAAGAAAAATTATGTACTTGATGAGAAGGAAAATTATGTAGTCAAATCCGTGGAAGCATGTTTTAATGCGAATTAAATCTTCCAAGTAAGATGTTGTTCTTGTAAGGACCCTTTGATAGACATTGTTGTGCCCTTCTCTAACAGCTCAAGCTTTTGGTGTTTATGGTTACTTACATGGTATCAGAGCTGGGGTTCATGCATTTGAATTCTAAGGACGTGTTTCTTTCCACATATGGTCATTTGGCATGTTTCTATACACGTGTGGAGACTCATACATGAGGGGGCTGTCAAGACCCTTTGATATAAAGTGTTGTGCCGTTCTCTAACAGCTCGAACTTTTGGGATTTATGGTTACTAACAGTTCTAGTTGGTTGGCGATGTTGAAAACCTCTCTTATAGTTAGCTCTGAAGTACCAAGTCCCAACTGCAGGCCTCTTTTATCTTCCCATGCTCAATTTGAATCTGATTTTACAACAATATACTATTTATTTTAGCTGGTGTAGAAGTTGAAACTTCCTATCAAGCATCTTAAGAATGTCATTGTTTTGAAATAACATATGGTCGCAGAAGTTGTGATTCTCTCTTTTCAGATTGACTTGTCTCGCATATGAGCATCAAACTTTAGCTTGAACTTGCTATACTATAGCTTCATTCACATAGGAAACTAACAAAATTATTATGATTTAAATCTCTGGTTTCTTGTTGCTGCATTCAGACCATCTTTCGGAACCCTAATAAGATCAAGCCTTATGTGGTTCCCAATCCAGAACGCTGCAATGTACCTGCTGCTGCTATTTTCGCATCATCCGACTCTGTCATTGTTGTTGATGTAAATGCTCCAGATGCACATGTTGCATTACATAAGTGGCAACCAAACACTCCTGATAGCCATGGCACGCCATTTCTATTTCAGCATGGGAAAGCCACAGCTGGTTCTGCTGGCGGGGCTTTAATGCGCATGCTCAAAGGGCCAGCTGGAGACTGGCAATTCCCCCAGGCATTGGCATTTCCAACATCTGGAATCAGAAGCTCAGCAGTTGTTGCCGCCACATGTGATAAAGAAATCATCACTGGTAGGTTGTAACTGTTCTTGATATATTACCTAATATCTAATGAAGGACGGTAAAAAAAAAGGTAGTAATCTTGTGTAATCAATTCAGAATGGGGGAAAACGAGTTTTGGGGTCTTAAAATAATTTCCCATTTCTTCTATTTGTCATCCATTAGTGTGTCTTGATTCCTATTTTTTCCTTTATTTTACTTCACACCTCTTTCAATGGCACTAAGACAAGAACCCAAATATTTGGACATTCTTTTTCTCAACGTATTTGCATATTTTTCTTGCTTTGCTAGAAGATAATCTTTGAACTCTGTGATTGTTAATCTTGATTGGGAACTCAAATTGTCTCTTGACGTATAATTCATGCACTAGTTACTGTCCCCACATACATGTCTGGTATAATTTCAATATGTCCATTATGGATGATTACTCATTTTTGGGATGATTAATTTGGTTAGCAATGTGCATTTTCATCATATAAACCCCATATTTCTATGGGGGTATACCATCTAGACCCATGCTCCATCTTTTCTAAAGCTATCTCTACTTATGCTTGGCTTGTTTTTGTTATTTATCCCTTGCTTTAGTTTTTTCTTTCCATTCATCATGACATTTTTATTTTCATTTTTTTAAATACCTTTCACAATCAAGGCCATTAGCCTTTTTTAAGTGTTTTGCCAGCTTGAATATATCCTTTTGTCCTTAGCTCACAGCACAACATTCATTCATAAGCTGTACTTTAGCTCACAGCTTTCTTGTTGTCTCTTTTATGTAATTAATTATTTGAGGTCTTCTACTTCTGGTTTTATGTCAATCCTTGAAAAAACAAAAAAACAAAAAAAAGAATTCGACGATATTCTGTACTTCTATATATTGCATTACCATACTAATATGTATAAATATCTTCTCTTTAGCACTTCCCCAACATCTAGCAACTTTTTAATATAACTTTCCATTTGAACCCACGGGTCATTAGATTCATATCTCAGTCTAATCTTTTCTCAAAAGTTATTTCATTTCTAATCTCCTTTCCTACATAATCTTTCTAATCCCTTTAAATAATTCACTGCCGTACTTTTATAGCTCCATACTTCCGTTTTGATCATCCAGTTTTTAATATGAACATAAAAAATTAGTAATCAAGTTGTTTTGTAATATGTGCATGTGGATGCATGTCCCAACTAATTACTTCATAACTGTAGTCTTATGCGGTCATGTCCTTTTTTATTTTAACCAGGTGGTCATGCCGATAACAGTGTGAAGTTGATCTCATCCGATGGTGCAATAACCATTGAAACAGCAGCTCGACATTGTGCACCAGTCACCTGCCTTTCTCTATCACCTGATAGTAACCATCTTGTGACAGGCTCTCAAGATACAACTTTAATGCTTTGGCGGATACATCGAGCACCACAATTAAGCAACATTTCAAAGTCTTCCACTTCTGCAGCAACTACTACTTGTACTAATAGTCCTCATTCTGGTAGAGACTTAAGCAACATTGTAGACACTAGCCGGAGGTCTCGTATTGAAGGCCCTGTTCAAGTGCTTAGAGGCCATCTCAAGGCAATAGTTTGTTGTGGTGTTGATTCTGATATGGGTGTTGTCGTATCTTGTTCTCAATCTTCTGGTGTTCTTCTGCATTCCATAAGGGGGCGATTACTCAGAAAGCTGGAAGCTGTGGAGGCAGACGCGGTCTGTCTTTCATCCGAAGGAGTTGTAGTGACTTGGAACAAGTCCATGCAAAAACTCAGCACATTCACAATAAATGGGATTCCCATAGCAACTGCATTTCTGTCTTTTTCAGGAAGCACCAGTTGCATGGAGGTATCTGTTGATGGAGGAAGTGCTCTGATTGGGACGACTTCGTTCTCTGTCGACAAGGACACAGAATATCAGAGCACTTCTGATAGTAGAGACATGGAATCAGACAATCTTAAGGCCGACGATATTACACTGTCATCACAGGGGAGTGTTGTGAACAAATTGGCAGTTCAAGTGCCTTCGATTTGCTTTCTTGATTTGCATACTTTGAAGGTATGGGGAAATGCGAGTGAAAAAATGACTGCACTTTATTTAGGAGACCACAAACTAGGAGTCCTCAGATTCCATTGCTTATACAGAGTAGTGGAATATCCCATGGAGAAATCCCACTACTTCCTGCCCATGGAGAACTAATATTTTCTCCTTACAGTTGCCCATTCTTTTTTCTGTTTGCTTTTTTTTTTTTCCTTCCAATTGAGAAGCTGTTTTATATAAGCAAAAATCCTTCTGTACAGATATATCATACCTTAACGCTGAAAGATGGGCAAGATATTACTGCAGTGGCATTGAACAAGGATAACACCAACCTTCTGGTATCGACAGCAGATAAGCAATTAATCGTATTCACTGACCCAGATGTAAGTTTCCTAGTTTCAAGATTATATTCATAATGATAAATACAAAATACGCGATGCTTGTTATATGCCATTCTGCAGAGTCTTTTATTAATTGTGAATTCAAATTTCTCCTGGATTACAGTTGAGCTTGAATGCTGGTCAAATGCTTCCATCAAATTTGGAAGGCAACAACCTAACTCCCCGCAGCAAATGAAGTTTTATGCCATCGGATTTTGTTTAGAGGAGGGAATACAAGAGATATCGTTCGAAGAATAGTGTAGGCTAGAGAAAGAATACAAAACCAACTGATGAAGTCAAGAACTCCAGTGGAATACTTCATATCTGTTTGTTGAGGGGTTTGGGTGTAATATATGTATCCATGAAAAGGATGTGCAAGAAGTCTGCATCTCATTTATCTTGTACAAGTTTGCTTCATTCCTTTTTCCTCAATTTAGTAAATCAGTTGCTTTTATTCTTGTGATATATCCAAGTTTGCCATTGGCCATTTTGTGGTTCAGTTCTGACTCCATTTTTTTGTAGTTATAATCAGAATTTTTGTTGGGAATTCCTGGCAGTCTCTAGGTGCTGTCTACATGAGTTCCCCGAAAAAACCATTTGATTTTGAGAATTTCAAGACAGTGGGTTTTTGAGTTGTGAAATGGCATTTTAAGCCTTTTGATTTCTCCAAATTCTGGAACTCAAGTTGCTGATTCCTACAGAAGCATTCAGGAGGACAACATTGGAGAAATTAGACAACAGTTATGAAATAATTATTTTGACACATGCATCTGCATGCACGTATTAAAGGCCTGTTTGATTGGTATGATGGAATCGTCCATATATTCCTAAGATGTAGCCTATCAATCACTAGGAATAGCTTGACAACCCATCCTTAAAGAAGGGACATGCAAATGCATAAACAAAAAGGTTTTAATTTTGTCATAGTAGTATTGATATGGGATTAGAATTTTATTGGTGTCAGTGTTGAATGATTATAAAAATAAAAAGTAATAAAACAATATAAAATTCATGAGAATAAATTAATAATTTTTTTATGTGACATTGGAAAGTGTTAATTGCACATCAAGTATTTTTATTTTACTTTTCATTTCGATCAAGTTTGTTAAGCATGATAACTCTTATAGAAGGGTTCAATTTCAATTCGAGTGACATAATGAGATTTATTGGATATGAGGCTAAAGGTAGGCCCCACTTACAAATTAAAAAAATATAAAAAGTACATAATTCTCAGGATTATTTTGGTCAAAGTAAAAAATTATATATCCATAGTGAGTACATTGGTCATAATTTTAAATTAACAAGTGGAATAGATGTAAGTTCCTTTGTTATCAATAAAAAGCAGTTTCTCCTTTGGATCCATTTTGATCAAAGAAGTTAGAAAACAAACGATACAATTATCTTAACCATATTTGAAAATCAAAAGTGACTAAAATTTATGAAAACGACAGTTATACCCTTACACACATTAAACAAAAATAAGTATATTATTATTTACAAAAAATGTCATTATTTTATCCCAAGTCCCAATGGCCTCTCTCTTAATAACTCTCTCGTGCATAGGAAGTCTAATCATGTATTTTGAAACTTTCATTAAGTCAATGGTGGGTTATGCATGAATTCGATCAATTATAGCCAATTATAAGTACAGATGTTGATTATCATTATGATCGGTTTTGATTTAATGAAATGGGCCCTATATCAAGAAAAATATATTTATATAGGATTATTCTCTCTCATTTAATGTAATTTTTAACGTTACAAGCTTTAGAGAAAACTAAAGTCTCAGCTTTCGAAATTATACATATAAGTATAAAAGACATGGGCACAAGTATGATTTTACTCTAAAAAATTACGGTGCTTAGAAGACTGCGAATTTTGGGGACACATAAGGTATTAAAATGAGAAATAGGGGCTTATTTCTAAATACTTAAACCACAGGGGGCTATTTACTAATTTCTAAAAACCGTAGGGATTATATACCAAAAAAACACATATATATTGACACGTGGCACTATAAGTAGTTCCCTGCAAATACTCTCAAAATTATCTTAGTTTATTGCTCCTCTATTTTATCATTATCCTTTCCACCCATTGTTCTTCCCTAAAATATAGCATATATATATATATATATATATATATAGAGAGAGAGAGAGAGAGGGGTTATCAGGTGCGGCCATGTGGGGTCCACATGATGGTCCATCTGAATGGACCACACACACAATCCCCTTGAATTTCACATGGGGCCCACCTTCGAAGCCCATCCGATGTACTGTACACCGTTTGATCGACTGCACAACCATCTAAATGGACTATACACTATTAAACTTGTGGGGCCCAAATGGAGGTGAAGGGCGAGGGAACTTTCAATCCCCTTCGTCCCAGTTTGAGCTAGGGCCCCATGTGGGCCCCACATTGAAGCGTTCACTCGCGCACTGGATCAGTACTCATTTATATATATAAGGAGCGCTATAGAAAAAATGCCACCTTCTAGTTTAGCCCATTAGGATACATGATGATCATGAAAGTCCATTGGATGGAAAGATCCATATCACGCCTACCTATGTGCAAAATCTTGAGCCCATAAGATCATACTAACCTTTTGATCCATGACCCTAAAATTTAATAATTTAGATGCATCATTATGATTTCAATCCAACGGTGAGGAAAAGTTAGATGAATGTCAAACTTAAACTTATGACTATTCATTGGGAGGTAGTGTGTGTGAACACATATTGGACAGCTCTCCTAAGCTGCAGCTTAGGATAAGGTAAGATGAGGTAAATTCAAGAGTGTGGTGGGGCCCACCTAGGGATCCAGGGGGGGTGGATTTCAAGGACTCCTTGGAACCCTCCTCTTTGCAAACAATAAGCCCCAACCTTGGTTTCTATCTTCTCCATTTAGGCCCCAAAAGTTTAATGGTCAATAGTCTATTCTAATCGGTACACAGTTGATCCAACGGTTTGGAAAATTCAAATCTTAACAAAAGTTGGTGGACATATGCAATTTAGGAGGGGGGAGGGATCGTGTGGTTTAGTCCATTTGGTCACGGGGGCAAGGGTCGTGTGTTTAGTCCATTTGGTTAGCGTGAGCTTATGACATTTTATCGTAAGCTTTAGATTAGGAGAGCATTGCCCATATATATATGTAGAGGATTTTACCAAAAAATTAACTTTATGTGGCTAGTGCACTAAACATGGAACTTTAACCAAACTCAAACCAAACAGGAAATCTATACAAAAAAAACCTAACTTTTTTACCATTTTTTGTGATCGCTATCTACCTTCATTTTTTGTGTTGAGGGTCGTCGACGACATTTGCTATAACAAGTGAGGGTCGACGTTGACCCTGAGCATGCATAAACTCCTCATCTTCTTCCTTCTTCCTCTCTTCCCCAAACCCAACTTGGGTCTGCCCTTGATTCTCACCTTGTTGCCCAGAATTCGAACCCTGAGTACACCACCTCTTTCCACTTGTGTGGGCTTTCTTCCCGCTTGTAGGGGCTTCTTTTCCACTTGTGTGGGCCTTATTCCTGCTTGTGCTGGCTGTCCACCCATATTCGGGCTCTCTCTTGGAGTCCCAACCCCCTTGGCTGGGTTGATTTTCCCTTTTTTTTTTTTTTTGGCATACAGCTTTCAGACCAGGTTTATCTAAAATTTAGGTTTCACCTTGAATAGACCAGGGAGAATTTAAGAAACGGGCCATTAGGATAGGCATGACTGATTAAATTGCATGTGTTTGGCCAAAAAAAAACCGTATGAGGTTTTGATGCACACGAAAAGCTGGAAGGATCACTTGCAATACAACCATCCCCTCCCGTTAATGATAAAACAATCCACCAGCTTTTCAACAAGGCAAACCATCGGATTAAGCACACCACTTGATCAAACATTAGATGGCAGATGTGAGAGACAGTTTGATTCAGTGGTTTGCCTTGAAGAAGGGTACAAGCACTGTATCAAATCAAATTTATTCTTGTGATAGATCTGGTTGTGTATCATGATTCCTCTAATATTGTTTTTAAGCACCCAATGAGATGGAAATAATTTTCTCCAGCAGAGTTCAGTGTGGCAAGGACATCTTACAAAAATCCAGGCCAATGGATTGGTCTGCAGAATGGAAGTAAATTTGCAAAAACATGTGGTACAAAAGACATACCAAAAGAGAATATAACTACTCAAAATCTGAATTAAGTTGGTGGGCATAATAGGTTTTCAGTGAAGGCAGCAGACGTCAATGTCAAAAGTATTCCAAAATGACAATACAAACCTGGTGTGATTATTTTAATAAAAAAAAAAACAAAAGAAAATTATTGCCATCATCATCAAAGCCTTGTCCAACTATGCTGGGTAGGGGTCCGGTTACATAAAATATGTGTTTCTTCATTTCGATCAATTCTGAGCAAGGAGTGAGCTTACCACAGATGGCCTCAAACAGATAGGGATATGGGGTCCAGCTACATGAACTAGAAAATTATTTCAGATTGGTGTATGGTAACAACAGATAGAAAGGAAAACTTATAGGAATCCTTCAATCCCATGACCCAATAGTCTTTCCCTATATAAATCAAGTGCTTCTTCCATAACTGTGGATTGAGCTAACAGTTTTGCCCTTGTCTTGCCAGACGGGTGGGAGGAAAGGTAGTCCTTCAATGATGAATCGCCACCAATCTGTCCCAATTTCTCATACAGTTTTGGTGCCACCCGTGGATCAAATCCAGCTGCAGCCATCAATAGAACCCCAATGTGATCTGCTTCGATTTCCATCCTAACAGAAAGCAAAATAATTATGCAAATAAATGAATAAGAATGTGCGAAATATAATAACTTCAAACTGATTTCACCCAGCTATTGTATCATCCACACTTAACAATTGGCTTATTAGAGCATTCTAGAATATTCTTTAGCATAAGAGTCCAAAGATAGCATGCAACAAGTGCAAATAAAGAGTCATCTTCTGAAAGTTCAGTCAGCTTTCAAGGGCAGATAATTTTATCAGCAAAATAACAAGGAAAATATGCATAAAAGGATAACAAATTATACACACATGCACCATATCCAACCCATAGAACTTGTAGATTTAGTACTTGTAGATTGCTCATTTCTATACATATTTGTTCTTATTTTCATTAACAAATAAAACCACAGTATCTTCCATAACATAGGAAGAAAACCAAACATAAGGACAGCAAGCTACAATGGGTAGAAAGCCAAACATAATGACAGCAAGCCATAAGGGGCTGTTCAGAACTCCCAATACCAAGATGGATAACTTCCAATTTCTCATGAAATATGTTTCGATGTGCCCCAATCAGGTAGTGAGAATATTTCAGCATAATGGATAACCACGCAGTGTTGGGTAATGCAGGATCATTACAATGTAAGCTTTTGGCCTGATAAGTATACATTTCAGGTTCAAAAATGCAAACAAACAAAGATCAATTTGAGACACGAGCAAACATGGGAACCAATAAAGTGAAATTCCAAAAGCTTCCTAAAAGTTTGAAGTCTTGAAGATACCTCCGAGAGAAAGGAAGTTTAAGAAGAAGCTGGGACATTGCACGGATAACATCGGGCATGTAAATAAATTGGAGGAGAACCAGTTGTAAAATTGCAAACCACATGTTCTTTGTGAACAATTCAGCTGAATGCCGTGCAACTGCATGACCAACCTGATTGACAAATATAGAGTCAGTACATTATAATGAAATGATCGATTTCTATATGTGAAGGGGCTGACCAGTTTCTTACCATTACCGGAAAAAAGGTCTACAAATCCACAAAAAAAGTGCTGAATAAGAAATTCGGTTCACATGCACTTAATGAATGTCAGAACAGCACACTTCAATTCGAGATACTTCATCTTTGGTTTTTAAGAAGTGCACGTGACCATATTGGTTGTTACTCATAACATGGAAAAAACACTTAAAAAGGAGCACTGTAGTTGCTGCAAAGCATGTATATGCAGTCCATTTACAATGTAAACCAAACACTCCTTAGGAGTGTGTATGGATGCATCATAAATCAAAAGCAGTTATAGCACTTTGTCTGAGGGGTTCTACAGCACAGAAACTGAAAACCACACTTAAATAGGATACTAATTTCCACCATTTTGGCAACTAATCATTACCAACATCAATTACTGATACTAAAGCATGTGTGATTCTCAGCTTCTATTAACCTCCCAAAGCACCCCTATAATGGTCTAACCAACTGCAACAGAAGTGTGCTCTACTACAATTACTAGACGAGTGAAAACCAACATAGATAACGACAGAAATGTGCTCTGCTACAATTACTAGACAAGTGAAAACCAACTTAGATAACTACCTCATGTCCAATAATTGCTGCTAACTCTTCATCGGTGCGGAAATGTTTGAGCAACCCTGTGAACACAACAATCTTGCCACCAGGAAGGCAGAATGCATTTACAACAGGCTCATCTAGAACAATCACTTCCCAATTCAAACCTTCCAAGTGCTGAGTTGCAGGCTGCGAACCACGTGCTTTGCCAGCTTTCCTACTCTCCTGGACCCACTTATCATCAAGACTCTCATCTTCGCGGGGCCACTGCTCATCCACCTGTAACTCCTCACCTCTCAATCCAGACACAATATTTGGAGATCCTCTAGAAGATGAACTAGGGAGGGCCGGCTCTTCATTCGAGTAGGATATATCGCTCCACACCCGTTCATGTCCTATCCCTCGCTGCAACGCATTAATTATGTCACTTGCAATCAATTTAACCCGGATGCTATCAGGGTGTGGTGGTGGAAGAATCTTTCCCTTAAAACTGGCCTTAAATTGCCGAAACTGAGCTTCTCCAATCTTCCGTTCCGTTTCCCTTGACATGAGGACGAAATGCTTGCGTTGGGTGTAAGGAATGGTCTCCAAATTCCCATAATAGACAGTGATCAATACACCAGAACTGACTACAAAAACAACAAAAACAGTCTGTGGGTTCGGAAACCAAAGCTGAGGTCCCCTCCGCCGAAAGTGTTTAACTTGGTGGCGGTCAACATAGTAAAATCGCCGAGGTCCAGCAGTAGCGTAATTCAGTTTTGATTTAATGGAACTAGGTTTTAAGGAGGAATACAAAGAAGAGTAATGAAACCCACATGTAAATTTTTTATTAAAGACTGTTTGAGCAGGTCGGATAGCATTTGATGCAGTAGCAATGCCTCTATGATGGCCATTTCCTGTCAAGATCTTAGAAGAAAGGAAAGGGAAGGCATTTATAACAAGCTTTGCTTTATTGAAGAAACCCATCCGCTTAACTAAGGTTACAGTAGGCGATCAAATGATTGCGTGACAATGTGCAACCAATCTTCTCATGTTTTTAATCTGTCAAGAAGGAAATTAAAAGGAAAATCCAATGCACATGTATTAGAAGGGAAATCCAATGTGTGTGTGTGCACGCGCGTGTGAGAGAGAGAGAGTTGTGGGATTCATTTCTGCAGAAGATATCATAAATATGAAGAATGAAATGTTTATTAATCCAAGATGCACGTGCCTATAATCTGTATGAATTATCTGTTATGCAAACTATTGCAAAGATATCATAGGAATCTGGAACCTGGGAAATTTTTGTAAGAAAAATTTCTGCCACAATTTATTCTTGCAGTGATTTCATTTTCTGCATAAAATTGAAAATGCAAATTTCACTTCTCGTATCCCGATTTTCATCATTTGTTTGGTGAAGCATTTTCCATGATAAAATGCATCATGAACATGGCTTGAATGTACATATTACAAAGGGCACATCTCTCATAAAGAGTAAGAATTTCCAATAGATTTCCACCTTTTAAGTGATAAAAATCCAAAAGGCTATAGTACAATAGAAACTGTTCAAGAATCCTCAACACTTGAAAAACGGAAAGAATGGATAAAATTATGTGAGCCAAGTTGGCATACCCTTCTTTCTCACCAGCAATGACACAAGTAGTGATGCAGTGTAGACCTCATGGCCACATGTGTAGGGCCCACATAGATTTAGAGATTTATTTTTATGTCAATAGTTTCTAATTTTATTGTAATTAGGATAAGATTCTAGTTTCCTAGTTTAAGTAGGTTTCTTAGGGCTTAAGTTATATTTCTTATTTATATGGCATTGTAGTAAAGAATTATTCAGTTGTTGATTAATGAAATGGGGTTTTCCCATTGAGGTGCGTCATCGTTTATTATCTCTACGGAAATTTATTGTGTCTTCGAACACGTGCTTCGACATCCATTGTGCTTTTAGCACTTCCCACGCAAGCCCTTACCCTAGGACCTGCATCAATTGGTATCAGAGCCGAATGATCCCTCGATCGTCGGCGTGATTAACCCTATCCCTCTTTCTGTTCACTCAACCCCCAGCCCCAATCTTACGCATTCCCATTCCCAATTTGCATTACCCATAGACCCATTATGCATTCCCATTCCCAATTTCTAGAACGAACCCATTCCCAAATCCCTGAGCATAACACCCCAAATCCAAACTTTTTCCCAAACCCCCAGCCCTAATCCCAAATCCCTACCCCAAATCCCTGAGCATCAATAATCCAAATCCATATTTTTCCCCAAACCCCAAATCACCTAACCCGAAACCCAAATCGCATCCCAGCAAAACACAATCGTCCCCATCCCCTACCTAGCAGAGAGAAAGAAAAGCAGAGAGGAAGAGGAAGAATAGAATAACAGAGGAGAAATATATTTTCATCAGCAAGTGGGCCTAGATTCGTCATATTCCATAAATCTTCAGCCATCCATCTTCAAATAGCAAGATCTTCTCCATCTGGACTCCAATCGACGATCCGTCTTCACATGTGCACTCCAATCAGTGAGATCTACACATGTGGTCAATTTGATTTTAATTCTAAAAAGCATTAAAATTTTTAGTCTTTGCATTAAGTTCATATGGAATTGTCAGACAAGAGGGAATTGCAACTTCTGGAAATAAATAGAAGGCTTAGAGAAACCAACAACGAGCTTAAAGAAATCAACAACAAGGCTACAAGGATGACATATGCAATCAAATATGGGAAAAGATATTATGCAAATAAAGATTGCTTTGAACAGTATATTACTTTGACACAAGGAAAATTATCTGTCGAGGAATATGCTTATGAATTTGAAAGGCTACATTATTTATGTGAATTGGGAGATACACTTGATTTCAATCACTTTCTCAAAGGTTTGAGACCAAGTATATTGAAGAATGTGGAGAAGGAATGCAACGATATGTATGACGCATTTTGGTAAGCGATCCGTGTTGAACACTTGATAAAGCATTATCGCCTCCGAAAAGCTAAAATGCAAGAAGAGAAGTCTCTGCCAATCATAGAAGTCCCAGTAATGGAACCACTCATGGAGAATGCCTCACGTGAATTTGACGAAAAGGAACTTGAGTCTCATCATTTACAGGTGGAACAAGAAGAAACGGACAATAAAGATAACATCAAAGAGTCTAATAATCTAATGGATCCTATGGCAAGCCTGCCTTCAGAAAATCAAATTAATCTATCCGATGAAAAGACCATTAATCAAGAGATAGTCAAAGAAGTTTGCATCATCAACGTTCCTCATATTGACTTTGTTCTTGGAGATCGGCCGATTCTAATTGGAGAATATGTGCAACAGGCCAATATTCAAGAATTAAATCATCACTTCATTTGATCTCGCATTAATGCAAAATCCAATCACCAAAAGAAGCTGTGCCAAGAAGTTATAGATCGATCGACAAATCGGAAGTTCGTTAGATTGATCTTTGATCTAGGTGGACATTTTCCGAATTCGAGGTCGAGTTCTTTTTCAAATGGGGGAGAATGATGCAGCGTAGACCTCATGGCCACATGTGTAGGGCACACTTAGATTTAGAGATTTATTTTTATGTTAATAGTTTCTAATTTTATTGTAATTAGGATAAGATTCTAGTTTCTTAATTTAAGTAGGTTTCTTAGGGCTTAAGTTATCTTTCTTATTTATATGGCATTATAGTAAAAAATTATTCAGTTGTTGATTAATGAAATTGGGTTTTACCATTGAGGTGCGTCCTCGTTTATTATCTCTGCGGAGATTTATTGTGTCTTCGGACACGTGCTTCGGCACCCATTGTGCTTTTAACACTTCCCATGCAATCCCTAACCTTAGGGCCTACAGCAAGTAGCAAGAGTTCTATCCATAGTAGATTGGATGGCAAAGTTTGTTATCCCACAAGAGATTCACTATTGTGTCTTCCATTGCATGCATTCATCTGAACATTAAGAAAGAAAAAATAAAATAAAGAAATGTTAATGACAGGAAATAATTGCGAAAATCACAACTTGGAAGCATACATCCAGATGCAATTAACCCTCAATACTAATTACAACATACAATACATAACTGGGTCCACGATAACCCAAAAACACATTCTTTTCATACAGAAGAACTTACAATAAAAATTAAGTTGTACACTAGATACAGTTAACTCTTACAACAAAAGAGTATGATATGAATACTTCTATTTTGAAACAAAGAATGAGAGGTTAAATCTAGAGGATCTCAATAATTCATATAATCCATAAAATTAAAAAAATAAAAAAAAAAATTCTAAAGTGGCTTGGGATAGGTCAGTATGGAGAAACAGAATTCATGTAGCCAAACACAACATATAGTTGGGACAAAGCTTTGATAATGAAAAATTATTTTTCTCTAAATTCTAATCCAACATTTGATAGATAACAAGTTCACAGACCATAAAAGCTAATAGCAACACTTAAGGTATTTGGAAAACAAACAGTAATATACCTATTCCAACCCTACTAAACCAAAACCCCAATTCCATTCATGTATTTGGAATATACCCATAAACAATCATCATATTTCAAGCTAAGTATGCATCAAAATCCACCCAAATTACATACCCAATGTGCAAGATCCATAACCGGATAGGGTTTCTCACAAAAACAAACAAACAAACAAATGAATAAATAAAATGGAAAATGGGTTCCCAGAATCAAGAGAAACGTTAGGGTTTATGCTCATTGATGTATCGTTTACAGTATACACCGATCGATGTTTTTGTAATATTTGACAGAAACAGATATGGATTGAGAGAGAGAGAGAGAGAGGGAAAAATCTCACCAAACCCAAGATCCAAATAGAGCATACGTGCAGGATTCGAAGGCCAGCTGGTCTGCTGCACGCAGCACGCAGCACGCAGCACGCAGTAAGCGGAAGGAGAAATCAAGAGCCGGTGAGAGAAGGTGTAGAAGCTACCGTCTTTTGAAGACACGTTGTTGGAACATGCTGGCAAGTGGCAAACCACACTCGGCTTATACATGGTAACAGCTGGAAAGCCCAACTCAACTGAGTATTTAGGCGTTGAGGCATAACTAACCCATGGGGTATTCTCAAAATTTTAACCCACTAGGGCCTGTTTGGATAGGCCAAAAATAGAATAGAGTGAAGTTAAATGGGCCATAACAGTCTAAAATTTCAACTCTACCCTGTTTGGATGAGTCTGGCCAGATAGATGAAGTAATGTTGCAAGCCACATGTACTTTATTTCACTTCAACTCTAAATACTTCCATTTCCTTGAGTAAAAGTGGATTCTACCTCAAGCTTTAACTTCAAAATAAGCATCCAAATGGAGTAAAGTGAAGTACTCTATTTTAACTTCAACCTACTTTTCTTAACTCCACTCCACATGTGAAATTCACTTCATTTTACTCCACTCCTCATTTATCCAAACAGGCTCTTAGGGTCTGTTTAGATAGGCAAAAAATAGTGTAGAGTGAAGTTAAATGGGCCCTGACAGTCTAAAATTCCAACTCTACCCCGTTTGGATGAGTCTAGCCTGATAGATGAAGTAATGTTGTAAGTCACATGTACTCCATTTCACTTCAACTCTAAATACTTCCATTTCATTACTCCAAACCTTAACTTCAAAATAAACATCCAAATGGAATGAAGTGAAGTACTCTATTTTAACTTCAACCTACTTATCTTCACTCCACTCCACATGTGAAATCCACTTCATTTTACTTTACTCTTCATTTATCCAAACAGGCCCTTAAGTGTTGGTTTCAATCTAAGATTCGCCATTTGATAAAAGATTAATACGATTTTATGCATTATTCATTATTACATTTTTTTTTATCACCAACAAGCTTAGAGAGAAGCCGAGTAAACTCCCCCTAACCTAGTGTGGTAGTGCAGTTTTGAACGTATAACCTCCGGATGCAAACCGTGATCTTAGACCAACTGAGCTACCCGTCGAGGTTAATAAGAGAGACTGGTTGTTTGATGAAATATTTGATTACCACAATCTTATATGTTTTTCATCATCGCACTTTTTTTTATATCAAATATCCCATCTTACAGTGGGACCACTAGGGTAAGCTTTTAGAGAGCCTTGATCCTTGGATTTACCTTGAATAAGAGGTAATCTAGTGCCGCCTACTTATTAAAAATCTAAGCCGTTAAAAGGATTAAAAATCTAAGCCGTTAAAAGGAGACGCCCCCTTTCAATGCATGCGGTATTTCAAAT
Organism: Umbellularia californica; assembly: GCA_028538565.1. NCBI lineage: Eukaryota > Viridiplantae > Streptophyta > Magnoliopsida > Laurales > Lauraceae > Umbellularia > Umbellularia californica. The sequence continues at coordinate 70,030,610 of JAPQWN010000005.1, forward strand.
TTTACTCCTAAAGGCCTGTTTGGATAAATGAGGAGTGACCACTAGGGTAAGCTTTTGGAGAGCCTTGATCCTTGGATTGATCTTGAACAAGAGGTAATCTAGTGCCGCCTACTTATTAAAAACCTAAGCCGTTAAAAGGAAATGCCCCCTTTCAATGCATGGGGTATCTCAAATTTTACTCCTATCATGGTTGTGACCGTAGATGAAAATATTTTTAGGAAAAGTATGTTTCCTATAAAGTTTGGAAAGAAATACTACATCTTCTAGACATCCAACTTTGAGGATTTGAGGTGGATTTGGGTCCCTTCTATAAAAATAAAAAAAATACCCTTTCAGATTGAATTTCTCTCAGGTTCACACAAGGAGAGTATCACAATTGTCAAGTCCACAAGCTTTAGTGTCAACTCAAAATATCGGATTTTGAACATTATTTTATAAAGGATTTTACCTAAAAAATCCCTTAAGACTTGTCAATTGCCAAAAGCACCATCAACATCTTAAAAAGACTACAGTAGTCTCAAAGGCCCTGTTTTTGGTATTTTTTTTTTTTGCTTTTAGCGCTGAGCGGGGATATCTCCGTTCATTCTAAGTAAATGAGTGGGGATATCCCCATTCGTCGTTCATTACAACTTAAAGATTGTCGAACACCCTTTTTTCCTTTGCCTTTTTTGGTATCCGGACGAATCTCTCTGCAACCCTTCTTTCACATTAACTTGCTTTATGGGAGAATTCTATTCTTGAAAGTGTATGTTATTGCATTAATTGCTTTTTAATGATTTTTTCCAGGAAACTGTGCATTAGGGAAGATGGTCGGCGGCAAGTTTGCATAGTTGGATTGCAGGAATTTGAGGTTTCAGATGTTCAAATTGTTAAAGAATTTATTGAGAAGGGGAATGCTGCGCTAAGTACTGGCTCTACTGGTGCCAATGAGGAATCTTCACGATCCCATACCATTTTACAGCTTGCCATTAAGAAGCACAAAGAGGTAAATGAATCAAGAAAGCACAATGATGGAAATGAAACCAAGAGTGGGAAGGTTATTGGGAAGATTTCTGTTATTGATCTTGCTGGCAGTGAACGTGGTGCCGATACTACTGATAATGATAGGCAGACTCGGTAGGTGCTTTTTGTTAACATCTTCCCGTTACTAAGTTTATATAGGTCCTTTCTACTTAAAAGATTCAAGAATATGATTCTCCCATAAAGCAAGTTAATGTGCAAGAAGGGTTACAGAGAGATTCGTCCGGATACCAAAAAAGGCAAAGGGAAAAAGGGTATTCGACACTTTTTAAGTTGTAATGAACGACGAACGGGGATATCCCCGCTCATTTACTTAGAATGAACGGGGATATCCCCGCTCAGCTCTAAAAGTAAAAAAAAAATACCAAACAGGCCTTTGAGACTACTGTGGTCTTTTAAAGATGTTGATGGTGCTTTTGGCAATTGACAAGTCTTAAGGGATTTTTTGGGTAAAATCCTCTATTTTATAATTAAAAAAAAAACCTCCCATTACAATAGCCTTATTCAAAACAAATCAATGAAATACACATTTGTGCTCAGTTGCTCTCATTCTCTTTATATTAAGATTTTGTTTGTTTCTTATTGATTAAATTGGAATTACTTGTTTAAGTTAATGGTTGCTTTTATTGGATTTTATCTGTGTACGACTGTACCACAAGACTAAGTTTGATTTAAAATCACATAATATATTTTATCATCACAATCGTCAAAACATTGTCCCAGCTATATTGTGGTTGATTACATCAATTTAACTCTTGATTGTAAAGACCCAGAATTTATTTCCCCTATATAATCTGGCGACTCATCCAAGTGGGCCATATAAAGTCATCTCACTCATCTCAACATCTCACTAGAACATTTTCCTATACATGCATGTAAATTATATATACATATTATATATGTGTATCTTTTTTTTTTCATATATAACTCCACTACATGTCCATGTCCATGTCCTAGCCAAGAACCATATGGACCTACAGCTTGAACTAAAACTCCAGCGTAGTAGATAAAAACCTATAGCCGAAATTAATGTGCCCATAAAATGTTTCTATGAGTTGGGAAAAATCCATAATAACTCCAAGATGAAATCCAAATTAATGAAACTCATGAAAATTAAAACCGGAGATATGAACTTCAATGCTGGGAACAAAACATTTTATAATGTGTGGAAAATGGGAAAAGATTTGGATTCCCTTATCCTCGTGTAAATCCATGGAAATGGGGAGTCGTTCGATTTACTCCCACTATGATTTTGAAGTGATTTTCTTTTATCTGATTTAAACCTTTTTAAACTTCAAAATCACCTAAAATCTTGGATGACATGGTGGACTGTGAGTGGGTATAAGTTATGGTATACAGGACTTAATAGAGCAAGGAATGGGGTCGGCATAGTCGTAAGCAAGGACTTAAAGGAAGATATAGTTAATGTAAAGCGCTATGGAGATAGGATTATTGAAATTAAGTTAGTGTTAGGAGAAGAGATAGTGAACGTAATTAGCGCTTATGCCCCCCAGGTAGGCTTAGGAGATGGACATAAGGAGAAGTTTTGGGAAGACTTAGAAGGAGTGCTACTAGAGATACCCCAAGGCGACATGGTCTTCATAGGAGGAGATTTGAATGGCCATGTAGGACGCGACGTAGATGGATTTATAGGAGTACATGGGGGACTTGGATAGGGTAATAGAAATGAAGAAGGGAAGGATATTTTGGAGTTTTCAGTGGCTTATGATCTCATGGTGACTAACACCTTTTTTAGGAAGAGAGATGAGCATTTGGTGACTTATAAGAGTGGCTCCTCAAGGACACAGATTGACTTCTTCTTAACTAGGAAAAGAGATCGCTTAGCTTGTAAAGATTGCAAGGTGATACCGGGGGAGAGCTTGACTTCCCAACATAGGTTGTTGATCATAGATGTGCAGCTACAAAGGTGGACTAGAAAAAAGAAGTTGTATAGATGCTCAAAGACTAAATGGTGGAACTTGAAAGGTGATAAGCAACTAGCATTTAGAGATAGAGTACTAGAGGAAGACGTTTGGGCGGTAAATGAGAGTGCAAAAAATATGTGGGATAAGGTAGCAGAGTGTATTAGGAGGGTAGGGAAAGAAGTCTTAGGAGAATCCAAAGGGGGTGCTCCGGCACAGAAGGAGGCATGGTGGTGGAGTGAGGCCGTCCAAGACAAGATAAGAGTTAAAAGAGACTGCTTTAAAACTTGGCAAAATGATCGAAATGCAGCGAGGTTAGAGAGGTATAAAGAAGCAAAAAGAGAAACAAAAAAGGCAGTTAGTGAGGCCAAGGCAAAGGCATTTGAGGAGCTATATAGGCGACTTGACACTAAGGAAGGCAAAAGAGAAATATTCAAGCTTGCTAAAGCCAGAGATAGGCGGACCAAGGACTTAAACCAAGTTAAATGCATTAAGGATGAGGATGAAAATGTATTAGTAAGGGAAGATGAGATAAATGAGAGTTGGAAGAGCTACTTCTACAAGTTATTTAACGAAAGCAGTAGTAGTGACATACAATTGGGACAGCTTACCATTTTTAGGGAAGAATCGAATCATATGTTCTATAGGAGAATCAGTAGGGAAGAAGTTATAGAAGTATTGAAAATGATGAAGAATGGGAAAGCGGTTGGGCCAGATGGTATCCCTATTGAGGTATGGAGGTGATTGGGGGAGAATGGAATAAGTTGGTTGACAAAACTTTTTAATGTAGTGCTAAAGAGCAAGAAGATGCCTGATGCATGGAGGAAAAATATTCTTATACCCATATACAAGAACAAATGTGATATTCAGAACTGTGCAAACTACCGCGGGATTAAATTGATGAGCCATACGATGAAATTATGGGAGAGAGTTATTGAGAGAAGACTAAGAAGAACAACAAATGTCTCAGAGAATCAGTTTGGTTTCATGCCTGAGAGATCAACCATGGAGGCTATCTTTCTCCTTAGGAGGTTAATGGAACAGTATAGAGAAGGTCAGAGAGATTTACATATGGTGTTCATTGACTTGGAGAAGGCCTATGACTGGGTTCCTAGGGAGATTCTATGGGGAGTATTGGAAAAGAAAAGAGTGTGTGTCGCATATATTGAGGCGATAAAGGATATGTATGATAGAGCCGTGACATCTATAAGGACGACTGGCAGAGAGAGTAAGGAGTTTCCTATCACGATTGGTCTATACCAAGGCTCAACGTTAAGCCCGTACTTGTTTGCACTAGTTATCGATGAGATTACAAGACATATTCAGGATGAGGTGCCGTGGTGTATGCTATTTGCAGATGACATTGTCTTAGTAGATAAGACGAGAGAAGGAGTGAATGCTAAGTTAGAAGTGTGGCGGAAAACGTTAGAGACAAAAAGGTTTAGGCTAAGTCGATGCAAGACGGAATATATGGAATGCATGTTTAGCCAAAGTAAGACACTTGGTAACATAGAAGTAAGTTTGGGCACACAAAAGATTGTAGAGAAAGAAAACTTTAGGTACCTTGGATCGATGGTGCAACAGGATGGAGGGATTGATACTGATGTAAGTCACAAGATTCAGGCCGGGTGGACCAAATGGAGGAGTGCTTCGGGGGTCTTGTGTGATCGGAAAGTCCCCCTCAAGGTTAAAAGAAAGTATTATAAGGTGGATGTAAGACCAGCATTGTTATACGGATCAGAGTGTTGGGCAGTAAAGCATAATCATGTTAAGAAGATGGAAGTTGCGGAGATGAGAATGCTAAGATGGATGTACGGGATCACAAGGAGAGATAGGATTAGGAATGAGGAGATTAGGGGCAAAGTAGGAATAGCACCGATTGGAGATAAAATGAGAGAAAATCGACTAAGATGGTTTGGCCATGTTAGAAGGCGTCCAACGGAGGCACCTGTTAAAAGATGTGAAGGCATGGAGATTGCCAATAGTAGGATAGGGAGAGTGAGACCCAAGAGAAGTTGGAAAAAAACTATTAAACATGACCTAACCTACATGGATCTAACGGAGGACATGGCCCTAAACAGATTTGATTGGCGTCGTCAAATCGATATAGCCGACCCCACCTAGTGGGAAAAGGCTTGGTTTGGTTTGGTTTAGAGCCATTTGTGTGATTGAAATTGAATCCCAGGAATTTTAAGAAATGCATCCATCAGAATAGTGAAAATTGAAATTGCTAAGGTGTAGACCACAAATGACCATCAAATAATTCATCCTTGGGTAGAAAATAAACTCCCGGCCGATCAACCTAATAAACCAAGTCCTAGGTTAGCGAGGGTGCCGACTACATCTCTACTTGTATTCTTCACCCTTCACGGCCTCTTTCAGTATTCCGACCAGGAACCCATTTTGCCATGAACTAGAAACTCAATTCAAAAGAACAAAAACAAAATACAAATGGGGCTTCACTAATATATAATTGCTTGAAGAGGTCCATAACATGCTGATGAGGGCAATTGATCTGGCAACAAAGGGACAGAATATTTCAGTAGAACGAAGTGATACTTTTTCCATGCTGGTTGCTGCTGGATGATTAGATAATGAAGTGCACTATTTGCTGCTCTTGATCTCAAACTACGGCCAAGACCTGAAATAAACATTTAAAGACTTAAAGAGCATACATTTAGGGCTTGTTTGTTTGCATAGAGTACATAGGAATTTAAGATCAAATGAGCTCCACCCACCTGACATTATTAAGGAGGTGAGATGTAGTACACGAGGTACTGATGTAGGTGCAACCCTCACTTCATTTTCCACATCCTCTTTTATTTTCCATTAGAGTGGAGATAAATTGATAGTTATTTTTGGGAATTCACATTTGTTTCTTCTCTTTTAATCATTTTTAGCAATATAAGTTGTACAATTCATAGGCATTCAATTACATGAAACAAACTCTCTTGTGATATCTAATTTTGACCACCTCCGCCCAAACAGAGCCTGTTGGTTAGAAAATTTTACATGGCCCAGTAAAACATACAAAACAGAGAGATCTCCCCCAGAATGTCAAAGACACATTGTCATCAAAGCCATGTAAAATCAACAGTATAATCAGCATCTTAATGGAACTGAAACAGAGGGGGGGAAAACAATGATACAAAATCAATGTAATAGTACTTTCATCAGTACGCCCCTTACTCTCACAACATGAGGAATAAAACAGCTGTTGCAACACATGATCATCAAATGATGTCCATAGCAGAAAAAAATAAAAAAGGAACCAAATAATAGAGATACATATGATCAGAGACAAAACTCTTCCTCCTCAAGGAAACAATTACAGCCCTTCAGATGGGCTAACAAATCGGCTTCTCCCAACTTCATGCGTTACTAGATTGCGAAGATTTGTCTAAATACACTGGACCACAAGACTGAATTGAGTTCCACCGCCATCAGGTCTCTCATGAACAAAAGTAGCCCTCTTTCCTCCTTTGCCATTTCCTCTGCCCACCCTTTGATTGGCAGTAGTCCCCTTGGAATTTTGAAGCATTGCCATTGTTATATCTGGGTGCATATGGAGCTCCCCTTTCTTTCTTTTGATAACAATCAGCTCCAGTCCCCCAATTCCTATCGCCAGAGTCCCATACAGTAGGATTTTTATTTTCCTCATCACTGTGAGCCCACCCTCTACTATTATCAGCAGTTCTATTGTAATTCCCACATCCAGGGCCCATTGTATTGTTAGCTTTCATAACAGCATTACCATCAATATCACCCCACCCAGAAGGTATGATGGGTTGATTCCAAATGGCAGAATCCAGAATCTCATGGTTGCAATCATCGTCACCTTGCTCAGAGACTGTACGTTCTCCATTCAAAACTGACAACAACCTAGGATCTACATACGCGTTCCAGTCGACATCTTCAATGTAGAGATCTGAATCAGGCAGAGAAGCATCGCAGGGAAGGCCACTGATCTTAGCACAGAACCTGGCCTTCGCATTCTGGGCCGCCTCTTTGACGGCTGAATCATTCCATTCAAGAATGTTTTGGAAGGAGGACTCAAATCTCTTTCTTTCACATATTTTCTTCCATGGGATTTTGGATACAGAAGTTGAAAGGCTCTTATCCCATGAAGGAACTGTGGGCTGCCTTGACCACCCTGCAAAAAAAAAAAAAAAAAAAATTGAGAATGAGAAATAATACAAAACAAAATAAACCCCTAAACAAGACAAGTTCTCTTCCATGTAAAAACTCCTCCATTCCATGAAAGACAAATAAACAACCCAAAAAAAAAAAAAATGCAATTCCAACAAAACTAAAATTCATCAAACCATGAAAACTAGATTCTTGCGGACACAGCACAATAACAAATCCGGCTGGGAAAGCCCAAAGTTGCATAGAAGTTGTGAAATCCTATAGAAACAACAAAATTCACGAATCAAACATAATTTAGGATGATCTTGCAAACCAACCCCATAAGAACACCCTTGTTAAATGTTACACCCTGAACCCACTTAATCTTGTTTATTCCTAATTAATTGTGTTTTATCTAAATTAAAACTACTTAGCTACTAATTAAGTTATTTAGCATAAATTAGTTTTTATATCAGTCTTTGGGTTAGACTTTGAGTGTTGGGTAGGTAGGTTAGACCCGATCCAACCCATTTAGGCAAAGCCGGGGATTTTTCGTAATTTTGGATTTTCTTAAATTACATCGTATGCACTTCATCTTGGCGTCATCGCGTGTATCTCGTCAAGCACGTTATTTTTCATATTGATCACTTTCTCATTAGACCTCAAATTAATCACTTAAGCTTTCATGTGACTCAAAGTGTAAATATGGACTTCATTCTGGAGTTTCTTTTAAAACTTGAAAACTGACCCTTTTAACAACAGAACCTCATTCGAACCTTTCATTTCGCATGAGCAGAGAAGCAACTCCATCTTCCTTGTTTCCTTCCTTCTCTCTCTTCTTCTCCTCTTGAATTGGGAACTTGCATGTGGGTGTTGACATTGGATTATATTACTTGATCATCCTCCTTACATACTCATGATATTATCTTGACAAGATCTTCTCTTTATTCAGCCATTTGCTACACTAGGTAAGAAACCCATCTCTTTTCTGACTTCTGGTTTACTAAATGAGTCATAGAGATTCATTCAGTTACATGCATGACATCTTAACCATTTCCTTACACAAATTTCTTGGTTAGGTTTGAGAAATTGGGGATTTTCTTTGTTTTGAGTCAAGAGGGTGATTGGTCTGAGTGTAAGCTTGGAAACAAGGCAAGTATAAGCAAGATTTATCAATACATATTATTTTATTTTTGATTTTGAATAGAAATTCATTTTTACTGTTGGTATTCAGCCTCTTTCATTCAATTTGATATAAGTATTGTAGATGACTCTTTCATTATGTGTGTATCCTTGAAATAGAAATGAGGAGATTGAAGTCTGAATGAAGAATAAGAAATGGAGAAATGTTGAAGAAGGAGAAGTGATGCAGAAATTCTGCACTGATGGGTTGCAGAAACGGGACAGCAGCAGCTGGGCCCACTAGGCAGCAGCCCAGGCCTGTTTTCTGGGCCATTTTCTGGGCTGTTTTCTGGGCCATTTTCTGGGCTGTTTTCAACTCATTTTCGGGCTGTTTTCAACTCATTTCCTGGGCTGTTTCCAGCCTATTTCTCTCTGTTTTAAGCCCATTTCAGCCCTTTTTCCAGCCTATTTCTCTCTGTTTTAAGCCCATTTAGGCCCTATTGAAGCATGGAAATCCGGGATGAATACAATGAGTTAAATGATTTTGAATTCGTGAAATGTAAATGGGGAGTTTAGGTTATAGAAAGACCTTGTAAGACCTTAGCTTGGTAACCTTAAACCTTCCATCATGACTAATGGAAATTTTAAATCTCATGAATGTTCTTTGGAGGTCATGGACACTATTCATGAGGTTATCACCATACCATGGATGTTGGTTTAGGAATTCAATGTACCTTCTTCATACAATGTAGCACCAAATTAAGATAACAGTACATTGACCTTTTAAAACTACATCGGATTGGATGGGGAAGGACGGTGGATAGATAGAATAGGGTGGGCTAGTAATATACCTTGACTCTTTTAAATAATAATCCATGTGCATATTGATTACTATACTCATGACTTCACCTGCATAGGTTGCATTTTCCTCACATTATTATCTGAATTGTTATTACATTGAGTAGCTTATGATTGGAAACTAAGTGAAATGATTTTGTATCGAAGGACTGGATAGTGAGTCTACTCAAATACTGTTTATTGATTTGGATGAGTCGGTACTACTTAGCTTCGACCGGAGGATACCCGACGGGGTTGACTCCTGGTTTAGATTGTGAACGTCGCTGCGCAGTAGACAGTCTGGAGCACCGGAACTCCAGAACCCGGGTAGCCAGTTGAACCTTTGGCCGGGTCACTGGTGACATCCCAAAATGTGTGCCCTCAATGAGGGGATTTAGCTAATGTGGTTACCAACTAGATTGTACATGTTTTCATTTATCATTGATTCGTCAAGCATGATTAACTCGTCTGCACAATTGCCTAGTATACTGTCATTTGCTCTATTTTAATTAACTGTCATTAATTCTGAAATTGATATAATATGTGGAATGAATTATTGCTTATGCTCAGCTGAATCGTTGTATTCATCAGTTATCCTTGGTGTTACAGACGCAGGTCCCAATCCCGGTCTTACGGAGACCGAGGAGGGAAAGGAGGAGGCCGTTGAGGTACCTCCAGGCTTAGAAGAGTGGACGGCTGAGGGAGCTGTCTAGCTTTTGTCTTCGGAGAGCGTCATATCACCACTTGTTGATAGTACACTTTTGTTTACGTGAACCTAGTCAACATGATACTTGAACTAGATCCTATTTTGGTATTGTTGTTCATAGATACTTTTGTATTCTTGAGGTAGAGTGAGTTTTAATTCTCTACTTCTTGATAGTAATGAAATTATCTTTTGTTATTGAACTTGAACTTGGGACAGCTCATGATATGATACCTTTTTATGTTTAGATTTAATGCTTCCACTGACAAATGTACTAAGACAGGTGTCTATGAGCATGTTTCACACGTGCAAAGTGGAATTTTCTCCTTCGTGACTCATACTTGACCCGAAACAGGTGTGAGGAACACGGGAGTACGCGTGGCACACCTCGGGAATTACCTTTGGCCAGGTAATTTCGGGACCGGGATGTGACATACGTAAGTATGGTATCAGAGCATGAAAAGTCCTTCTAAAAGACTTAGAAACTAATAGAAACGTGGTGAGAATACAATAGAAACGATTAGTATAAGTGATATGGCACTCTTTAGATTTTTGTTCAGTTATGTTTAGCTTAAGGTGGGGGGGACTTGAATTCTTATCTCTAACCTAAAGTGAACCATTTTGACAGATAAATGGCGTCTGGATCAGGAGCCGGAAATAATGAGTCCAATAATGAGGAACTGCCACCTTTTGTCTTTGAAGAGCACGAAACACCTCCAAACATGGATGCTCGTATGATGATGTTGATGGAACAAATGGCTAGGACCAATGAAAATATAGCTACTCTAATGGCAAGTTCCAAGGAAAAAGACTCTCATTCCTTGCATGAGAAATTCCGAAAAAGGGGAGCCACAGAATTCTCTGGAAACGAAGGCGCAATAAAAGCAGATGAGTGGCTAGAACACATTGGAGATGTCTTTGAAAATGTCATATGTGACAACAAACAAAGAGTAGTACTTACTGCTTCGATGTTTCGAGATACAACCAAGATATGGTGGAAAAGTGTGAGGGATTCTTTCAAGGTAATGCCTAATGCTACTATATGGGAGACATTCAAGAAGCAAATTCGTAGAAAGTTCATACCCGATCATGTGCGAAGGCAGAAACAGAATGAATTCCTGACATTGCAACAAAATCAAATGACTATGACAGATTATGTGCATACCTTTCTACAGTTATCTAAGTATGCTGAAGATTTGATAAACACAGAAGAGAAGAAAGTGGATAGGTTCATTGAGGGCATGAACCCAGTTTATGTGGAGCATGTAGTGGCTTTCAAAAGGCCAGAAACCTTTGATGATGCTGTGGACCGAGGTTTCTCCGCAGAAGAAGTAGCCTTGAAGAAAAAGGGCAATGACTTCAAGAGAAATCCATCTTACTCAGGCAAAGGACAACAACATAAAAAGTTGAAGGGTGTGGTCAGTGGATCAGGTGTGGCTAAATTGAAATGTGACAACTGTGGCAGAGGAGGACATACTACACCTACATGTTGGAGGACTTTAGGAGCATGCCTCATCTGTGGTTCCATGGAACATCGTGCAGCAGCTTGTCCAAGAGCAAGACAACAACCACATTAGCAGCCACAACAACAGAATAGAGCAGCACTCCCTGCTCCTCCTGCTCGGCTAGCATTGCCAGCACCACCTCCCAGACAACAGCAACAACAAGGAAGACAAGGGCAACAGAGGCAGCGACAAGGGCAGCGTCCACAACAAGTTGGCAGGACTTATGCTATAGATCTTGAACAAGCAGAGGCAGCCGACAATGTGGTTGAAGGTACAATCTTGATATGTTCCAGAGATGCTAGAACCTTATTTGACTCGGGGTCTACACATTCATTTGTGGCACCTCATTTTGCTTGTGAATTTCAGCAACCACCTGAGTTGCTACCTTACGTACTTTTGGTGACTACCCCTGTGGGTAAGAAAGTGGCTTGTGAGAACTACTACCCTAAGTGTAGTGTTTTGGTTAGTGGTCTACTAATGCCAGCAGATTTGATAGTCTTGGCAATGCATGACTTCGATGTCATCCTTGGGATGGATTGGCTCGCTAGGTATCGAGCTTGTGTGGATTGCTTCCACAAGACCATTACTTTCAAGGCAGGAGAGCCTAATTCGAATGTGATGTTCGAAGGTATTCGCAGAAGAAAGTCCAACTCTGGACTAGTTTATGCTTTAGATGCTGTGAAGCTATTAGAAAATGGTTGCGAAGGCTACTTTGCCTTTATCTCTGAGAAGAAACCACCTTTATCTCTGAGAAGAAACCACCTAAGAAGATAGAAGAGATTCCGGTAGTATGTGAATTCCCAGATGTATTTCCGGATGAAATTCCTGGATTACCTCCATCCAGAGAGGTGGACTTTCCTATTGACCTTGTACCTGGAACAGCTCCAATATCTAAATCTCCTTATAGGATGGCCCCTGCAGAACTTCGGGAATTGAAGACACAGTTGCAAGATTTGTTAGATAAGGGCTTTATCCGCCCTAGTGTGTCACCATGGGGAGCACCGGTTTTATTTGTGAGGAAAAAGGATGGCACCCTTCGAATGTGTATCGATTATCGGCAGATAAATCAAGTGACTATTAAAAATAAATATCCATTGCCGCGTATAGATGAATTGTTTGATCAGCTTCAGGGTGCATCGTACTTCTCCAAAATTGACCTTAGGTCTGGATATCATCAATTACGAGTTCGAGATCAAGATATTCAGAAAACAGCTTTTCGGACAAGATATGGACATTATGAATTTTTGGTGATGCCATTTGGTTTGACTAATGCACCTGCTGTATTTATGGCATTGATGAATAGAGTATTCGCTCCTTACTTGGATCAATTCATTGTAATCTTCATAGATGATATCTTTATTTATTCTAAATCCATTGATGAGCATGCAAATCACTTGCGGACATCCCTTCAGTTGTTGAGGATTCATCAGTTGTATGCAAAGTTAGAAAAGTGTGACTTTTGGTTAGAGCAGGTGGCATTCTTGGGACATATCATTACTCGTGATGGTTTGGCAGTGGATCCCGCAAAAGTGGAAGCAGTTTCAAAGTGGCAGAGTCCAAAGTCCGTTACAGAGATTAGAAGCTTTTTGGGTCTTGCAGGTTACTATCGCCGGTTTGTAAAGGATTTCTCAAAAATCTCAGCTCCCTTAACAAGATTAACCCGAAAAGATGTGCCTTTTATATGGACCGATGAGTGTGAAACAAGTTTCCAGACCCTAAAAGAAAAATTAACCACAGCCCCAATATTATCTTTACCTGAGGGTAGTGGAGGTTTTGTAGTCTATTCTGATGCGTCTAGACTTGGCTTGGGGTGTGTGCTTATGCAGAATGGAAAAGTTATCGCTTATGGGTCTCGTCAGTTGAAAGACCATGAAAAGAATTATGCCACCCATGATCTTGAGCTAGCAGCTATCGTCTTTGCTTTGAAGTTATGGAGACATTATTTGTATGGCGAACAATTTGAAGTACATTCGGATCATCGTAGCCTTCAGTTTTTATTCTCACAGCAAGATATTAATATGAGGCAGCGTCGGTGGCTTGAATTCATTAAAGATTATGATTTTTCAATCAAATATATTCCAGGAAAAGGAAATGTAGTAGCTGATGCCTTGAGCAGGAAATCATCTACGTTGGCAGCCTTATATGATGAATGGTTTTCATTAGATGCTTTCAAGGAATTGGATGTAGAAATGAAATTGCTAAGTGATAAGGCCATGCTTGCAGCTATGGCAGTCATTGAATCATCAGTAATCCAAGAGATTAAAGACAAACAATTTGAAGATCCTAAGTTGGCACAAATACGAGATAATATCTTGAACAAACCTGATTTTCAGTTGGTTGAAGGAATTTTGTACTTCAAGGATAGACTGTGCGTTCCCGCCCTAAAGAACATGACGGAAGGCATAATGACTGATGCACACCATGCCCGGTATTCCAAACATCCAGGAAGCACTAAGATGTACAGAAATCTCAAGGGCAGATTTTGGTGGAATAATATGAAGAGAGATATTGCTGAATTCGTGTCCAAGTGCTATACGTGTCAAAGAGTGAAATTTGAACATAGAAAACCTCCAGGTTTATTACATCCTCTACATATTCCTAAGTGGAAATGGGAACATATCTCCATGGATTTTATTTCAGGTTTACCGATGACTAGTAGAAGAAACAATGTGATTTGGGTGATTGTCGACCGCTTAACTAAATCAGCGCATTTTATTCCTTTTAAAAAGGGTATACAGTTCAATGAGATGGCTAATATCTTCATCAAGGAAATTACAAGATTACATGGCACACCAGTCTCTATAGTGTCTGACAGAGATAGTAGGTTTGTGTCTTCATTTTGGCAAGCATTTCAGAAATCTATGGGCACAAAACTCAGTTTTAGTACTGCTTACCATCCCCAGACCGACGGACAATCTGAACGTACAATTCAGACGTTGGAAGATATGCTTCGGGCTAGTGTTCTTGACTTTGGTGGTGAGTGGGATGAGCACTTAGCTTTGTGCGAGTTTGCATATAATAACAGTTATCATTCAGCTATTGATATGGCTCCATTCGAAGCACTTTATGGTCGTAGATGTAGAAGTCCCATTTGTTGGGAAGAGGTTGGTACTCGGAGTTTTAATGGACCCACGATTATCGCAGAAACAGCAGAAAAAGTCCAAAGAGTTAGAGAAAGGTTAAAAATGGCACAATCCAGACAGAAGAGCTATGCAGATAATAGAAGAAGGAAATTAGAATTTCAGCTTGGTGATTGGGTTTTCCTAAAAACCTCTCCTATGAAAGGCACGATTCGGTTTGGACAAAAAGGCAAACTTTCACCGAGGTACGTGGGACCATTTGAAATTAAGAGCCGGATCGGTGATGTGGCTTATAGACTGAAGCTTCCACAAGAATTTTCAGGAGTACACGATGTGTTTCATGTATCCATGCTTTGCAAATATGTGAAAGATCCGTCACACGTCATTCATTACGATGACATTCAGATTCAACCCGATACAACGTACGTTGAGCGTCCGCTCCGTATTATTGACGAAAAGGAACAAGTGCTGCGGACAAGGACCATTCGATGGGTTAAATTGCTTTAGGATCATCATGGACCGGAGGAAGCCATGTGGGAGCTTGAAGATCAAGTGGCTCGAAAATACCCCGAATTATTCACCCAGGTATGTTTCATTCGGAGGACCGAATGCTTCCTAAGGTGGGGGGAAATGTTACACCCTGAACCCACTTAATCTTGTTTATTCCTAATTAATTGTGTTTTATCTAAATTAAAACTACTTAGCTACTAATTAAGTTATTTAGCATAAATTAGTTTTTATATCAGTCTTTGGGTTAGACTTTGAGTGTTGGGTAGGTAGGTTAGACCCGATCCAACCCATTTAGGCAAAGCCGGGGATTTTTCGTAATTTTGGATTTTCTTAAATTACATCGTATGCACTTCATCTTGGCGTCATCGCGTGTATCTCGTCAAGCACGTTATTTTTCATATTGATCACTTTCTCATTAGACCTCAAATTAATCACTTAAGCTTTCATGTGACTCAAAGTGTAAATATGGACTTCATTCTGGAGTTTCTTTTAAAACTTGAAAACTGACCCTTTTAACAACAGAACCTCATTCGAACCTTTCATTTCGCATGAGCAGAGAAGCAACTCCATCTTCCTTGTTTCCTTCCTTCTCTCTCTTCTTCTCCTCTTGAATTGGGAACTTGCATGTGGGTGTTGACATTGGATTATATTACTTGATCATCCTCCTTACATACTCATGATATTATCTTGACAAGATCTTCTCTTTATTCAGCCATTTGCTACACTAGGTAAGAAACCCATCTCTTTTCTGACTTCTGGTTTACTAAATGAGTCATAGAGATTCATTCAGTTACATGCATGACATCTTAACCATTTCCTTACACAAATTTCTTGGTTAGGTTTGAGAAATTGGGGATTTTCTTTGTTTTGAGTCAAGAGGGTGATTGGTCTGAGTGTAAGCTTGGAAACAAGGCAAGTATAAGCAAGATTTATCAATACATATTATTTTATTTTTGATTTTGAATAGAAATTCATTTTTACTGTTGGTATTCAGCCTCTTTCATTCAATTTGATATAAGTATTGTAGATGACTCTTTCATTATGTGTGTATCCTTGAAATAGAAATGAGGAGATTGAAGTCTGAATGAAGAATAAGAAATGGAGAAATGTTGAAGAAGGAGAAGTGATGCAGAAATTCTGCACTGATGGGTTGCAGAAACGGGACAGCAGCAGCTGGGCCCACTAGGCAGCAGCCCAGGCCTGTTTTCTGGGCCATTTTCTGGGCTATTTTCTGGGCCATTTTCTGGGCTGTTTTCAACTCATTTTCGGGCTGTTTTCAACTCATTTCCTGGGCTGTTTCCAGCCTATTTCTCTCTGTTTTAAGCCCATTTCAGCCCTTTTTCCAGCCTATTTCTCTCTGTTTTAAGCCCATTTAGGCCCTATTGAAGCATGGAAATCCGGGATGAATACAATGAGTTAAATGATTTTGAATTCGTGAAATGTAAATGGGGAGTTTAGGTTATAGAAAGACCTTGTAAGACCTTAGCTTGGTAACCTTAAACCTTCCATCATGACTAATGGAAATTTTAAATCTCATGAATGTTCTTTGGAGGTCATGGACACTATTCATGAGGTTATCACCATACCATGGATGTTGGTTTAGGAATTCAATGTACCTTCTTCATACAATGTAGCACCAAATTAAGATAACAGTACATTGACCTTTTAAAACTACATCGGATTGGATGGGGAAGGACGGTGGATAGATAGAATAGGGTGGGCTAGTAATATACCTTGACTCTTTTAAATAATAATCCATGTGCATATTGATTACTATACTCATGACTTCACCTGCATAGGTTGCATTTTCCTCACATTATTATCTGAATTGTTATTACATTGAGTAGCTTATGATTGGAAACTAAGTGAAATGATTTTGTATCGAAGGACTGGATAGTGAGTCTACTCAAATACTGTTTATTGATTTGGATGAGTCGGTACTACTTAGCTTCGACCGGAGGATACCCGACGGGGTTGACTCCTGGTTTAGATTGTGAACGTCGCTGCGCAGTAGACAGTCTGGAGCACCGGAACTCCAGAACCCGGGTAGCCAGTTGAACCTTTGGCCGGGTCACTGGTGACATCCCAAAATGTGTGCCCTCAATGAGGGGATTTAGCTAATGTGGTTACCAACTAGATTGTACATGTTTTCATTTATCATTGATTCGTCAAGCATGATTAACTCGTCTGCACAATTGCCTAGTATACTGTCATTTGCTCTATTTTAATTAACTGTCATTAATTCTGAAATTGATATAATATGTGGAATGAATTATTGCTTATGCTCAGCTGAATCGTTGTATTCATCAGTTATCCTTGGTGTTACAGACGCAGGTCCCAATCCCGGTCTTACGGAGACCGAGGAGGGAAAGGAGGAGGCCGTTGAGGTACCTCCAGGCTTAGAAGAGTGGACGGCTGAGGGAGCTGTCTAGCTTTTGTCTTCGGAGAGCGTCATATCACCACTTGTTGATAGTACACTTTTGTTTACGTGAACCTAGTCAACATGATACTTGAACTAGATCCTATTTTGGTATTGTTGTTCATAGATACTTTTGTATTCTTGAGGTAGAGTGAGTTTTAATTCTCTACTTCTTGATAGTAATGAAATTATCTTTTGTTATTGAACTTGAACTTGGGACAGCTCATGATATGATACCTTTTTATGTTTAGATTTAATGCTTCCACTGACAAATGTACTAAGACAGGTGTCTATGAGCATGTTTCACACGTGCAAAGTGGAATTTTCTCCTTCGTGACTCATACTTGACCCGAAACAGGTGTGAGGAACACGGGAGTACGCGTGGCACACCTCGGGAATTACCTTTGGCCAGGTAATTTCGGGACCGGGATGTGACATTAAATGCATACACTCATGATCTAGTACGTATAGTTTAACGATCGACACTTCAGATAGATGTAAATTGTAATGCTACAAAGCTGCTGATGATGATATGAATTCAATTATAGAATAAGAAACGAAATCACAAGATTTCAACAGCAGTTTCATTCTTGATTTTATATGTGCACCCAAGAAGCAATTCTTGGTTTGATGAATATAGAAGAAAACCGTAACAAGAAATCCTCCTTATATTATAGGAAAAATGAAAAAGAAGAAGTGAAGAACACCATCAACGGTAATCCTTTTCTACAATTCAAAGATCCTCAAAGTTACTGACAAGCTAAAGATTCCAATCAAACACTAGAACAACAATCAATAATCCAGAAACAAAACCAAATTTAGAAAACAAAGCATAGAGAGAACAGAAGTTCTTCTACACATTACGAACCCATTATCAAGCCAAGAGAAAACTTACAAAGTATGTAACAAAAGCAAGAAAATCTTGAATACCTGAAGGTGGGTTCTTGTATTTCGATCCCAAGTTCATCCAGCGAGATTCTTGTTGAAAATTATCCCTCTGGTATCTTCTCCAACTGGCCATGCTTCTTGAAAGCGCAAAACAAAACGCAGTATTCAGTTTCCGGGGGACTGAAAAGAGATGGTTTCTCCTTCAGAAGAAGAAATCAGAGAGAAGTAGACTCAATTCTCACTTATTAACAGCAAAATCCAGAACTGGTTTATATCTTTTTCATGAAGCAATCGAGTTTAAATGCAAGTTTTGGAGCGGGAGATATATACTACTAAACAAGAGAGGGGCGGTATGATGAAGTATTTATAGAAAGCGGTCTCTTCTAACGGTCTATTATGTCGAAGTAATCCTTTCAAGAACAGCATTCATATGACCCGGCCCACTTAACCCTCATAACCTTTGCAGTATACTACGGGTCGGGTAAACTCATATAATTTTTATATCCAAATCTCAACTTATTAACAGTCCTCTAAGACTTTGGATATTTAGTGACACATTCTTGCTTTTTCATTTTAATGCCTTCCTTATATATCTCAAAAACCAATAGTATTAACAATAATGGGCAACTACCGTGAGGTTTGTGTTGGTTTTTTTTTTTTTTTTTTTGAGCGCGCACGCACACACACAAAAAAAAAAAAAAAAAAAAAATCACACACAACTTCTTTATAAAATATTTTTTTCCCTAAACTCCCCTCCCCCTTCCCCCATCCTCTCCCTCTCTCCCCTCCTCCCTTCCCCTCCCCCACTGCCCAGTCACCCCAACCCCACCACATACCCAGCCCGTTCCCCCTTCCCCCCTCCTCCCCTTACCCAGCCCAATCACCCCAATCCCTCCCGGGAGGAGGGGAAAGAGAAAAGGAAGAAATAAAGAAAGAACAAAGAGAATGAGGTGGTGGTGGGAGGGGATTCACGTGGTAGCAAGGAGATGGGAGAGAGAGAAAAAGAAAGAAAGAGAGAAAAATAGAAAGGGAAGATGGAGGAAATAGAGAGGGAAGAGGAGAGCTTGGTGGTGGCCGGCAGTGGGGGAGGAAGAGGGAGGAGAGTGGAAGGGAAGGGGGGACGGGTAGTTTAGGTAGGTTTTTTTTTTTTAATTTGTTTGTGTGAAGATGTTTTTCTTGTGTGCCAGTAGAATATCCCCTTTTTTTTTATATATATATAAAAATGATAGTTTTGTCCTTATATTCATGAAACAAAAATGAGTATGTTATTATTTACATAAATGGTCTCTCTTTTTCAATCACTCTCTCATGCACATGAAGCCTAATAATGTATTTTGAAACTTTTACATACCCAATGGTGGGTTGTGCATGTATCAGGTCAAACACAACCAACTATGAACACAAGTGTTAATTTTCATTATCATCGGGTTTGAATTTAATGAATTGGAACATGTATTGATTAAAAAAAGGGTTTATCTAGTGTTATTCTCCCATACAAACTAAATGTAATATAGCAAATGTCAACGTTACAAGCTTGAGACAAATTTTTTTTTTTTTTTTTTTTTTTTTTTTTTTTTGCATAATGGCAAATTGAATTAAGAAGGGGGAAAGGCCAAAGGCCACCAAATACAGAAAGGAGCCACATGGGGAGGAAAACAAAGCCTGCCCACAGAGCTAAAGAAACCCAAAGAGAATACATAGAGATGGATGGGAAAAGAGAAAACAAAAGAGCTACCTAAGAAACTGGCCAAACAGAAGCAGAACTGAACTCTTCTCAGGAACCAGAGCCACAGAGAAGGAGAAGAAAAGAACTATGGTAGCATTTGGTTCGCTGGAATGGTTGTAGGCATGAATGGAATGGATACCGGAATGACAATGGAATGGAATGAGGCAAGAATAGTCAATTCCATTCCAGGGTTTAGTACGCTGAGGAATCAATCCAGTAATGGAATTCTGATTCCTATTCCTGCGCTTGGTACGCTGGAATGCTGCCTGGAATGGAATCAAATTTACATAAGATTGACCAAAATACCCTTGTTAGATTCTACAGTCACATTTGCATTGTTTGTGGTGGATGATTTGGGGGTGGGCCCCATAAAGGTGTAGTGAAAAAGTTTGTAATTTCTCATAATAATATATTATTGTATTATATTATACTATTTCGGGATGGGCCCCACAATGTGTAGTGAAAAAGTTTGCATTATAATATTTTGGGGTGGGCCCCACAAAGGTGTAGTGAAAAATTTTGCAATTTCTCAAAATAATATATTCTTATATTATATTATAATATTTGGGGGTGGGCCCCACAATGGTTGGTTGAAAAAACCATGCAACATAGCCTCTTTTATAATAGTAGATAGATAGATATAATATTATGGGTGGGCCCCACAATGGTTGGGTGAAAAAGATATTATATTATTATTATTATGATATAATAATATATTATTATATTTTATTATAATATTATGGGTGGGCCCCATAATGGTTTGGTGAAAAAGATATTATATTATTATTATTATTATTATTATTATTATATAATATATTATTATATTTTATTATAATATTATGGGTGGGGCCCACAATGGTTGGGTAAAAAAGATATTATATTATTATTATGATATAATAATATATTATTATATTTTATTATAATATTTTGGGTGGGCCCCATAATGGTTGGGTGAAAAAGATATTATATTATTATTATTATGATATAATAATAATATTACAAGCGAGGGTATTTTGGTCTCAACAAAAAGTTAGAAAGGAATGGAATGGTGATTCCTTTCGTTCTTGGATGGAATGGTGATTCCCTCACATAAAGGAATGAGATTCCGGAGGTAATGGCCATTCCGCCCCTTTTTGGCGAACCAAATGCTAAAATGGTCATTCCGTTGGAATGACTATTTCATTCCGACCTCCATTCACGCGAACCAAACGCTACCTATGTGCATTGAGGAATTCAAAGCACTACCTAGAATAGCAACAAAACCACCTGAACAACAGAGCATCTCTGCAGCACCAAAATTTTGAGAAAACTGAGCCACTGAGCAAGAGAAGAAACACATCAAGGAGCATTGAGGACAAACTTGATCAGCCACAGAAAAATCCAGAACAACTGAGCTACTCTAAGCAGCTCCTCTCCCAGACTACACAGTCGCTGGGCGAAAACTCTCCCCAAATAGAACAACACAGAGCTCTTAGAGGCAGAAACACTACAAAACCAGAGAGGAAAATGAAAGCTCCACCCTGAATTGAAGCAGAACGCGCTAAAGCTACAGAACAGCACTAAGCACAAAAACTCCCAAGCAACACCCAGACAACTCAACTGCAGAACTGCATCAGAGCCCACAACAAGAACCACCCCGCTCCTCATCCACAACAACAGCCCAAAACAGATCCTCAAAGAAACTCAAACAAGACCAAAGATGGAGGCTACTACACTCAACTGAGCTGAGAGCTAAAGCACTCTGCACACCTTCACACAAAACAACCTTCAACTGCAACAGAGCAACTGCTACATCAGGGGACTTCTTAGAGGAGAAATATAAAGAGCTGGAATCAACATGGACAAATCAAAACCAGCCTGCTGAGAGAAATCAGCCTACATCCCACCCTAATGCCCTTAAAATAGGATGAGATGGCTGGGTCTTTCCTGTGGAAGAGATGGACATACCGCTGTAAAAGTCAGTGAAAAGCTTCTGAGCTTTCACCATGGAAGGCTTCTTACTGTGGTGTTTTGCTTCATTTCTCAAGAACCAAAGGATATTAATGGTTTGGAAGAATATAGTTGCAACTGAAAAAAAATTTTATCTTCTACATTTTTAGTTATAGTAGTCCAAATAGAAGAAGGAGAAAGAGGATTAGGGGTTGAAATTCTCATTAAGCTGATAACCCAGGAACACAAATGCTGGGATGTAAGACAGGAAAGGAAGATATGCCAATCTGTTTCACTGTTGCAGTTGCAGGAGTAACATCTTGAAGCCATAGAGATCCCATTGTGAATTGCCCAAGAATCTGTTGGAGTTTTCCTTAGGAGAAGACGCCAGCTGAAGCAAGATAGTCTAGGATTAATGAGCTTATTCCAAACTAGGTCGTACCAAGAAACTACAGCTTTTCTGGTTCTCAAAGTGTCCCAAGCTTGTTTTAGAGAAAGGGTCCCTGATGGAGAGCCTTTCCAAGTTAGTTTATCCGAGGTTGACAGGCTAAGAAGATCTACTTGGTTCGTTTGCTAAAGGAGAAAGCTCTGAACCTCTGCCTGGATGGAGGAAGGAATGACCCAGGAATTGTCTTGAATGAGATCTGCCACCCTATCATTTTCTGAGAAATGGAGGAGGGGAAATCTTTTAGCTATGGGATCGTGGTCTATCCAGTTGTCTAGCCACAGCAAGATGAAGTGACCATTCCCCAGAACCTAGCAGCTTCCTTGTTGAAGGACAGAAGCCAGAGATCTTATTTTCTTCTAAATACTAGAACCTACCTTGGGGCTTTCCGGAGAACCAAATGGGAGAATGCCTGGAATACAGATTCCTAAACCAAGTGGCCCAGAGAGAATCCGAAGAAGCCGCTGACCAGCCCAACTTCAGAATACAGGCCTTGTTAAACTCCTTCACCCTGCGCAGGCCTAGACCACCCTCTGCTTTGGGCACACAGATCTGGATCAAATTCACCAAGTTACTATGCTTTTTTTCACCACTAGAAGACCAAAGGAAGTTCCTCATGAGCTTTTCTATTTGCAGGTAGGTTCTGGAAGGAATTGGAATTACAAGGGAGGCATGAAGGGGGATGGAGGATAAGACATGCTTAACCAGAGTTAACCTTCCAACAAAGGAGAGACATTTAGCTTTCCAACCATCGAGCCTAGATTTAATAGAGTCCAAAATCTTATTAAAGTGGTAGTGCCTGGAGCTACCAAGGAAGAGAGGAACTCCAAGGTAGGTTGTAGGAAGAGAGGCTCTTGTGATTGGAAGGAGACCAGTGATCATTTGAGATCTTCTAGCTGAGCATTTTCCTAAATAGAGGTTACTTTTCTGAAGATTAAACTTCTGGCCATATGAGGATTGATACCTTAGAAGAAGCTCATAGATGTGTCTCAGCCCCGCCCTGCGGGCTTTTAAAAAAAGCAAGATGTCATCTGCATAAAATAGGTGGCAAGGGGTGGAAGGGACTGGGGAAACAAGCTCTATTTTCTTTGAGATTTTGAGAAGCTCTAATTGGAGGCTGAGGATCTCCTCTGCTAAAATGAACAAGTAGGGGGACAAAGGATCCCCTTGGCGCAGACCACAGGACGAGGGAAAGTAACCACTGAGGCTATTGTTGACTAGGACAGAGCCTCTAGTTGTACAAATCATCTCTTGAATCAGATTTATCCAAGCTTTGGAGAAGTTGAAAAACTTTAAGGCTCTAAATAGAAAAGTCCATTGGAGCCTATCGAATGCCTTCGAAATGTCCAGCTTCAAACAAACTGTGCCTCCCCTGATCTTGGAGTTGATTTTTTAGGTTAGTTCATGGGCTAAGGCTACATTGTGGTGTATGGATCTACCTTTAACAAAAGCGGATTGGTTTTAGGAAATGAGGGAAGGAAGAATGCTTGATAATCTTGAGGCTAGAATCTTGGAAGAAATTTTGTAGGTAAAGTTCAAGAGTCTGATTGGCCTAAAGTTATTGAAGGATTCTGGCGAGGGATTTTTAGGGATTAGGGATAAGAAGTAGGCATTGGTTTCTCTTAACAGACGACCAGTAGAGAAGAAGTGAGTGACTGCTGCTATGACATCATTACTCACAATTTTCCAACAATTAGTAAAGAATAGACCTGAGAAACCATCTGGCCCTGGAGAGCTACTTCTTTTAAGGTGGAAGACTGCCTGCCTAATTTTTTCATGAGAGGGGACTGCTACTAGAAACCGGTTTTGCTCCTCTGAGACAGAAGGTCCAAACATTTGAAAGAGGCCTTCATCAAGGATGATCGAATCAGCTTGGAAAAGATTTGAATAGAAGGAAACTGCCTGGACTTTTATCTGCTGGGCCTCTTCATTTTGAGTTCCATCAACCTTTATCCTATCAATGTGGTTGCGAATGCTTTTAGCTTTAGCTGAGAGGTGAAATTTTTTTGTATTTCTATCCCCATCTTGGAGCCACTTAACCTTTGCCTTCTGCCTCCAATGAGAAAGCTCGCCACTCAACCAATTGTGAAGGGAAGCTTTTGCAAGGTTCAGGTCTTTGAGAAGAAGATCACTGGGCTGGTCTTCAAAGGCAACTTCCTTAGCCAGGACAAGGGCCTCTGCTTCAGTTATACGGATCTTGAGATTACCAAAAGTTTCTTTACTCTAAGTCTTGAGGAACAGCTTGAGAGTCTTGAGCTTACTTGCTAATATGAACTGAGGAGAGCCATGATAGGGAGTAGCCCAACTTTCCTCCACGACCTTGTAGAAGGATTCATGAGAGATCCATTTTTCCTCAAATCTGAATGGCCTATTGGCAGAGGAGAGTCTTTGTCTATGAGCAAAAAGAATGGGGCTGTGATCTGATGAGATTCTTGGGAGATGGTTCACCATAGGATTTACAAAGGTGTCTTGCCAATAGGAATTGGTGAAAGCTCTGTCCAACTTGCAAGCCACAAGAGCTTGGCCCTGGCTGTTGTTTGCCAAGGTAAATCTATTGCCTCTGAACCCCACATCCTTCAACCCAGCAGCTATAGTCATCTCATAGAACTCCCTAACCGATAGGGGGAAGGGGGATGAGTGTTGGATTTTTCATTTGCCAAAAGAATTTCATTGAAATCTCCAATCACACACCAGGGCTTGGATGAAAAGGAACTATTGCTGAGGTAGTCCAAGAGATTCCATCTTTGCCTATAATCAGTAGAGCCATAAACTCCAATAATTATGCTAGGAGGAGATGAGAGGGAAGCTGAAAAGGAGATGGAGATGTGCTGAGAGGAATAATCCAAAAGAGAGAAAGATAGGTTGGAACTTTTGTTGCAGAGGCACCACAAAGAGTTTTCTGAATTAGAGAATGAAGGGGTATTTCCAAAGGGGAAGCCTCCATTTGAAAAGGAATCCAGGGTGGACTTTGGTTCAGAGAGAAATAGAATGTCTGGGGTGTGGGTGGCTAATAGGTGATTGACCATATTTTTTGTGGGGGTATTATTTATGCCCCTGCAATTCTAGTATATGACTTTAACCATTAAAGAACTTGTTTCGAGGAATGACTAGAGGAAGAAGATCCTTTGCTTTTGGATTTCCTTGAAGCTTTCACCTTGAAAGGGGAGAGGTCAACCACTAGGGAGATATCCTTGTTGGAGACAGGATTGGGGTGAGGAGAAGGTGTAGAGGAAGAAGTAGGATTTTGCTCTGGAATTGGGATTAGATCTAGGGTAATCCTCTTCAATTTGGATTTAGCAACTGACAGAATTTTAAGGTTGGCTGTAGAGAGAGTGGGGTTTGCAAGGGTATTATTTTCCAAAACAGAGAAGACATTAGAGCAGTCCAAGGTGGGAGCAGGGGTTTTTTCCAGGATCTAGAAGGCCACATCCGATGGAAGAGATGAGAGGGGATTGTCTATTTGGGGGGGCCCTGTGGTGTCTTCAATGTGGAGAGGCTTTTGGATTGGGTTCTCGAGGGCCAAATTAAGCTTTTGAGATGAGGCTGTATAAGGAGGTGGGGCGAGGTTTAGCTGGGAAGAGGAATTGGCTAAGGTTTGGGACTGGGAGCTGCTAGAAGGAGCATTGATTTCCTAGGAGACTTGAAGGATCCTTGTAACTTGCTGAATATGGATGGCCACTAGATCCTGGGTCGACCCTGATTTCCCAGAGCTGGAGATGGTATGGAGGGAGATTGCTGGAGTAAGGTGTACCTGAGTGATGTCTTCTTCCTCAGATTCCTGGTCCTTCAAGGAGATGGGGGCAATCAGCACAGCATCTTGAGTTGGTGTCTTCAGCAATCCTGGGCGCATTCTAAACGGACACTTTGCCGGGAGGTGTCCAGCCGATAAACATTTAGAGCATGGGATAGATTCAAATTGAATTTCTACTTGGACAGATCCCTCCCCTTCCAAGTCCACTGTAATGTTCTGAGGAGGTGTTTTTTCCACATTCAAGAGCACCTGAACTCTGGCGAAGGAGAACATCCTTTGCTTGGCTGTGATTTCGTCCAGGCAAATCAGCTTCCCAATTGAGGCTGCGATCGACATCAGGATATCACTGCTCCAGCAGTGATATGGTAATCCTTTTAGCCTGACCCAGACCGGGGCTTCCGAAGGCCAAGAAGATTCATCTTGGCCCGGTGACCACTGACGAAGGATCAGTTTCTTGCCATCCATTAGAAGGGGACTATAGCCAACCATCTCATCTTTGTCCTCTTTAGAGTAAAATCTGAAAATGAAGTTGCCTTTCTCTGTGAGGGAAATCAAACAAGGTGTCATGACCTGGGCCCGAGATCCAGTAACCCCGAGCCATGAGCCCATACTTACTCCCGTAAATCCCGAATTAACCGAAGTTAAAACGAAATCCACAAGGGATAACATTCTCAATAAACCTGTCAAATACACAAACCTGTGGAAACATTTATATTTGACAATACCAATTTACGATTTACATGTATACAAAATAATGTTCCTTATACATGTATCATTTCCATAGTTTACTCCAAAACATTGTACAATATCAATTAATTACATACCAAAATAATTATACAAAAGGATAACCTCTCAAAACACTTTTCCTTAATATTCTCTCAAAATGTTCCAATCTCTGTTTCGCTCTTGGATACCCATATCAAACGGTATCCCGGCCATTTCACTCGTTCAATCCTCCTGGAGGAACCTGAGCGGTCTCCTCCGCTCCCGACTAAGGCGCTGCTGCACCAGCAAGGGCAAACAGGCCTGTAATGCCATCAATAACACTAATGAACACGACGGTTCAACAATGTATAAACAGATCTTACAATAGCATACTAATCCATGAGTTAGACTCATTCAATCTATCAGTAACAGTTCTAATTCTAGATAAGTCTAAAAAGTTCCTACAATAACAATAAGCATACATAAAAGTCAATCATGTGGACATGTATAGGGTGGTCACTACCATAACATTCATTTAATTTCATTTACCATCTTCCCTCAAATGAAGGATTCATCATTACCATCTTCCCTCAAAAGAAGGATTCTTCTTCTAAATGGAAGGCATCGATCAATACCCATAGATACGATCGGAATTTAGTAGGACTTACTAGTGTCCGGGCCAGGGACAACTAGCATCACCACGGAGCTCCGGAACACCCCCAAATCCATATACTGCAGTAGGATTGATCATTTGTCTCATTTATTCATTCATTGAACTCATTTAGAGTTCTAATACAATAGCTAGGTAATGCCGGGGTCAATACTTTTCAATAAGTGATCCATTTCTGGATTCAATTCAATTCTACAGTTCCCTTCATAACAACGAAAGGAAATAACAGTAATACCAATCTCATTAGATTGGGACACAATGTTACAATGAGGGAATCTACAATCAATTATGATTCTATTTAATTCTTTCTCAAATCTAACAACCATATAAGTATAACCATTGGTCACCAAATGCACGTGTTATTCTTGATGGACATCACATTAGTAATTTTTTAATGTGTGCATTCTAATTCCCATAATTATCACCCATGGAAGTTTAGTCCACAATAAACTATCTATGAAATTCCTCCTTTATTATTCATAATTCTTATCGGTCTCACTTTACCCCATAATTAGTCTTAAAGTTAATTTAGGGAGCATTTATACTCACAAGGAGTGCTCCTAACTTATGCAAAAATCCAAAATTCACTCCCAATCGATCAGACCGTTAGGTCCGATCGATTGGCCAAATTTTTACTCACAATTAATGTGTCGGCCAGTATCAAGTTCACTTGGCGGTTACCTGGCGGTTAGCCAAAACTAGGTCGGCGGCTAGCCGAACTCTGGTCGACGGCTAGCCGAAATCTACTTGGCGGCTAGCCGAAATGTGGCTGGCGGCTAGCCAAAATTTTAGCGGTCAGCTCACGGTCAGTTTTCCAGAAGCTAACATTTCTGGCTCGATTTTTCAGTCACCTTACGGTTACTTTGCGGAAATTTCAGCTAACCGGATTTGGCGGTTAGCTTTCCAGAAGCTCACCCATTTTGTGAATCTCGACGGTTGGCTTCACGGTTAGCCCCCAGAACTCTATTTTCGAGCTTCAGAGCTTCTAAAGCAGATTTTTGACAATGAGTTCCTAGAACTCCAATCTCTCCAATACTCTACAAAATCCTAGAAAGTGTACACATTTGGAAATAAGATGGGAACCTCCGGTCCCCTCTTCACACACCATCCATTCACAACAATGCTTCTAATATCCATCAATCATTTCCAATCAATCTATAGAAATTATGTAAACTTCTACAAGGATTAATACTACAAGCAAGAAGATGTTTATACGTGCCTCTTGAAGTCAATGCACTCAATGCCCTCTTTACTAGCTTGCTTTTGAGATGGAGACTCCCAAATCTCAAACCCTAATGCAAGAAAACACCAAAAACACCACTCATAAGCTACTCATGCTAGGAACCTCTCCTCACTATTCCATATAACTTGGAAATCCTAGGAGAAGGCCAACTACTTACTTGTAGCTCCAAGCAAAGGGAGTTTGGGTTCTCTTTCGAGCTTCACATTTCACAAATGGAGGAATGGCTTAAGGAAGAAGACGAAGATAGTGCTACACTCCTTAAGAACCTCCTTGAATCTCTCCTAATCTTACTCTCGATGAAGGAGAATGAAAGAGGAAAAAAAAAAGAGAAGATAAAGAAGAAAGACGCTAGGGTTTTTTATGAGGTGAGATGAGGGAATGATTCATTTCATTCTATTATAAGTGTCTTTCACTCTAAAACCCCCATCCCATTATCATTATTACATTTTGAGTCAAATGAAGTCTCACTTGGCCCATTTGAGTCAAATGAAATCGTACCTATTATGAAAGTTAACGTACTATTCGAGATACACACGTTGGTATCAAGAATTTCTGTATTCGGCGAAATACGCGAAAACCCGTATTTATGTAAAAGTCCTTAGCCTACCTTATTTGAGTCTACACTCATTTTATTCAACTCAGTTCCGTTCAAATTCATTCCATTATGCTTAATGCATCAATTGAGACTAATTTGTCTCTCTTTGGTCCTTAATCTTCATTAGCTTAATTATTCATGTTTAATTAGCATTAATCTTAATTAATTAGCCTTAATCATGATTAGTTCGGGTCAGGGTGTAACACAAGGCCTAAACAGACGCCAGTTGGAGGTTACCCATTTTTCCATAGCTTCCAGAGACGGTCTCCTCCCTACAAATTTCCCAATTGCGGAATGCGAAAAGGAATGCCTGCTGGAGAGTATCATTTACTGAGGGATTTTAATGGTGAGATTGCCGTCAACCAGAACTGGGGGAGGAATGTTGGGAGGTTGGGAAATAACAGGGTGGGCGAGGCAGCTGGCATAGGTTTTTTAAGAGGGGGTAGGGATAGTAGATGGATTGCCTTTTGGGCTGGGATTATCTTGATTGAGGTGATTTTTTAGGGGGAACAGCTTCGTTTCCCAATGGGATGAGTGCCGGACGCTGGGAGGGGCGGCAGTTGAGGAAGGTTTTTGGGATTTGTGGATTTGGGATGGATGGGGTGGGGTTGGGCAAGGATTGGGTGAGTCTGTGTACTGGAGGTACCTGATGTAGTTTCCACCAGAGTTGGGTTTGGGAGGGGATTTGGGAGGGGAGCTGAAACAAGCTCCGGAGCAGAGTTAGGGTGAGGAAGGGTGCTGGATGGTGGAAGACTTCCTTGTAGGATAATGCCCTGATTTTGAAGATTTTGAGAGGGGATAGGGAATGGGTGGGGGCCCGGAATGATAATGGTGGGGATTTGCCGGTCGGCCTCCAGGGGTTTCGGCTTGGGGGCAGGCCGGGGAGCATGATGGCGAACGGGAGGCATGACTCTCCGAAGACTCTCAGACAATGTCAATTCCACTATTTGGTACGATGACAAAATTCATGGCGAGCTTGAGACAAAAAGAAGCCTTAAACCTTTTAAGTTATGCATGTAGGGGTAAGGAATTGGCAAAAAATTTCACTCTAAGAACTTAAGTTGGTTGCATGACTATTGATTTTAGGGACAATATATTAATTAAAATAAAAAAAAACAGGGATATATCACTTAATACTGAAACTATATGGCCTATTTGCAAATCATAGAAACCTTGGGACCGTTTAGTAAATTTATTTGTATAAAAGGAGGAACATTGGAAATTAACCGTTATTTAAAAGTAGAGTTGACTTTTTCGTTAAATGACAATGTTCTTTGGATAGCTGTGGTAATTGTAATTGAGCTTTACTTCATTGTGTTTGGATAATTTTACCGAGATAAAGTAAAAAATGAAAAGTGGAGAAATGTAAATTCTCAAAAATACTGATAAATACCCATAGAATTTTTGCAGGCATTTCATGTATGCCTAATGTGAGACTTTGATTCTAGTAGCTAGGGTGTTGACCAGAGTTTTTTCATTGCTTGGTTATCTTGGTTTTTTGTTTGCAAAACTGTAAATTTGTGTACAATATTGTACAAACTAAACTATTTTTTTTTCTCATACATACTAACGTACACCACTGGAGTAAGACAGCATCAACCACTTTTTTTTTTTTTGGCTTTTAAAAGCAAAGGCAATTCTTAGGATCATTTTTTTTTAAATACAATTTATGGCCACATCTGCCTTGTCGCATTTCCAATAATGTGCTCAATTAGATGGTAGGCCCATTGTTGTTTCTCGAAAATCTTACATTATATTCCCGGAAGATATTAGGTTCATCTTAAACAGTCTGAATTATCTCTAAGTAGGCCCTATGATGGAGCTTCCATCATATGTTAACCATGGTTTAAAATCTCAGTTTCGGTCGCGGTATCGGCCGGGCCGAAAAACCGATATGATATCGATATCGGTCACGGATATCAGTCCGTCGCGGTCGTCGCGGTGTGAATTTTTTTTTAATCCAAAAAAGTTCACAAAAATATCCAAAAAATTCAGAATATTAGAAAATGTTGGAAAACAATATTTTTTTCCATTAGTAACAACAATAATCAAATTCTCGGTCACCTTAAGTTATGAGTCCTGCTTGTGTCGCAGTTCGTTGTCTTCTCCAGTATTTCATATAATGCAACCATTATTGATGCTCATGATCAATTTATTAGTGTAAAATATAAGAAAATAAAGATAACATGTCAATAATTATTTAATACTAACTCAATCATCAAATAAGTTGTGAAATTCAAAACCTTGAAGATGACATATTAAAATCAGAAACATGATAGTGAGATAGATAAATCATAAAGCACTTAGGCATTAAAAGGTTCATAGTTTGCCTGAAATTATAGGGGACTAGTAGAGAGTAGAGACTAAAGAGAGATTGATGAGTATGAGTGTATGAGTATGACAGATTGACAACTTAGTTCCAAGTGAAAAAAAAGTTCAAAATGATATATTATAATTTAAATATTAAAAAATTCGAAAATAAAAAAAATTGCAAAAAAAAGTTCAAAATCATGTGTATGAGTAGATCTAGCATGAAAGTATGTAGATCTAAATTCTAAATGAAGAACACAATAAAAGTGACAAACCCAATGATTTCTATGCTTGATCTAAAAATAAAAAATAAAAAACACATAATAAAATGCTTTAAGCTGATTTTCTCTTACCTTAGATAATATTTTCTTCAAGAAATAGATGTAGGATTTGAAAATATGCAAGAGGGATGTGTGATGGAGTATGGCTGCTACTATGGGTAGTAAGGAGATGAGAAGAGAGGAAAATAAGATAAAGATGGGGAAAAAGATGGAAAAATTAGGGTTTTAACCCTTTTTATGACATCTCGTCCTATATTTTGAAATTATTGGCCGAGATATCGGTTCTCCCGATATGGACTTCTTCTCGGCCGATGTAGGCCAAAATTTTGACGATATTTACCGATATTGATATCTCGTGGAGATATCGGTCGATACCGGTTCATATCGGCCTGCCGATTTTTTAAACCATGATGTTAACCTGTTCCATAGCTTGCAAGTGTTAATTACATTTTTTTGGAAGACATTAAAATTTCTTTTGAAAGATGGAATTAATCATGTCGCTTAATTGAAAGGTGGGATCCACTTATATTGCAATGAAATTTTAGGATATAACATTGGAGATTTGGAGGGAATGACTTTCATTTTGAGCGATTCTTAATATCATTACATGGGCTATGATGGAGTAAGGAAGAGAGTTGTCTTCCTCACCACCGATTCAAAGTTGAGAGAGATGAAGTAATGGAAGGTGATGGGCCAGACCTAAATGGCCCAGTCCATACTGAAAACCCGAGCTCAAATTTAAAAGGACCAGCAGGCCCAATAAGATCCAGGCCCAGTAAAACTCATCAGCTTGGCCACGTCATCGAGAGAGCATCCGGGAGCCTCACCCTCATCGCCTTGGAAATAGTCAACCCTCATCTCATCTTTTACCAAGTCTCGTGGAGAGCATCTCAACCACCTCGCCCGTTGAGAAGAAGTCGTGAGCTCCACTGAAATAGTCATTCAGTTGCTATAAAGTCGCCCCAACCTGTTAGGGGGTGACTATAAATTATAAGCCCCACCAACACTTGGGGGGCATCAAACTCTCACCTAAGCACAACTCTCCTCTCCCTCTCAAAGCTTGTACTCTCTGTACACTTGAAATAATAAAGTACCCGGCAACCCCATCCATTCAGAAGTGGACGTAGGTTACATTGACCGAACCATTATAATTCTCGCCTTCTTTCTCTACTTTAATTACTGCCTTTATTTCTAATTACTTGACAGGTGGTGTGCAAAGTCAATTTGTGCATCATCAGTTTGGCGCCGTCTGTGAGAAGGACTAAATTCTCACTTCAAAACACTCTCTCTGTTGAACTTATGGCGATCACCACCAGATCGATGAATCGACCTGAGGATAATCCATCACGAGAGGAGGAGGTTGCTCCTCCACCTACCAACCCTATCCCAAATGCTCCTGTTCCAAATCCTCAGCAAATGTTGGAGACCATGCAACAACTGGTGTCCCAAAACCAGCAGATCCTGCAACTCATGCTCGTCGGACAAGGAGGAGCACAACTTGGAGGAGCACAGTTTGGAGGACCTCAAGGAGCTCCACGCCTGGGGCATCAAGGAGCCCCACATCTTGGTGCTCCCCATCTATGTGTCCAAACAGGTCAGGGCGCCCCCTTTGGAGTCCCCTTGGGCGCCCCACATGGGGAAGCCCATCATGAGGGACCCCCACCTCCTCCTCCTGCTTCCCATGGTGAGGACCCTCTTCTCTAGGAGGATGAAGGTGAAAACCAAAGCATGGAGAATGGGAGTCATTTCCATGATCATTCCAGAGGAGCCCCCAATCACCGAGACGAGAAAATTAAGGAAGTGCAAAATCAGCTGGGTGACGTCTTCAAAGCCATGAAAGCGCAAGGACCTGAAACAGTGGACTACCTCGTAAGGCAAACAGACACGCTTTTCAAACCTAACGTGGTGAACTACCCACTTCCTCAGAAGTTCAAAATGCCATCCATGGAGACCTTTGACGGAACGAAGGATCCACAAGACCACATCGAAACTTACAAAACTCTGATGCAGCTACATAATGTCCCCGACGAGATCATGTGTAGGGCGTTCCCAATCACATTGAAGGGTTCCGCACGACAATGGTTTGCCAAGCTCTCCCCTGCTTCCATTGCCTCCTTTGTTGAGCTGAGCAGGTCCTTCATGTCGCACTTTATCGAATGACGCCACAACCAGAAGCCTGCCACCCACCTGCTCAGTATAAAACAGGACAGGAACGACAGCCTGAGGAGCTACCTCACTCGTTTTAACGAGGAGGTACTTCAAGTCGAAGAACCCTATAACAAGGTAGCCATGACAGCCTTCTTGGGAGGCCTCCGCTCGTCAGGCCTCCTCTTCTCAGTAATGAAGCGCCCACCAAAGAGCATGCCAGAGCTGCTAGCAAAGGCCCAAAAGTACATGAATGCTGAGGACATCACAACGGCCAGATGAGGTGAGTCCTCCAGAACAGGGGAGAAGGGGAAGGAAAGGGACAGGGACGACAAGAAGGAGACTAGCAACAAGCGAAGCAAGATAGAGAGGGTACCTGTCAAAAATCGGCTCGGTCCTGCTCATCAGAGAGACCGACAAGCCTTCACTCCCCTCAATGCCGCTGTCGGGCACATCTTATTCCAGATCCAGGATGACCCCGCCATAAAATGGCCTGGGAAGATGAAGTCTCCTCCAAACCGCAGGAACCCGAATAAGTACTGTCGCTTTCATCGCGATCATGGCCATGACACGGACGACTGCTATGACCTCAAAAGACAAATTAAGGACCTCATTCAACGTGGTTACCTACGCCAGTATGTTAATGGTAGAGGACAGGCGCCACCACCGCCTCATAACCAGGAAGATCAACAGCCCATTGGGGAAATTCACACTATCTCGGGAGGATTAACAGAGTCACTCTCTGCCATGAAGGCCCACGCTAGAAAGGCAAGGCACCTCGACGAAGTGCGCCCGTCCAAGGTGCCCAGGCACGGCGTCAGCGAGGTCATATCCTTCTTAGATAAGGACTTAGAAGGAATCCAGCACCCCCATGACGACCCTCTGGTGCTCACCATGACTGTTGCCAATTTCCAGGTGTGCAGGATCCTGGTGGATAGCGGCAGCTCTACGGATATCCTATTCGCAGAAGCTTATGACAAGCTCAACCTGGGCAGGGAGAGACTGCAGCCTATCAGATCACCCCTCATTAGGTTCTCAGGGGAAAAGGTGTATCCCCTAGGGGCCATCACCCTACCAGTCACAACCGGAGTAGCACCCCGAAGCTCCACAGTCATGGTCAACTTCTTAGTAATAAGTCCCATCAACCTACAATATCATACTAGGGCGACCTGCTCTCAACACATTAAGAGTTGTCCCCTCCACCTATCATCTCATCCTTCGCTTTCCAACTCCAAATGTAGCCGGGGAGGTCAGAGGGGACCAGGTAGCAGCAAGAGAGTGCTATGTCTCCTCAATGAAGACCAAGAAGCCACAGGAGGCGTTGCAAGTTGAGATCTTTGACCCAAGGGATGATGCCACCATAGAAAGAGGAGAACCAGTGGAGGAACTCACCTCTGTGGTCTTAGATGAGGAGCATCCAGACAGAAGAGTATACATCGGCTCTTCCCTTTCAGAGGATCTGGTTCGCCAGCTAATAGACTTTCTGAGACATAGCATGGACGTTTTCGCATGGTCACATGCAGACCTTGAAGGAATTGACCCTGAGGTCGCCACCCACCACCTCAATGTCGACCCTCGCCACAAACCTATTGGCCAGAATCTAAGGGCGCCTCCCCTGAAAGGGCCCAAGCGATGGACAAGGAGGTGGGGAAGCTAATAGAGAATGGGGCGGTCAGGGAAGTAGCATATCCTGAGTGGCTCTCAAATGTGGTAATGGTAACAAAAACCAATGGGAAGTGGCGCCTCTGTGTCGACTTCACTGAGCTCAACAAGGCGTGCCCAAAAGATAGCTATCCGCTACCACGAATTGACCTCCTCATCGATGCCACAGCAGGGCATGAACTGCTCACCTTCCTAGATGCATATTCTGGATACAACCAGACCAGCATGCACCCCCCAGACCAGGAGAAGACATCATTTATCACTCCAAAGGGGACCTACTGCTACAGGGTCATGCCTTTCGGGCTGAAGAACGCAGGTGCAACCTACCAACGGCTAGTGAACAAAATGTTCCAGTCTCAGATCGGGCGAACAATGGAGGTTTACGTGGACGACATGTTGGTAAAGAGCCTCGCCGCAGCAGATCACATTGACCACCTTCAAGAAACTTTCAATGTCCTCGGTCCAATCGTATGAAGTTAAACCCTGAGAAGTGCGCCTTTGGCGTAGGATCAGGAAAGTTCCTAGGCTTCATGGTCAACCAGAGGGGAATTGAGGCAAACCCCGACAAAATCAAGGCTATCCTTGACATGAAGTTGCCCTCCTCCACCAAGGAGCTCCAGCGCCTCAATGGGAGAATCGAAGCACTTAACAAATTCGTCTCCAAATCTGCAGACAAATGCTTGCCTTTCTTCAAGATCCTCCAAAAAGCTTTTGAATGGGGACCTGAGGCAGAGGAGGCCTTCCAAAGACTCAAAGCCTACTTGGCTGCACCTCCCCTCCTTTCGCATGCTACACCAGGTGAGGTCTTATATTTGTATCTTTCTGCTTCCCCGTCAGCAGTCAGGTCCATCCTCATCAAAAACCATGATGGAGTGCAAAAGCCCATCTATTATGTGAGCAGAGCATACCGAGGAGCAGAAACCAGGTACTCGGGACTAGAGAAACTAGCGCTCGCCCTCATCTCGACGGCAAGGCGCCTACGACACTATTTTCAGAGCCATATCGTCATTGTGATTACGGACCAGCCTCTAAAGAGAGTTTTAGGAAAGCCAGAAGTATCCGGGAGACTCCTTAAGTGAGCAGTGGAATTGGGCGAGTTCGATATCCAGTACCAACCAAGGGTGGCCATCAAAGCACAAGCTTTGGCAGATCTTGTTGCTGAGTTTACACAAGCAGAAGGGGAGGGAAATGAGCCTTCCACGTCTCAGACATCGAGCCCGAGCACACAAAGCAATCTGACACCCGGCAAAGACATCCAGAAGGGCAGGCAGACACTCCCAGGTGCCCAGAGGTCCACTCCAGGCGCCCAAATCTCCATCCCAAGCGCCCATGCATCTCCCCCAGGCGCCCAGACACTCCTAGGCTCCCAGAGGTCCATTCCAGGCACCCAGATCTCCATCCCTGGCACCCAGACTTCCACCTCAGGCGCCCAGACAATCCCAGGCTCCCAGCCTGGTGCCCAGGTTCCCACTGGGATCTCCAACTCTTCCTCTCTGCCACTTTGGAAGCTCTATGTTGATGGCTCCGCGACCAGTGAGGGAGGTGGAGCAGGCCTAATTCTGATCAGCCCCGACGGTACTCCCCTCAAGTATGCAGTGAAGCTCCACTTTACTGCTTCCAACAATGAAACATAGTATAAGGCCCTCCTCTCTGGCCTAAGATTGGCAGTCAAAATGGAAGCCCAGCACCTCGCCGCTTACAGTGATTCCCAACTGATAGTTAATCAAGTAAAGGGCGAGTTCGAAGCAAATGGAACAAGAATGCAGGAGTACCTTGGCATGGTGAAAAACTTGATCATGAGGTTCCAGTACTTCCAAATCTGTCACATCCCAAGGATAACATGGCAGCAGATGCACTCGCCAGGCTTGCCTCATCCTCGGAAGCCCCATCAGGAGAACCAGCATTCATCGGTCACCAGTTCGAGCCAAGCAAGTTAGACGTGGACACCACAAACGTCAACTGCACTTTCGCCGAATCAAACTGGATGACCCCATTAAGGGCATACCTCCAAGAAGGTACATTACCAGATGATCCCCTCGAGGCCAGGAAGCTTAGGGTGAGAGCTTCCAAATTCACTATCTTACAAGATATCCTCTACAAGAAAGGTTACTCCTTGCCATTGCTGCGGTGCCTTTCACCTGAGGAAGCTAACTACGCCCTGCGGGAGATCCATGAAGGAATTTGTGGGAATCACTCTAGAGGACGCTCCCTCGCCTACAACGCACTCAGACAAGGTTACTTTTGGCCTAGCATGGTAAAGGACGCTAAGGAATTTGCCAAAAAATGCGACAAGTGTCAACGCTTCGCCACTGTGCCTAGGCAACCACCGGAGGAGCTGACAACCATTTCGAGTCCGTGGCCTTTCTCCAAATGGGGCATCGACATGCTGGGCCCCCTTCCTTTGAGTAGAGGACAATGCAAATTCGTAGTGGTCGCCGTCGACTACTTCACAAAGTGGGCGAAGGCAGAACCCTTAGCAAAGATAACAGACTCCAAGGTTAAAGACTTTGTCTGGAAAAACCTGGTCTGCCGCTTCGGGATACCCCGCGCCATTGTCAGTGATAATGCAAAGCAATTCGACAATAAGCTCATCAACTCTTTCTGCTCCGACCTTTAGATAAAGCAGCCTCATTCCAGCACAGCACACCCGCAGGCAAACGGGCAAGCAGAAGTCATGGTGAGAACTGTGCTCCGCAACCTAAAGACAAGGCTCGAAAGAGCGAAGGGTCTTTGGGTCGACGAGCTCCCAGGTGTATTATGGGCCTATCAAACCACGCCAAGAACTCCTACTGGGGAAACCCCTTTCTCCCTCGCTTTTGGAACTGAGGCGGTCATCCCTGTGGAGATAGGGGTGCATTCTCTAAGGGTCCAATACCACGACCCCATCACCAACGAGGAAGGACTCCGCATCAACCTCGACTTGGTGGAGGAGGCAAGGGAGATGGCTGTGGTCCGCAACGCGGAGTACAAACGATGCATGGCAAAGTACTACAACTCGAAGGTGAAGCCTCCTTCCTTCCAACCAGGAGACTTGGTCCTCAAGAAGGTGATCCTCGCCACAAAGGATTCACGCGAAGGAAAGCTGGGATCGAATTGGGAAGGGCCTCACCTCATAACAGAAGTGGTGAGGCCAGGCACTTACAAGATCCAGGATTCTGAGGGGAAGGTCTTGCCCCATCCATGGAACGCGGAGCACTTGAAGAGGTACTACCAATGACACCTTGAGAGAGTCAAAGTAGTAGAAGTTGGGGGCTTGATTTTATTTCCTACCTTTTTTGGGATTATTACCCAATATTGTTTAACAATAAGCAGTGGATGAATAAAATTTTCTACGTTTTACTCCAAAAAAGATCCTTGCATTTTCATTCAATTTCAAAGGAGTATCAGTACAAAAGTTAGGCTACAAACAAACTGCCTTTCTAAAAAAAAAAACCAGAAGTCCCCAACACCCTAATCATTCTCATAGTCGTCCTCCTCCTCCTCGTCATCCTCAGCATCATCAGAGCCTCCATTACCATCATCAGGCGCCTCGGTTGGCACGAAGCCTGAGAGGTCAATACCAGGGAAAGCAGTGGATATCTTCCCTCGGAGCTCATCATAACCATCAATGAAGGCATCTGCAAGGCCATTCGCTAAGTCCCTTTCAGCTATGGCAGCCCTCTCCTCAGCCTGTGAAGATCTCTCATGAGCAGCCTCCACGGCAGCCTCTCTGAGCATCGCCTTCTCACGGGTCTTTGCAAGCTCAGCCTCACTGAGCGAAGCCCTCTCACGGGCCTTCACAAGCTCAGCCTCCCTGAGTGCGTCCCTCTCATGGATCGCCAAGAGCTCAGACTCGAGCTTAGTTGCCCTCACATGGGCCTCCTTAAACTCAGCCTTTAGCTTGGTTGCCCTCTCATGGGTTGCTGAAAACTCAGTCTCAAGCCTGGTCGCCCTCTCACGGTTCGCCATGAGATTAGCCTCGGAAGCCCTGCCAGCAGCTTCAAGAGTAGTAATCCTTCCTCGAGTAACAGAGAGCTCCTTTTGCATCACTTCATTGTTCTGTTTCAACTGATCGTGAGATCGGGTCCTTGAAAGCAAGCAGACAGATGCAGTCGAAGCCTGAAAAGATAAAAGACAGAGGAAATGACAGCATAAGAAAAGTTTGGAGAAAGGGAGACAGCAGACCCTTACCTGAGCCAGACCTTACAAGAAAGTGTCGATAATCCCCTCGGTGCCTAGAGTATTAATCTGAGTAACTTCGGGCGGAAACACAAACCTCCCGAGCTTTTCCCTGATGACCAGCGGGTTGCCCAGCATGGGACCAACCCAAGTCGGCACCCCTGTAAAAGTTCCCATACGAGGAGTACACAAACTAGGGGCAGAAGGTGTGGCCGTCAAGGAAGACTCCGGAGTAGCAGTCGCAACTGAAGAGGTCACTAGCTGAGGAGGCACCACCGGAGGGGTCACTTGATGGGAACACGCCCGAGGCTCTGCTGGAGGGGTTGCTAGAGGAGAGCTCACCTCGGGCGACACCGGCGGAGAGGTCACCTAGGAGGCATTACCCGTCCTCGCCGCCTTAGAAGGAGGAGGGCTCCTACCAGAAAGGCGGGACCCAATCACTTTTTTATCTATTTCTGTAAAAATAAAGTATTACTTAGATGAAAAACACCAGGTAAACAGAAAAAGAAGTGCTAGAGAAGTAACATACTCTTTTTTTTCAAAGAAGATCCCGGAGAGGGTCCACCAGCCCTACCACTCTCTTTAGGCAAAAGAACTCCCAAGTCTTTATCAGGATAAGCCCTCATGGCCTGCAACTTCCACTCCTGATCCATGGAGAGCACAGGCGGATCTGCAAAAGGACGATGGGTACACATATATAAAAAAAAAAAAAAAGAAAAGAACAAGTGAAAGGCATACTGTTTTTTGGCGACACCCCATCGTGTTGGTACCAAAGCCCGATCTGACTCTGAGACCCACTCGCCGCCAATAAATAAGAAGCGAGATTTCCAACTATGACAGTTGGAGCGTAATCCTGTAAGCAACTTACCACCCCTCGTGGTAAAATAGTACCACCCCTTGTTAGGGGCAAGAGACTCGCTCAAGTTATAGGCTGCATGGAACTCCACAGGAGAAGCATCCTCATGATGCACTTTCCTCCACAATGCAAGAAAGCCCAGCAAAACTCTCCAACCA
Source organism: Umbellularia californica (assembly GCA_028538565.1). Classification (NCBI taxonomy): domain Eukaryota; kingdom Viridiplantae; phylum Streptophyta; class Magnoliopsida; order Laurales; family Lauraceae; genus Umbellularia; species Umbellularia californica. Next base: position 70,071,378 of record JAPQWN010000005.1, read on the forward strand.
TTGGGCGCCAACTGCCCCGGGGTCAATGAAAAGTAATGCAGAATGTGACAAACGGAAAAAGACAAGGGGAGCCTGAGCCCAACTTCAAGCATCTCCTTGTAGATGACAATGTCACCAAAGGAGTCATCGCAAGCAGGCTCATCCATCTCAGCCCGGTGGCACAACACAGTTGGAGGAATATGATAAGCAGAAATAATCCTCAGAATATCGTCATCAGTATTGAGCAAACTAAAAAGAGTATTTACTTTGGACCCGTCATCGTCAATAGCAGTTTTGCTTCGATACTTTTTGTTGCGAGGGTGCAAAACTTTACCTGAGACATTGCCAGGAGGGCTAGGAATCTGATTTTGTTCCACGTGAGTAGGTTGCTCGCCCAAGCTACCCAGCCCCAAAGAAGGCTCGCCTGAACTGCCTGACGCCAAGAAGAGCTCGCCAGGTGCTTCACGCGCGCCCAATGCCTCACGCCTGCCATGCTCGCCCGAAGCCTTGCGCCTGCCCAGATCCGTGCTCAAAGGGGCACCCATGCCCACTCTCTCCTCCCTCACCTTTTCCCTCGCCTCATCTTGCTCGCCTAGCACGCGAGCTGCTCGCCCATCGAGGACAACACCTTCGGCGCCTGTGGCGCCACAGGCGCTGACCAGCAACGCCTGCAGCGTCCAGAACGGCGCCAGCAACTGCGACACCCAGACCGGCTCCACCGCCTCCTTCACGAGCTGTTCGCCTTCTGCACCTTGCTCACCCAAATACTCCATCATTCCGAAGACTTCAAGCCCTGCCTCCCTCCTTTCAAGTCTCTATGGAATGGGAAAAGCTTGAGCTCTCAAGGCTTACAAGAATGGGGTTTCAATCTCTAGATGAAGGAAATGGGTGGAATAAAGAAGGAAGCTCCTATTTATAGCCTAGGGTTTTCAAAGAGGGAAAAGCCCAAATTGAAGGTCAAGGGCTCTCCTAAAAATCCAAGTAAAAATGGAAAAAACTGGAGGTGTGCAGCGAGGCGAAATACATCAGGAATGGAGAAGGAGCCTTGGTATCTAAAATGCCCCCTTCTCAAAGTTTCCTTAGACACGGGGCATTGGGGGGCAAATGATGGGCCAGACCCAAATGGCCCAATCCATACTGAAAACCCGAGCTCACATTTATAAAGACCTAGCAGGCCCAATAAGGTCCAGGCCCAGTAAAACTCATCAGCTTGGCCACGTCATCGAGAGAGCATCCGGGAGCCTCACCCTCACCGCCTTGGAAATAGTCAACCCTCGTCTCATCTTTTACCGAGTCTCGTGGAGAGCATCTCAACCACCTCGCCCGTTGAGAAGAATTCGTGAGCTCCACCGAAATAGTTATTCAGTTGATGTAAAGTCGCCCCAACCTGTTAGGGGGCGACTATAAATTATAAGCCCCACCAACACTTGGGGGCATCAAACTCTCACCTGAGCATAACTTTCCTCTTCCTCTCAAAGCTTGTACTCTCTGCACACTTGAAATAATAAAGTACCTGGCAACCCCAGCCATTCAGAAGTGGACGTAGGTCACATTGACCGAACCACTATAATTCTCGCTTTCTTTCTCTACTTTAATTACTGCCTTTATTTCCAATTACTTAACAGGTGGTGTGCAAAGTCAATTTTTGCATCATCAGAAGGTGAAGTCATCTTGTCTTTTTTTTTTTTTTTTTTCTATACCAAATCCCAAACTATTTTCTTACAAATTGTTTTTTTTTCTTCAATCCCAAATCCTTTGCCCACCTCTGCAACTTGTTTTCTTCTTCAATCCCACATCCTTTCCCCACCACTGCTCCTTCTCCCTCACCTTCCTCTTTCTCATTCCTCATATCTCTCTCTCTCTCTCTCTCTGCCTGAGGGAGGAGAAGAATCTTGTCTAGTTTTGTCTTTCAAGCAAATAGCATCGGATTTACTAAGAAAGACAAAAGCAAATAGCATCGGAGGATACTTTCCAGTAACTTGAAAGGGAAGTTTTTACTTTTTAAAGAACTTTTCTACTTCACTGCTGCAACGTCACAGCCAAAGATTGGATTTTTAGAAAGTTAATGTACGGGCTCCACTACCCTTTCCCATCAAGTGAAAAATACCAAAGACGCCCGGTTTAGAAAACCGATTCTTGATACTCAAGTATGTTTTCCCACTGGAATCTTGCCACTCAAGTTCCAATTAGGACAATCAGACACCGTCCTCTCTATAACTAACATCTGGCTGTTTCCTCTCATGTAGCATCATCCGTCCTCCATAACTTGATTACTTCTCACTCAAAGTAGAACCCAGTTTGAGCTTGCATCCGTTTCTTGTTCCTGTACTTATTTTGTTTCCTAATCTCTTCTTCTACTAAAAAACAAGTCTCTTTTCTCTCTCTCTCTCTCTCTCCAGTTTGTTTCTCCTTTCAGAAAAATATGGGCAATTGGAGACGAGACCACAGAGAGAATTTTCAGCAAGAATGGCCCCCGATAACTCCGGAATCCAAATACAAGAAGCCACCTTTAGGTATTCAAGATTCTGTTGCTCCAGTTCCTTACTTGTAAGTTGGGTTTTGACCTATTAGTCTAAAATTCAGATAACTTTTGTGCCCCGGTCAACTTGACCCTGGTTAATTTTTATTTTTATTTTTCACTTTTGTGCCCTAGATGCCATGATATTATGGGAACTGTGTATGTTACCAAAACTAATAAATCCAACGATATCATGGGATTTAGTTAGATTTTCAACTTTTAACATTTGGATAGAATTTCAACTTCTAATATTTGGATCCCATGATATCATGGGTTTTTAGGGATCAAGGGAAAAAAAAGAAAAAAAAGTGTACTAAAGTCAAACGGCTCCGGCGACATTTTATGAATTTAGTTCATGAAATTGGAGATTGACTATTTGGTTAAAGGGCATTAAAATGTCAAATCCCCATTTTTATATTGTTTTTTTTGTTTTTCTTCACAAGCAGGGAAGTTTTACATGGAAGAAGACTTGTCTCTAGAGCCTTTTTTAACCTCCTTTTGTCATCATTTCTCATTCTCAGGTGTTTTCTTTTTGTTGGTTGCAGGGTGGTCGGGGCAACCCACTGTTCCTTCATGGGAGAAGAGATTCTACACTTCTGTATGCAAAATCCCATGGAAGGAAATCTGTGAAAGAAATATATTTCTGTTCTCCTACCAAAAAGTTTTGGAGTGGAACGATTCAGCCGGCCAAGAGGCACTCCAGAATGCAAAGACCAGGTTCTGGGCCGAGATTAATGGCCTTCCCAGTTATGTTCCTCTGCCTGACCCAGATCGCTACATTGATGTTATCGACTGGAGCTCGTCCATAGATCCTAAACTGTTGTCAGCTTTGGATGGAGAACGTACAGTCTCTGAGCATGATGAGGATGATAGAGAACGTCAGATTCAGTATTCTGCTCTTTGGAATCAACCTATCATACCCACCGGATGGGGTGATGATGATATATATATGACAATCCCGTCATCAAACCTAGCAGTAGCAATCAGCCCAATGGGCCCTAGATGTGAGAATTACAATAGTAATGTAAGGGGTCACCGTGGTGAGGAAAATAAAGTTGTATAAGCTGATTTATGGGACAGTGATTAGAATGAAGTTTGCGATAAAAATTATAATGATACATGGGAGAGTGGTGCTATGGAAAACAGAGTGGCAGTGAATAATTCATGGAGCAATGGAAATGGTGAAAATAGCAATGTGACTATGGGTCAAACTGTTGCAGAGCAAACTCAACCTATTCATATAGGTTGAAGAGGATTTTTTCCTCAAATCTCAAAATGATTCTTCTTCCTCTTTTAATTGCTGAAGTAGGTTGCACGAAACAAGCCAGTTTGCTAACTATACTAATATAGTCAAGTCAAATAAAATTAATTTTGAAGAAAGAATAAAATATAAGTGGGTTATGAGGGTATTTTATTTTTAATTGTTTGTTATAGAATCTTTTTGACCTCTTGTATGGAAAAATATAGTTTTTTTGTATATTAGCGGATAAAGTAGTTGCTTTTTAACTTTTTGTATGAAAAAGATGGAGGGAGTTTTGAATAAAGTACATTTGATGTGACATCTTGTCTGAAAAATAGAGGCTTTACTTGACCTTGATTGTATTAGTAAAGTGCGAAACGGGCCCAAACTCAACTTAGCCATTGAGATAAGGCTTGAGATTTAATATGGGCCATTGACTTGGACCAAAAAAAAGTCTAAATTACCCTTAACAAATGGGCTACATAACACATACGAAGATGAAAATCAAAAGAAGTAAAAGACACCATAATGGGCCAGGCACATATATACTAGTCTCCCCTTCCATAAGTCTTTTCCAGGATACAAAATCCATAGTACAAATTTTGAATACTCTTGTTGATGTTTATATAACTTGATGGAATCATTAGATGCTTCAACTAGGTATTTGCATTGTCCGTCTGCAAACTTCAACCATCTATCGTTCATCTTCAAAGATGAAGTCAAGAAAGGGATTTCAATGAACAAATCTTCTTGTGAAATCACTAGAATAATTGATTTGGTTTTTGATGAGTAACCTGTCAGTTCTAGAATTGGCATTATGATAAGATTCATCAGGTGATCAAACTCCTTCTTAAGCAAATCTTAGTCTTCAACTTCCACTTGTCCATCATTTGCCTCTTCTAACTTTTGATCTCTTGTTCACATGTTTCATTCAGTTGTGTCTTGAGATCTTCTGATTCTTCACTCCCCTTTTCAATGCCTTTGATCAAGGTTTGTAAAGCTTTTGGCACATTCATGATTTTTGTTTCCCTCTTCTCCATCGTTTTTTTACTCCTTATGCCGGTATTTTCCATCTTGAGACTTTAGCCATTTAAGTTTGTGCTCAATACTACTAGATAGTATATTGGTATGCTTCATGAATGGTTTGGCAGGGCTTAATACTCTCAGGTGCCTGCTCTCAAACCTCTATATAATGAGATAATTCACGGGTTGGGTTCTCATCAAGTGCACATAAGATATGCAGATCTTGAAATTGATCAGTCTGGTCATCAATGAACTGCTCCAAAATTTGTTTCTGAACTGCTCAAAGTAGAACTCTTTTTTCATAATATTGATTACCATATTTGAATGGATTTACAACAGCTTCAATGTATCACATATTTACTATGGATGTGGGAAGGGCATTAAAAAAAATTGCTCTTCAAAATATGTTGATCTTATCATATTTATGATCACGCATGTGAAAACGGATTTGAAATCTGAGTTCCAAAAGATGTTTCTACCCACAAATCTATCTCTTGGACCAACTCTGTTGACATCAGGGAAAACCCAGAAAAGCTGAACCCTCTTCTCTTTTGTAGAAACCGAACAGCCCCCGTAGCCCCACTATTTTTATCCAAGGCTTCTAATCAAAAGTCTTTCTCTCTCCACTTGTTAAGCACCAAGAGATGAAGACAAGACAAGCCTCTCTTGCTTTGTTTCAACCAATAGTGTTTCTTTTGTTTCTATTCAAGACGCCAAATGAAGTCACTTCATTTTCTTTGATGTATGTAATGAGTCGGAGTCCTTCTCATCTCAATTGAGAAAGATGGATATGATTCCTAGATTTCAGGGATCAAATCCTCAACCCATCGTCTAGAGTTCGCAACTTGATTCGGCATTGACTCTTTTCTGCATACAACTGTGTGTTAGGGTTTTTATATGTTGCAATTTGATTGATTGTGTGAATACTTTTTTAAATTATTTTTGAGAATTTTACCAAAAAAAAAAACACTGTAGGTAACCAGTGGACATAAAAGATCATTTTAACCGACCTTATACCAGATCAGTCATTTTACCTGAAAAGGTCTTTTTTTTTTAGCACTTTCAACTAGCGTCCCTAGCGACCTTAGTTTAATGATGCTAAGGGTCCCTAGGGACCCTGCGGCGTACACAAATTAAAACAAAATAGATGTTGCGTGGGTATGACGACTGTGACTCTTCTTCCTTCTTCTTCCTTGTTCCTTCTTATGTTCTGCTCCTTTTCTTTGACCAAGTCTCTTCTTCTTCTTCTGTAGCTGCTGCTGCCGCATCTTCATTTCTTCCTTCCCAAATTCCTCCCCTTCCTCCATCTCCCCTTCTCCATACTTCGTCAATAGAAAACACCGCAGCAGCTCTGAAATCCCCCCTCCCCGTCCCGACCTTCAACTCCATGGATTCCATGTCAACAACAACAACAACTACTACAAGGAGGATGAGGAGGAGGAGGGCGAGGTGAAGCAGACGGGTTAGGGTCAGGGTCAAGGTCAGGAAGAAGAGGAGGAAGAGGAAACAAGCCTATTTTGTTCTAATTTATGTACACCGCAGGGTCCCTAGAGACCCTTAACGTCATAAAACTAAGGTCACTAGGGACGCTAGTTGAAAGTGCTAAAAAAAAACACATTTTCAAGCAAAATGACTAATCTAGTGCAAGGTCGGTTAAAATGATCTTTTAGGCCCACTAGTCACCTAAAGTGTTTTTTTTTTTTGGTAAAATCCTCATTATTTTTCCTTGAATGGCAAATGAAATATAAGAATTGCACTCATTGTGTGACGTATTCCTAAATGTTAATGCATAACACAAATGGGGATGGTCGTGAGACTGTTGATCACTTAAAAACCGTATATATTTTATAGCATTGTATATGTTTCAAGGTTATGTATTTTTGTATATCCAAGTGAGAGACTCCAATCCTGCCTGGGTAATCTCTTAAGGCAAGATCAGGTCAACTGATCCTGCGAGCCAAAAAACGAGAGTCCGTAGGGGTAAAAGTGGAGTCCTCCTCTGGTTATCACCATAAGGCTTTGTCCAAGTTTCACATTGAAAATATCCAAGTCTTGATCGTGGGCTATTAAGTCAGTCCTTGTCTTAACTTAACATGGCGCACTTCAAAGTTTTGTAGCCTTGAAACACGAAAGAACTCCGAAATTAAACGTGCTTGGGCAGGAGCAGTAACGAAATGGGTGATCTTTTGCAACATGCTTGACAGATTCCCGAGCCCATTTCATACGCTATCCAGTGGATTGTATAATTATCAACCTACTCCAATAATTACTCCCACAATAGAGTGAGATTATTCTATCATGAGATTTTTGACATTTATGCATATAAATCTCAATTGGGGAACTCTCAAAACTTTCATTGCAAGGGTTTTCACTCTTTATGCACATATGTTGCTCAAATATTAAGAATCTTTGTTCTATCATAAATACAATTTTTCTTGCCTTTTGCAAATATCACTCTTTTTGTAATTTAAGAGCCTTCATTATTATAATGAAGTTTTTTCCCGCTATTTAGGATATGACTCTCGTTAATCGTTATCATCATTTTTGTTACATTCATGACTTGAATCAAGTACATAGAAATTTATTGACTCGTGTGTTCTTAAGTCCTATCAAGCTTACGTGACCTGAAAATGATTCCGTATTTCTTTTCTTTGCTATCATTTGAGGGCAAGTGATCTATTGTTACTTCTTTCTCGACTGTATCATGAACATAATGATAGTGTACATCGATGTGATTACCCTTATAGTCATCTGCCGTTTTTTATTAGTCTAATTGCAAAGTCAATGTCACAATACATCTGAATCGGTCTATTAATTGTGTCAAGATTGATATCCTCTATAAAGATTTTTATTCATATGGTAATGGTTGAAGTGATACTACAGTCTGTTAGGTTTTTGAGTGTTGGCTAAATTCATGGGTTGGACAAAACTCTGGGTTTTTGAGTTGTAATTTTTTATTTAGAAAAAGACTTTGAAGATAGAAGATTGGAAGGACTCTGTAGAACGAAGTCTGAAAGAATTAGAAGAAGTCTGCTGGAGAAAGTGTGTTGATTTTTCGGATCAATCCAGAGAGGGGTCTGCTCGAGCGACCATCTCATTCGCTCGAGTGAACAGAGTCAGGATGGCCCAGTGTTGAAACAAGACCTCATCCGCTAGAGCGGATGGTGGGTCCGCTCGAGCGGACAAGGCGCAGAGAGTCCTACGAAAATTAGAAACTGCTTTTCTAATTGTGCCCAAACTGCTTGTTTTAATCCTAATCAAGTAGGCAACTTTAAGCACGAACCAAGGGCTATTTAAAGGACTCAAGGGCTATTCCTCAGAGACCACCTCACCTCTCAAAGTTCTGAGTTAGAGATTATTATTGAGAGAATTCTTCTCTAAAGTTTTTATGAAGTTGTGCTGCCAAGTTCTCTGGAGTCAGTTCTTCTGCATCCTTTGTAGAAGATTATCTTCCTGCGAAAAGATCTGAGGAGTTTAGTGCTGGTTTGAATCTGTTGCAATCAACGGTGTGAAGTCATTGAAGCGTGAGGCGATACAAGGCAACTTCAGTCCTTAGGTAGGGGATATATAGGGAAGAGATCTGAGTTTCTTGTAATTACGAGATTCATAGTGCTTGATTTGATCCAGTTCGAATCGGTGGTTTTTCACCCGGTTTGGGTTTTCCACCTTAAATTTGGTGTCATTGAGGTGTATGCTTGTTGATTTTATTTTTCGCTGCATATTGTCTATTTCTACACACTTTTGGATCGTTTGTTTAAGTAGACCAATCTAGAAATCACGAACCCTAAAATATTTTTCACAGTCTTCATTGGAGAGCAACACAAATTTATTTGTTTTTAACTGGCCAAGAGATGACAACACCTCCAAAGAGGTAAACATGCTTTCAGGTGGACTCATAATCATCCTATCTGCATCAAAGTTTGTTTTTGAATATCTTACATGTTGTGCGCGAGTGTAAAAGTGCGAAGCTTGTGATTGATAATCAAGCCACAAAAGCCAGGCATTCAACAAATATACATGGTCGAGGTATGTGCCTACGTCCGCAGCCAAAGAAAAACCTCTTTGCATTCTTAGGCTTATAGTTATTGTTTACATAATATTTATAAATTATTATTTCTTAACCTCTATGCAAGCCCGGTATAATTATCAAAATACCCCTGATCTAAAGCCTCGTCCCTATCTTAAGCAACATATACCAGTCTGATCAACTCGGAGTACAAGACATAAATCCAACTATATCACCGGCACCTCATAATTATTGACATGGTAAAGGATAAAGACACCACGTCTTGTGATAAGCATGCTATAAGTTCAAAAGACCCAAGATTGAGATACCATTCAAACATTTGATTTTTCAAATTATTCCTACCTTCCAGGATCTGTAAATTTATTAGGTTTATATCCCGCCTTTTGTAACTTATATATATCAATACATCAACTCTCTAAAAGATAGAGAAAAGAGAGTGACAATTGTTCATAAAGATTATATGGTATCAAAGCCTTTATTGACTCACGTCAGGATCCACCCACCCATATTTCTTGTTGTGGCTGGCCGGTATGTGCCTGCCATCTATGCTAGACAAGCAACCAGCACGTTGAAGTTCTACTATAGGAAGTTTGTCTACGACAATTTTCTCTCATCTTTATTTCTGCTGCAGCAACCATCTGTTGTTATACTCGTAATGGCTGAGTCAGGTACATCTACTATTTCTGCTACTTCTGCTCCATCATTTGTCATATCAAATATACCAAATATGGTTTCCATCAAACTTGATCGCCATAATTATTTGTTGTGGCGATCCCAGTTTGAACTATTACTTCTTAGCCATGATTTAATGGGTTTCGTTGATGGCTCAAATACCTTTCCGGAGAAATACCAACGTGACAAAGATCATAAGGAGACATCTGTGGTAGCCACTGCCTTTCTCGAATGGAATCGGCAAGACCAAAATTTGCTAAGCTGGATCCGTGCCACCCTTTCCGAGCATGTACTGTCTCAAGTAGTTGGCCTGCACACTTCCCGTACTGTTTGGAATGCCATTGACATTGAGTTAAAACGTCAATTGCAAAATCTCCAATAGGGTAATCTTTCTATAACAAATTACTTATTAAAACATAAAACAACTGTTGATGAGCTTTGTGCAGTTGGCCACTTTGTGGATGAGTCTGATCAAGTGACTCACATTCTGGATGGGCTCCCTGAAGAGTACGACCTTGTTGTCATGAAAGTGGCTGCCGCCAATCAATCTGATCATGTCTCTGTTGCCTATGTTCATGGGCTACTACTAAATATGAAAATCGACTTGCCTGTTATCGCTCGCCCTCCGCTTCACCCTCCGATGAAACCACCACTGCACTCTTTACACCTAAAAATGGACAAGCAAATAATTCCAATCGTGGTGGGAGCCGTCAAGGGCATGGATGCGGACGTGGTGGGGGGCATGGTTCACCCCACTTCTATTCGGGTAGCATAAAAATAATAAGGATGCACTTCAACATAATGGGATTTGGTCTTTAGTTCCATCACACCCAAGTATGAATATTGTTGGATGTAAATGTGTATAGAAATTAAAGCATAGACCTGATGGATCAATTGAACGCTATAAAGCTCGGTTAGCAACAAAAGGATTCCATCAACAGGCGGGAGTTGATTTTACAGATACATTTAGCCCTGTAGCTAAGCCAGCCACAATTCGCATTGTTCTAACACTTGCAGTTCGGTTTAATTGGCCACTTAGACAACTCGATGTGAATAATGCATTTCTTAATGGCGAACTTAAGGAAGAGATCTACATGCATCAACCACAAGGGTTTGCGGACTCTGAGCATCCTCATTATGTTTGTCAACTGCACAAGTCATTATATGGACTCAAACAGGCTCCACGGGCCTAGTTCAAAAAGTTCACAACAGATTTGGGTTCTCTTGGCTTTCAAGCATCTTCTGCAGACCCATCATTATTTGTATGGCATTATTCAAATTCTTTTATCATCTTGCTACTTTATGTAGATGATATTATTCTCACAGGGAATAACTCCATCACACTACATTCTTTAATTACTCAACAAGCAAGGGTTCCTTTTCCTATTCAGCTATAGGTAAGTTTGTAGGTAAAAGACCCTCTTTAGAAGCGCTGGAACTCTGGGTTCATAAGTCTTGGCATCTTTTCAGAACATGCCTCATCTCCCTCACAGAGCAAGGGCATTTCCTCTTCAGATTCAATGCCAAAGAAGATAGTGACGTTCTAGTTAGTCAAAGTCCCCTATCCATGGGAAACAAGAAGCTTCTTCTTCGACACTGGTCCCCTGGGGAAGCAGAGGATTCCTGGCCTGCGGTTTCCCCAGTCTAGATCCGTTTGAAAGGTGTCCCTTACCACTGCCGGAGCAGTGACATCCTCCTCTCCATTGCAAGTTCGGTGGGGAAACCACTCCGCCTCGATGAAACCACAGCTACCCAAAGGATTCTCTCCTATGCGAGAGTTTTGGTGAATCTTGATACATCCAAACCGGGTCCATCCTCCATCTCTGTGGAATTGGAAGGTGAGCGCACAGTGGAAGTAGATATTCTCTATGAAAATGTCCCATGTTCTGCCTGTTCTTCTGCAGGTCATCTCACGGCTAAGTGCCCCTTCTCTACCAAGCCACCTAAGCCTCCTCTACTACAGACACCGACCACCCCTTTCCATCAATTACCTAATCCGAATCCCCTCTCCAAAAACGTACCCCACTCATCTGCTACCCTACATAATCCTCTATCCTCTGCCACCTTGGATGCCTCTGCTGACCCCATCCCCCCTCTTCAGCCTACCCTTCCTCCCCCACTATCCCCTCCTCCTCTAACTGTCTCTACTTCCTCCTCAGTTCCTACTGTAGACCAAGATAACACTAATCCAATCTTGTCCCTCCCCACGGATGCAGCCTTGGCCATATTATAAAAAATTCCTGCCCCCCCCCCCCCCCCTTAAAACTATTCCAACCCTTTCTCTGTATTGGAAAACAGCAGCTTTGCTGACCCCACATTCACCACCATCAATAATCCCACAGCTTCTCAGCTTCTGTTCAATCAAGAAAATTCCACTCTGATTCCTGATCCTTCTCTTCAGTCTCCTACCGAGATCCCAAATTCGGCTACCTCTCCCCAGCAGCAGAAGGACCCCTCAAGTCTGTCCCTAGCTCCCTGCACTCAAGACCCTTCCCAATCGCCAACCTTGGTGGTGGACCTCTCCTCTTACAAAACCAAAGGCAAAAAGAAATAAAAAAAAGTTAGTTCTCTTCCCCCAGGTCCCAAAACTAGGAGCAACAGTGGCCCTCCCCCTTTCAAATTATCCCAAAGATCAAGATCCTCTTCTGGAACTGTAGGGGCATTGCTAACTCTCCTACCAAAGTAATGCTCCACCATCTCCTCTCCTCTCATAGTCCGGATCTTCTTTTCTTAGCTGAGCCAAAAACTTCCTTCAACCATTCCTTTATCTCTTTCTTCCACTCTCTAGGCTATACTTCCTCCTTCTCCAACCAAATCAACTCCCTTTGGGCCATCTACAATCCAATTAATTTCTCCTCTCTCTCCCTCTTGGACCACTCAAACCAACACATCTCTATTGAATTTGTAGATTCTCATTCCTCCACCCCTGGTATTGTTACTGGCATCTATGGGTCCACTGATTATAGAATCAGAAGGAACCACTAGGACCATCTCTCTCTTTTCTCCCAAACCTCCCTCCCATGGTGCGTTATAGGAGATTTCAACTCTATTCTTCTGTCCTCTGAAAAACTTAGCATCCGCTCATCTCCCTCTCCCTCCGTCAGAGACTTCAATGATATGGTTCTCTCCTCTGGCCTAAAAGACCTTGGTTACAAAGGTAATAGTTTCACTTGGGCTAATAATAGGCAAGGGCAAGCCTATGTTACTGCTAGGCTAGATAGAGCTTTTGCTAATTCTTCTTGGCTAGACAACTTTGTAGACCCCATAGTGCACCATCTCCCCAGGCTATCTTCTGATCACAGCCCTCTCCTCCTCCTTCATAAAGGTAGAACTCCCACTAAGTGTGCTCCTTCCAAATTTGAAGAAATGTGGCTTTCTCATAGTTCCTTCAAGTCAGTTGTTGAAAAGTGCTGGTCCTTCAATGTCCAAGGTAATCCTCAATTTATCTTAGCCCAAAAATTGAAATTCCTCAAAGACAATCTAAAGGCTTGGAATAGAGAAACCTTTGGGCATTTGAAAAGGAAGATTTCTGAAGCTGAGGCAGCCATTCTTCAGGCTCAACTGATCCATGATGAGCATCCTAGTGATCAGTCTCTTCAAGTTATAAATTCTAAAAAGGCTGTCCTGCACAATTGGTTGATTGCTGAATCCACCCACTGGAAACAAAAAGCCAAAATCATGGCTTAAAGATGGTGATCGTAATACTAAATTCTTCCATCATTCGGCTAAGGCTAGGGGCATCTTTAATAGAATTGATAAGATCTCTGTTGAAGGTATCCTCTTTGAGGAAGAAGAAGATATCAGAGCTCAAGCATGTCTTCATTTTTCCAAGCTGCTGCAAGGTTCTGATTCCAACCCAATTCTGGATGAAGCCCTCTTTGACCTCCCAGGCCCTTCCCTCAATGAAGATCAAAATAGGCTTCTGATTTCCTCTCCTTCTCCTAAGGAAATTCGAGATGCGGTCTTCGATTTGAAGTCGAATAGCTCCCCCGGTCCGGATGACTTCTCTGGGGGGTTTTCTTTACCCAATGTTGGGATATAGTGGGTCAAGACGTTATTCAGGCGGTTACTAATTTCTTCTCTTCAGGAAAGCTTCTAAGGGCCTCAAATGCTTACTTTCTAACCCTTCTCCCCCAAATCCACTCCCCTTCCTCCTTCTCAGACTTCCGTCCCATTAACCTCCTTAATTTTACCTACAAAATAATAGCTAAAATCTTAGCTATTAGGCTTTCAGGCATCATCCCCCAGCTTATTTCCAATCACCAATCCGCCTTTGTTAAAGGTAGATCCATTCATCATCACGCAGCGCTGGCTCACGATCTTTTCCAGAAGCTTAATTCCAAAACCAAAGGTGGAATAGTTTGTATGAAATTGGATATTTCCAAGGCCTTTGACAAGCTGAGATGGGACTTCCTCTTCAGAGCTCTACAATTTTTCAATTTTTCTTCTGTCTGGATTAACTTCATGAGAGAACTGGTTTGTAGCAGTAGAGGTTCAGTTTTAGTCAACAAAAGCCCTTGTGGTTTCTTCAAGTCTTCTTGTGGTCTTCGGCAAGGGTGTCCACTGTCTCCCTATCTCTTCATTCTAGCTGAGGAGATTCTTAGTCTCCAGGTGGAGAAACTCAGAATTGGAAAAGAAATTACCCCTATCTCTCTAGTCCACTCCACTCCCTGCCACCTTTTTTATGCAGATGACTTGCTTTTCTTCCTCAAAGCCAAGAAAAAAGATCTCAGAAGGCTCTCAGCAACTTTTCAAGCTTATCAGGATTCCTCTGGTCAAATCATTAACCTCCACAAAAGCCACCTTTATCTTGGAAATTGCAACTCCAGTAGGGCTAATATGGTTACTAATCTTCTTCAAATTCAGCAGTCCTCTCTTCCTACTAAATACCTTGGCGTTCCTATCTTTCTTGGTAGCAGTCGCCACTCCTACTTCTCAGATCTGTTGGACTCCATCAGAGCTAGACTTGTAGGTTGGAAGGGTAAACTGCTCTCCTTTGCAGGTCGGCTTATTTTGGTGAAGCATGTTCTCAGCTCCATCCCGTTGCACTTAGCTCTGGTCATCCCTCTCCCTTGCAAAACTTGCCTCCAAATAGAAAGACTTATACGCAACTTCCTTTGGGGGGCGGACCCAGGCAATTCTAGGGGTCATTTTGTTAAGTGGGAAAAGATTTGTCTTCCTAAATCCGAAGGGGGTCTTTGTTTGAAGAGGCTCAAGGAAATGAATGACTCATGCTTGCTCAGGCTTGGTTGGTCTGCGGTTTCTGAGTCCTCTCTTTGGGCTACTTGGTTCTCCTCTAGATACAGTAGAGGTCGTCCTATTTGGCATCCAAGTAACCCTAGACTAGGCTCCACCATCTGGAAGAAGATAAGAGCCCTTTCTCCTATTCTCCAGAGCAACAGCAAATGGTTAGTTGGAAATGGGGAATCTATCATCCTTTGGCATGATAACTGGATCGATAACTCCTCTATTGCTTCTAAATTCCCGCACATCCTTTTCTCGATTGGGGATCGAGTATCCCATCTGATTGTAGACTCTCAGTGGGCAATTCCTACCCAGCTGCTAGCCTCCCTTCAAGATTTCCTTTCCAATGTTACCAGCAATATTCCTCTATGCACTTCCCCTTCTTCAGATGCCCTTTCCTGGAAAAATGCAATCCGAAAGCCTTCCCTCAAAGAAGTTTGGAACCTGGTCAGATCTTCAGGCTCTCCTACTGACTGGTCCACCTTCATTTGGAATAATTTGGTTAACCCCAGACTGGCGTGCTTCAGTTGGCGTCTTATGCATAGGAGCACTCCCACTGATGATTAGGCTAAAAAGAAAGGTTGGTCTCTGCCTTCCAAATGCCACAACTACTTCTCAGAAGAGGAATCTGAACTGCACTTATTTTTCTCATGTTCCTTAGCCAAGAAGCTCTGGAGCTGGCTCCTTACCTTCAGTGTAACGAGGCCCAATTTGCTTTCAGCAGCTTCAATTTGGGATTCCTTAGTCAAGTCAACTTCTGGCTCTAGTAGGAAATGCTCGGCTGCCATTTTCCTTTCCTCTCTTTTTGCTCTCTGGCAGATCAGAAACGAATCAAAGCATAGCAGTAGAGCCCCTTCCTTGTATCGAGCCCAGGCTGCCCTTTTGGATCTTCTGAAGGGTCTGGTCCCTGTAAGTTCAGATAACATCTCTTCTCCTCCTTCTCACCCTATCCTGATTGGCATTAGGGGCACCCTGTAGCCTTTTTCATGCTGCTGCCTCCTGGTCTTCTTCAGATCTTCCTGGATTTTTTGGTCGTTCTTTTGAGGTCCTTTCAGCATCCGGGAGCTGGTTTTGGTTTGCTCAAAGTCCTTCAAGAAGTTCAGCTAAGTGCAGTTATCCTGCTGGTCAGCTTCTTCTCCTTTTGCTGGCTGGGCGCCTCAAGTGCTTCCAAGTGGCGTCAATCTTGCTGCTGTTGGTTCTTGCTTCCAAGAGGGAGTCATCAGCGAAAATTTGGTTCTCTTTGCTGTTGCTGGTTTCTCTGTTTCTTAGCCTTGGTGCTGCCTTTGGGCTGCAGTGCAGTTTGGTGCAGCTGTTGTTGCTGTTTGGAATTGTTTCCGAGCTTCCTGTTTTCCAGGTTGTTGTTGTTGCTGGGGAGTCAGTTTTGTTCCTAGTTGGATTGCTTGGTAGAGCCTGTTGGCTGTCCTTCTGTCGGATTGCTGGGTTTTGCTGTTCAGGCTCGATGGGCCTGCTGCTGGTTTTCTGTTTTGTGCCTGGTCTTCCATTGCAGGCTGTTTTTCTGTGTTTTTTCAGTTCCTGGTGCCTTTCAGAGCAGGCTGGGCTCTGCTTTGTCCTTCAGCCTGGCTTTTGGGGTGTTTTCTGTATGTTTCCTCCTTTTGCTCTTCTGTTCTGTTTTTTTTTCTTGGTTGGTTGCTGTTGTGGATCGGCGTCTTGCTGTAAGCCATCCTAGCTAGTTTCCTTTCTGTATTGGGGGGGCTTTTGCCCTCTTCCCTCTTCTTCTTTAATTCAATTTACCATTAAGCAAAAAAAAAAAAAAAATTAGCCCATGCCTTTGCGATGGAGGATCTTGGTACATTAAATTGTTTTTTGGGTCTTGAGGTGTGTCGATCCACTGACTCTTTGTTTCTATCCCAGACAAAGTATGCTATTGACTTATTAAAAAGATTCAAACTAGATGGAGCTAAGCCATACTCTTCTCCGGTGATCACATGAAGCAAATTAAGTATTCTCGTTGGAGATCCTCTTCTCGATCCACATGAATATCGCAGTGCAGTTGGTGCTCTCCAATATCTCACTTGGACAAGACCTGATATTGCGTTTGCAGTCAATCAAGTGTGTCAATTTATGCACACTCCAACAACTGATCGATCATTGGACAGCAGTAAAAAGAAATTTTAGGTACATTAAGGGGACAATCAACCATGGGCTGCTATTCACCAAATCTTCTAGTTTGGCAATAACTTGTTTCTTTGATGCCGATTGGGCTGGCAATCCCGATGATCGAAGGTCTACATCAGGCCAATGTGTATTTCTTGGAAGCAATCTAATTTCATTGAGTGCTAAGAAACAACATGCTGTTGCCAAATCAAGCACTGAATCTAAGTATCGCTCCTTGGCACATTGTGTAGTCGAGTTATCATGGATATTGTACTTTCCGAAAGATCTCCATATCCCATTAGCGCATACACCAATAATATGGTGTGATAATATTGGTGCCATCTCCCTGGCTTTCAACCCAATTTTTCATGCTCGTACGAAGCACATAGAAGTTGATTATCATTATATACAGGAAAAAGTGATGCGCAAAGAACTTGTAGTCCGATTCGTCTCTACTATTGATCAATTGGCAGATATCTTTACAAAAGGGTTAACTTCAGCTCGGTTTTCTTTACTCAGAGACAAGCTCATGGTGCGCACACGACCCATCAGCTTGAGGGGGCATATTGACATGGTAAAGGATAAAGACACCACGTCATGTGATAAGCATGCTATGGGTTCAAAAGACCTAAGATTGAGATATCATTCAAAAATTTGATTTTTCAAATTATTCCTACCTTTCAGGATCTGTAAACTTATTGGGTTTATCCCTCCTTTTGTAACTTATATATATCAATACATTAACTCTCTAAAAGATATAGAAAAGAGAGTGACAATTGTTTGTAAAGATTATGATAATGTCCACCTCTGCAAATCACGTTCAGGATTGCCATAGTTCGTCACAACTATCATTCATATTTTTCTTTTTCATATTTTTTTCATGACTAGATTTCGGGTTTACACTTTACACATGTACCAGTATATATGTCATACATAGATCTTTAGTAGCTATTTGCAGTATGCATTATGGCTCATAGATTTTCTAGTAGCTATTTTCAACAAGCATCTGAGTTAAAAGGATGTGCCGTGGGTCTTTTTCTCTTCCATCCAGTCATGGGCATTTAGTATGTGGAACGCCTGAGATTTAAAAATTCTCGTCTCCTCGGCCATGAAGACGGCAAAATTAGGAATAAACAAAGCATTTGCTCCTAGATAGGTAAGATGTTCTTTCTTTGTTTTATGAGCCTGTACTACGCTGCCCTCGTGCCCCCATATCTGAACCATTTCCCTCGAAGCTTCTCCGTCCGAGAAGCTTTCCGGTCACTCGAATCTTCCAATATTGTTGAGGATTTTTAATAAGTGGGAAAGACCAGAGAATAGGTCGTGCTTCTCCCCAGAGGGAAGCACTCCCTCCCACAAAGGAAATTCTCTCAGAAAACCCCATCTCCGTTTGTCTAATACCAAAATTGACCTTAAGGCGCGTTTTGCCCCGTTCTTGAATATTTTTTCATATTCTTCTATATTTTCTTTCTCATTCTCTAATCCCTAAAGGATGTTTTCTCTCACATTCTCTTGTCTCCCATTCAGGGCATGTTTGACAATGAACCACAGGATGGATTCTTTGCTAGTTTTCCTCAAATTCATGGAAAATCCATGTTTGGTACATTCCTTGAAATATTTACAAAGCCTCACAATCAAAGAGAAGCCCGGTCTAACCTCCCCCCATTGGATTCCAGAAATCCACGCATGTAGTACAGATGAACAGTGAAATGTGCAGAAACTTAGAGATTACGGGTTTTAGCTATGGAACCTTATCTCATGGTCCCACAATTATAATCCAAACCCTTAATCATGTTAAGAAGGTCCAAAATGACAAGGTGGTCAAATCTCGACCATTTGTTCCTCAGATTTTGAGATATTTGTAAAAAAAAAATGTCCAAACCATTGGTTCGTGAGATCTAGAATTCTGTGGAGCCCATTTGCAAGATTAGAATGGTTCCTTCTCCTCCTAAGGTCTAAAATGACTACGGAGTCAAATTTGGCATCCCAATTTCTCATTAATAGTGAAGAAATGGCAAAAAAAAAAAAAAAAAACTCTTGACCGATGCTCATCCACAGTGAAAAGGTCATTGATTTGCGCATGATTAGTGTTTCAGGCGGTTATATTGTGGTTTCCCTTTTGCTTTGGAACCATATCTTATAGGTCAAATCTCTGCCATCGATTCTTCATAGATTTTGAGATATTTGTAAAAAAGAAAAAGTCCAGACCATTAGGTCATAAGATCTAGGATTCTATGGTCTCCGTTTTCAAAACCAAAACGGTTCAGTCTCTTTAGAAGGCCTAAAACAACTATTGGGTCGAACTTAGGCTCCTGATTAATCATGGATTGTGAGAAAATAGCAAAGAACTCCCACCGTTGGTCATCCACACCTAAATAAAGATGATTGATTTGTGCATGAATAGTATTTCGGGCGGTGATATTGTGGCAAAAAATGGCCAAGTTGTTAGTTTTCAGTCGTTGAATCTTCATATATTTTGAGATATCAGCAAAACAATCCTCATCCTAATTTTTTTAATTTATATGGGGCCCACAATGAAAATCTAAACTGTCCATAATCTGTTGAAGGCCAAAAAAAAAGCCAAAAGTCCAGGTTTTAAGGTTGATTCATCATGGATTGTGAGAGAATTACATAAAACTTGTGAATGTTAGATCTAGTATATGTAAGTCCACATCTTCCTTGGTGTTTGCCAAATGTGGAGTAAAGTGAATGTTCTTTATGAGAAATCCTAGCGAGGATAGTTCCATGTGAGAAGAGCACTGGAGGAATCCTCTCCGACTGCCAGACGTGCCATGCAAGAATTCCTAAAGTGCCTGTTCATTGTTTCATCAATTCATGCCTCTCTGACTACCTCGAAATCCTTAGTTTCATTGGTTTAGATCATCTCCTTTTACGGTTTTGATAATGATGTGATGGTGGTTAGTCATAATAGTGTTCTTGTTTTCATCATTTCATTAATTGGGACTAGAGATTGCCAGATTCATCCCCCTCCTTCTATTTGGTGGAATCACTCTTCATAAATTTGATTTTCTCTTTTGGTCGGGGTGGCGTCGGGGTTGTGCGGATTTCTCTTAGTGAGGAAAATGAGAAAGAATTTAAAAGGTTATTGCATTATACTTGAAAAATGTTATTACATAATAATGGGTACAAAAAGTTATAGACTAGTCATTAGATTACAAGAAAATTAAAGGATGAGTTTATATTGGTCTTTATATCCAGCAATGCTTAATAATGGGTACAAAAGATAAGAGAAGAATTAAAAATTGCTTGATTTTAGCATTTTTACTCATAAGCACATTATTATAATTAAAAAAACCAAATTAAATAATTATTTTGGTCATAATATGGGATTGACAATTATAAAAAGTCTTAGGGCCTGTTTGGATGTTTACAGAGTAAAATATTTACAGATTTAAATATTGCAAGAATAAGATAGTATAGAATAGAATAATGTAATATTATAATATTACAATATTTTTGCTGTTTGGCGATTTTTGAAGAATTTTACAGATTTTAAATTGAGTTGTTTGGAAGCTGCTATGATTAAATTAAATTACATTATTAGAATAATTTTTTATTAAATATTTTAATTTCTATTTTTACCAAATCTGAATAAAAAAAGCAGTGTGGTAAACTAAAGTTCAACAGCAATGTTTTTACCTTAAGTTACTTTTCTTTTATCACATAAAACCATGGTAAAGTATAGTAAAATCAAGTCAATAAAAAAAAAAAACAACTACTTTACAACTCTTTCTCCCACTCTGCTTTACCACATACTTCATCTCACCTTACTTTGCCTCACATTTACTATGATATGACATCAATCTTTATTTTACTTTACCACACCTATAAATAAATCACTTTTTATTTACCATATAAAACTATGATAAAATGTGATAAAGTAAAGTCAAATAGAAAGAAATTACTTTACCATTCATTCCTACTTTACTTTACCAAATATTTTATCCCACCTTTACTTTACCCCAACTTTACCGTGCCGTGACATTTACTTTTAGTTTACTTTATCATATATGTAAACAAACACATCATAATGGATTTAGTGAACTAAAGTCTTTACTTTATTCTATCACTTTTTAATTGTTATTTTGAAAGATTCTTACCTTGTAAAATTTTTTCAACAAGAGGGAGCTGTAGGAGAAAATATTGAGCTTTTTAAAAGAAAAGATTCTTTTCTTTAAATTTTTCTTGAATTACCAAACGCACAAGATTCTCTTCTTTAGAAAATGAAAGATTATATTCTATAAAATAATATTTTCTTGTGTATTCTTGTGCATCCAAACAGGCCCTTAATCTTGAGATATCCAAGTGACTTTTGAAGCGTGACATAGAACAAATCTTGGTTTTTTTAATAAGATACGGTCTTCATCTTTAGACTCTATCTGCGAATGTAGAGCAGCCTTCGCAACCATTCTATGGAGATGGGTTAGACAGGCAATTCTATCCATCATCTATGGGTAGCTCAAAAAATTCGCTAAGTGGATTAAGTCTCATGTCTTATGGATAAGCGTTTGATCCTCTATTTGTTGTTACTATAATTTTGAATGAAAGAGGATAATTAAATTAAGTCCATTTCTATCTTTCATCTTCTTATGGATATGAATACCATGATCTGTTGTCATTTGATTAGGTTTGATGCTGCTAAGGAGATTTGATTGGATGAATTGATGCCTTTGAATTACCAAATGTCTAAAAGTGTACAAGAACTGAAGCCAGATATTGAGAAGCTCTGGATAAATCCCATGATATTATGGGTTGTTTATTGAATTTTGAAATAAAAAATTATCAGTTACAAGGTTGATTACTAAATGTGGATTTTATCTTCTAAAATAAAATATATGGTCAGAAATAGAACTGCATTATCCTTTTGTTCTCAATTATTGTATTTCTCAAAAGATAATAAATCCCACGATATCAAGGGATTAAACCCATGATATCCTTGTCTTTTTTCTTTTTTTTTTCTTTTTTTTTTTACAATTTTTTTTTAAAAAGTCATAGGTTTATAGCTTCCCTTGAATTATATCCAAATGTGGATTTTGTTTTTCAAAACTCAAGATATTGTGAAAGATAAAAACACATTTTCCTTTTCTCAATTACTGTATTTTTAAAAAAAATGAAAAATTGAGTTTTTATGAAAAAAATAGTCCTAAGCCCTAATTGGACGAATTGATTAAAAACCACACTACAACATTGAATTAGCGTGTCGTATGTAGTCAAAAGACCAATTTGCCCCATAACGACATTGTTAGGACTCGTTAAAAAAAAAAAAGTCTCTTTCCGATTTTTTCCTTTTTTTGTCCTAGAACGATATCATTAGCAATCATTCCAAAAAAAAAAAAAAAAAAAACCTTTGTGATTTTTTCCCTTTTCTTCCTTGTTTCTACTTTATCCCTTTCTTTGCAGTTCCTCGTCTAGTGTACGATATAAGATGGCAGAGAGAACCTCTGGACTCATTCCTAGTTGTGGATGAGAGATAGAAGAACTGATGAACATCTTCTATCACCAACACAAAATGCATGCTAATAATCTATTCCATACACCTTTTAGGTTGTATTTGCAACTCCAGCGGTAAGTTCTCTTCCGTTGTAAGACTACTCTGAATCTGGATCTCTCTTTGCAAATGCCAGTGGAAATGGTGCTTTTCCAACTACTACTTGAATATGACCTTGAGAGAGACAATACATGTGCTATGCACAGGAATTGTAGATTTTGCAAAAGAAATGGAAAAAAAAAATGGAGAAGAGAGAGGTTTTAAGTCTTAAAGAGCAAAAGATGAGAGGAGAGAGAAGAAAATGACTTTCTCTTTTATGAGCAATAAACGAAGATGAGGCAAACAATATCGTTCGGAGAAGAAGAGGGAGAAAACTTTTAGCAATGAGCCAAAACAATATCGTTTGGGGAAGAAGACTTTGATAAATAAAAAATAAAAATTTAATTGAGCCCTAACGATATCGTTTTGGGCTAAATTGGTCTTTTGGATGTGTACAACACCCTAATTGAATGTTTTAGGATATGTCTTAATCAATTTGTGTAATTAGGGATTATGATTGATTTTTTCATAAAAGTCCCCTTTTTATATAAATTTTTTTTTTATAGTTTTATAGCTCCTATTGAATGATGAGCTTTCTAGAAGAAAGCCTTACCAAGAAACTGAGAATTTGTCATGATTGGAAACCATATAAAACTGAGGCTCGATAAGATTGCCTCAACATGAGAGTATGTATCAGATATGACAAGGGTTTTCTAAATTTTTATTGTATATACTGAACTAAGGTTTATAAAATTTATAAATAGGCTTATGTGGTTTGAGTATTTAGTGATACTTCCATGTATTTTATTTTAATGCCTTCCATATCTCCAAAATGAGTAGTCCTAATGAGAATGGCAATCACCATGAAGTTTGCGTGTGGAATCCTTTTAAAAAAAATGATAACTTTGCCTAACATAAATAAAATGGAGCATTATTATTTACAAAACTTCTATGATTTTTTATCCCAAGTCCCAATGGTTTCTTTCTCATTAAAGTTTCATGCATATGAAGCCCAATCATATATTTTGAAACGTTCATCAATCTGACTGTGGGTCGTCCATGGAGTGGGTCGTTATAACCAATTATAAGTATAAGGTATAGGTGTCGGTTGTCATTATGATAGACTGATTGCGATTAAATGAAAGAGCCCCATATTGATAAAAATGAATTTGTATAGTCTTATATAGTATCTTTTCATAACCTGATAACTTCTCAATTCAATGCATATTATTTTTCCTTCAATTTCCTCTATTTGATCTGCATTAATAGGGAAGATATTTTCTTTCTTCACTTTAGGATTATTTCATTTTTCCAACATCTGAATAGACTCGTCTCTTTTAAAACAATAATTATGCATTTGAGAATTATCAAGCTTTGAAGAATATAATAGTTTATAAATATTTGAAAGTTTGAATTAGTTGAGATTACTTATTCATAGCATCTTAATTAAGAGTAAGATTACAACAAATTTACCTTAATATGTTTTATTTTCTATCTTTTTTTCCTATAGCTTTAATGAAAGAATAACTACATAAAACATTAAAAATTAAAACCTGATTTCTAGTTAATATAAGTTTACTGCACTTTTTTTTACTTTTAAATAAATTTTGATGAATAAAATATTAAGAAACCCTAAAGTAGTTGAGACAAGGCTTTGAAGATGATGACGATAAAATAAAATCTTAACAATAACAAATAATATATATTTATTTTCTTCCTAATTATATTTCAAGAATAATTTTAAATTCAATATATTCTTTTTTTCATGCCCAGGTTAGCACAGGTCAACTCTAGTAGGCCATTTACCTTGAATGGCTTAAGTTTTCATTAAGAAAGACCCACTAGAGCCTCAAAAACTTGTCATGTGTGGAAGCCACATAACACTGAGGCTTGATAAAATTAGCGAAACCGAAGGGTATGATTCAGTTAGGACAAGGTTTTTCTAGAGTCCCTTTTTCTTTTAGTTTATACCAAACTAGGATTTATATAATTTGTAAATAGACCTTTTGGTTTGAGTATTTAATGATACGTCCATGCATCTTTTATTTTATTATCCCTAAAATTAGTAGTCCTAATGAGAATGACAACTACCATGAGGTTTGCGTTGATTTTTTATAAAAATAAAAAATTCCTTACATAAAGAAAAATGACCATTATCCTTTACAAAACTACCATTATTTAATCCTAAGTCCCAATGGTTTCACTTTCATTAACTCTCTTTTGCATGTGATGCCAAATTATGTATTTTAAAGTTTTTGTCAATGTAATAGTTCGTGCATGGATTCGATCAATTATAACCAATTAAAAGTATAAGTATTGATTGCCATTATGACCGATTTGGGTTTAATGAAAGGCCTGCGTTTTAATAAAAGTGGATTTAAGTAAATTTTCCTCTCCGGCCAAATGTATTATAGTAACCATCAATATTACAAGCTTTTGAGAGAAATAAACCCAAGCTTTTTAAATTATGTATATAGCCAAGAAAACTTATATTTTATTCCCTCTTTTCATTTCACTTCATTCCACTTTATTTTAAATTATGTCGGCAATCCAGACCTGACATGGGGTCCCAACCCAAACTGACGAGTTGAACCAATTGACGACTTAGTTAGAATTCGGTTAGACATTTCGACTTGATTAATAATCCAAATTTTGGGATCACTATATTTTGTGGCGAGTTGATCTCTACTATTCTAAGATGAAGAGGAAGCAGATGCGATGATAGATATCGCAGTTTGTGGACGAATGGCAAAAGGCAGTGGGAGGGCATTTGGTGTCAATATTAATGGTTTGGACCCTCCACCATTGTTTCAAGGTTTAAGGTGATTTTTCCAGGAAAGATCCCTTGTTATTCTTATTAGAGGATTTTACGGGAAAAGTCTCAACATTTGGCCATTCCCCATGAAGTGTCCCCGAATTAGGCATGTCAAACAGGCTGGAGCGGGCCCGTGGTGGGCTGCCGGGGAAATACCCTAGCACGGTACGGCCCACCATGGGCCGGGCCATGTCGGGCCAGTGGGCCAGGCGAGCCTCATTCAAATTTTTTTCCTTTTTTTTTTTTTCTTATCAGTATTAAAAATTAAAAAAACAACCACATGCATTTTAATTTGTGTAATGAAGTAAAATAGCAGAAGATTGAAAAATAAGAACAAAAAAAAAAAAAAATTGAAATCAGTCGATTGTCTGCTTAAACCGATGATATGATGATAAGTAACATGGAGAGGCTTCTGAAGTTAGTCCTAATCTACTTAATTTAAGTGAATAAAAAAAAGGAATAGTATTAAGAATCCAACGAATACTACTAAACAAAATGAGGAGAGGAACTTCTGATTTCAAAGCTGTCTAACCTGTGGGGGCCCACATAAAAATATACTAATCATAGAGGATAGAGGATGGATGTTTTTAATTAGTTTGGACTATGGTGAGCCAAAAATGATCACCTAGGCTTGGTCCTAACCCTTGATTTAAGTGCCTTTAAGTACAACATTAAAACCATTAGATTAAGCCATCTTCTTTTCAAATAATCAATGAAGCGGCATGTCCAATTGGGGCCATCAAGTTAGAGTTATTTTAGTTTATAAAAGCCCCAGCCTCTAAGAATGATTTGTTTGTGTTTATACAATTAGTTTTATTTGTTTTATTTTTATTTTTATCATTGATTTTCTGAACCTCTTCAGATGTAGATTCTTTACTAACATTTTGGATGGTCATGATTTTGCAAAAAATGGGAGTGAGATTCCTACAATTCTACCCATCCTACTGACTAAATGGATGGACCAGGCTTAGACCTGTCTAGTGATGTGATCCCATTGGTATGTGTTTGGTACTTCATATCAACTGACCACCACTTGTGTAGTTTGGGGGACATGGATCAAAACCACTAATCCAAAGGATCACCTTTCAGTGTAGGGGTTTTTTTTTTTTTTTTTTTGATAAAAGGATAATTTTATTCGACACAAAGATCAAACAAATATACCAAAGAGCAAACAACTACGCGACTTCCTCTTGTCCCAATCAACACAAGTTCTAGGAAACTATGACATTTTAGCAAAATTGTTAGATACCCAACTGTGTGGACTGCTTCTACCGAAACCGATGTTGTAATCCTCCGGTAACAGCGCCAATCAGGAAGGGCCTTAACCCCCTTCTCTCCGACATAAGCAGCGTCTCAGCCTTTGTCGAGGTGGGACTGGTCCCGGTAGAAGTACCGACCATGTCCTACCGAACTCGGCCTCACGCTGGCATCCCAGTCCGATCTCGGGTATAGCTGACCACGGCGCCTTCTCCAGTTCGGCCCCTCTGCCGAGGTGAACACCGGGCTTCCAGTTCCCATTATGAGATGGGACGGGTACTTTGTAGGGAGTCCCTGTCAGGTAGGGCGGCCACCGGCCAAGGATAAGGGCTCGTTCCTATCAACAGATCACATCCACATTTATGTGAGGGATTTGAGGGGAGGTTTGATGGGACAAGTATCCTCACCTACCCCCACTAAAGATCCCAGGTGTGGGCTGATGGGACAAGTATCCTCACCTACCTCCACTATGGAACCTTCCACTCTCCTCTATATATGCCTGCATGAAGAGTCATGAACAGGTACATGCAAAATACAGCTCGCACTGTTACTCTGCTAAAACATCTCTTCTTCTCCACCTCACCCTAGTTCAGTGACTGCACTAACTCAGGCGTCGGAGTGCCTTTGGCTGATAGCAGCCTCGGGCCCTGACTGCTGTTTTCTCTTCCCTTTCAGGTTTCAGATCAGCAGAGACACTCTTGTTCAGCTAAACAACCTCTCTGTAAATCCTCATCATCAGTTAAACCTAAGTCCGTAATAATTAGGCACGCACAATTTGGCGCCGTCTGTGGGGAACGATCTGAAAATTCCACATTTTCATCCTAACAGCTATGCCTCCCAAGGCTCAGAAGGGAAAGAGCGTTGCTAGACCGTCTGGGTCTAAGCAACCAGAAACATTTTTGCCTCTCATGCCGCCTCCACTGGTGACAGACCAGGCAGGAGCGTTGGTAACGAGCTCGCGAAGGGATACCAGGCAAGCACCACCCAACCCTCCTCCGAAGGGAGTGGGAGGAGAACCTGGTATGCGGAGTGTAGGTTCACCCGTCACGGTGACACACTCGTCGTCAAGAGGAGCAGCAGCGTCTTCTCGGCGCGATCCTGTATTAGAACGGGCTCGGACGAATACCTCTCAGGCGGAGCGTCCGCGCCTGGAAGTTGTTCTCAACGCGCCACCGCGTAAGGACGTTCCTCAGGAACGGCCCTTACGAGGCGGGGCTCCTGTGCGGTCTCCTCCTCCTCGGTCTTCTCACGGGGACCACATGGAAGAGGATCACGTCCACCTCGGTGATGAAGGTGACGACGACATGGTCCTGGAGGACGATGTTGAGGCCCAAGCCGAGGCCATCAAGGCTCAAAACCTCATCATCGAAGAACAGAAAGGGCGGATCCTCCAGCTTCAACGGCAGCTTGAAACGAAGAGCCAAGTCCCGCCCGAAGCCTCTCACACGCCTCCGCCTAAGCAACGAGCTCGTCTAGGTCTCCGGGGTCGACCAGACCTAAGGGATAAGCTAAATGAAAGGCGTGCCCGAGCTCGCGAAGAGGGCTCGAGTAACACTCATGCCAGTGCTGACCAGCAGCAGCGCCATAAACAAAGGCGGGAGACCAGGGCCGACCCCGAGATGGCTGACTACATCGATCAGCAGATTAAGCTGGCCGTACAGCAGAGCCTGGAGCAGGCCGGCCTCGCTCGAGGTCGGTTAACTACCAAACACGGTGACATCCATGGCACGTCTCCATTTTCTCGGGAAATCAGAGATCATCCCCTTCCTGATAAGTTCAGCGTCCCACGTTTCAATCTCTATGACGGGACGTCGGACCCCGAGGCTCATCTTCGGCACTTCACCCAGAAGATGACGGTATTCAGCGGCGACGGCGACCTTGATTGTAAGGTTTTCTCCTCCAGTTTGGGCGACCTCCCGCTTCGGTGGTTCTGTGCGCTTCCCGAGGGATCGATTTCGAGCTGGCCACAGCTCCGAAACTCCTTCGTCGAAAAGTTTCAAGCCCACCGGGTCATCCCAAAAACTGACGCCGATCTGATCTCGATCAAGATGAGGCCGACCGAGACTCTTACTCAGTTCGCCAAACGATTCTGGACCATCTACAGCGTGATTGAAAATTCCAACGACGACGTAGCCGTTACTGCCTTCCAACAAGCTTTGCTGCCGGGCAATGAGCTTCGGAAGAAATTGGTACGTCGTCCTGCGCCTTCGGTAAAGGCTCTGATGGTCCGGGTGAACCAGTATGTCGAGCAAGAAGAGGACGACGTCCGAGCTCGAGAAAGCCATAATTTCTGGCCAGAGGGCCGACAGGAGGGCCGTCCCACGAGAAGAGAGAGGAGGCTTGCTAAGAAAGAGGCGGATCGAAGTAGAGAGCCATCCAGCTCGGCAGTACGCCCTGCTCCCACCTCGGGAGGCAGCACGAGGCCGAAACCAAGTGGCGCCTCTTATAGAGCCGTCAATACCATCTTCAAAGAGCCTATCTACAAGCTCCTCGGCAAAATCCAGGCCCAGCCCTTCTTCAAATGGCCCCAGCCAATGAAGAGTGACTCCTCCTCCCGAGATCAGAGCAAGTTCTGTGCCTACCACAAAGATAGAGGACACAGAACCGAGGACTGCTATGCCTTCAAGGCGCACCTTGAAAAGCTCGTAAAAGATGGGCATCTAAGAGATCATGTCAGGGAAGAAGGCAGAGTGAACAACGCTCAGCAACGCCTCCCCGTCGACCAAGGCAGCAGTGAGCCTGCAGGGACCATCGACGTCATTCACCTGGCTCCTGCCCCCCGAGGCAGTGACCGAGCCCGTGCTGAGGCCAGGAAAGCCCAGCACAGCAGGCATGTGATGACGGCCGAGCTCGGTCCCTCGGCAAAGAAAGCACGTTTGGAGAGGCCAAAAATCTGGTTCTCTGATAAAGACTTGGCCGGGGTCCAGCTACCCCACAATGATCCTCTTCTTCTGACTATGAGGTTACACAACTTCAATGTCAAAAGGATCCTAGTGGACCCCGGGAGCTCCTCAGAAATCCTCTACTTGGATTGCTTCAGGAAGATGGGCCTGAAAGAGGAGGACCTGCAAGAAGCCCGCACCCCGCTGGTGGGTTTCAGCTCCAAGACGGTATATCCCAAAGGGAAAATTTCCCTTAAGGTCGAGGTCGGAGGGGCCTCCACAACGGCAGACTTCCTGGTGGTGGATGCACAATCTCCATACAATGCCATCATGGGGAGAACCTAGCTCCATAACCTGGAGGCCGTTCCCTCGACCCATCACCAGAAGCTCAAGTTTCCTTTACAGAACAAGGATGGGAGCTTCGAAGTTATCATAGTCCGCGGCGACCAAGACATGGCCAAAGAATGCCTCTTGGCCGTGGTCCCCGGAGATACACAGCCACAGCAAGTTCACATGACCGAGCTGGAAGCTGAGCTCGACACTGTGGGCCGGACTCCCGAACAGAAGAGCATTGAGGACCTCACCCAGGTCGGGATCGATCCCAGCGATCCAGAAAGGTTCTTCCTGCTCGGTAGCCAACTCGCTGACAAGGAGAGGGCCAGCATGCTCGACTTCCTGTTACAAAATAGGGAGGTCTTCGCCTGGACCCCATATGAAATGTCCGGCATCAGCCCCGAGGTCATAAGCCACAAGCTGAATGTGGATCCCCAGCACAAACCTGTTGTCCAAAAGATTCGCAGATCGGGCACCCAACAGGCAGAGGCTGTGACCAAGGAAATCGACAAATTACTAGACGCTGAGGCTATCCGCGAAGTCCAGTACCCTGTGTGGTTGGCCAACACGGTTGTGGTAAAAAAGAAGGATGGAAGCTGGAGGGTCTGTGTAGACTTCACCGACCTCAATAAAGCCTGTCCCAAAGACAGCTTTCCTCTACCGAAGATAGACCAGTTGATCGACGCCACTGCCGGCCATGAGAGGATGAGTTTCCTCGATGCTTACCGAGGTTACCATCAAATTCCAATGTATGAGCCTGATCAAGAAAAAACCGCGTTCATAACACCCAGGGGCACCTACTGTTACAAAGTAATGCCCTTCGGGTTAAAAAACGCTGGTGCCACTTACCAGAGGCTGGTGACCAAGATGTTTCAGGACCAGCTCGGCAGGACGATCGAGGTCTATATTGATGATATGGTCGTTAAGTCTAAGCGGTCACAGGACCACTTGACTGACTTACATCAAACTTTCTCCATCCTCAAGAAATACCAGCTCAAGTTGAACGCCTCCAAATGTGCATTTGGCGTCGGCTCGGGCAAGTTCCTTGGCAGCCTGGTTACGAGGCGAGGAATCGAGGCCATTCCCGATCAGATCTCGGCACTCAGAGCCCTGCAGAGTCCGAACTCGATAAAACAGGTTCAGAGACTTACCGGGATGGCGGCAGCACTGAACCGCTTCATCAGCCGAGCCTCGGATAAATGCCATCCCTTCTTCCAGCTCTTGAAAAAGAGCTCCGGGTTCAAATGGACCCCGGAATGCGAGAGCGCTCTCCAGGAGCTCAAAGTGTACCTTTCCTCCCCTCCTTTGCTTTCCACCCCGGTACGGGGTGAGGTCTTGTACCTATATCTGGCAGTTTCGGACCATGCAGTAAGCTCTGTACTCGTAAGAGAAGATGACAGGCTGCAAAGACCCATCTATTACACAAGCAAAATCCTGCTGGATGCCGAGACCAGATATCTGCCACTGGAAAAGCTCGCGTTAGCGCTCGTTAGCGCTTCGCGTAAGCTCTCCCACTACTTCCTGACATATTCTATAGTGGTTGTGACCGAACACCCACTCAAGTCCCTCTTCAGGAGAGCAGACTTCTCAGGAAGAGTGTCCAAATGGGCTGTCGAACTCGGGCAATACGATATCCAGTATCAGCCCAGAACGGCCATCAAAGCCCAAGTACTGGCTGACTTCATTGTTGAATTCACCTCTCCTACTTCGGCACCGAGCCATCTCGACACCGAACTGGGGGGCAAGGAGGCAAGGACTTCGTCAGAAACCGAGCAGGATCGGTCCTGGAAACAGCTCCTCGACTCATCTTGGAAAGTCTTCGTCGATGGATCCTCCACCTCCAAAAGGGCTGGCGCTGGCGTAGTCCTTCAATCTCCGGAGGGCCTCGTTATTGAGCAAGCCGTGACTCTTGACTTCAAAGCTTCTAACAATGAAGCTGAGTATGAAGCATTAATTGCAGGGCTGGGCAGCGCAAAAACCCTGGGGGCACAACAACTGATGATCTTCAGCGACTCACAGCTGGTCACCAGCCAACTCAATGGAGATTACCAAGCCCGAGATAACAGGATGGCAGCCTACCTGGCCCACACCAAGCAACTCCTATCTCAGTTCCAAAAAGCTGAAGTCAGGCAGATAGGCAGAGACTCCAACTCTCACGCCGACGCTCTTGCAAATTTAGCCTCTGCCGTCGAGGCAGGAAGAAAAAGAACTGTCGAAGTGGAAGCACTGGACAAACCAAGCATACTTCAACCGCCTCGACAGATTATGTGCATTGACCTCGGTCCTAGCTGGATGGATGAACTTATCTCCTACCTCAAGAATGACCAGCTACCCGAGAACAAGAACCAAGCCCACAAAATCAGGCTGAAGGCAGCCCGATTTTGGCTCTCTCCGGACGATAAACTCTACAAAAAATCCTACAATGGCCCTTACCTCCGGTGCGTTCATCCAAGCAAAGTCGAAGACTTCCTTTATGAAATCCATGAAGGGATCTGCGGCAGCCACATCGGAGGTCGGTCACTCGCCTACCGAGCTATCAGCCAGGGGTACTGGTGGCCCTATATGCAGAAGGATGCACAGGTCTATGCCAGGAAATGTGAGAAGTGCCAGAAGTTCTCTCACTCTCTCCATCAGCCAGCACACGACCTGAGCCCTCTCTCCAGCCCTTGGCCCTTCGCCCAATGGGGACTAGACCTCGTGGGACCACTCCACCGAGCTCCAGGGAACAAAAGATGGTTGATCGTAGCAACTGACTACTTCACCAAGTGGATAGAAGCCGAAGCACTCTCCTCCATCACTGAGAAGGATACCAAAAACTTCGTGTGGAGAAGCATTGTAACTAGATTCGGAGTACCTCGGATCTTGGTCACGGACAACGGGACCCAGTTCGATTCCAATTTCTTCAGAAGCTTTTGTCAAGACCTTGGCATCAGGAACTACTATTCTACCCCGGCCTACCCCCAGAGCAATGGGCAGGCTGAAATTTCAAACAAAGTGGTGCTTGACGGACTCAAAAAGAGACTAGATCGAGCCAAAGGGAGATGGGTAGAGGAACTTCCAAGTGTCCTATGGGCATACAGGACTACCCCGAGGCGCTCGACCTCGGAAACTCCTTTCTCCCTAGCCTACGGAATGGAAGCTGTAATTCCACTTGAGGTCGGCCTCCCCACCCTCAGGTCGGAACTGTTCGACCGAGGCCAAAATGATGCAAACCTCGCCACAGAACTCGACTTGGCTGAGGAGCGAAGGGATGCCGCGGCCATCCGTCTCGCTTCCTACCAGCGACAGTTGGCTAGAGGGTATAATCAAAGGGTGAGAGAGCGAAAGTTCTCCCCTGGAGAATTGGTCTTGAAAAAGACTCTTCCAGCAGACAGGAATCCCAGCGAAGGAAAGTTTGCACCGAACTGGCATGGACCATTTAAGGTGACTTCGGTTGCTGGGCAGTCTGCATATAGGCTTGAGGACATGGAGGGCAGAGAGCTGCCACGCCCATGGAATGTCACTCACCTCAAGAAATTCTATTTTTGAGATGTAATCAGATTCGGGAAGTTAATAAACTATTTCTTTTTATAAAATACGTTTACGTTCCAAGCTGTCCCCTATTCTCGAAAAAATGGCCAAGTTATGGAACTCGGCATATACCTACAGCTCGGTTACAGAACCGACTTGTATTCTTTGTTCGGTTATCTTAGTTTGCTACTTTGGCCTGGTCAATGGACCAGTCAAGTTCTGATTATAAACCGGACTTAGCTTTGGTCGTGGGGCCAAGCGCCCTCAGTTTTACCGAGATCGATGCTTGTTATGGTTGCAAAATCAATACAGCACCTCGGGTTACAACTACTACAAATTCGGTTTCTACCGAACTCGTTTACTTTGTCTTTTTTCTATTATTTATTCTGGTTGTTAAGCCAAATGCATAAAGAAAGGAAAAAAGAAGAAAAATTCGCCACAAATGTTCAAAATTGCAAAGCAAAGCCAATTTCATTTCACGAATGAAGGTTACAATTTTTCCAACAAAAAGAAATACAAGATTTCCCCCCAGTACAAAAAAAAAATAAAAACAAAATTACATCTTTTTCAAGCCACGGCCCCCTCGGCGCCATCAGCAGCAGCATCTTCCACGACTTCGACAACCACCTGTCCGGCGTCGACGTCCGCGTCAAGTATAGGGGCAGGGTCTTCGGTTTCCCTGACCGGGACCTCAGGAGCTTGGTTCGGTGCGGGCTGAGGAGGAGGAAACTGGGGGATCTCTGTATACACAGGGCTGTCCTCCGGGACCCCTGCTGCTCTCAACGAGCTTGTCCATCCCAGCCTCCAGGCCTTCAGGCTGACTTTCTTGACTTGGGCAATGTATTGTTCTGTGGCCTCTGCCACCCCTTCGTCGAAAGCCTTGTCGACGTCAGCCCGTAGTCTGTCGGCATCAGCTCGGAGTTCAGCCTCTGCCGCCTCCCACCTTTTTTCAAGTTCGGCCGTGGCCTGAACTTGGTTTTCCAGTTCCGCCCTGACCTTATCAAGCTCGTCTCTGAGGCCCATGACGCTCGTTTCCTGCTCGGCTGCCTTCTGTTTTATCAGGCTGAGCTCGGCCTCGAGTTCCAGTTCCCTCTTCTCAGCCCTCTCTGCTCGAGCGGTGCTCTGTTGGGCTTTGTCCACCGACACCAGCGCCCTTTGCAGGATCTGAGGAAACAAGTGTTAAGCCGACATCAATATCAGAAGTACAGAAATCAAAGAAGAAATGCAAAGTTCAAAGGAGAGAATTACCCTGAGGGCGTCGGCCATTTGAGCCACATCCAGCTCCACCTCGCTCCTCTTCATATGTTCTGCCATGTCTCCAGGCAGAGCGCAGGCGTGCGCAAGGGCACTGACAACAGATGTGCCATCACTCAGCCGGCCGTCCGACGACAGCGACTGGCCATCCTCCAGCAGGAAACTGGGGTTCCAGATCGGAGGGCCGAGCAGCGGCGAGTGCTGAGAGGCAGGGTTGGGCTCGTCCCCCACTGGGTCCGCAACCCTGGGCCTTTTCCCCAGCCGAACCGAATCCCGACGAGATTTGGTGGAGCGCTCGGTCGCTGCTGAAGGCTGAGGAGATTGAACTGGGGGAGAGACTACTCTATCCTCCAAGTTCGGTGGGGGAGCGGTCCCCGAGGTGGGCGAGTCTCCGAAGATGACTTCATCGAGACTGATAAGGGCCGCACGACGTCGCCCCATCTCGGTCTCTTCGTCCGATTCAGAAGATGGGAGAATCACAAGCTGCTCTTGCGGAACCCCCTCGGACTCGCCCTCCGACTGACTCTCCTCCTCGGAGTCGGTCTCTGCTGCGGTCTGAACGTGCGAAGGACCGGCTTCGGCTGAAGCTCCAGAAGGTATGATCTCGGGGGGCACTTGCGCAGGCCCTGCTGCTGGAGCTGTTTGCTCCTCGGCTTCGGCAAGAGTTAGGACTTGCTCCCCCCTGAGGTTCTCGTGCCGTCTTCTTATAAAAGATCGGTACACGGGTTCGTATCCGAGGAGTGCTGAGGCAGATCGGCTCCGGTGACCCTTGTAGCTATAAATCCTTTTTAACCAGCCGACGTTTCGTCGCCACCCGGAGTTCCTCCTCTGCCGTTTCCTCTCCGCGTGACCTGCACGACAACCAATTAGGCATCAGTTCGGCAGAATGAAACTACATCAGAAGTTCAGAAATTGAGATATTTACTCGGTGGTTCTCCGAGACGACCGGGTACGTGGTTCACCCTGGGCTCTCCGGGGGCATACTCCCAGTTCCCGGTGACGTAAAGGCAGTCCTCCCCGGCGTATTTTGTGTTGTCTTCGAGCTCGTTGATTATGGGAATCTCCTTCGGCCGAACTCGCAAGTAGTATGCGTCGTCCTTTGGAGATCGACACAGGTTATACACATCCTCAATGTCCTCGACGCCAAGGTCGGTTCCCAATATCCTATTCAGTTCGGCTATACCCATGATTATCTTATAACCATTGGGCATTAGTTGGCACGGGGTAAGGTTCCACCTCCTGAGACAAGCTCTCAGGAGGGGAT
Source organism: Umbellularia californica (assembly GCA_028538565.1). NCBI lineage: Eukaryota > Viridiplantae > Streptophyta > Magnoliopsida > Laurales > Lauraceae > Umbellularia > Umbellularia californica. The sequence goes on from JAPQWN010000005.1 coordinate 70,107,059, forward strand.
GGACTGGGAATCTCACTCCGCCCTCGATTATGGCTACTAGAGGGAATGGCATCCATCCCTCTACAAGAACCCGTGGTCGGCTTCGGTCACCATCCCCATCCGCCCTAATCTGGACGTTCTCTGGTATCTGGTATTGTTTCCTAAGCTCGGCTAGGGCAAGCTCTGTGTCTATCCAATGTCTAAAAACCCCCATCTTCCCTAGCCTAGACCGGAATACAGGTGACGGCGACGGAGAAGAAAGACAGAGTAGACACCCCCAAAAAAGAAAAAGAACCCAGAAAAGGAAAAATGTCAGAGGCAGAAGGGAACTCACTAAGACACAGGGCCGGAAGGATTGTAGAGACAACGGAAAACTCTAAACTTCAGGAGACGAACGGAAGGGCTTCTCGGACGATGAGGCTCCAGGCAACTCAGGCGAAAGCTCCAAGCACAGTGACAGCGAAAGTGGTCCTCTTCGAGGACCGGGGTTTTTATACAGGGATGGAGATCTCTTCGTATCCCGAAAAGCATGTGCAGACACCGCCTCGAGCACGCCACCCGTCTCCTCGATAAGACGCAATGGCCATCAGGGACCTGACACATGGCGGCGTCACAGCGCCCTCATGATGATATGGTTGGGCTATTAAAACCGCCTCCAGACAGCCTGGCGCTATTAAAAGCGCCTCGGAAAGCGAAGCGGCACCCCACGCCTGTGTAAACTACAGGATCGGTTTCGGGAAAGTCCATCCTATCACTCCTAACCCCGTGGTCTCCTTGACCCCCCGAAGTCAGGAGCAGGGGGCAATTGTGTGGACTACTTCTACCGAAACCGATGTTGTAATCCTCCGGTAACAGCGCCAATCAGGAAGGGCCTTAACCCCCTTCTCTCCGACATAAGCAGCGTCTCAGCCTTTGTCGAGGTGGGACTGGTCCCGGTAGAAGTACCGACCATGTCCTACCGAACTCGGCCTCACGCTGGCATCCCAGTCCGATCTCGGGTATAGCTGACCCCGGCGCCTTCTCTAGTTCGGCCCCTCTGCCGAGGTGAACACCGGGCTTCCAGTTCCCATTATGAGATGGGACGGGTACTTTGTAGGGAGTCCCTGTCAGGTAGGGCGGCCACCGGCCAAGGATAATGGCTCGTTCCTATCAACAGATCACATCCACATTTATGTGAGGGATTTGAGGGGAGGTTTGATGGGACAAGTATCCTCACCTACCCCCACTAAAGATCCCAGGTGTGGGCTGATGGGACAAGTATCCTCACCTACCTCCACTATGGAACCTTCCACTCTCCTCTATATATGCCTGCATGAAGAGTCATGAACAGGTACATGCAAAATACAGCTCGCACTGTTACTCTGCTAAAACATCTCTTCTTCTCCACTTCACCCTAGTTCAGTGACTGCACTAACTCAGGCGTCGGAGTGCCTTTGGCTGATAGCAGCCTCGGGCCCTGACTGCTGTTTTCTCTTCCCTTTCAGGTTTCAGATCAGCAGAGACACTCTTGTTCAGCTAAACAACCTCTCTGTAAATCCTCATCATCAGTTAAACCTAAGTCCGTAATAATTAGGCACGCACACCAACTATGTTGGAGTGTCAATTCCAAAGAGGTCTCTTTAAGACTCCTAATTATCTCTCATTTGTCAATTCCTATTCCTTTAATTCAATTTACTTCAATTTACCATACATCCAAACACACACGTCATATTTGACTTACACCTTTCAGTGTAGTTGATGAGCAATTTTGAACCATCATCCCATTGGACGATTGCCTTTTACACATGCAACTACGCATAAAGTTATTTAAAAGTCTTTATCAGATAAATATTTACCAATTAAGTTAATTTTTGTCTAATAGGTAATTCATTGTCTAAAAGCATTATTTTTTTATGAGATATTGAGAAAAGTCCGAGTTACCAAGATTTTTATATACCAGTCGGATAACCAGAATGATCAATATCAAACAAATTCTATGATTCTATTTCTCAAAACCTAGATCAGCTTGAATTATTGTCCAAATTTACATAATCAAATATCTAGATCACTAAGAAGTTAAGGTGGGAATATGATAATCAGATTAAGGGCTTGAATATTCGAGGGTTAGAGTATTATAAATAACACTAATAAATTTAGAAAAAAGAATAGGAGGGTTAGAGTATTATAGACTTTGTAAAATTGAAAAGGACACAAAATACCTCTTATATGACCGTTTTATGGTTGTTTGGGGGGTAAAATGGACAACTAAAAAAAAAAAAAAAAACAGCTACTTTTGGACGGGGCGGGCCTAGCGGGCCACGAAGGGCAGCCCACGTGCCAGGCGGGCCTAGCGAGCCCCGGTCAAACAGGCCAAAGGGCCCAGGCTCCTCGATCCGGCCCGGCCCATTTGACATCCCTACCTTGAATATTGCATAGCACAAACAGGGTCCATTAGGACCTCTTCCAGTTTTTTTTTACATACCGAGGAGAGCGATGCTAGCCTTGATCCTAGCGTCACCCATGTCTGATAATAGCAGTGCTAGCGTCTTTCTACGCGGTTTTCACAAAACACTCTTCTTTCTCTTTTCCCACCTATTTCTCTATCTCCCCCACTCCAATTTCTCTCGATCATCTTAGGAAAACAGTATCATGGGCCTTATAAAAATATTACTATTGACCGACATACTATTTCTTTCTTTCTTTTTTCATATTCTCAAGATTTATCTTAAAATGTGAAAGAGATAGGGAAAGAAACAAAATGGCAGACATAACATGGAAGAATGGTTCAAATTACAATCTTACACTGGTACATTATCATATAGAGCTTACCCTGAACTCATAAACCCATCCTTGAGAAAACGAGATAGAAAGATTGATAGGTAGGGTAAATCTAGATTTGCAAGTTTGGACGCAGCCTTTCCGCCCTTATGAACTGAGGAAAACTTGTATTCGGAGCTTTTCCGCCCTTATGAACAGAGGAAAACTAGTATTTGCAGCTTTTTCACCCTTATGAATAGTGGAAAACTTGAAATATTCGCAGCTTTTCCACCAATATGAACGCCGAAAAACTTTTATTCGCAGTTTTTCCGCCGATATGTGGGGAGTTATGCTTGCGTCCCCCCAAATTCTTCTAGGAAATGCTATCGTTGCTAAAATAAGTATAAAGAAAATAAAAAAATGGCGAGAAGACCGAATTTATGTGCACAATTTTCGGGGACCCTTCGTGAAGAATGGCCAAATTCAAAGACTTTTCCAGTAAAATCCTCTTATTATTATTATTATTATTATTATTATTATTATTATTAGAGAATTTTACCCAAAAAATCCCCTAAGACTTGTCAATTGCCAAAAGCACCATCAACATCTTAAAAATACCACAGTAGTCTCAAAGGCCCTGTTTGGTATTTTTTTTTTGCTTTTAACGCTGAGCGGGGATATCCCCGTTCATTCTAAGTAAATGAACGGGGATATCCCTGTTCGTCATTCATTACAACTTAAAGACTGTCGAACACCCTTTTTCCCTTTTCCTTTTTTGGTATCCGGACGAATCTCTCTGCAACCCTTCTTCCACATTAACTTACTTTGAAATCATAAACAATGCAGTGTGATCTAGTTGGCATTCATGAAGTCTCCGCTTTTCTTTGTAAATTGTATGATTCAGATTTCAATATAGAAATGAAGATGAAGGGGTTTATTTTATTGTATGAAAATCGAGTTCATTTAGAGGGAAGTTGGATGTCTTCCAACTTATGATCAAATAGATACTTGTTGACATGAATAGGCATTCATTATAGTGGTTGTTTTAGTTAGAAGATGTGCAAGAGGAGAGTATCTGCAACTAAAAAAATTGGTGAAAATGTGGGAAATGTTGCCTTCTAATCCTTTTGATCAAGATTCAATAATAGGATTCTCCCATAAAGGGTGGGCAGAGAGATTCGTGCGGATACCAAAAAAGGCAAAGGGAAAAAGGGTGTTCGACAGTCTTTAAGTTGTAATGAACGACGAACAGGGATATCCCCGCTGATTTACTTAGAATGAACGGGGATATCCCCGCTCAGCGCTAAAAGCAAAAAAAAAAAAAAAAAAAAAACCAAACAAGGCCTTTGAGACTACTATGGTCTTTTTAAGATGTTGATGGTGCTTTTGGCAATTGACAAGTCTTAGCGGATTTTTTGGGTAAAATCCTCTTATTATTATTAAAGATAAATTTATTTACATAAAAAAGTTAAATTGAAAAAAGATGAAATATCTTTTATTAGGATTAATTTCATCACCAATTGAAGGTTATTATTTGGATATCTAGATTGGTCGATTCAACAGCCCAAACAATGTGTGCAAAAATATAATACATAGCAGAAATAAGAACAACAAGCACACACCACAAGAAATTAGGGAAGAGAGAGGTTTTGAGTCATAAAGATCAAAAGATGAGAGGCATGAAAAGAAAATGAGTTTCTCTTTTCTCAGCAATTAATAAATGACGATAGGGCAAAAATTATCATTCGGAGAAGAAGAGGGGGGAAACTTTTAGCACTGAGCCAAAACGATATCGTTTCGGGGAAGAAGACTCTAATAAAGTTTTTTTTTTTTTAAACGAGCCCTAATGATATCTTTTTGGGGTAAATTGGTCTTTTGGATGCGTACAACACCCTAATTGAATGTTTTATGATATGTCTTAATCAATTTGTGTAATTATGATTTATGATTGATTTTTTCATAAAAATCTATTTTTATAAAAAAAAAATTTCAGATTTATAGCTCCCGTTGAATGGAGAGCTTTCTAAAAGAAAGACCCACCAAGAAACTGAGAATTTTTCGTGAGTGGTAACCATATAAAACTGAGGCTCGATAAGATTGGCTCAACAAGAGAGTATGTTTCAGTTATACAAGGGGTTTCTAAATCTTTATTGTATATGCTGAACTAAGGTTTATAAAATTTATAAATAGGCCCATGTGGTTTGACTATTTAGTGATACTCCCATGTCTTATATTTTAATACCTTCCATATCTCCAAAATGAGTAATCCTAATGAGAATGGCAATTGCCATGAGTATTGTGTGGGATTTTTGTTTTTAAAGATAACTTTTCCTCGCATAAATAAAATGGAGCATTATTATTTACAAAACTTCTAAAATTTTATCCCAAGTCACAATGGTTTCTTTCTCATTAAAGTCTCATGCATATAAAGCCCAATCATATCTTTTGAAACGTTCCTTTCTCCTACTAGATGTATTGTACTAATCGTTCACTCTTATCTTGTATCTTTTCACAACCTGATAACTTCTCGATTCAATGGACATTATTTTTCTTTCAATTTCCTCTATTTGATCTACATTAATATGGAAGATATTTTCATTCATCATTTTAGGATTATTTCATTTTCCCCGCATCTGAATAACTAGACTTGTCTCTTTTAAAATAATAATAATGCATTTGAGAATTATCAAGCTTTGAAGAATATAAGAATTTATATATATTTGAAAGATTGAATTAGTTGAGTTTACTTATTCATAGCATCTTAATTAAAAGTTAAGATTACAACTAATTTACCTTTAATATGTTTCATTTTCTATCTTTTCTTCCGAAAGGTTTTATGAAAAAAATTTCTTCCGAAAGGTTTTATGAAAAAAATAACTACATAAAACATTAAAAATCCAAACCTGATTTCTAGTTAATATAAGTTTGATGCCCCCATTTTTTTTACTTTTAAATAAATTTTGATGAGTAAAATATTAAGAAACCCTAAAGTAGTTGAGACAAGGCTTTGAAAATGATGGCGATAAAATAAAATCTTAACAATAACAAATAATATATATTTATTTTCTTCCTAATTATATTTCAAGAATAATTTTAAATTCAATATATTCTTTTTTTCATGCCCAGGTTAGCACAGGTCAACTCTAGTAGGCCATTTACCTTGAATGGCTTAAGTTTTCATTAAGAAAGACCCACTAGAGCCTCAAAAACTTGTCATGTATGGAAGCCACATAACATTGAGGCTCGATAAAATTAGTGAAACCGGAGGGTATGATTCAGTTAGGACAAGGTTTTTCTAGAGTCCCTTTTTCTTTTAGTATTTACCGAACTACGATTTATATAATTTGTAAATAGACCGTTTGGTTTGAGTATTTAATGATACGTCCCTGCATCTTTTATTTTATTATCCCTAAAATTAGTAGTCCTAATGAGAATGACAACTACCAAGAGGTTTGTGTTGATTTTTTTATAAAAATAAAAAATTCCTTACATAAAGAAAAATGACCATTATCCTTTACAAAACTACCATTATTTAATCCTAAGTCCCAACGGTTTCACTTTCATGAACTCTCTTTTGCATGTGATGCCAAATTAAGTATTTTAAAGTTTTTGTCAATGTAATAGTTCGTGCATGGATTCGGTCAATTATAACCAATTAAAAGTATAAATATTGATTGCCATTATGACCGATTTGGGTTTAATGAAAGGCCCGCATTTTAATAAAAATGCATTTAAGTAACATTTTCCTCTCCGGCCAAATGTATTATAGTAACCATCAATATTACAAGCTTTTGAGAGAAATAAACCCAAGCTTTTTAAATTATGTATATAGCCAAGGAAACCTTAAGCTGATTGGAGGGCTACTAATTGTGGGGATATAGAAAGTATTAAAATAAAAAGAAAGGCCAAGTATCAATAAATATAGAAACCACAAGGTCCTATATGCAAACCTTAAAAAGCTCTTCTTGGTACTAATTGTGGGATATAGGAGGAGATACTAATTGTGGGGATATATAAAGTATTAAAATAAAAGGAAAGGCCACGTATCAATAAATATAGAAACCACAAGGTCCTATGTTGCAAACCTTAAAAAGCTCTACTTGGTACTCACGTTTGAATTAGGACTGTGTGAATTGTTGTCTTTATATTTACATTGGCTGTCACTCTCATGTAAGTATCTTTTTCTAGCCTAACGTGATAACTTCCTTCTCAAGTGTCTGAATTTCCATCCAGGTCAGGTGGTCAACAAACTGACAGAGTTTATTTTTTTTAATCTTCATATATAGCAACAGTCTCATTTCAATTTCTGTGCATTCTGTTTCCTTTCAAGAAATATGGGGCAGTTGGGAACTGTGTGGGGTGTTTTTCTAATACCAAGGTTACGCCTGACTTAGGTAAAAGTACCAATCAGGGACTGCCTCGATCTCATTCACCAAGCTCGGCATTATGCCAGCTGGCGCCAAGATAGAGTTGGTCTCAGTAAGGGTACCGATCATGCTCCTTCTGGGCTCGGCCTCGAGCGTCTCTGTAGCAGTACCCAACCTCGAGCAGGCCCGGCCTCAGTGCCTTCTCCAGTTCGGCCTACCTGACAGAGGTGAACGCTGAGCGTCTAATCCCCATTATGTGATGGGACAGCTACGTTGCAGAACGTACCAGAAGATAGGGTGGCTGCCGGATTCCGGCAAGGGGTTATCCCTACCTATCAATCACGTCCGCATTTATGGAAAGGATTGGGGAAGATCTAATGGGACAGTGCTCTCACCTACCCCCACTCAGAAACCTTCCACATTCGTCTATATCTATGCATGGTAAGAACCATGAACAGGTACGCATTGCGCAATATCCTACACTCTGCTTCTTATCCATTCACTCTCCCTTTGTTCAGTGACAGCACTAACTCAGGCGTCGGAGTGCCTTCGGCTGACAGCAGCCCGGGGCCCTGACCCTTGTTTCTCCTCCCTTTCAGGTCTCAGGCATTCAATCTATTCAGCCTAACAGCACCATCAAAAAGCTTCATTATCATCTAAACCAAATCCGTAATTTTAGGCACTTACAGGAACGATACCAGAAATATCACTTTCAGCAAGAATCACAGTGGGTAACCCCGGCATCGAAATACAAGAAGCCACCATCAGGTATTCAACATTTTCTTTCTTTTATTAGTTACTGTGTAAGCTTTTCTTGGCTCCAAAAGGTTTGTGATTTTTAGAAGAATTGCTCTTTTCTCTTTGTTTTGTTTTTCATTCTTTTTCTTTGTTGTTTCTCCATTATAGATGATGTGGTTTTAGTGTTTGAGTGGAGTCTTTGTTTTGTGACACGACCGGATCCCTGGATTATGATTATTCCGAGTTAACCCCGAGTCACGTCGCATACTTACTCTCGCCAACTTCACTCACATAAAATTCATAAGAGATATCATTTACACATTATGCGGAATATAAATAAATATACATTGCTCCTGTATGAAACAAAACTCATTTACATATTTACAAAACCAATCACTTGCATATTTAATACAATGCAAGGATCAAAAGTATCATACATTTCCATAACAAAAGTTTTCGTTTCAGTATCATACTCATATGATATTGCTTCAATTCCACTCAACTAATCCTCCTGGAGGAACCGGATCGGTAATCTCCGCCAGTGCTGTGGCCTCTGAAGGACCGACATGGGCAGCTGTGCCTGTGATGCCATCAATAACACTATGAATTTGACAATTCGGCAATGTATAAACAATTACATGATTTAACATGCTAACCACGTATTTAATTTGTCTAGTTCAACGTTAGACTATTACAATTTATCATTTAATTCAAATCAATAAGAGTCTTAATAATTGGCAAAACTACAATAGCACTTCATTTCAAATCATATCTTCCTAAAAATGAAGGAATCACATCTTCCACACAGAAAGAATCATATATTGTGGGATTTATCAATGCCCGGACCAGGGACATCTGATATCACCACGGAGTTCCGAAACACTCTCAAATAATCTGCTGCAGCAGTAACAGCTCCAATGAGCTTAAAGAAATCACTATGTAGTACCAGACTCAATAAACTATACAAATTCAAATTTATAATATCAACCAATTGGGTGTAATTCTCCAATATTTAATGTACGGGTTATTCACGATGGTCATTACAATTTATGTGTATTTTATACATTAAAATCACCTTAATTAACACCCATAATGGTAAAGCAATGTTAACAGCTTTGATTAAATCAATAGGCTAATTTATCCACAAATTTAAAAATTGAACCTGAAAATTTCTACTTTCGGTTACCTGTCGGTTAACCAAAACCTAGATGTCGGCTAGCTGAATTGCACTCGGCTACCTATGGTTAGCTTTCCAGAAGCTAATTTCTCAATGTCAATTTCGTATTCAGTCACTAGTTCGGTCACCATCTCGGCTAACCGAACTCTGAATAGCAGCTAACCAAAGTAAATTCGGTTACTTGCGGTCACAATTCCAGAGCCTTACAGTTACTATTCTATTTTTGGCTAACTATTCGGCTAGCCGAACTTTGAATTTCGGCTAACCGACACACGTGGTTACCTCATGGTCAGCTTTACAGAAGCTGACATTTTTGTGAACCTAAAACAGGTGAATTCGGTCACCTGTCAGTTAGCTACTCGGCTAACCAAAAAACACCCAGAACTTCAGAATCTATGAAGCAAAGTTCTGATTTTGAATTTTCCAAATTCATCAACACTTTTATAAACCCAATTCATTCACAACCTATATATAAAACAAATGGAACCTCCTATTCCCACCTTAACATCACTTCAATTTCATTCAAATAACATGCAACCCTTCTTCTTCTCCAATCAATCAATCATATACATACAAATTAATCATATAAAGGGCTGAAATCCTATTTCACCACATAATCAAGAGGAAAACCATAGAAATTAGCATTTAATCATAATAATTGTTTATACTTGCCTTAATTCAAGATTAACACAAAAACCCCACTCTTTTCCAAGCTTCAATTGATACAAAACCACCCAATTCAAATCCTAATATCATTAAAGCATTCCAAAAATCAAACTTTCTACACAAGGTGTTGAACAAACAAAACCTCAACACCTAAACAAGTGAAAATCACTCAAAAGAATATGTTACACTTACTTCTTGCTCTGCAAAGTGAAACCACAAGCTTTCTTAATTCCAACTCCAATAAAAACCAAGCAAAGAGATGAAGAATATGAAATCCTTTCTTTATTCTCACTCACACAACCTCTAATCTTGTAATTAGTGAAGGAAAAACGAAGAAGAAAGGAGAAGCACACACAAGTTTGAGTCGGTTGCTATAACGTCCGCTAGAACACTCCAGTGAACTAAACTCTGGGTTCTTTTAGAACCTTATACAAACAGCTTTTACATATTAACCCCATACACCTAACTTGTCTCTATTTTAAGTCAAACCAAAGCTCCTTCAATTCATTTCAAGCCAAATGCTAATAAGTATATTATAAAAGTTGTTGTACTCGTTGAAATACACCTGTTGGTATCAAATTTTACCGTATCCGACGAAATATGTATAAATCCATATTTACGGAAAAGTCCTTAATTCCACTAATTTGGGCCTAAATTCAAATCCATTACGTCAATCTCTTCCACACTTGTTCATTATGCTTAATTCAACTCTTCATGCATAAATTGATCCATTTTGATCAATAATCACCTTTATTTTGATAAATCAAGCTTAACACGCATTAATCTCGATTAATTAAAGTTAATCTTGATCAATTAGAGTTAATCTTTATTAACTCATAATAAGGTATAACATTCTCCTAATCTTTTAGAATCATTTGGTCCTCCGAATGTAACATAAATAAAAATAAACACAATAAGTAAAAACTTACCTCAACGAATAGCTCTGGATATTTTTGAGCCATTTGTTCCTCTAATTCCCATGTGACTTCACTGGGTTCATGTGAGCCCAGAGACCTTTAACCCATTTGATCGTTCTAGTGCGTAGAACTTGCTCCTTGGTATCAATAATTTGAACTGGCTTCTCAACATATGTGGTGTTCGATTGAACCTGAATCTCATCATAATTGATGATGTGTGTAGTATCCGCCACATATTTTCGAAGCATCGACACATGGAATACATTATGGATACCGGAGAGTTGCGATGGAAGATCCAAACGATAAGTCACATCTCCAATTCTGCTCTTTATCTTGAAAGGTCCAATATATCTTGGTGAAAGCTTTCCTTTTTGCCCAAATCGAATTGTACCTTTCATTGGAGAAGTCTTCAGAAATACCCAATCATCAATAGAAAATTTCAAATCACACCGACGATTATCAGTATAACTCTTTTGCCTTGATCGGGCTACTCTCAATCTGCCATGCACCTTCTAAACTATTTCAACTGTTTCTACAATGATAGTAGGACTATAAAAGCTTCTTATTCCAACTTCTTCCCAGCTAACTGGAGTCCTACATATTCGACCATACAAAACTTCAAATGGTGCCATTTCAATGCTGGTATGATAACTGTTGTTGTATGCAAATTCACACAACGCGAGATGTTCATCCCAATCACTACCAAAATCCATAACACTGGCACGAAGCAAATCTTCTAATGTTTGAATTGTTCTTTCAGACTGTCCATCTGTCTGTGGATGATACGCAGTACTAAATCGAAGTCTAGTACCCATGAAATTCTGAAATGACTGCCAAAATGTAGAAACAAACCGACTGTCTCGATCTAACACAATCGAAACTGGTGTTCCATGTAATCTAGTCACTTCCCTCACAAACAACTTGGACATTTCATTAAATCCCATATCCTTTCTAAATGGAAGAAAATGTGTTGACTTTGTAAGACGATCCACAATCACCCATACGGTATCATGTTGTCACCTGGTCATTGGTAAACCAAATACAAAGTCCATAATCAAGTGTTCCCACTTCCATCTAGGAATATGTAAAGGATGAAGCAATCCAGGCGGCTTTCGGTGCTCAAATTTCACACGCTGACAGGTCAGGCATGAAGATATATATCCTGCAATATCTTCCGCTTCATATTATTCCACCAAAATCTGTCCTTGAGATTCCTATACATTTTTGTACTTCCTTGATGCATAGCATATCGGGTGTGATGAGCTTCAAACATCACTGCCTGTTTTAAATCTTCTTGTGCTAGTATACAAAATCTATCTCTAAAGTAAACAACTCCTTCAACCAACACAAAATCTGGCATTGCTGCAATGTTATCCTTGATTTTCACCAATTCAGGATCTTCAAACTGTCTTTCTTTGATTTGCTTGATAAGAAGAGGCTCAAACACAGACATTGCTGCGATCAGAACTCTATTATTCATCACTTCAATGGACACATCAAGATCTCTTAATTCTTCAATCAAATACCACCCACCCACCAACGATGCCAAGTTAGCAGATTTGCTACTCAAAGCATCAGCTACTACATTACCTTTTCCAGGAACATAGGTGAACGGAAAATCATAATCTTTGATCAATTTTAGCCAACGACGTTGTCTCAGATTAATGTCCTTTTGAGTAAACAAATATTGAAGGCTTCTATGATCACAGCGAACTTCAAAAGTTTCTCCATATAGATAATGCCTCTCCATTGCTTCAAAGCAAATACAACTGTCGCAAGTTCTAAATCATAAGTAGCATAATTCTTCTCATGTTCTCTTAACTGACGCGATCCATAGGCAATTATCTTGTCATTTTGCATCAACATACATCCCATTCCTATACCAAAAGCATCCGAATAGATTACAAATCCTCCTCTTCCATCAGGTAATGACAAGATTAAGGCTGAGACTAATCTCTGTTTCAACATTTGAAAACTAGACTCACATTCATCATTCCATACAAATGGAATGTTCTTCCGAGTCAATCTCGTTAATAGTGCTGAAATCTTAGAGAAATCTTTCACAAATCTTCTATAATATTCAGCCAATACCAAGAAACTCCGAACTTCCGAAACATTCTTCAGATTTTGCCACTTACTAATGGCTTCAACTTTTGCTGGATCGACAACTAGTCCTTCGCTAGTAATTATGTGACCCAAGAATGCCACCTATTGTAACCAGAAATCACACTTCTCTAATATTGCAAACAACTGATTGTCTCTCAATAACTCCATGTTGTTCTTAGATGGTGTACATGTTCTTGCTCTGTCTTTAAATATGCTAAGATGTCATCAATGAAGATTACAACAAACTTGTCTAAATATACAGCAAAAATTCTATTCATCAAAGCCATAAACACTACAAGTGCATTAGTTAATCCAAAAGGCATAACCAAAAACTCATAATGCCCATATCGGGTCCTGAATGTTGTTTTCTGCACATCCTGATCTCTAACACGAATCTGGTGATATCCAGATCGGAGATCAATCTTAGAAAAATACGTTGTACCCTCAAGTTGATCAAACAACTCATCAATTCTAGGCAATGGATATTTATTCTTGATTGTTACCTAATTCAATTGCCTATAATCAATACGCATACTTAGGGTGCCATCTTTCTTCTTTACAAACAATACAGGTGCTCCCCATGGTGAGACACTGGGTTTAATAAAACCTTTGTCGAGCAAATCCTATACTTACTTCTTTAACTCATATAATTCTGACGGTGCCATTCTATATGGTGCCCGAGATATAGGTGCGGTACCCGGCACAAGCTCTATAGCAAAGTCTACTTCCCTTGCTGGAGGCAAACCTGACACTTCTTTTGGAAACACGTCTGGAAACTCACAGACTACAAGAATATTTTCTAATTCCTTCTTTCACTTTTTCTCAGTGACAAATACGATGTAGCCTTCACAAGCACTTTGCATCATACGTTCAGCCTTAATTGCTTAAATAAGCCTTGTATCAAACTCTCTCTGGGTTCCTTCAAACAAGACATTGGCATTGGCTTCATTTACTTTAAAAGTAATGACTTTGCAGAAACAATCCAGACAAGCTTTGTACCTCGCAAGCCAATCCATGCCAAAAATTACATCAAAATCATTCATTGCCAACACTACAAAATCTGCTGGCATTGACACCTCTCCAATTTTAACACTACATTGGGGTACATATAATTCACACACTACTTTTCTTCCCAATGGAGTAGTTACAGTAAAATCATATGATAACTGTCTAATTTGCTTTTGCATGTTATAAACAAATGAATGTGCAACAAATGAATGAGTAGATACAGGGTCAAATAACGCAACCGCTGGTCTATTATCAACATAAATTATACCTTCCACCACATTAGTTGCAGCTTCAGCTTGTTCCCTATTCGCAGCATAAACTTGTTCTGCAACCTAAGCCATATTCTGTTGCTGCTGTTGCCGTGATTGTTACTGTCTCTGACGTTGCTGTGGAGGAGTAGGAAGAGTTTACTTATTCATAGCATCTTAATTAAAAGTTAAGATTACAACTAATTTACCTTTAATATGTTTCATTTTCTATCTTTTCTTCCGAAAGGTTTATGAAAAAAATAACTACATAAAACATTAAAAATTAAAACCTGATTTCTAGTTAATATAAGTTTGATGCACTTTTTTTTTTTACTTTAAATAAATTTTGATGAGTAAAATACTAAGAAACCCTAAAGTAGTTGAGACAAGGCTTTGAAGATGATGACAATAAAGTAAAATCTTAACAATAACAAATAATATATATTTATTTTCTTCCTAATAATATTTCAAGAATAATTTTAAATTCAATATATTCTCTTTTTCATGCCCAAGTTAGCACAGGTCAACTCTAGTAGGCCATTTACCTTGAATGGCTTAAGTTTTCATTAAGAAAGACCCACTAGAGCCTCAAAAACTTGTCATGTTTGGAAGCCACATAACATTGAGGCTCGATAAAATTAGCGAAACCGGAGGGTATGATTCAGTTAGGACAAGGTTTTTCTAGAGTCCCTTTTTCTTTTAGTATATACCGAACTAGGATTAATTTATATAATTTGTAAATAGACCCTTTGGTTTGAGCATTTAATGATACATCCATGCATCTTTTATTTTATTTTCCCTAAAATTAGTAGTCCTAATGAGAATGACAACTACCATGAGGTTTGTGTTGATTTTTTATAAAAATAAAAAATTCCTTACATAAAGAAAAATGACCATTATCCTTTACAAAACTACCACTATTTAATCCCAAGTCCCAACGGTTTTGACTTTCATTAACTCTCTTTTGCATGTGATGCCAAATTATGTATTTTAAAGTTTTTGTCAATGTAATAGTTCGTGCATGGATTCGGTCAATTATAACCAATTAAAAGTACAAGTATTGATTGCCATTATGACTGATTTGGGTTTAATGAAAGGCCCGCATTTTAATAAAAATGGATTAATGTAACATTTTCCTCTCTGGCCAAATGTATTATAGTAACCATCAATATTACAAGCTTTTGAGAGAAATAAGTCCAAGCTTTTAAAATTATGTATATAGCTATGGAAACCTTAAGGTGATTGAAAGGCTACTAATTGTGGGGATATAGAAAGTACTAAAATAAAAAGAAAGGCCACGTACGTATCAATAAATATAGAAACCACAAGGTCCTATATGCAAACCTTAAAAAGCTCTTCTTGGTACTAATTGTGGGGATATAGAAAGAGCTACTAATTGTGGGGATATAGAAAGTATTAAAATAAAAGGAAAGGCCACGCATCAATAAATATAGAAACCACAAGGTCCTAAATTGCAAAAGGCTCTACTTGGTACTCACGTTTGAATTAGGACTGTGACATGGTTGTCTTTATATTTACATTGGCTGTCACTCTCATGTAAGTATCTCTTTCTAGTCTAACGTGATTACGTGATAACTTCCTTCTCAAGTGTCTGAATTTCCATCCTGGTCAGGTGGTCAACAAACTGACAGATTTTATATATTTTAATCTTCATATATAGCAACAGTCTCATTTCAATCTCTGTGCATTCTGTTTCCTTTCAAGAAATATGGGCAGTTGTGAACGATACCAGAAATATCATTTTCAGCAAGAATCACACTGGATAACGTCGGCATCGTATTACAAGAAGCCACCTTCAGGTATTCAACATTTTCTTGCTCTTATTAGTTACTTTGTAAGTTTTTCTTGGCTCCAAAAGGTTTGTGATTTTTAGAAGAATTGCTCTTTTCTCTGTGTTTTGTTTTTCATTTTTTTTCTTTGTTGTTCCTGCATTATAGATGAAGTGGTTGTTTTAGTGTTTGAGCGGAATCTTTGTTTTGTTAGTTTCTTTGAGAATCTTGGATTGGAGAGTTCTGTCACAAGAACAGGAATTCCGTTGATGCTTTTCTTTTCTTTTCGTTTTCTATTCTGTTTTTCCTTTTGTTTGTTTTGTTATACAAAGAGGATTTCTTGGTACTGCTTTCTTCTATATTCGTCAAACCAAGCTCCAAGAACTGCTCGTCTGCTGCTTCCAGGGTTACCGTATATTCGTACCTGATAGTCCAAAAATATTTTTGAATCGTGAGATATGTTAATGTTCCTGTAGCTTCTCCATTCTTTTATGGGATTCTGGGCTTCCCAAGGATTTGTTATTGTGTTGAGTCTGAAACTATCTGGTTTTCACGGTTTAATGAATTGTAGTTTTCTTGGAATTTCAGTTTTTGGTATTGTTTGTTTGCTTTTCATTCCAATGTTGGAAATTTTAGATGGAAGAAAACTAGTCCCTATGGGTTTTTTTTTTTTTTTTTTTTTTTCCTATTCTTTTCTTTGGTCATTACTTGTCATGGTCAGGTTTTTTTTTTTTTCCATTTTGCTGGTTGCAGGGTGGTCGAGGCAGCGCACTGTTCCTTCATGGGAAAAGAGATTCTGCGCTTCTGTATGCAAAATCCCCTGGAGGAAAATCTGTGAAAGCAAGAGATTTGAGGCCTCCTACCAAAGCATTATCAAGTGGAACGATTCAGCCGGCAAAGAGGCATTCCAGAATGCAAAGAGCAGGTACAGGGCTGAGATTAATGGCCTTCCCTGTAATATTTCTCTGCCTGACCCAGATCTCTTCATTGATGTTATCGACTGGAACTCGTCCATCGATCCTAAACTGCTGTCAGCTTTGGATGAAGAACGTACAGTCTCTGAGCAAGATGTGGATGATGTTGAACTTGAGATTCTGAATTCTGGCCTTTGGAATCAGCCCATCATACCCACTGGGTGGGGTGATGATGATGATAATCTTGTCATGAAACCTAACAATACGATGACCCATGGAGGTCAGAACTACAATAGAATTGCTGATAACAGTAATATATGGGATCACGGAGAGGAGAATAAAGTTGATAAAGCATGGGAGAGAGAAGGCATGGAAAACAGAGTAGCTTTGAATAATTCATATGGAAATGCTGATAGTAGCAATTTGATGAGGGGTCTTACTGCTGGTCATAATGCATGGGGAAAAAGAATTCAAGAGAGTAAGCCAAGGACTATGGGTGGGGTCAATGGGTGGGGAAATGGCAAGGTGGTGGAGAATGATAAATTCAGGAAAAATGGTGGGGATTGGAAGAATAGAGCGGGTTATTGGCAAAAGAAAGAAAGAAGGCCGGCATGTCGTGTCAACTGAAAAGGCTGTGCAATCTGGTAAAAGCATGCAATTGGGAGACGCTGGTTTCTTATCCCATCTGAAGAGCAGTAATGGTTTTTTTCTTTGAAGAGTAGTAGTTTTGTCTCTGCTGTTATCTACCTCTATTATTCAGTACCTTTTTTCTGCTTTTTTCTGATATGGACGGCATTTGTTGCAGCAGCTATTTTAATTAGCATCTTTTGAGAATAAGGGGAGTAGTGTTGTATAATTATGTGATAAAGCCCATTAAATCTCTCTCTCTCTCTCTCTCTCTCTCTCTCTCTCTCTCTCTCTCTCTCTCTCTCTCTCTCTCTCTCTATTAAGTCTTGAAAATGCTCCTTTATAATGTTTTGCAGTATGATTGTCATGGGTGACATTACCATGATGTTATCACTCTCTGTTGTATCGAATTTGGCATGGACTCAATGTCAATTACAGGCAGCTCCTAATTCACTTACATGGATACCTCGTAGAATTCCTGCACATCACTTCTTGAACGGCTTTGATCAGCAAAACAAAGGGCTGATGCAGAGTTTGTTGCTGTTGGTCCTGTGGCAACAGTTGTTCACTGAAATAGTGGGGTCGGCAATCCTGACCTGACATGGGGTCCCAACCCAAACTGACGAGTTGATCCATTTGACCGCTGAGTTAAAATTCGGTTAGACATTTGGACTTGATTAATAATCAAATTTTTGGGATCACTATATTTTGTGGCGAGTCGATCTCTACTATTCCAAGATGAAGAGGAAGCAGATGTAATGATAGATATCGCAGTTTGTGGACGAATGCCAAGAGGCAGTGGGAGGGCGTTTGGTGTCAATATTAATAGTTTGGGCCCTCCACCATTGTTTCAAGGTTTAAGGTGATTTTGCCAGTAAAGATCCCTTGTTATTTTTATTAGAGGATTTTACGGGAGAAGTCCCAAAATTTGGTCATTCCCCACAAAGTGATTGCGTAGCAAAAAAGGGGTCCGTTAGGACATCTTTCGATTTTTTTTAAATACCGAGGGGAGCGATGTTAGCCTTGCTCTTAGCGTCACTCGTGTCTGATAGGAGCAGTGATAGCGTCTCTCTACGCGGTTTTCACAAAACACTCTTCTTCCTCTTTTCCCACCTATTTCTCAAGCTTCCCCACTCCATTTTCTCTCGATCATCTTAGGAAAACAGTATCACGGACCTTATAAAAATATTACTATTGACCGACATACTATTTTTTTCTTTCTTTTTTAATATTCTCAAGATTTATATTGAAAAGTGAAAGAGATAGGGAAAGAAAAAAAACGGTAGACATAATAACATGGAAGAATGGTTCCAATTACAATGTTATACTAATACATTATCATGTAGAGCTTACCCTTAACTCATAAACCCATTCACAAGATAGAAAGGTTGATGGGCAGGGTAAATCTGGATTTGCAAGTTTGGACGCAACCTTTCCGCCCTGATGAATTGAGGAAAACTTGTATTCGGAGCTTTTCCGCCCTTATGAACAGAGGAAAACTAGTATTCATAGCTTTTCCACCCTTATGAATAGTGGAAAACTTGTAATATTCGCAGCTTTTCCACCAATATGAACGCCTCCGCCCTTATGAACAGAGGAAAACTAGTATTCATAGCTTTTCCACCCTTATGAATAGTGGAAAACTTGTAATATTCGCAGCTTTTCCACCAATATGAACGCCAAAAAACTTGTATTCACCATTTATCTGCCGATACGTGAGGAGTTATGCTTGCGTCCCCCCAAATTCTTCTAGGAAACGCTATCGTCGCTAAAAAAAGTATAAAATTTTTTTAAAAAAAATGGCGGGAAGACCGAATTTGTGTGCACAATTTTCGGGGACCCTTCGTGAAGAATGGCCAAATTCTAAGATTTTTCCATTAAAATCCTCTTAATATTATTATTGTTATTATTATTAAAGATAAATTTATTTAGATTAAAAAAGTCCAATTGAAAAAAGATGAAATATCTTTTATTAGGACTAATTTCATAACCAATTGAAGGTTATTATTTGAATATCTAGATTGGTCGATTCAACAGCCCAAACAATGTGTGCAAAAATATAATACATAGCAGAAAAAAGAACAAGCATACACCACAAGAAATGGGGAAGAGAGAGGTTTTGATTCATAAAGAGCAAAAGATGAGAGGCATGAGAAGAAAATGAGTTTCTCTTTTCTCAACAATAAATGACGATAGGGCAAACAATATCATTCGGAGAAGAAGAGGGGGGAAACTTTTAGCACTGAGCCAAAACGATATCATTTGGGGGAAGAAGACTCTAATAATTTTTTTTTTTTAAACAAGCCCTAATGATATCGTTTTGGGGTAAATTGCTCTTTTGGATGTGTACAACACCCTAATTGAATGTCTTAGGATATCTCTTAATCAATTTGTGTAATTAGGATTTATGATTGATTTTTTCATAAAAATTTCTTTTTATAAAATTTTTTTTTCACAGATTTATAGCTCCTATTGAATGGAGAGCTTTCTAGAAGAAAGACCCACCAAGAAACTGAGAATTTTTCGTGAGTGGTAACAATATAAAACTGAGGATCGTTAAGATTGGCTCAACAGGAAACTATGTTTCAGTTATACAAGGGGTTTCTAAATTTTTATTATATATACTGAACTATGGTTTATAAAATTTATAAATATGCCCATGTGGTTTGAGTATTTAGTGATACTTCCATGTCTTTCATTTTAATACCTTCCATATCTCCAAAATGAGTAATCCTAATGAGAATGGCAATTGCCATGAGTATGTGCGGAAGTTTTTTTTTTTTAAAGATAACTTTTCCTTGCATAAATAAAATGGAGCATTATTATTTACAAAACTTCTATAATTTTATCCCAAGTCACAATGGTTTCTTTCTCAGTAAAGTCTCATGTATGTAAAGCCCAAACATATCTTTTGAAACGCTCCTTTCTCCTACTAGATGTACTGTACTAACCGTTCACTCTTATCTTGTATCTTTTCACAACCTAATAACTTCTCCATTCAATGGACATTATTTTTCTTTCAATTTCCTCTATTTGATCTGCATTAATATGGAAGATATTTTCTTTCTTCACTTTAGGATTATTTCATTTTCCCCGCATCTGAATAGCTAGACTTGTCTCTTTTAAAATAATAATAATGCATTTGAGAATTATCAAATGTTGAAGAATATAAGAATTTATATATATTTGAAAGATTGAATATGTTGATTTTACTTATTCATAGCATCTTAATTAAAAGTTAAGATTACAACTAATTTACCTTTAATATGTTTTATTTTCTATCTTTTCTTCCGAATGGTTTTATGAAAAAAATAACTACATAAAACATTAAAAATTAAAACCTGATTTCTAGTTAATATAAGTTTGATGCACTTTTTTTTTTTACTTTTAAATAAATTTTGATGAGTAAAATATTAAGAAACCCTAAAGTAATTGAGACAAGGCTTTGAAGATGATGACGATAAAATAAAATCTTAACAATAACAAATAATATATATTTATTTTCTTCCTAATAATATTTCAAGAATAATTTTAAGTTCAATATATTCTTTTTTTCATGCCGGGGTTAGCATAGGTCAACTCTAGTAGGCCATTTACCTTGAATGACTTAAGTTTTCCATAAGAAAGACCCACTAGAGCCTCAAAAACTTGTCATGTGTGGAAGCCACATAACATTGAGGCTCGATAAAATTAGCCCAACCGGAGAGTATGATCCAGTTAGGACAAGGTTTTTCTAGAGTCCCTTTTTCTTTTAGTATATATAGATACCGAACTACGGTTTACATTATTTGTAAATAGACCTTGTGGTTTGAGTATTTAATGATACATCCATGGATCTTTTATTTTATTATCCCTAAAATTAGTAGTCCTAATGAGAATGACAACTACCGTGAGGTTTGTGTTGATTTTTTTATAAAAATAAAAAATTCCTTACATAAAGAAAAATGACCATCATCCTTAACAAAACTACCATTAATTAATCCGAAGTCCCAACGGTTTCACTTTCATTAACTCTCTTTTGCATGTGATGCCAAATTATGTATTTTAAAGTTTTTGTCAATGCAATAGTTCGTGTATGGATTCGGTCAATTATAACCAATTAAAAGTCCGAGTATTGATTGCCATTATGACCGATTTGGGTTTAATGAAAGGCCCGCATTTTAATAAAAATGAATTTAAGTAACATTTTCCTCTCCGGCCAAATGTATTATAGTAACCATCAATATTACAAGCTTTTGAGAGAAATAAGCCCAAGCTTTTTAAATTATGTATATAGCCAAGGAAACCTTAAGGTAATTGAAAGGCTACTAATTGTGGGATATAGAAAGCCTTAAAATGAAAAGAAAGGCCACGTATCAATAAATATAAAAACCACAAGGTCCTATATGCAAACCTTAAAAAGCTCTTCCTGGTACTAATTGTGGGGATATAGAAAGTATTAAAATAAAAGGAAAGGCCACGCATCAATAAATATAGAAACCACAAGGTCC
Organism: Umbellularia californica; assembly: GCA_028538565.1. Taxonomy (NCBI): domain Eukaryota; kingdom Viridiplantae; phylum Streptophyta; class Magnoliopsida; order Laurales; family Lauraceae; genus Umbellularia; species Umbellularia californica. The sequence goes on from JAPQWN010000005.1 coordinate 70,128,822, forward strand.
TAAATTGCAAAAGGCTCTACTTGGTACTCACGTTTGAATTAGGACTGTGACATGGTTGTCTTTATATTTACATTGGCTGTCACTCTCATGTAAGTATCTCTTTCTAGTCTAACGTGATTACGTGATAACTTCCTTCTCAAGTGTCTGAATTTCCATCCTGGTCAGGTGGTCAACAAACTGACAGATTTTATTTTTTTTAATCTTCATATATAGCAACAGTCTCATTTCAATCTCTGTGCATTCTGTTTCCTTTCAAGAAATATGGGCAGTTGTGAACGATACCAGAAATATCATTTTCAGCAAGAATCACACTGGATAACCTCGGCATCGAATTACAAGAAGCCACTTTAAGGTATTCAACATTTTCTTGCTCTTATTAGTTACTTTGTAAGTTTTTCTTGGCTCCAAAAGGTTTGTGATTTTTAGAAGAATTGCTCTTTTCTCTTTGTTTTGTTTTTCATTTTTTTTCTTTGTTGTTTCTGCGTTATAGATAATGTGGTTTTAGTGTTTGAGCGGAATCTTTGTTTTGTTAGTTTCTTTGAGAATCTTGGATTGGAGAGTTTATGGAAATAATATCATTGATGCATGAAAATTTTAAAAAAGTCTTTATGGAAAAAGGAAAAAATAAAATAAAACACTATACTAATGTTAATCTTTAATAAGTGTATAAATACAAACTCTTGAAATCTTAACACGTAAAACAAGAAGGATTTTGGAGACTTTGATAGGGTTGATTTTTTATGAGGCCTTTACAAAAAGGTCCCTATGTTTTTTAGCAAACTTCAACAAAGCTCCTATCTTTTTATGTTGAGGATTTTACCCAAAAAAATCCCTTAAGACTTGTCAATTGCCAAAAGTACCATCAACATCTTAAAAAGACCACAGTAGTCTCAAAGGTCCTGTTTGGTATTTTTTTTTTTTTTTGCTTTTAGCGCTGAGCGGGGATATCCCCGTTCATTCTAAGTAAATGAGCGAGGATATCCCCATTCGTCGTTCATTACAACTTAAAGACTTTCGAACACCCTTATTCCCTTTACCTTTTTTGGTATTCGGACGAATCTCTCTGTAACCCTTCTTCCATATTAACTTGCTTTATGGGGGAATCCTATTCTTGAATCTTTTAAGTAGAAAGGACCCATATAAACTTAGTAACGGGAAGAGGTTAACAAAAAGCACATACCGAGTCTGCCTATCATTATCAGTAGTATCGGTACCATGTTCACTGCCAACAAGATCAATGAAAGAAATCTTCCCAATAACCTTTCCACGCTTGGTTTCATTTCCATCATTGTGCCTTCTTGATTCATTTACCTCCTTGTGCTTCTTAATAGCAAGCTATAAAATGGCATGGGATCGTGAAGATTCCTCATTGGCACCAGTAGAGCCAGTACTTCGCGCAACATTCTCATTCTCAATAAATTCTTTAACAATTTGAACATCTGAAACCTCAAATTCCTGCAATCCAACTATGCAAACTTATTGCCGACCATCTTCCCTCATGCACAGTTTCCTGGCAAAAATCATTAAAAAGCAATTGAGGCAATAACATACACTTTCAAGAATAAGATTCTCCCATAAAGCAATTTAATGTGGAAGAAGGGTTGCAGAGAGATTCGTCCAGATACCAAAAAAGACAAAGGAAAAAAGGGTGTTCGACAGTCTTTAAGTTATAATGAACGACGAACGGGGATATCCCCGCTCTTTTACTTAGAATGAACGGGGATATCCCCGCTCAGCGCTAAAAGCAAAAAAAAATTCCAAACAGGGCCTTTGAGACTACTGTGGTCTTTTTAAGATGTTCATGGTACTTTTGGCAATTGACAAGTCTTAAGGGATCTTTTGGGTAAAATCCTCTTTTATGTTTTTACAAAATGACCCTTATATTTCTCAAAAACACTTCAAGAAATCTCCTCTCTCTTTTGTTTTCACAAAAGGCCTCTATTTGGATCGTACAACAAGTAGTGATAGTTTCTTTTTTTTGAGTAAATGATAGAATTACCCTTTAACTAAAGAAAAAGTCTTCTTGTCCCGACATCAGTCCCGATGTCGGGACCGATTTACATGGGAGGAGGGCAAAATGGGTAAAAACAAAATGCTTCCTCCCATGTGATCGGTCCCGACATCGGGACTGATGTCGGGACATGTAGCAGCTGTCTTAACTAAATTTAAGCGGATCTCACTAACTTGACCCATTTAAGGAGGGCCCGCCTAAATGCATGATGACCAAGGAAAGCATGACGGCAATGAGTACAATGGCCTTTTTTTATTTTTTATGAAAAAACAAGGGGCCCATTTTGTAAGAAAACTCTTTTATCTTACCCCATTAGATTTTTTCCATCACCCACCAAAAGTAATCATTAATCAGGGCGGGGCACCACAATCAGGTAACTCGTGTCTTTATAAGCTGATAAATCGAACGATTTTGGTGTTGCAACTTCAGATCGCGCTTTCCTTGTTCTCTCCAAACTTCTTTGAGGCATTTTCGCAAATGGTTTGCAGTCGCTTCTTGTACCTTCCATGATTTATTTTCTTTGCTTTCTTTCTCGTTTCCTTCTCTTTGATCGACCCTAATCTTTCTTCTCTTTTAATCTTCTTGCAGTCGGTCACCCTACACACAAATCTTGGTGATATCAAGTGCGAAATCTCTTGCGACGAAGTCCCTAAAACGGCCGAGGTTTGAGACTCTTTATCACCTTCTCTTCAAAAACCCTTCACACATCCACGCTTTTGTATTGAGAATACTAGTTATTTGTTCATCTTGAGCTTACTCGATTGAAAGTTGAAGCTAAAGTAGATGCTTTTCCTTCCTTGAATTTGGTGTTGTCTGAGGAAAAATGTAATTTTCCAGTAAGATTTCATTGAAATGATGTGAATACTACAGAGGGTCTTGTTTAGATTCTTCTAGATGAAAAATGATGGGCAGAGATTCGACCCCCCAAATCATTGAATCCGTTTGTTTACTTCTTATTCAGTACCTAGGAGATAGTTCACCCTAGGGTTTCTGATCGAAGGCAGAGATCTTGATGATAACTTTATTTGGCAGTATTTAATTTACTAGGGTGACGGGTGGGTGATCATTTCCTCTTAAAGGGGAAATTTTCTGATGACCCCTTGCTTCGACAGAAAGAAATTCCTTAAAAATCCCTAGGAATTCGATACTGATGAAGCAAAGGGGGCATAAGTGCTTTTATACATGAAAACTTTCTGATGGGGAATGGACTATGCTTGATAGGGATTTGGGATCTGAAGAAGTTAGATCTAAAAGATTAACTATTGCCGATTTTGTCCGGTGAGGTTGTAATATTAGTGTACTTTGGATTGGGATGTTGGGTATGTTGCTACCAACTGAAGCCATGGTTTTAGAAAGCTATTGGTGGTTCACTGGATCTCAAATTCCATTACATGGTTTGTAAGTTTAGGCTTTGGGCTTGGAAGTTTAGGGTAGCTATGACTATGTGAGTGAATGCTCTAAATTTGTTGAGTTATCATGACTGTTGATATTAGGAAATCGCACCTGCAGCCAATTACTCATTTCACACACTTCATGCCACACTGGAGATTAAGAGGGTAGATTGGCAAATCACACCCACACACACTTTCTTTTTTTTATAATTTAAGAACACTATTGGACAATACCTCTGATGGTGCACCCCGGAGACCACGGTAAAGATCTACACCTCCGACGCTGAGATCGAGCCCTAAGACTCAAAACCCTAAGATCACTTAGGGGGAAATACTCAAAGAGAAACTCACAAAAATCATTCTGAATTTTATTAAAATATAGCATAAATTATAATCAAGCATCCATCTCTATTTATAATAGAGGAATGGTCTAAATAAAGAAACTACCATTATTCAGTGATTCCTAAAATCACTCCCTAAAATCTCTCACTAAAATCTCTAAGTAAATCAAATCACTAAAATATCAAATTACTAAAATTAATAAACTATTTAAAGAAAGTAAATCATTCTTGGTGGGGTCCATGAGGGGCCCACTTCTTCTTGGATCTCATTGCATCAACTCTCCCCCTCTTAGAAGAACTCGACTCTGGCGAGTTAAAAGTTGATAACACAGGAGAGAATCCGACCACAAGTTCGGAAAATGTCTACCTGGGTCGAAAATTAAGCGCACAAATGTCCGCTTCTTCTTTTGAGTTGCAGCTACATGGCATGGCGTGGGAGTTTGACGCAATGTGTTCAGCCATTTAAAAGTAGTTTGAAAGCGTCGCTTCTTCTACTGTCTGCATATAGTGCGAGCTTGCGGTATTCCTACGAGAGACTGCAACTGTAAAATCTGCCATATCTGAGTGCAATCTTCAAGCTTCCATTGTTCATCTGTGAAGATGAAGTCAATGTGAGGAACTATAATAACTTGATCTTCTTGTGAAACCACTGGAACAATCGAATTGAGTTCTGAAAACCCAATTGAATTTTCTGGAAGTGGCATGACAATGAGCTCTACCGGATGTTCAATCTTTTTGCTAACCTGTTCAAAGTCTTCAATAGTTGCTTGACCTTGTATGTTCTCAATCCTTTGAAGCTCTTGAGTGGCACTACCTTGAACAATATTGTTTGTACCCACAAAATCTTTGTTGCCATGAACTTGCTCTTCAATGTCATCTTTAATGTTCGAAGTCAGCTCTTTTGGTGTAATCATGACTACCTTTTCAAGTTTGTGTTCCTTTTGTGGCGCTTCTGTTGAAGGTGCAGACGACGATTGAGATGTTTATGTCAGTGGCATGAGTCTATGTCATCTGCCATTCCTGAAAAGGGTATATGTGTTTACCTCTATATCATGATGCACTTTCCGATCAAAAATCCATGGACGACCAAAAAGGATATGAGCAATATTCATATGGATCACATCACATCAAATCTGATCTTCATATCTGCCAAGCTTGAATGATACCAAACATCTGTGAGTCACGGGAATGACATGACCATTAGACCATGTGACTTGGTGGGACTTAAAAAGCTTCTCAGTTGGCAAATTAAGCTTGTCAATAACTTCTTGTGCGACAAAATTAATCACACTACCATTGTCAATAACCACATTAACAGCTTTGTCAACGACTATCACCTGCGTGTGAAATTTCTTAGCATGTTTCCATTCTTCTTCCTCTTCTTCATTGGTATTGAGGAGTCTGTGAATGACAAGAGTGGGGTTTTCTTCTCCTGCAAAATGTCTTTCCACAATATGAGCTCGTTGTCTACATTGTTGCCTGCGAGACTTTCGAAGTATGCGCTCAACACGGATGGCTTCTAAGTATGCATCTTGACTGGTTTTGCAATAATTCATATTTCCCAAGATATCTGGTCGCAAGCTTTGGATATAACGAGCTAAATCGTGTCTCTCATTTTCCTCCAATTCGCATATCTCATACAATTCTCGAAAGTGGCGGGTGTATTCATCAGCTGTCCAATTTTCTTGCGTCAAGTTGAGAAATTCCTCAAAATAGAATTCATATTCAAAATACCAATTGCCATATTTGCGCTCATACAGAATTCTTTGAATTTTAATGGGGCTTCCAAAAAGTTTCATATTGACTTGAATCAATGAGTCAAATATACTACTTCGCAAATTTTTGCACTGTTCTTTTTTTTTTTTTTTTGCAGGTTTGGGCTTGGGCTCAGGTTGGGCCCAAACTTAGGCCCAGAATACAAGACACATGAGAGAGAGACTGTTGTTTTCTTCTTTTTTTTTTAGTTGGGTGGGTCTGGGCCAGTCGAACCTAGTCTCAGATCAGGCCCATACTGCTGGTCAGCCCAAATTGTGGCCCAGTGCAATGCTGAGAGACAAAAAACGTGTGAAGATTGATCTTTACCCTAAGTTCTGCCTTGGGCTTTGTGCAGGGAAAGAAATAAAACAAGAGTGAGGCTTACTGTTTGAACTTCAAAGAAGCAAAAGAAACTCTGGTGATGGGGGTCGAAGATGCTAGCTGGCTGCGGAGAGATGGCAATCCCAACAGGAGGTTCAGCTGATATGAATATAGCGGATGACTTGAGATAGAGTTGGCTGAGATGGCGTCAAAGTGGGTTTGGATGGGGCCTACTCAGGATTCGATTGGGCAGTTTTTTTTTTTTTTTTATTGGGTTTCGATTGCTTGGAGATTTGGATCGGCGGAAGTTTGAAGAGTTGGGCTGGCTACTGGGAAGAGAGATGTGGCAGTGGGGTGGGTTTTGTGGGTTCGGGTAGGGCTAGAGTAGGGTTTGGTGATTTGGGATTTTGGGGAAAATTTGTCTAGGGCTGGGATTTGGTTCGGAAGTGGATGATGGGTTTGTTTGGGATTTGGGGATTTGGTTCTGTCGATGGGCGATGGAGGTGATGAGTTCAAGACTGAATGGATGATTGGAGGATGATGATGCAACGGATGGAAGGAAATGGGGTTCACGGGTTACCTCGAATCGGTGATCTGGACGGCAATCTGAAATTGGATTTTCGCTCTAATACCAATTGATGGCGCAACCCGGAGACCACGGTAAAGATCTACACCTCCGACGCTGAGATCAAGCCCTAAGACTCAAAACCCTAAGATCACTTTGGGGAAAATACTCAAAGAGAAACTCACAAAAATCATTCTAAATTTTATTAAAATATAGCATAAATTATAATCAAGCATCCATCTCTATTTATAATAGAGGAATGGTCTAAATAAAGAAACTACCATTATTTAGTGATTCCTAAAATCACTCCCTAAAATCTCTCACTAAAATCTCTAAGTAAATTAAATCACTAAAATATCAAATTACTAAAATTAATAAACTATTTAAAGAAAGTAAATCATTCTTGGTGGGATCCATGAGGGGCCCACTTCTTCTTGGATCTCACTGCATCAACCTCTCTGTTCCAATCAAGGGGTTGAATGTAGCTGCCCTACCTCCCCATGGAGGAGTTAGATATCCGTAACCAGCCATGCGAGGCAGTGGGATGATTTTTGGACTTAGAAGATTAGGCAGTGATCGCAAGCTGTTCATTGGTTTCAGTGTTAATCATCCATTTCATCATCAACATTAAATGAGGCTGATTTTTGACTGCTTAATTTGCATATTCCTATTTTATTTGATCAGACTATTGGCATTTTGTCCCCTTTGGTAGATTATTTGGCTCATCAGTCATGACGCACAGTGATTCGCATCACTAGTAAAATTCTGTCAAAAATGCCTAGTTTTGTAACAGTAAACATGCGCACACTAACAAATGCACACTGTGTTTTCTATATTCTCCATCTTGGAAACCTATATTGTTGAGATGCGGAAATTGGTTCAAAATGGAAATGGATCTGAATGACTTTGTTATGAGCAAACCTAGAACTTATATTACTAAGTTTTTCTTAGGCATGTTTGGATGTGCAAGATGCGGGTGGAAAAAAGTGCCCATAATGCATATTTGAACTGCAGATAGTTTTCTCCTCATCCATTCTTTGTTTTTTCGTGGTTCCTTTTCTATGACAGTTTTTGTCTTATTGACCATCTGATATTTTCCATGCTTCCTATGGTTATTGTCCATCGAAGTCTCTTTGGTTTGCCATGGATTCATCTCAGCTCCTTTTAGAAGAACAACTAGAAAACCAACTATCATGTAATTTCTAAAGCAATTTAAAGCTTCTTGTTATGCTGTTAGATTTGAAGGAAATGGATAGATGCAGGGTCAACATGCTCCCATGTAATTATTCCACTTACTTTCATGGCAGGTGCGATCATGCCTCCCATAAAATCTGTCCCTACTCTCTTTCAGCCACCCTGGCACTGCAACTATCGTCTCTGATGAGTTGAGCTCCAATAATTTTAGTTCCAAACAGAGACGAATGGTGTGAATCTTATGATCAATCAGTGGAAACTGTTAACTAAATAACACGTTTTTAGTTGAAGGCTTGCCTTCATGGCGAATTAGTGAAGGAATATGTCATCCTTAATCAGTGTTTATTTTGTAGATTATTAACTAAATTGGGAGCCCTTTGATCTTATTCTCTAGTGGGGAAGGAGATACCGTTATAGAGTTTTTACTGGTCTATAGTCATCCGTACTCCGTAGACAACGAACCAAGTACTTTGTTGCATGGTTGTGTAGTTTCTGTGTGTTCTTGTGAGTAGAATTTTTTCACTTACCTCTTTAAACAAACAGAATGGAGAAATAGTACTCACAATGGTGTTATACTTTTTATGCAGAATTTCTTGGCTCTGTGTGCTAGTGGTTATTATGATGCCACTATATTTCATCGAAATATTAAAGGTTTCATGATCCAAGGTGGGGATCCTACAGGAACGGGTAAAGGTGGAACCAGCATATGGGGAAAAAAGTTCAATGATGAGATAAGGGAGTCACTGAAGGTACCTTCTTGTAACTTTTTTCAATCTCAACTTGTATTCTAATTGTATTCTAATTTCTAATTCAGTTTTTGTATAAAGGTGTCCTAGCTGAGTCAAGACAGATGTAGAAAAAGAATAATGATCATGAATGACAGAAAAGTACAGCAGTTAATTTTTTAATGGTCTTATGAAATACTCTCTGCATTATTTGCATTTTCATTTGGGAGAAGCTTGCTGTAGCATTGCTGTACAGCAATCATATTCATGGTGCATGGGCAAACTCCATTGGACAATCCTGAATCTCAAAACATCTGATTAGTTGATATTTTTCTGGGTGAATTATGGATTCCTGGGTCTATTTTCCTTGTAATTGTCCATTTGCGAACCAATATCAAATAGATACAGTTATCCTCCTACCAAAAGAAGAAAAAAGAGGGGGAGAAAAAAAATGCAATTACGCCATATCGGAGTTCATTCAAGCATTACCAATCAATGGTGGTCTTTCCATGGGAATGATCTAGACAATGAACAGTGAGCCCAAACTCTATTGAACACTGGTCCAAATTAAAATGCCCATAACGCATGCTAAGTTGGTTTGATTGATAACTCTTTACTAGCATTCACCTCTCATCTAACTATAGCTGATGGACTCCCAAAATATAGTTAGGATCTGTGGCCTCTCAGTCCATTCATCAAGCTAGTACACTATTGGGGTTGTCATTTTATTGATTTATTGATTCCTTTCATTTATTGTGATGTAGCACAATGCTAGGGGGATACTTTCAATGGCTAATAGCGGGCCTAACACAAATGGAAGCCAGTTCTTTATCAGTTATGCCAAGCAACCACATCTGAATGGGCTATACACTGTATTTGGAAGAGTGATTCACGGGTTTGAAGTCCTCGACCTCATGGAGAAGGTGCACAATCTTTCTATCCAGGCTCAATGTATCATTTCTCAATATATGCTCCGGTATTAAGTTGCTTACTTTTTTGTATGTATTTGGGTTTGTCCAGACCCAGACAGGGCCTGGGGATAGACCTCTTGCAGAGATCAGGTTGAATCGTGTGACTATACATGCAAACCCTCTTGCTGGCTAATTTCATTGACAACTGTAAGAGCCGGACTTACTGGTATGGAGCTGGATAACAGAATTCAGAATGTTGGAATTGTTGGTTTTCCATAGATGTAAAGAGCATCAGGAGAAGAGAAAAAAAATACTTTACATATTAGCAGGTCACTGACATGCAAGTTGCAGATATTCCTGTATTTCAGTATTCAAACAGGTCATGTGCTAGGCGGGCAGTTCTGAGTCCTAATGTGTTTTGCTCATATCATCCTGATCATCAAAACCTCCTCCCTTCTATTTGGGGTAGTACTTTTGTGAGTTCAACCTCCACCCAATCCTATTTACTGCCAAAGCACAATTCATATTTAAAGGATCACGCAGCTTTTAATTTAAATTTCATACTAATGGAGTCCAATGGGACCCAATTTCTCACTGGCCACTACGGCTCCAATGATGGCCACCATTTTTGAGTGGATGCCATTAAACAGCATAGATGGGAAGACCAAAAGACTGGTTTTTTCAAAAAAAAAAAAATTTACATCACTGCATAGGCTGCCAATCATAAGGGTTGTGTTAATTTATTACCAGACAATCTAGGGAATTGCATTTAATGGAAGAGATCACCACAGATATAGTTGTGCAAATGTGGAGGCCAAGAAATATTCTTCGGACATGAACACTGCAGATAAATCATCTCTTGTTGGTTGTCCAAGTGACCAACTCAGGTGATAAACGTGTTGCAGCTTGATTTATTTTGGGCCTTGGATCTAATTGAGCATATCCAATGCATGCATGATATACAGCTAATTCAGAGTCTTCTTGTAATTCAGAGGCTAATAGGTCATGTACTACCAGGCACGGCAGGTCAAGGCTACTCACACTAGCATGTTAAATAAAACATCATAGCGTAGATGCAGTGACCTTAAGAGCACATTTTGGACTTTTCACTTTAGTGTGGAGTGGAAATGCCTTCCAATCCTCTGGCTGGAAATAATTTTTCATGCATCATAGAAATTAGTAGCCTTTTGGAGCTCTCCCTGGAAACTACATTGCACTATTGTTGAATGGTTGGGTTTTATTGTCCTGTTTTTGTGGAAACAGTGTTATGCAAACCTGTCACAAGGTTCCTTTTTCCTCTTTTTTTTTTTAAATTTTTTAATTTCTTAATTTTTAATTTTTTTTTTTTTGTATTTTGTGAAAATGGAAGGCAAAATTGAGCACTGCAAAGAATAAGAAAAAAAAGCAAAGGAATTTTGCTTATGTGGTACCTTACTGTTTCAACATTGCGAATTTTCTCAATTTCAATAGGGGAGAGCTGAATAGGGAGTCTTCCTTCCATGAAAGTAGCGAAGCGGACAAGTTTGAAATTCATGTTTTGCCTTGGGTAATTTATTTGTAAAGTGAATTAAAGTGAATGGTCACTTTAGAGATATGAAAAAAAGAGAGGTTATTATGTAAAAAAAAACACTAAATTTAACAATATCACATCTTTTATTAAGAAAAATAAAGTCAAGAAACTATTCTCTTCTTCTACTAAATAATAATAAACTCTCACTTTATTGTAAAAAAAAAAAAAGGTAAAAAAGGCACCTTCTTATGTCTATCACAAAATGATAGAAGATTACAATGTGAACTTTGAAATTTTTATTTGATCCCTTCTCTTTTCATGTATTTTAATTTTTGACATTCACTTCAATTCACTTACAAGTGAATTGCGCAAACATGCCTGAAATGTTTTTGTAGCTATGGAATTTGCATTCTCACGAATTTTTGTTGACTTACCTAGCCCCATCGCACCCCATATGAATTAACTTTTATAAAATTAAGGAAAGTAAGTTCAAGATTTTCCCTTTTACGAGCAAAAAGTTACTACACAAATCATATGAAGGTGTCTGTGCTGCCCATGGAATTTCAAAGCTTTTTCCTGCCATCTAGGAATCCTCAGTGTTACACTGCCTTTAATGAGAAAACAGAATTTTAAGTTCTTGAGTCATATCAATCACATTGGATTTTCCCCACAAAAAACCGATGTAATAGACTGCTCCAAACTTGTTGAAATTGCCACGTTAAAAGTGAAATTCAAAAGCGCTCAAATAAACACCCTCTTGGATTAGCACTGCCCTAAGCTCTACTCTGATCGGGATAGGATCAGTTGCAAGATCGAGCCCTCTTGCGCTGATTCTTGCAAAATATATCCAAGTGATACTGCCTAGAATTAATTCTCTACTTAAAGTCCCATCTCCGATTCAAATGAAGCCCGATGTTTCTAATATGATTCCATTGTTGCCCGTCTTATAGTGGTTTTTTATTGCTCAGTGTGGATTTGGATTTTCTTCCTCTACCCACCCCCGCCTTTCATATAATATATATTTATGGGGCGATGTTCTTTTGCATCCTTTTCTCATCATATGGTGAGGGACAAACTTAATGGGATCCACCTAAGGACCATTGATCATGGGACTTGTGAGGGATGGGAAGAATAAGAACATATATCAAATTTGGGGTTAATCCCATTCCTTTAACCCCTTCATCCGTGGCCTACAAATTTAATGACTTTATATTAAAGGAAAAAATTTGACCCTCGATCTAACGGTCTAATCCATTTGGATAGGTAAAAATTCAATGAGACTAGTGTACTTAAGGGGGTTTCATGTGTGTGGATGATTCGAATGTGTTATAAAGTCAAAAATAAAACTCACGTGGTTCAAATGGTGTTGGGCATTAGCTTTAACACATGTAGGAAGAAATTGTGGTATTCTATCTCCACCACATTCATTCATTCTCATGTATTCGTGTAATTTAAAAATTATGACCTAATTAGACGAGGAAACTTAAAATGAAATGAGTCTGGACTTGCCCCAACCTTTCTTTTTTCTTTTATCTAACATATGGTTCCAACCCTTTGGGCTGGATAAAGGGTTGGACTAATTCCTCCGGCCTAGAGAAACTCCGAATAAAAATCCAGTGGCCCTCAAGGTACTAGCACAAGTCGACTCAACCTTCGGTTCTTTAAAGAGGGGAGATCCGGCGGGTCGACATAAGACCTCTCACTCTAAAAAAGGAAGGCACATTGGTCCTAGGCATGTCAAACAGGCCGGGCCAGGCCATACCAGGGAAAAACCCTGGCACGGCAATGCCCGCCATGGGCCGGGCTGGAGCGGGGTGGGCCTCCTTTATCTTTTTTTTTTTCCTTATCAATTGTAAAAATAAAAATTAGAACACAACCATGGAGAATGATAAAGATATTTAAGTGGTTCAGTCAAACTCGACCTACTCATGTTCAAATAATTAATATTAATTCAACAAAAAATTCTTTTAAAAAGCCTTATTCTCTCACCTAATTTTATATTTATTATGGCTAGGGCTGTATATATATGGGTTGGTTGGGACCTAATATCTGATTGGACACATTTCAAAGAGAAACTTGTGAGTCCAAAACGGAATCCATGGTCTGAGGCACACTTGAAGAGACCAAACAATACTTAGAGCTTATTATGTTTTAATGGGATAATATAATCATAATAAAAGTAAAAGTAACATTATATACATATGTATATATATATATTTGGATTACTATTATAAGTTTATAACTATTGACTGGGCCAGAGAAGAATATTAGAAAGTGATGTAATTTGGGTTAATAAATTTAGGTTTGATTTCAATTAGACCCAAGTTCCCAACCTATTTTCCGAACTTACCTGGCCAAACAAAGCTATCTAGTGATGTTTGATAGGTGCTAAAATAAAAAAATGCACAGAAGAAGTTTGTGTTCTATTTGGGCCCAATTTCCACAGTGATTTTGTCACAATGGGCCCACTTATTATATAATGATTGACATCCTTCGTATTTTTTTCTAGGTAAATAAAATTTTTATTAAAAGAAAAGGAATGGGAGGCTTTAAGTATTATAGACTTTTTAAAATTGAAAATGATACAAAATACCGCTTATATAACCATTTTATGGTTGTTTTGGGGTGGTAAAATGGTTAATTTTTTTAAAAATAGCTATTTTTGGGTGGGCTAGGCGGGCCGCGGAGGGACAGCCCACGTGCTAGGCGTGCCAGGCCAAACGGGCCAATGGGCCTAAGAGCCTCAACATGGGGGGGGGGGGGGGGGGTGGTTTGGATAATTTTTTAAAAAATAGCCATTTTTGGGCGGGCTAGGCGGGCCGCAGAGGGACAGCCCACGTGCTAGGCGTGCCAGGCCAAACGGGCCAATGGGCCTAAGAGCCTCGGCATGGGCTGTTCCCTGTGGGCCGTGCCAGGCAACGGCCCGTTGACTGTTGATTCGGCACGGCCCAACCCATTTGACATGCGTAATTGGTCCCGACCACTCGGTGTTGGCTCTCCTCCTTGTTAGAAATACTATATACAAGTACTAATAACTAGTTCTACTATCCCGTTGGGAGTATTACAAGTGGCGGTACTGCTCCTACCAAAGAATCTGTGATGCCCGCCGTTTATTTATTTCGCTCCAAAATATAAAACCCAGTAACATATGATACCTGCTGTTCTGATCTAAGTATCTAGGGTTTGTAAATCTCTGTTTTTCCTCAATCATTCTCGAGAAGAATCGAGGAGGAGATGTCGTCGAATGATTCAGAGGCCTCTTCCAATTCGAAGCCTGTTCATCAGAATCCGAAACCGAAAGAGGAGGAGGAGGAGAAGGTTGGGGAAACGAATCCTCCGCAGCATCAGCAACAACAGCAGGAGGAGGACGAGAGAGTCTTATCTCCCAAACCCATTCAAGTCATCCGCTCCATCGCTCAGAAGATCTGCTCTCACCCTCTCCAGAACTCCGATCCCGCCGTCTGGGCCGTCCTCACAGCCGTCTCCGTCTCCGCTCGCAAGCGCCCCCAGGTGCGCCCTCCATCTACATTGTGTTTTCTTTTCTTTCCCTAGAAAGTGTAGTAGTTCAATTGCATGTGAATGAGTGTTTAAGAGAGTTGTTGGTGGATAATGGATATAGGAAAAAGGAATTAAGCAGAAGAGGAAGACAAAAAGCTCAGAATACTAGAATTTTAGAACACTGATCTAGGGCATGTTTGTTTGTTTGTTTGTTTAACCCTGTTTCTACTGAAGAGGAATGGAAAAGCTCCTGCCTTTCCCTGATGTGCCCTCTTGTGTTGTTTGTTGCCTGCGCTTTTCGCGGAAAAAAAAAGGCCCTTTTCAACTGTGGGGAAGTGGGGTTTGTCCAAAAATTCATTCCGTGCTGTCTCTTCCATGGGTGTTACACAAACATGCCGCTAAGAGAAGTAATCATTGTATTTAATGCTTATTAGGTGTTGGTTATAGTATGAAGCAATTAGTTTGCTTTATGAAGGGATTGTAGACTTCTCCATGAGTATGGCGTTATCCTATCTATTTGAGGTTGCTTTTATGAGTTCTGCTTCCCCACTTGGACAAATTTGAACCTGGTCTATGAAAATCCTTTCCACAAACTTGTTTTAGGTGTTTGGTAGTCTCCCCGCTTCTCCTAATTTTTTTGCTCTTGTAACCTTTCAATATGTCATGCGTGGGGCTGTTTCTTGCCTTTTTCTGTGCGTGTTAAAACCACTTCGAGCAATGTCATGAACTCTGCATGGGTTTTCAATTACAAAATGGATGGAGGTATGACACAGGATGTAACTTCGTAGTGTTTGTTTTCTTCATCCTTAGATGGGGCACTTATTAAGGAGGTCAATGTTCTTGCGTAGCAGGGCCTTTTTTCTATAAATTTAGTGCCCCCTTCATGTCTCTCTCTCTCAACTACAAAATTGAGAACTGCTTTTCCCATCTCATTCTTTTGTCCAAATCCATACCCTCCTCTATGGACTTATCTTTTGTCATCTTCGCATGTTCTTAAAGTCTTTTCCAGTGATCATGTTTCCTACAAACTGTTTATCTCTTACTAGTTCATCCATTAATCACTAAAATTTCTTTTTCAACAGTTTCACTTGATGTTACTTGACATGCATACGCTCAACATTTAAGATTTCTTTCTTTGACACAATCTTAATTGTGTTGTGTTTTGTATTTCAAAAAATGTGAAAAACCTGTCCTCATCATTAGTCACCCCATGTCCATGCAAAGATTGATTTTGGGGTGGAAAGAAAGAAAAGGGAAAACAATATCGTACTTGGCATCTCTTCTGATTTCTGTGTCTCCCAGATGCACAACAGGCAGGATAATAGATAGGATTTTGCTAAGTATCAGACCAATTGTTAACATGGGGTACATCTAAGTGCACCATGAAATGAGTTACAGCAAGATTAATGTTTTCAAGGTGGTTATAATTCAGGGTGTGAATATTCTTTTGAATGCCGATGAGCATTGCTTTGGTCGAGTCGTAGATGACCCATGCTTCCAGATTGAAGGAACTGCTGTCAGTGCAAACCATTGCAAAATTTACAGGAAGATAATTGAAGATGCAGAGCTGACATCTACTTCCATTTGTTTCTTTTTGAAAGATACCAGGTTCTGTATTGCCTATAAATTCATTAGAAGTGACTTTCTGAATTTCCTTTTTATCAGATGATTTGATGATTGTGTGCCGGGTTGTAAGAGTAAAGTGTTTGGGCTTTTGGCCTTTTTGCAGCACCAACGGCACATATCTTAACTGGAACAAACTGAGGAAACAAAGTCCTGAAGCTAAAATCAAGCATGGAGACATCATATCATTTGTTACTCCTCCTCATAATGGTAAGACACACTTAAACCTTTATTTAGTAGCAGAATTTCTGGCTTTGTTTGGTTGCTTTTGGAATAGACTTGTATCATGATTCTTTTGAAAGGAAATTTTAAGTTTATTTATTCATTTTCTCTTTTAAAGATTGAGAGGGCATGATAGGCTATGGAGTTATAGAGAACATGACTTTGAATAGGGTTGAGTGGTGAAGTAGAATGCACAAAGCCAATCCTAAGTACAGGATAACTCTATAAGGGTGGTCATGTTGATGACTCTTTTATGAAGATTTGACAAGTTTGATGTGACATATCAACAAAAAATAGAAAGAGAGAATACCATTTGTTGGCTATGTAGGTTGTGTGATATTGGGAATTCCTTTTCGAGTGTTGCCTTAAATTATTCATTTTCCCCTACATTTCTTTCTCCATTGGCACCACAAGTTTTCTGATGCGTTCATACATGCACAATAACTCACCCCTTTCATCACCGAAGCTAGAATTAAAGGTATTGTGACCATAGCTTATATTTGAGTTATAAAGTAGAATTCATGGAGCTGATGTTGATGAAAATCTCCTTTTATGGACAACAAATAGAGCTCATTGTTTTCCCAATCTACTCGTGAGCTTCCACCAGCCTTCCACAGGAACAAGTACCAGGGATGAATCCCTGGCTATGATGGTGAGGGACTTGGGCTGAGTGTGTGTTGGTGTGGACGTGTGAGCATTGACCAGATTAAAAAAAAGGGGAAAGAAAAAATAGGGCTCATTGTTTCTAAGAGAATAAAGTCATTTCATTTCTGTTGTACTGACATCGATGAATTTTATACCTGATTAGGTTTCTGTACCAGTATTAGTCAAAATACTTGATATATCGAGAATTTTTTTTCCAGTGAAATATTGTTCCCACTAGTTAGTTTGAGCGTGTTGGAGTCCTTGATCTATATTTGATTTTTTTGTAGCTTTGTTTCATTTTTGACTTCCAGATGTTGACTTGTCTCTTATGCCATTGGAATTTTGAGATGTTTGTGCTGGCTTTTAGTAGTTGCTTCTATATAGAATTTACCAAAGCTTCTAGTTAGATAATTGTTTTTTTCCCCTTTTCTGGTTTCTTGGTTGCAGAGTCTTCTCTTGTATTTGTATTTAGAGAAGTTAACAAGTCCATGTGTGGCACTTCTTCAAAAAGGAAATCAGGTATTTGATTTATGATGCTGAATATCATAGTGAATTTTTTACTTTTATGGTAAACAAAAAGATGTTGGAAGACTTTGCATATTTGTCATTCTTTCTTGTCATATTTATTTAATATTCTCCCTCCATCTTGTCGTGAAGTAACACACTCTGTGAATCTGGTTACTCTTTTTCTTGGTGACCATGACTCGAACCCACAACCTTGTAGTTGCAATGATGTGTACCTTCTAGTTAGAGGTGGCAGACGGGTCAGGTCAGGTTAAGCAGGTCAAATTCGTTTATTAAGTGGGTCATATACCCATTGCAGGTCAACCCAACCCGTGGTAACCCACATAGCCATTACGGGTTACTGAGGGTTGGGTTGACCCGCATCACCCACATTTTTCTTGTGAGCCAACCAACACAACCATTCAACCCGATCTAACCCAAAATTACTTGTAGCTTAGCTTGAGCCCAATTTCATTTTAACAACTATTTACCTAGTTTTCCATTGGGTAAAAGCGGGGTCAAGGAAGGCCCGTTAACCTTTTTATTTTCCATTCATTGAACCAATTTGTGCAAATTCTAGCCCATTTCAAACCTAACTTCATTTCAAGAACATATGAGGCTGGTGACTTGGTTTTCTATCTATAAGTCCAATTGTCCAAAGTCCATTCATCCTTTTCTACCCCATGTGTTGAAACAATCCATTCAATATGGCATGTCCATTATATTTTCTTCATAATCGCAATCCACAACCTGATGCAGGACAAGCCCATGGTCCCCCATGGGTCGACCCACCAACGGGCCCAACCCAGTTATCCATCGAAGCCTTTGGGCCCAGCCCATTTATTTTAGGTTATTTAGGCCTTCAATTATATTTTAGGTTGCTTATTAGGATGTTTTAATCCTGGCCATCAACGTGTTTGGATGGTCTAGATTAGTCTTAGGGTTATTTATTTTCCTATATAATGATGTAAAGCCTCTTTGGCTAAGGTAATGCATGATTGATGATTAATGAAAATGAGCTTCCTTCGAGTTCTCCTCCAAGAAATCCCTTACGCCTCCTGGATTAGAGTTTGGTGAGAGCCCAATTTCTGAGTCTCTTGAGCCCTACCTTGTTCATCTGGCGTAACGCCTCCGGATTGGAGTTTGGTGAGAGCCCAATCAAAAGTATCCTTTTCTCTTTCTCTATTTCTTTTCCTACGGGATATCTCCCTGCACTAACCCTAAATCTCCATTTAAGATCCTAATTCTCTTTCTCTATTTCTTTTCCTACGGACTATCTCCCTGCACTAACCCTAAATCTCCATTTAAGATCCTAATCATCATATCTGCGATCCTGGTCGCTGGATCTCAACCTCAAATTTTTTTTCAATAGTCTATCTCACCCAGCCTCTGCCCAGATAATCACAAGAAATACAAGAAATACGAGTTTTGTACAATTGGGCCTTTTCGAATCATTTTGGGAATTCTATCTTCTATTAAGATCATACCCATTCATCCCTATCTTTTCTATCTTCATTGCCCTCCCGCATCTATACCTCCACTGTCCGCACTACATCCTAAGAGAGAAGTGTAGGCAAAAATATTTTTGAGTAAGCTAACAAAGAGCCAACTTGAGGAAAAAGAAAGAGAAGGAATTATGTATGAAGGGCTCTCCTAAGCTGTTGCTTATGTTATCCTAAGCTGAAACAATGTTAGTCCCATAAATCAAAGTCGACTATCTTTGTTTTTGGCCTAATGGAACGGGAAAATCCAGTTCTGCTTGGATTTATCTTGATTTTGGAGACGATGATTTGAAGCAGTTTATGATGGAGAGGATTTTGTAGCAGATTTCAGCTTAGGATAACATAAGTTGCAACTTAGGAGAGCCCCTCTCATTATGTATACGTTGAGTACAGTATATAAATTTTTAAATAAAGACTATAGAAATAGAATAGCAAAGCTAATACAAATAAAATAAAGTTTTCATTGATGTTTTCTAAAGTTTTCATTAAAAAAAACATCATATCAAATAAAAGGATACACTATAGAATTGTCTCATAAGTTTTAGTTGCAAGAAAAAAAAAAAAATACAATCATGCTTATTCAACTAGGACCAGCACATCACAATTCACAAATCATTTTTTTCTAAAACCATCCATGTTGGATATTAATTCTAATTTGTGTGACTCATGATACACATAATGTTATGAGTCTGTGCTTATTCCACTATAACAAGGATGAAATAAAAATCACTACAAAATTGAGCAAATTCTATCAAATGTCATCCTTGAATTAATGCACCTCTGAACCAATGAAGTGCCAAAAGATTAAATAACAAAAGTTTCTTTTTTCAAATTACCAAAACATTCAAAAAATTCAAACATGTAAATAAAAGAGGCAAACAATTGCGGGTCATGCAGGTTTAGCGGGTTGACCCTAACCCAAGAAACCCGACCCACGCCTGACCCATATATTATGTAGATCGGGTTGGGCGGGTCATATATGGGGTGGGTCTGATCGGCTTAGGTTTTGCCGGCCCTAGTTCCATTAGTGCTATGGTTTTTTGTTGAATCAGGTTGCTTACTCCATCAGATAATAAAGTTGATGATGCAACTGTGGGTCAATGTAGGGAACATGACTTGAACTTGCAACCTTGTAGTTGTAATGACTAATGATGTGCACCTTCCAATAGTGCTACAGCCTTTTGTTGTATCCAGTTGCTTACTTCATCAAATAATGTTGATGATGATGCAAGGCCCACGGGTCAATGTAGCCAGGGCCATGGCCCACATGTAGGACCTAAAGAGGTGTAGCCTTTTTTGTTTCTTTGTTTGTTTTTTTAATGAGATGTCATTAGGATTACTTTCCTAGCTTCATTATGACTCTTTGAGTTTAGGATTAGGATTAGTTTCTTAGTTTCTTTAGGAGTCTTTAATTTTAAGATTAGGATTGGTTCCTAGTTTCTTTAGGAGTCTTTGATTTTAGGGTTTGCATCAAAGTTTTTGAGGATAAATAAAATTTTCCTTTCATGGTTTGGAATTCGTTCCTCTTTGTGAGTCTTTGTAAAGACATGTTTTTCGTGCTTAAGCACACAAAGTTCGATTCAAACCATTTAGGATTTGTATCAATTTGGTTTCAGAGCCAAATCCTTAGAGGAAGCATCATGCAGCTTGAGGATGCGGGGGCAAGGAATTCATGAGTTTATCCTCTTGTTCCTCCATCCATTTTATTTCTTTATCAAATGTTTCTTCAATTAGAGAAGCCCTGAAATCCAACCCTTAAAAACCCCATCAAACCCTTCAATTCTCTTTCAAAACAACTCCAAACCACACCCATTGACAAACCTATGTTTCCCTTAAAAAAAACCATTGATATGAGCCCAAAACCTAGGCCTAACCCTAATTTTGAATTTCCTTTTTTTTAGGCAATCTCTGCAGATTGCTGCTGTTTTTGTACGACCACCAAAATAACCCATAAAAGCTTTCCAAAATCTTCCAAATCCAACCCTTAATAATCCCAACACATAACTCTACAAACCCTGTATAGGCTTTTTCATCAAATCTATACCCATTAGAACCCTAAATCACTCCTTACAATCAGCCCAATTTTCTATTCTAGAATTCCTCAAACTTTTCTCCTATTTAGAATACTCAAAGAAAACCCCAATGAGTCCTCTTCCCCTCCCCAAATTATTTTCAAAACCTAACCCTTATTACTTGCAAATTAGGTCCCAAAGTACGCAAAACCAGCTGTTAGACTACAACAACTATTCAGCTTCCTAACATCCCTCAATCTAGCCCAAACATCTCCAAATTTCCTTTGTACCCTGAAGAAGAAGAAATGCCTCCGAAGAAATAAGTTGAGATGATCATTTGACCTCAGACCTCAAAACAAATGAATGAGTTGATCCTAATCTGATACGACAAATAGATGAATTGAGGATGGGGTATGATCAGTTGTCTGCCGAGCTCAGCTACAGGCTATGACCAATTAGCAGCACATATCAACCAAATTAGGGATATCACTCCATGCCTTCACCAAATTTAACAGCTATCCACTCGATTGGACACTCAACTTACAAATCTCAAGTGCAACCGCATGACCAACAACTGTTGGGAAGTTAAGCGTTAAGAAGAACTAAATTTCTGAAATTAACATAAACAGGATCGATATTTTTATTAAGAAGGGCCCTAATACTTTTTCTATCATTATCTCATTTGTCATTTTTGGTATTAATGCTTCTCTTCTAGTGTAGTTTGTCATTGCTTGTATTTGGCTTTTGTTGTTTGGGTGGTGGGTACTGGGAACGATGCTCTTATACCTTTATCCTCTTCCTTTTGCTGTGTTTGCTCTTCCTCATTACTATAATTATTTGTTATTGATTAAAGAAGGAAAAATAAAAATTATTGTCATTCTAAAGTTTGCCTTTTTCGAAATGTAGTGATAGTAGCATGCATGAGCATTTTAGGTAGTTCTTTAGATTTTGTATACATTGTTTCCATGCATTCTTCCTTTCAGCCATGATCCTTCTCGTTGCACTCTATATTATAATTGGTGATAATCTTGAGTAGGCCTAGCAACGAGAGGCACACTATAATTGGTTTATTAAGAGCCGGTTTCCTTATTTGGTATTGAATTCCTAGGAATTCATGGTAAAGGGGGGTTATATTGGATTAAAGATGTGAGGAATTAATGGCCCAAGGTGTAGATCTAGATGAGACCATCATTTTTTGCACTTTACTTGGATTTAATTTACCATGGTGATGGTTAGGTAGTAATCATTTCCTATCTAATGGGAGATCATTTGATGCCCCCTTATGGATCATCACCTTAAATCCTTCACTTTTAGCCCCTTTTACAGGACGTAGCTTTTAAATCCTAGGGATTCAATACCTATTAAACAAGAAGGGTCCTAATACTTTTTCGTGTAGGGGGAAAAAAATCCAGTCTCCCTGTCTTAGCGGCTGATAGTACTGACTGATACTGGGCCCCAATGGGTGGAAATGGTACAATCTCATGGAGGAGTATTCCTTTTTCCATTCTTTGGTCAATCTGGAAGGAGAGGAATGATAGAATTCTCAACAGGAAAGAATCGTCTCAGGAGGATCTAATTTCAGCTGTGCTATTGAGGATCGCTAAATGGGCATGTGCTACAAAATCAGTTTTAGAAATTAAGATGGATGACATTTTGCAAAATTGGGGAGCTTGTTTGAAGATAGGTGCTTTAAAGAGGAAGTTGATAGTATCTTGGTGTTCTCCACCATGCGGAGTCCTAAAATTCAATGTTGATGGATCAACAAAAGGAAAACCGGGTTTGGTTGGCATTGGAGGTGTTCTAAGAAATCATAGGGGAGAAGTTTTGTTTATGTTCTCTAAACATGTGGGAATCAAATACTCTAATGAAGCGAAAGTTCTGGCAATCCTAGAAGCTCTTCGTGTTTTTTATACCTCATTTCATCATTATCTTATTGTGGGCTAATGCTATTTCTTGGGTGAAATCTTTGAGGGGGCCATGGAAAATGCAATTTCTCTTCAATGAAATTAGTCATCTAATTCATGAGTTGCAGGTTACGTTCCAACACATTAGTGGATTTGCAAACGGGATGGCAGATTGTTTAGCTAAGCAAGGGGTTCATAGATCTTGTAATTTAAGCCCCTCTATAAGGTAGTGTGTGGCTGGTTCATTTCTCTTGCACCAGTTCCACTATGGATGGTGCTTCTGTCTTTTTGAAATAAGTTGTACTTCTTTCTTTTTGAAATAAAATTTACCGTTACTAATAAAAAAAAAAGAAAAGAAGAAAAGAAACATAGCTTCACCTCCTACTACATGGTATGTAGTGTCTAATAAGTGTATCTGCTGCTATTTTAAACCACTGATATAATCCTTTATATCTAATTTTTGGGTCTTTTGGATAGGTCTTGATGATTTGCTATTTAAGGAACATTACAGAAGTGTGCTGGGGTGGAAATTGGAATGGAACCACCCCCTTCCCTCCTATGATTTTCTCCTTGTATTTGAGGGGTATAAAGGTCATTAGCCTTACACCTCTCAGATTAGAGAAAACCCATTTTAGGACCTTATTCTAACTCTCATAGCCTATTGAAGAAGTCTCCACTCCTCCACTGCACCAGTAGCTGCAGCCAGGCACCTCCATGGCTCCACCGCAAAATCAACTACATGTATTTCTTTTTCTATGGTCCTCTCTCTCTCTCTCTCAAAGCACAGAGTAAGGACAGAATGCCCCAAGGGCTGAATGCCCTTTGAAGTTGTCTTCTCTTTTTCATACATATATCGATACATGGTCTCACTTGATACTCGTGGGCTCCATAGTGGGGCCCACATATAAAAATTTAAAATGCTCCCTCATCTAATAGGAAATGGGGCCTTAGCCAGATTTCACTCTAATAGGAAATGGCCCCTAGCCAAATTTTTACTATTTTTTAGACTCTTAGGTATTCTTTTATATTTTTCATTGTTCAATCTTTTTCAGAACAAAACACCGAAATTGACTAGAACGCTGGTACGTTCCACTACAGGGCCGAACAAGAACAGAATTGACAACTATGATTCAAAGTAGGGACAAAACAATATGTGGCGGTGTGCATTTAGCTTTTGTGAGCCTTTTTACCCCCTTCTAAACAATTTTTTTTGTTCATATCTTTTGTTCACTGAATGACATGAACATGTTAGTTCTTCCTTTGATTTTCTTTTCTTTTTTTCTGCATTTCAGCATAAGGTTGGCATGCTGTATAGTTAGTTAGAAGCTGTTTATTTACTGAGGCTGTTTTTTATTCGAAGTCTATTTTTCATAACTGAGCCAACAATGATGGTTCTCTGAAATATTTGGTCCAAGCCCAAGCATCTGTCTTATCAGTAATCAATGTAATCCGTTACTAATTGCATCCATTGGGGGTCTTGTTGTACTGCTAGTGTCGTATCACAGTTTTTTTTATTGGTCTTGGTGGTTGCTTTGAATGTTGAGGCCTTGCCAGTTGCTCTTTTGTAGTGATATATTCTTTTATGTTATTTTCTGCAAAGGTGATATCGGTTCTGAAAGCAAGAGATTAAAAGGTCTAGGGATTGGTTCCCATGAGGGTCCCATTTCACTTGATGATGTTAGAAGCCTTCAACGATCCAATACGGTATTTTGTTTCTTCTGCAAATTGTTTATCTTTTTAGCCGACAATTTAAATTTCTTCTAGTGCCTTAGAGAGCCACAAAATGACATAAAGAAAAGAAAAAGGGATGCTGTATAGCCATAGTGATGCGGCCTTGCAGGTCATGGGTCTGGCCTGCAGCACATAGAAAAAGAAGTACACACATTTATTAATTTCGCAAAGTTGCTCTTCATTTAAGATTTCTTTAAATGGCAGGAGTTGAGGAAGGCACTTGAATCTCATGTTCACACCATCGAGACAATGCGCAGTGAAATTCGGGGAGCTGGTCTTCGTCATGAAAATGTATGCTCTATTGTTGCACTGTAATATTTAGAAACACTTCATCTGTATCATTTGTTAAATTATTTTGCATGGATGTGCATTTGAACATTGCTTAATGTTCACTAATATTGTAAGATATTTCCAATATCACTAGATTGCAAATAAGTTGAAAGTGGCATATGTTTTCTTTCTCAGTTTTTGTTGCTATTTATTATCAATATTGTTGCATTGTATCTTTGGGAGTACTTCCATCTGTCTCATGTGTTGAATTGCT
Source organism: Umbellularia californica (assembly GCA_028538565.1). Classification (NCBI taxonomy): domain Eukaryota; kingdom Viridiplantae; phylum Streptophyta; class Magnoliopsida; order Laurales; family Lauraceae; genus Umbellularia; species Umbellularia californica. The sequence continues at coordinate 70,153,731 of JAPQWN010000005.1, forward strand.
TTGCATCGATGTGCATTTGGACATTGCTTAACATTCAATATGTCCAATATCACAAGATTGCAGATAAGTTGAAATGCTATATGTTTACTTTCTCTTGCAATTTATTAGCTATGTTAATTATCCCTCTTTTATCTTTTGATTTTCTAAAAACTCAATATTTTTTTCATTTTAATTCCGAAAGTTGTTAGAGACATGAATGAAATGGCTGATGTATAGGCTAGAAAAGTGCTGTCACAGATACTATTTTATAGGCTATAAGATTTATCCCCTTTTTTTCTGAATGGTAACATGAGTCAAACCTGCAACCTCAATTGTTGCGACACTGAGCTCAGTCCAATTGTGCTACAGGCTCTTGTCAAGATTTTATTTTTTTAGGAGGCAGGTCTTTAATTTCGTGCGCAATTTTATTAGTCTTTAGTAATGTTAGTCATCCCATTGTCTTTTGATTTTTCAAATATTTTCTCTTTTATGGTAATTCTGAAAGTTGTTAAGAGGCATGGATGAAGCAGCAGAGCATTAGCTAAACGGGGCGCTGAAAGAGAATTTGTGTTTGGAAGGCCATACAATTTTTTTCCAGGGCATATTTACACTTCTTATTTTCTTGGAAGAGTTTGTTTTTCTTATTATTTGTATAATGTGCTTATTTTCATAAATGAGATTATTGTTATTGGGTTTTTTTTTTTTTGAAATTTTAAATTTTATTTCACTAACAGAACTGCACAAAAGGACTACGCAGGAAAACTCTACTTAGTCAAACCCAAAAAAAGACAACTCCTCCGAAAAGCAGAAAAAAACAACAACATAACAATGAAATTAATTAGGAGAGTAAAAGACTCCTTCCCTAGCAAGACCACAAAGAAATTTTCGACAATCAAGAATCTTGTGAAAACAGTTTTATCTCTTTTCTGAATTTGCATGATCATAAATAGTAGTAATTTAGTTGGTTGATGATATAGTAACAAGTATCAATGTGATTACTCTCTCTCTCTCTCTCTCTCTCTCTCTCTCTCTCTGTGCACATATTTGTTGAAAAATATATCACCTCTAGGGATTCTGTGTATGTGATATATTTTAAAACAAATATATGTGCACATATATAATCATAGATGGATAGATGGCATACATGCACATAAATGATGGATGGATAGAATATGCTATTTACAGAGAGGGAGAATATATATAATGATGGATAGAATATGCTCTAAAAGAGAGAGCTCCAACTGTGTGCTCCAACTAAGGATTTTTCTATATTTCAAGATAAAGCATGGTTTATCACCAATATTTGCAGAATGATTTTTATGATCTGGCAATTTGTTGACTTAGTTTGCTGATACAGTTGCATAAGTAGAGAAATACCATTATGCACCCTGGTGCTTATCTTTTAGTCAATTAATAATTTACTTTTGCAGGAGCTAAAACAGCTGAAAGAATCTGTTTCACATTCGTATCTTGAGAAATTGAAGGAGCTCCGCCTCATGTTGGAAGTTAAACAGAAGCAACTGGTTGAGGTCAATACCATTTCAAGTGAACGTCAACATGCTATAGAGGATCTCAAAGAAAGAGTCAGTGCTTCCATTCAATCACGTGTAGAAGCAGATGAAATTATTAACAGGTGACTTGAGATTTCATTCATAGACAAACATTTGTCTTCACTGACATAGTTGTTTTCTGGGACAAACCCACAACAGAAAGGGTGTAGTACAACGTACCATCTGAGTACATTCTCAATCAATTCTAAGTTCGATACGTGCTTGTTCCAGTTTTGTTTTTTAGTGTTAAAGAATGCACAGATTGATTCCATTGGTGGGTTGAGTCTGTACATCAGGTGTCAATCAATTCTTATTCTTGTAGCCATTGTTCTCTTGTCATCACCATTCACATCTATTCTCATATGCCGACTGGATAGTATTTTTTTTAACAGCAAGAACCATCAACTCTTGTTCTGTACTAAAGGAAAGTCACTTGAACCTATTTTCTTACTTTTTGTAAAATAATTTTAAGTTTGCCTGTGTCTTTCTTCACTAGACTTGCGAGCTGTCATACCAGTCACACCCATTCTGCTATCCACTTTTGTGATATAATTGGGTGAATTTATTAGTAGCCTGATTTTTGCAGTCAAAAGGCAACTATATCTGAACTTGAAGTACGCTTGGATGAAGAAAGGAACCTACGGAAAGAAGAACGGGAAAAGGCTGCAGCTGATCTAAAAGCTGCTTTACAGAGAGCTCACACAGAAGCTCAAGCGGAAATAAAGCGCCAGGCTGATGCTGCCTCAAAACAACAAAAAGAACAGCAAGAAATTATTAGTAAGCTTCAGGTATGAACATACTGACTCTTAGCAGTATGGATGGCGCTCAATGACACAATTTAACTGTAGAAAAGTTTATATGAACTCATTTCTCCTGACATCCTCAGGAATCAGATAAGGAAAGTCGTGCGCTATTGGAAACACTTAGATCCAAACTGGTATGTTTGGTTGGATCTAGTTCATTGTGTTTAAGTGCCTTAATGTATCTCAGTCTCTGAATTAAGTCACCACATCCTCAACCTTACGCTTCTATTTGACTGTTTTCCTTTGCAACAGGAGCACACTCGAGAGAGCTTTGTTACATCTGAGAAGAAAGTTAGACAACTTGAAGCTCAGCTTCATGAAGAACAACTAGCTACTGCAAATGGCAGAAAAGTATACCAATTTCCATTAAATAGTTACATGTAGCCTTTTGTTAATGTTCTAGGATTGCTGCTTTCGCCTCAGCTCATGTATATTTGCTATAGATATTGTTGACATTTTCTTAATGAGTTTTGACCATTACAATGTTATATTTTTAGAGTTTTAATGTTGATTTGTTGTGCTTGTTGAAACAGAAAGTAGAAATAATGGAGTCAGAAGTAACCAGGTTGCGGAAGGAACTTGAAAGCGAAAAGGTAGAAACAATGGTCCTATTCAATTGAACTCCTTTGGCGAAATATGAGGGCCCATTTCACTGGAATTTCTGGAATTCATGTCTGGTGGATGTCAGGAAATTTTAAATGCTGGAGCTTTATAATGCTTTGAATTTTGTCACTTCTGAATTCTTTGTTTCATTCATGCTTGGAATTCCTGTTGAGCTTTTCATGCATCTTGAATTCCATAAATTCCCAGTTTCATAACTACTAGAATTTCTAACTAGAATTACACTAACGCATTCATAGTGGTATTGGGACCCGCTTTTAGGAATTGCCATGTGGACCTACATGTAGAAATTGCGAACACGGAAACCCCCCATAGGAATTACAATGTGGGACCACCTTTAGGAATGACTACATGGACCCCCTAGGAATTGTTGTTAATGGGACCCACTACTGGAATTTCTAACTGGAGTTACATTGATGCTTGCATTGTGGGCCTACATTTAGAAATTGAGAACATGAAAACCCCCCATAGAAATTATAAGGTGGGCCCACCTTTAGGAATGACTACATGGACATGAGGCCCACTTTTAGAAATTACATGGGATCCACCTTTAGGAGTTAGAACATGGATCACACCTTTATAAGAGTTGAAACGTGGGCCCACATTTTGTGTGTGGTTGTGTGAGTATTTACTGGAGCGCAAAAAAAAAAAAAAAGAAAAAGAAAGAAACCTGGCCCACCTTTTGTTATTCTGAACATAGTTACCGAGTTTGCTCAGAAGGCCTTTTAACTGTGAATAGTTTCAACTACTAATAGTCCTTTCGAACACTTTGCAGTTTGATTTTTAAACTATTAGCAATCTAATCTCACTCAGTTCTTTAAGTCTAGTCCTAGAAATCCATTAGTGGTGCGTATCAAAAGCATGCCACTAAAAAGAATAGCACCATTGTGTACTAGCTCTAATCCATATCTGGTCGGCCCCACCAGTAAAACATGGAATATTATTTTAGTTTTTTTATTTTAACCATGTGTTTTTACATTTTCAATCTTAAGTGTGGGCCCAACTCAATCTTAAGTGTGGGCCCAACTCTGATTGAAGTAAAATTTTGCTGATAGACTAAATGCAAAGAACAATTATTTTGAGTGGTTTGAATTTTAGATGTTTGCCCTAGTGATGGACTTATGGCATGGGCACGGATGAATAAGTTCATTGAACTTATTCAAACTCAAAACAGTTGAATCAGACAAATTGAGAAGGGAATTGAATGAACCTATTCCATCAAATTTTTCAATCAACCTGTCTTGAATTACGAATTGCGAGCTCAAATGCAAACTAGGTTATTTATTGTGAATATGGGACCCACCTTAAGGAATTAGAATGTGAGGCCACCTTTAGGGATTATAACGCGAGCCCACTATTTGGAAATACGGCATGGTCCCACCTTTCGGAATTGTTGTACACAGGGACCACCTTTAGAAATTACAACATTGGATCCACCTTCAGGAATTAGAAGATGAGGTCCACCTTTTGTGATTGTGATCATGGGACCCACATTTAGGAATTAGAATCTTGCCCACCTTTAGGAATTGTTGCACATGAGGCCTACCTTTAGAAATTACAACATGGGGCCCAACTTTCTAGGAATTGAAACGTGGGTCCACCTTTTGTGATTGTGAACATGGGAGTACCTTTATGAATTATAATGTGGCCCACCTTGAAATTGTGATGTTGGGGCCTGCCTTTAAGAAATTAAGACATAGAACCAACCTAGGAATTACAAAGGGCTGCCCTTGATTGTAACTCTCTCTCTCTCTCTCTCTCTCTCTCTCAATCTTGAATCTGAATCTGAAGGATTTTCTTTTCTTCTTCTCTCTCTCTCAATCTTGAATCTGAATCTGAATCTGAAGGATTTTCTTTTCTTCTTCTTCTCTCTCTCTCAATCTTGAATCTGAATCTGAATCTGAAGGATTTTCTTTTCTTCTTCTTTTGTGATGAGATTTCTTTCCATTTTATTTTCAAATGGTCTGTTACATTTTTTCATCAAATTGTGAGGCATATTAAATAATATCCATTACTGTTCTAGCTTTAGTGCTCAAATGTTTCGCTGTGTAATCTAAAATCGGGTCCCATGCTCTTGTTTTGTTGGAAATATCTCAATTACTTGTAGCTTTCGCATAACATGTAAATTGCATTAGATTTATTAAAGAAGTATCTCCAGTCATAATTGTACATAAGAGATGATCTATTTCAGCCTCAAAGTGGAGGCATACCTTTTTGTGTACTATACTGATTCTGTTTTGTTTGGCTGAGTCTCTTTTGTGCTGTTGTTAGCAGGTGGCCCGGGAAGAAGCATGGGCAAAGGTTTCGGCACTTGAACTTGAAATTGCTGCTGCAATTCGGGACCTTGCTATTGAGAAGCAAAGGTTTCAAGGTGCCAGGGAAAGAATTATTCTTCGGTAAGCATTTAGAATTGAAATTGAAATATTGCGTTCACACTAACAATGAACTTTGTACATCTCCTGGATTTAGGCCGGTAATAAGCTCTGATGCAAGCACAGATCTCACTAACTAACTGTGGTCCACTCCACATGCATTGTGCAAATTGGCACATTAGAGTGACTTTTGGGATACTTGATTTGGTGCAACTAACGGATAGTGGTGAATGAGGGTGGTGAATGAGACTGAGTCTGAGATTCTATCTAGAATTTAGCAATATCTGAACCTCCTTTATTTATTTATTTTGGTAGTATGTGGGGTGTGCTCCTGTGCAGATGTCTCACATAGGAGATCTTGCGAGACAACCAGTGGGGCCGAGTTGGAGGATTGAACGATCTAGATGGACCACCCCTTATATTTCAAGTCAATCCCATCATCCTAGCCCCTTGATTTGTGGCCCTCAAATTTAACGGTGTTAAAATGCACAATTTTATTTTATTTTAGTCCAACGATCTAGTCCATTCACATCATGTGTTGGGATCCATGGCATATATTTTTTTGGGTTTTTTTTTTAATTAAATTTTGGTGGTGGTGGTGCGTGGTTTTGGCGGTTTGAAAGTAGGCCCCATGGGTTGTCTCACACCGTGCGAGACATTTGCATGGGAGCCTGGGCGTATGTGTGTGTGTGTGTGTAGATTATATCCAATCCACACCTTTTTTTCCCTTGCGCACCTCGTAGTAGGGTCCACTTGATGGTTTGTGCGCACTAGATTGGGACTTTATATATGTAGAGAGAGATGGTGGGTCCGCACATCCCCTGGGGCCCAGGTGGGCCCTGCATGTTTTGCTAACATACTGCACCAGTTCTCTAGAATATGTATCTACTCTCCTGCAGCTCTCTCTATGTGGGCTCCCTTATGGGGCCACACCAATTCATGGGGAAGGTGGGGATCAAATGATATCAGGGAGACAAACATGTGTGCAAAATTTCAACTCCATTAAATCATCATAATCTCTTGATCCATGGCCCTCAAGTTTATTGGTTTGTCTTTTGGAAGGAATCAATTTTTGTAGGATCAAATGATGAGTGATAGTTGGATGACTGTCAAATTTGGGCTTATGAAAATCCTTGTAGGGTAGTGAGTGTGAGGGGGTTGGATTGATCATAGAGGGTCCCACATGCTGAAAAAGTGGGTTCCCACAAATGTCTCTCACAAGAGGTTGTGGGAGAGGATTTTTCCTATATATAATCCAAAGTCAGTTAAATTCTAACAAGAATTGACCGACATATTAACAATTTTTTTGATGAGATCATGTCTATAAAATATATATAAATATATTTGCTGTGGTCATGTGGTGGTTGGAAAGGTTAAGAGAAGTTTTGCCCTACAGCCTCCTTTGCTGTATTTAATGGATTCTTTCTGCCTTTCTTCTTCTTCTTCTTTTTTTTTTTTTTTCTTCCTTTTTTTTTTTTTCGTTTTAAGATACTCAAACACACTCTACACTGTCCCTAAGGTGATCAACAGCCGGGGACATATTTATTGGGTTTTGAAAAAACTGAGACATATTCTTTGCCGTATTAGTAGGATTAAGAAAAATTGAGGCTGAAGCAACCCAGTTTTGTGCTTTCTTGTCGAAACCCTTTACTGTGTACTGCCAGGATTTTTGGTCCTGATCTTCTTGCAAACTGGGAAACCTGGCCCCTGCGTTAATATTTCAGATTACTATTATCTGTACCATCTAGGGGTAGATCAGGTTTTGATTTAAACTATAAATTCAGTCGAAATCTGAAGTTTAATCTCAGATTTTGTTTACCTCTGCTGTTAGGATTGTTCTTGTTAAAGACAACTTTTCAATTATTCTCAAATTTTATCTGAATTTTGGTTTTTCGAGTGAATTCACCTGAATGATGGGTTTTCTGTACCTTTTTATAACCATTCCTACATGGCTCATTGCCAGAGTTACTACATGTTATGTTTCCTTTTATCTTGTTGCCTAAACATGGATTTCTGTTCACATTAGTAGGACGAAGCGTTTTTTTATGGTCACCCATATTTGAAGATCATGTGCATTGCTCAACAATCCAATGTATCCACCAATGCTTTCTTCATTCAATCGTGGATGTTGTGCAGGGAAACTCAATTGCGTGCTTTCTACTCCACAACAGATGAGATTTCTTCTCTTTTTGCAAAGCAGCAGGAACAGCTGAAAGCGATGCGGAAGACTCTGGAGGATGAGGAAAATTATGAGAACACATCAATTGATATTGATCTAAACGCAATAAAAGAGAACTTGAATGGAGTCTTTGACAAGGAAAGAAACGATCGCCAGAGAAACATTACTGCAAGGGAAGCTTCTGGCATGTCGACTCCAAAGAATATTAGAACTGAAGGTGATAACGCTAGCGATGATGCCAGCGCTACTGAGAAGCATGATTGCGATCTGGGAAGCCAAGAAGATGGCTGCACTCAGGATGCAGAATGCACAAGTGCAGATCCCTCTGTCAAGGGCTTCGGCTCTTACATAGGTACGGAGCCTGTTCCAGATGGAGATGGAGATCCCATCGACACTGAGCGAGTGCTTGGAACTGAAAGTGAGGCTGTCGATATTGGCTTCAGCCAACATGTTGTGATGCACAAGTGCAGCAATCTGGCTGGGGATAAAATGCAACTTGATAACGAAGAACAGGAGAACGGCAAACAGCCCCGAACAACTGGTGATGAGGATGGCTGCTGCTCCCAACCAAAGAATCAGCTGGAGGCTCTTATTAAGGCCGTAGAAGATACGGAACCTGATACTATTAGAACGGCCGATCTCTTGGCATCAGAAGTTGCTGGGAGTTGGGCTGTCAGCACTGCCCCTTCTGTACATGGGGAAAATGAATCTCCTAGGAGTGGGGCCCATACTGGTGCTAACAATGATGATGAAACTCCTGTTGCTGGCTTCTCAGATGGTCAAGCGGCAGCTAGTCAGAACACTCCGGTGATTGCTGCCAAAAGACTCAGTCAGGAACGTCAGGCTTTGAATGCCATGATTCAAATCGTGGCTCCCGAATTCAAAGAGCAGTTTGAAAAAGGAGGGAGAGATGAGAGTATGTCTGATGGAGATACTGAGGGTAGTAGCGGAGACAATGATGAGGATGATGTAGATGGTGATACTGGGATGGGAAAGGATAAAAGTGATGTCATGTCAGATGCAGATAGCAAGGACAGCGGAGATCCATGCGGCGATGATGGCAACAAAGATGGTGGTGATTCTGAAGATCAGACGCAGGAAGATTCTGTTGGATGAGGATGCTTAAGGACACTCCTGAGGAAGCTGAGATGATTTTGGAGCAAAAATTGTTTCCACTGACCACTGTGTATTGGTATATGGTAATGTGGATTGGAAGGCGAGACGTTGTAATTATGTGTAATTATTAAGCCCATTTCTTTCTCTCTCTTTGGTTTGTTTTTTTCTTCTTCATTTTTTTGCTAGAGGTTTAATTACATCATCTTCAGTTAATGAGTTGTTGTTTATAGAATTTTTGGTTGCAGCCTTGCGTGCTGCATTGAATCTGTACATGTGCACTTCTGAGAAAGCTAACCGAAAATGACCAATGCCTTGTTGCTTTGTTTCAATTTTGCTGTGCCTCTTGGAGTTATGGTTGGGCAGAGATACACAGGGTAGATGAATGATATAAACATCCCATATTTTTGTTTTTAAAATTTCATGAATCTCAAACAGTTGTCAAATCTCATGAATCCCCAAATGGTTAAAGCACCATTTAGATTTTGAAAATTGTTCATGTCCTGTACTGGACTTTTTGTGATGTGGGGCTAAACCACTTTTTGGAAATTCTATTCCACTTAAAGAAACTGGCCATAAACCCATATATATTACCATGAATTTCTAGTAATTCAATTCCATGAAAATAAACCGGCTGTATACAAAATCTCTCTTTGAAGGGTGGATGTTATTGGCGCGGAAGAATCGATTAGTTGGGGAATTTTTTCTACCTTAAAAGGGACTGAAAAGCACAGACTCACAAGGGACTCAAAAGCACACTCACAAATTATATGTGGCTAACCAGCTGAACTATAAATGAGGACAAATAAATTGTCATTTGCTAGGACCAATAAGCTGTCGAGTTGGATAATTAATTGCAAGTTGGTAAAAAGGATGAGGTTGACAATGACAAGGGGGCAGGAAGAGTGATGGCCACAATGTCAGTTTCTTCATTATTTTGTGTGGTGGTGCTTATTTTTTACGGTGCCATGGGCTTTTTCTCCATGTTTTGGGCTTTTTATAGGTTCCACAGGGGCACTCACCCCCAAAACACCATACTATGGTCAGCCCCCTGTTGGAAGGTTAGACCATAAATTTTCAACCCTGTCATTATCTTTGGATATATAATTAAATGATTTCAATTTCTGAAATTATGGATTAAAAATTTAACTGGGGGAGCCGATAATATTCTTTTAGAAATTCCAATGGAGAGTTTAGTTGGTCTAAGACCACCGTTTATTCTTAAAGGTTGAGGGTTTAAAACTATACTACCACATTAGGGCTACAAGAGATTTACCTGAATCCTCCATGGCTCAAAGGGATCAATCCGGCCAAAGAAGTGAGACACCCTCGGTCATAAAAAGGAAAAAAAAAAAATTTTGTTTATCATCCAAGATACAACACTTACCTTAGCCAATTTCTGCTCATAAATAAAAATAAAAAACCATTCTTTTAGAGGACCAAGCATCACCTAACCCATGTAATCAGGGTCCCTCATGTGGATATTGTTCCCCTGCAACATACAGAAGCTCAGAAGGTCTAAAATTTCTTCTAGGCAGTGGCATAGCCATGGCTACATCAGCTTGCTTTGTGGCAACCCGACCACCTCCATCAAATTCCATTTCCTCTTCACACAGACAGCACAGACCCCAGCTCTCTTCACTTCCCTTCTCTCTTCACATTCCAACCTCATGGAATCCTCACCATATTCCCCAAACACGACCCATCACAGCTTTCCTCGGAATGGGTCTTTTCCTCGTTTCCACGTCCTCAGCTTTCCCAGCTTCCGCTGCGGAAATCCCCCTCTTGGGGCTCCAAGAACCTGACAATGCACTGTCGCTGCCCACATGGGCCATCCATGTGTCCAGCGTCGTCGAATGGTGATTTCTCTTTCTCTCTTTCCTATCTCAATTGGGTTTTTACAGTTTCCTCATTGGGGATTTTCTTGTATTTGTTTTGAAGGGTAACGGCGATGGTGTTGGTTTGGGAATACGGGGATAAGTCTGGGTATAATTCTTGGAAGGGGCTTTCGTGGGGTATGGTATGTTCTCATAAAATGCCTTTCTTTTCAGTTATCATTCTATATTTCTTCTGAATTTAGGAATCTCAGTGTGGAGAAATGAGCCCAGGAAATCCCAATCCTAGGAAATGGTTTTCCCTTGTAAAGTTTATGTAGACAAACATGAGACTGCCAACTTGGGAATGAGTGATAAAGGCCAATTTTTTTTTGATATGGATGTGATTCTTGGCATTTCAAGCCTTATATAGAATCAGAAAATAATTGAAGATGCAAGTGAAGTTCTGTGGGCATTTTTTTGGGAACAGTTTTCAGAAGGCATTTTGTTTTCATGGTGGTTTCATTGTAAGTGGAAAATGGAATTCTATAGCTTTAATTTCTATTGTCAACATTTCCACACTGTGTTTTTACCTCTTCTGTAACAATGCCAGAAAGTGGTTGTCCACCTCTTGGGTCTGAAGTTACTTTCTAAACAAATTGCAGGAAACGCTTTTACTTCAGAAAATGACAACTGTGGAAAATGTTAGCCAAAACCAACTTAAAATCATTCTCCTTGGGAAACCATTTCCATTTTTCTCAAAAAAAAAAAAGCTCCAGACAAGCATACTTCTAAGGTAACATTAGTGTAACAAAGAGGTCTCTGTGTCTGCATGGGGAAAGGTCTGATTTCCCTTGCGGCTTGATTTTCCTAAGTTTGGTGCTGCACTTTTCCCTGTGGAAAGTGAAAAAGCTTGACCTAAAGCTGTGAGAACAAAAAAAAAAAAAAATTTGAAATAGTCCCTAATTTTTGGGTTTATGTTAAAAAGGGTCCTATGAATCATGAATACCAAAACAGTGACTAAAGTTATTTAATGGCTCTTAATATTCCATTCCATTATCTTCCTGTAATAATGTTGATTGGTTGACTAGCTGGTCCATTTCATCAAAACATTCCAAGCCAGCCTCACATGCTCACGCATAAAATGGATAAACGTTCATTGGTTAACTTTGAATTCTTTAGCTGCAATTTCTATTTTGTACTTGTTTATTTATTTTTTGGCTCTAGAGTACGAAGAAATGATCAAAATATCCAAGTAGTTAGATCTCTTGAATCTTATGTAAAATTTCTCTTAAGTTTTAACATCTTCTTTTAACTTACCGTTCAAAAGGTTTCTTATCTTTGTTTTGACTGCTCCATCTCCATTGTGTTTGCCTATTATATATATAGCTTCCTGTGCCATGAATATTAGACTCCTGCTCGTATCTACAGTTTAACTAAATTGATGTGTCTCACATGAATGTACGTTGCACTTCCACATCTTTAATGTAACTGAGGAATGCAGACCAGTTCTTTAGAAAGTTCAGTTATTCTTGCACACCTAAACAGTTATATTCAAAGGACTTGTAGCTCGTGTATGCTTGTCATTTCTTCTTACTAGTGGAATTTGTATTTCTTCAAACTATCCAGGTACCCTTGCTTGGTGGAGCATTATGTGCATGCACATGGCATTTCTTCTATAACTCTGAGTCTCTTGAAGTAAGAATACTGATTGCTGCATTATTTGGTGGTATATGCATGACTGGTTCTATATTAAGTTGGCTTTTATATGATAGAATTTAGAAGCTCAGCTTAAACTAAATATTGCATGCACATGGCATTTCTTCTATAACTCTGAGTCTCTTGAAGTAAGAATACTGATTACTGCATTATTTGGTGGTATATGCATGGCTGGTTCTATATTAAATTGACTTTTATATCATAGAATTTAGAAGCTCAGCTTAAACTAAATATTTATGCTAAATTGATATTTTCAATTTAGAATTCGATGTAGAAACTTAATTTATACATTTGAGTTTCACTTTCCTCGCTTTTAACAATACATGGAGTTCTATTGCCTCGATTCTTTAAAATGGGGCAAAATATTTCTGTCACGCAGTTCTGGTTTGGAATCTTATTAATTCTGAACATCACTCTGAACATATTTTTTTAGTTTTTATTTATATCCCCATTTAATGCAATATGTTTACAAAAAGTTTTCTGTCCCCTTTTGACTAAAATGGTCTTCCATGAAAATATGAAAATCATTTGTATAGACGGATACGTCTCATTTTAGAAGGCATTCTAACCCAAAAGTTGTATTCAAATATTTTATTAAAAAGTAATTAATATTTGGGGGTTTTTGGAAACAACATATTCCTAAAGATTTTGCTATATTATCTACTAGTTAAAATATAATCTACATACCTAAAAGCTAGGTGTTTGGATAACTTAAAATGTATCCTACGACCTACAGAATCTCACATTCTCACAAAAACCTTCATATTAGATTATTCAAGGATATGTTGTATCAAATAATTTTTCGTTAAAAAATCTAACCAAAACATGGATGGAGAGTTTTAGCAAACCTGGTTGGAGCAACCATTTATCATAGTGGCCCACTATAATTTTGATGGTTCTTATAGAAGTCCTGGCTATCCTGGGATGACTCCCAATATTATATAGGCCCCACAGTGTTTACAAATTTTGCATGGGTCTTATTGCCCTGTCATGATTAAATTGTCCCCGTGTTGATTACTAATATTAAGTGGGTCCTACAAATGTCACACTAGGTGGCACCCACCATAATTACCAACATGAGGTGCATCCCGTGCTACCAACACCAAGTGGGAACCATACTTGATTGTGTGACTGTAGTTTTCAATGTTCTACAATAAATGAGTCCCGTTGTTTGATGGCTTTCATACTGATTACTATAATTAGCTTTGTTAATATGACTACTAATATCAAATCGATCCTATAATGATATTTCATAGATGGATTCCTCAATAACGTCTAACATAGGTAGGGCCCTTTGTAATAATTACCATTAGTTGTATTCCACCATGGTTACTAAGTTGACCCACCTTGATTAAACAAGATTACTCGAATCTCGTGGTTTTTAACATTTAGTCAAATGATTTTCTAACGTCAAATAGGCCCTATCGTGATTACCATCACGCGATTAATCTTATCATTATTACATATGTTATGTAGAATCCACAATGATTAGAGTTGTTTGTCCTATTCATTGTGATTTCAAATATTAAACAACTAAAAACATTAGATACGTCCTACTATGATTACTAACGTTGTGTGGGTCCCAGCGAAATTGCCAACAAAAGATGAGTTATATTATTATTTTTAATTAGATGATTCCAATTTCTTTGGTTCCACTGTACCTTGAATAGTATCTTTTCCTTTGAAAACGTCTGTGTGACCGTGACATGCCCTTTCAAATGGACACTTGGAACTCTTAGCTGACAACTAACTTGACTTGGAGCTACTTCCATTAGAGTGTGTTTCTTCTGCAGATTTACATGTAATTCAAAAGTTTTCCTTTGTTTTGGCTTGGGACGCAAAGTAACTGATGTGCTTTACCTTAGGTACTTGTGGCTCTACAAGCTGCACTGACAGTTATTGGTAATTTCACAATGTGCATTGCTGCATTTCGCATTTACAAATCAATGCAAGGTGGCTCTGAGAATCCATGAATATTTTCAGCCCATTGTGGTCCTTGTGCAGCACCGAGCAAATTTTATCCACTCAACGTTTGAGGTTTGCAATCTCTCATCTTGTTTGCATGACATGATACATGAACAATATGCCTATCCAAGCAAACTGCATATTGTTGATATGCAGTTTGGCAGCTTGTGGGGCCCACTTGGATGCATGTCTTTCGTGGCGGGAGGGTAGATGGAAAGGTCTTCCTATGGGTAAGGGCAAGCCAAAACATCATCCTTTTCAGATTACCCTAGCCCTTGATTTAACAGCCTTGAAATCTTTTTAACCATTTTTTTTTTCCAATCCAATGTGAGTGATGGTTTGATGAGTGTAAAATTGGGCAGCGTGCCAGATCATGAAATGACAAGAGTGAGGGGCTGCCTCGATCAAAGGTGGGCCCCATAGATCTGGACTGCCCATGCAGTCTGCTCATGGGAGAACATTCTGAACTTATACATGCCATTAAATAGCCTGCCGTTATTTTTATTCTGGAATACCATTAAATAGCCTGCCGCTACTTTTGTTCTCTAGAAATTTATTGACATTCAAAAGAAAGCTACTCAGACGCAATCAGTGTGGGGATCCTCTCTTCATTGCAGTGGCACTTTGTCAACAAGAGCTCCAAATATATCTCGACAGCGTGGATAATCATGGTGAAGCATCTGTAAATCTTGGGGAAAATACGGTACATGAATGTAAGTTCTCCAAGTGCCAAAGACATTTGTCATGTGTATCTTACTTGAAGAATGTCTCAATTATTCTTTTGTGAAATTATTGGAAAACAGAATCACATTACTTGGTCCCAATATGCTATGCTAAAGTACTCATCACCACTGCTACTTTGAAGATTTGCTTTAATTACTGAGGCTGTGATTTGAGATAACAATCATGTGGATCAGTCTTTGCATGGTTCTAAAAATTGGCCGAGTCAACTTGACCCAAGGGCGAGTCACACTCTTGAGGTTTGAGTTATAAATCCTTGTCTTAACTGATATTGAAAAGCCATTGCCAGCAAACTTACTGATTATGAGCATTGCATGGGACTTTGGAGAATCATGTTTCCTCGTAAAAACGTTGGTTTACGCTCCTTTCTAGGTTCCTGCTAATATGAGGCCCCATTGTTTGACGACGGAGCCTGTAATCCGGTGGGCATTGGGTACCAGTGTAGGTGTGATGCCCCAACACCTATGTGGATTTAAAGATTGTTACCCTCCAATTTTGACTTGGAAAAGAGAAGAATATATAACAGTGGTTAATGGGAAAAAAAAATTGCTGAAGAAATCTTCTGATCTGTGAGACATGGTGGAGCATAGCAGATTAGAAATTCCCATCATTGGTGATTTGATCAACAGATAACCGAATCTGCCATCGATGATTTTATCCATCACCGGCCATGGGCGATGAGCATAATTGGTAAACAGGTGGCACATGGTTCAGCTTGGGCAAACCCACAAAGCTTCTCCATGCCATTCCATTTGGGTTTCAACCAGGTGGAGTGTATCCAGACACAAAACACTGGCCCGTACCTGAATCATTTCCAGGTTACAGAACCTGTATCCCGAATCTTATTTAAACAAAACAGCCAGGACCTCAGCCCGTTTAGTGGCCTGGACCCAGACTCTGATTCTAAGGATGTCAGTGGCCCTCCAGTGACCTGGGTATGCAAAGAACTAGACCCGAAATGTCCATGGTATGTAGATGTTGTGGGGTGCAAAAGGGTTGGAATGGGTCAAAACAGATTTCTATTGGTTAAGCATTGTATAAAGCTAAAAAGAAAGAAGCAGGTCCTAAACCTCCCCAATGTCACAAATATTGTTGTTAGATAATATGGGATAATTTCAACATATTTTAATCAGAATATTATAAAAATATCATTAAAAAAATAATTTTTACAAATTAAAATAAAAGATATATAAAAAAAAAAATGTAAGTTTGCCAGTTTTTACTACCCGTCCTAGGCCTAGAGAAAGAAAGAGGGTTGCATTGGATTTATTCTCAGCCAGGGTAAAATCTTATCCCAACCAAAACACATGTAAGTTAATGGGCCCCCAAGGGGAAGGAATGGGCAGAAGAGAACGTGGATGAAAGTATACCTATTTGAGATTTGGCTCAGGATAGATCGGAATGAAGAAACATAATTCATGTAACCGACACCACTATAGAACAAGGCATTGATGATAAAGATATATAAAAGGAAGTATAAATGATCCGGAACTAGAGGGGCAAAAAGGTAAAAAGGGAAGTAGAGGACCATCAAGGGATTCCCTGAACAGACGCCTCTAAAATTTATTTAGCCCATTATTATAAGCCCGCAGTTGAGGCTTACCTTTGAAATCCGAACTACTATCAATATGTCTTATCTTCACCTATTATAATTCATGTAGTCCGAAACAAAAGGATGTGTTCAAAAAATTTCTCCACTTTTATACTATGTTTTATTTTATTTTATTTTATTTAAGTCTAGAATATTCTAAAGAAACAAAAGAAAATGAAAATTTAAGTTTTTCATCTTAAAGTATCACTTGAAGTTGTTTCTTCAATTGAAAAAGAATAAACAAACTAAATCATCATTCCAAAACCAAGACATTGGTCATACTCAAAAGTTTAAGCATTGGCCGATACGAAGTCATAACCTGATTTAGAAAATGACTTTATGCAACAACATGATTCCCTAACAGCGAAGATTTTGATTTCCTATGTGAGGGACAATGCAAAATTCTAGGCCAACACACTCGTTGAGTAAAGTTGACGATCTAGGTATTACATACATGCCCACGGATTGATCCATACTAGGGTCTTCAGTTGACACTATCACTATTAAGCAGTGGCTAACCTAGCTATAAAAAATGTCCAAGGGAGAGTCATTGTACAAACAAGTACTTAGACAACCCCTAAGCAACCCCATTGATATAAATCATAATCATTCAAGCAGCTACTTTGGAGCTGTCGAGCTGGTTGGTTGCCGTAGAATCAAGCAGCAAAAGGAGAAGTTTAAGGAAAGTAAAAGAGGGAAAGGAAAATGTAATGCACTTTTTTGTGCAGCTGCTTGTTCCTAGCCCCAGGCAAAGCTTTGCTTTACATTCCCTTTTCTTTACATCACTCTCTTCTTTTACAGCACTCTGTTCTGTACTCCTTTAATTGCTTCTAATTTAGGGTATGGAGAGACCCTGAACGCTCTGGCATCACCTTTTGTCCTTGCTGTTGTTGTTCCCTCTTCTGGAGATGTGCTGCCTCGGGAAAGAGCATCTTCAAAGCAGTGCACGTGCAAGACAGACTGCTTTCATGTCTATTCACAAAACCCAATTGGGAAATGAACCAAATCCCAGTAGCTGTTTATCTCATCTCCCTCCCTTTGACCAGTCTTTCTTCCTCTCAATCGTGGAACAGGATAATAATTGAATGCACAATGGCTGTTCATAGGAATAGGATGAATGGCTAGTATATGTCTTCCTTTGAACACCCCCCCTGAAGAAATGTCCACAGAAAGTGGTCTGGCATGAGGAAAATAAAGGGCTGCCTCTGTGGATAACCCAAGAATCAATTTCCATATGGGCAGGTTTGCTCATCACTCTCTGGCCACTAGGCTAACTGCCCAAAAAAAAAAAAAAAAGACCAGGTGGTCTAGCATGATAACTTTTTTTTTTTTTAGTGCTCTGGCATGATCACAAATGACTCCATTTGATTTACAGTTAGGGTTTGTTTGATACATGTAATTGAAATTCTATGAATTTTAAGATTTTGCATTTCTGTATGTCGTTAAATATGAAGAATTAAAGTCGAATATCCAAAAAAAGACCATCAAATAACATCCCCCTTCGATGGAAATTGAATTAAAAGAAGATGAAAAATGAACGCCTAGCTATCACAGTAGTAATTTGAATCCAGAGAAAGTCAAGGTCTCATCAAACTATATCTATACCATATATCGTTCAGCCCTCACCTCTTTAATAACCCTTAAATGGAGTGTAATTAGTATGATGTGTTCTAAGCAAACAAACAAGCCCTTAGCATCATGAGGAATTTATTTTTAATTTTAAAGAAAAATCAAATTTCAAGGATAGTGTATGACTTAATTAAAGTTTATCTCTTAATAATACGGAAACACATGACAAATAAAGAATCCACTTGATAATGGACTAGGGAATCTTTAAAAGCTAAATTATAAGTTAGTCTAAAGCCTGTTTTAACACTCTCAATGCAGCAAATAGGAAGCCCTTTCCTTGCGGTCTTGAAGAAGATCAAGCCAAAATCTTAAAGAACATTTCTCAAGTACAATATTATAGACGTACATGCTTAAAATCTTTTCTAAAGCTTTTTTCATTGATCAGTTACTTTAAGATCCAGCTATGATAATTATAAGATTAAGCTCTAGATGGAACTAAAACTTCTAACAAATTATGTATATATTTCGGTTTTATGTGGTTTTGGATAATGTAATCAAAACTGAAATATGGCAAGACAAATAGTCAAAGTAGCCTATTATAGTCAAAATACAAGAAGCAATAATTCTAACCCCAACAAAAGTAGAACTGAAGAAAGGAAGATCGATTGCTTCTTTCTCTTCTTGCTCTTGGACAAACTAGAAATGAAGAAGGAAGACTCTCATAATCAATTGCATCGCTCAGTATCTTCCTCATTAAACCAAACTCACCAGATAGCATCCCATCAATTTGCACATGCCTCTTCACTCAATAGGCATACATATCAATCAGCTTGATCAAAGAATAAAAGAAGTGAAAATTGAACTAGGAGAAAACCCTAATCTCCAACAGCACCAAGTCCTCTCTATTTTGAATTTGTTGAAGGCTTTCTTGGTGATCAGAGATTAGATGGTCATTGAGATGTGAAAGATGCACATTTGAAATTTTCCTTAAAAGGGTGGGCGGCCTCCAGTAGCCCAATAAGCCTCTGTAGGGAAGGGCAAGAGAGGCTCTCTAGGATCATGAAGCAGATGTTGCTGCTGCTGCTGCTGTTGCTGATTTAGTTGACCAACCAATTCGGTTGAGCCTGAGCCTAGAGGCTCGCCGACTTGAACAGGGAGCTGCTCATCTTCATCAAGGGGGAGTCTCTCATAGGTGGCATGACCAAATGTTGCAGCCATTACTATTACAGGGCCTGATGCAATAAGCGCACCCACAGCACTTCCACCAACCACCTGACCTTGTCCTCCTGCTAAATAGATTGTCAACCCCGTCGCAGCTGCCGGTGCCGGTGGGGGCAAGAATGACCCGGAAAGTGATAAGATTTCAAATCTCCCATCCAAGGCCAGAATTGCACCAGGCGCGCCCGGCTGCTTGAGTGTCACATTAGTCACAGTACCGACACCGCTCAAAACGCATACCCCTCGCTGGCGCCTCCTAGACAAGGCAGTGATGCTCTCGCAGATGTCGCACCCATCGGCTATCTCCATCATGTGAGACCGGAGGGTGTTGGCGCTATCGCGTGTGATGATGATGGGTGGCTTGGGCTTGTTCTTGGAGCCTGAGGGTCTGCCTCGGGGTCTTCTTGTGAAGACTTCTGCGGTGGCCGGTGCTTCCGTTTGCTTGTTATCATCCTCATGGTTGCTGTTGTTTTCAGTGCGGTCGCGTTTCTTACTGCTGTTAGTACTAGGTTCCTCTTCAGAATTCTGGTGTTGGGGGTTCTGGTATTGGTGGAGGTTATGGTTATGGTGATGATGATAGAGGGCGCTGGTGTGGAAAGGAGGTGATAATGGGTGTCTGTGAGCTGGTGCTGTTAATGGATCCATGTTGCTTTATCTTGTCAGCCCTAAACGCCTCTACAGATTCAAATCCAAGGAGACAGAAATCCTGAAAATGGAACCTCCAGAAAGAAGGCAAAGAGGAAAATAGACAAGTGAAACAAGAGAAGGCAAGAGAGCCTCCTCTTTGCCCTCTTCTTTTCTTTGATCCTCTCTCTCTCTCTCTCTCTCTCTCTCTCTCTCTCTAGGTTCAGAACCAGTGATACTTAGGAAAGCAAGAGAGATCTGACCCTTTTGGCATGACCCACCAAATTTCTAGCTAAATCTGCCATCTTCTCTCTCTAACCATCCATATATGTTTCCTAGGTATCTGGTCCATTTTTGCTGTTGTTGAGAAGTAAGTACCAGATCCTTTTTCTATTGGAGAGCTTAAATGAGAGGGCGGGGGACTTTTTCTGGTTAGCATTGGGCTAGGATTTAGTAATGGATGAATACAGAGGTCTCTCTCTCAACTTTTACATAAGCATACATATGAATTCTCTCCTCCAATGAAAGCCAGGTCAACAGTCTTCTTCACTTCTCTCTCAATTACATTTCAAGGTAATCATTATTTGCATTTCATCTCCAAAACTCCTAAGGCCAGCACTGTGAATCCATCAATGGTGTCCCATATCTGAAATCCAAATTGCATAAAATCATCAGGATCAATATTCTACGAGTGATCTTTGAGTACACTTAATTAAGAGCATATTGTCTTGACGATTTATAGATATCCAATCTACAAACTCTTCATAGAAAGTGGAACGCAGATTATCTCATCCAATCACAATAAATCTATCAGTGGGGCTCTTTCTTGAAATTCAAATTTGTCAAGTCTAAACACATAATTAAAAGATGAGAGATACGACGATGTGCATAATTTTAATTGGAGTAAAATTTCCCTTAACAACAAAAAAAAAGAAAAAGTGATACAGTGATCTTGAAGGCTTGAATTTCATTCGAAGGTGTAATTGATGGATTTAGAGCAATCAAAGAACCCGGACTCTAAAGTCTTAACCTATCCCTCTCTCCCTATAAACAAATGCAGGCATTCAGGGTAATCTATGGACCACTTTTAAAAAACAGTTGCACCCATGTGACTTGCACCATTTTGCCCCCAAGACTGAATACAATTTCCTCAAAGAAAGTCTACTTTGTTTGCAGGCGACCCACCATCTGGTCCTCATCGAAAGGGGACTGGTAAAAGGTACATACATACTTAATTAATCTTATTACATGGAGGTTTGAGATTATTTTATAAGCTAATCAACCGACCAAGCTGAGGCTCCCATGTGATCGATGGTGATCGATTTGGAATCATGCTAGTTTTCCTTCACCTGCCTGCTGATTAGAACAACCACACATCATGATGCCGATTAGGGTTCGTAGTTTATAATCCAAACTTGACCTTGTAATTTAGGGTTTAGGTTGACATTTCATACTTATTTCAATAAATGGATTAGGTTTAGGTTGAATATGTTCTCAAATGGGACGGGGTGGCCAAAATCCAAATTGCCCTAAACTGGACTAAGGCTGAAATCTTTGTATATACCAATTCCGAATTCGGAAAATTTCTACCAAACCAGCACCTAATAGGGACTGACCACCCATTTAACCCGACTGGTTAACATCCCTAACACAAATGAACTGCAAGCATTCAGGCGAGGGGGTGTGTGTATGTGTGTGTGTGTATATATATAGAGAGAGAGAAGGGGGGATATGCTTCTATAAGAAATGCTCTCACCTTACTATGAGAGATAGGAGTGGGGGCCCTCACATTTAAGTTGTTGGCATTGGATATGAATGTAAGGGCCCCCACCTTATTGGGGTTTGTGTTTGTGCCTACCCACTCACTCGAACCTATAGAGTAGTCCAAAGGGACTTGAGAGCCTGGCCAAGTTCACTAATAAAAAATGTTTATTGACCTAACTTTAGTGCGACGGGCCCATATCTATGCCCAAGCCCACTATAAGAGGTCCTATATGAGGGCCAGGCTCGTCTGGATTCAGGCCCATTGCCACCACTAGTATGACTGTATGAGTCAGCAACAATTTTATTGCAATGTCACCACTGGACATTGATTATACAGGTATGGAATAAAGATGGTTCATCTTCCACACATGGCCTGTAATGGAGGAACCATAGATATGAACATCCAATTTGTCTGAACCATGGCCTTTCAATGGAGAGATACATCAACAGTCTTATCAAGTCATTCAATTGGGATGGTGGGAATGACTGACTGTGTATGAACTGATTGTCTCATAGTTTAAAACTCATAGAGCCGAGCTCTGAAGCTCCTGGGCCCAATTCGATTGGGAGACGACCGAGTCCTGACTCAGTCAATGTAGTAAGGCAAATCTGGATTTTTTGAAGAAAAAGAAATTTTCAAAAATGAATTTGGATCCACTGAGTCCATCCCTATAAATTCATCAGCGGGCCCCACCCAACCCTCAAAATCACAATCCCACTGTGTTAGTGGCGGACCAGATTTCAGTCCAGTTGAAATTGGGCCCGCCATCAAATTCATCACCCTTAAAATCCAGGATTCGATACATAATGGTGTGCTAAACTCCAATCAGAGAGAGATATATAGGTCAGTGTTAAAGCAAAGGAACAAGATTATGAGTAGTTTGGGTTTGAAAGGGTCCTACATAAGCGTCTAAATAAATCAAGCTATTGATATAGGTCTGGGCCATAGAAAACTATGTAAATATGTATGATGTTTGGGGCTGCAGCTTGCAAGTTGTACTGCCATGGTGGAACTGGATCCACTAGCAGTCTTACATAAGTGGGACTCTTGGTACCTAAGCAACGGGCCCAGTCCTTACTTTCAGGCATTGGTGGCAGATGTAAGTGTATATATTAGGCCCAAATCTAAGTAGGCCTTATGTGAACTAGCTTCGATCCATCAGTCCAGGTTGTTTGTAACCCTAAAAGGACGGTCGTGATTAGACGATTCTAATTTCTTATCCTACACTTGACTCAGGCTGGACATATACGGACCCTGCACAATCATGGCTGGCACTATGCTGCTTTTGGGCTGCATGTTGGAAGCATGGACAGGGCTTGGGTCTGTTTGGTCCCTATTATTGAATGAGCTTGTCTGGCCTTATATACATAAGGCCCTAGGCCCATTTCGACGATCTTAACAGGAGGATTGTAAAATTTCACAAATGGGCTTGACCGTTCTCAGATTCGGGCCTACTGTGCTTAAAGGCATACATGCCTTGTAAACTGTTAAACTCCGAGGCCTTTAAACCAATGGTCATGATCTAATGATCATGCGCCTGTGAGATCTACGCCTAATCAGGGGGAGACCTTCTAATCCAATCCTACTCCACTGATTGGAGCACTTATTGATGACTAGCAAAAGCGCAAACAACTCTTATTAAAATATAAGAGATATGTTCTGTTTCTACATTGGAATTCATGCCAAGTAGTTAAAAATGAAGATAAAAAGTAAATATAAAATTCATAGGGGAGGTGTTAATTATGTTTTCCAAGTATGTGGGTGTGTGCGATTCCAATGAAGCGGAGGTGCTAGCCATTCTTGAAGGTCTTCATTTGTTTCCTGTAGATATGACGGTACGCTTATTATAGAAAGTAATTCTTCTAATGCAATCGCATCGGTGTCTAAGCGGAAGACTAATCCTTGGAAGTTACATTTTCACCTGAATGAAATTAGAGAATTATCTGTTGGAATCAATGTTTCCTTCCGTCATGAGTTTAAATCGGCTAACTCTATAGCAGATGTGTTAGCCAAGTAAGGGGTTGATAGGCTGCTTCCTTGGGTGGTTTTGATTATGTAATTGGTTGATAGGTTGCTTCCTTGGGTGTGTGTATTTTTGTTAGTATGGTTGGAGGTGGTGCATTTCTCCTGCACTTCCTCTTTTTCTTTGGTCTTTTGTACTTTGTACCTTCCTTTCTTTGAATGAAATCTCTCGTTACCGTTAAAAAAAAAAATTGAATATAAAAAAAACAACCCTAAAAGAACCTCCTATTTTTATGGAAATTAAACCAAGAGAAGATGGGAAATGAATACAGTGCCATCACCCTAGTAATTCAATATGTGAAGGTCTCCTCTACATCCATACCTTATGTCATTCACCCTTAGCCTCACCTCGTTAATAAGATTTTTATTGGATCCCATTTGAACATGAATTCTCATGCATTCAACTCATGTAGTTTATTGCAATCAAAGAGGCCCAAAATGTTTGTAAAGAGACTAGCTATGCTGCCCCCCAATCAACTCTTCCATGTAAAAGGGAAGAAGAATTGAATTTTCCTCAATGGGGATTTCAATTTCCAATAGATTAGCAGGAATGCAGAATTCTCTCTCCAAAAGCAAAATTTTGTGAAGCGAGAAATCCACTAGTTGAATAAAAACACATAATAATGGCAAGTTAGAATACTTGCTTATGTGGAAAAAGCATGGAAAGCGGAAAAACACTCTTGCACTAAAGTAAAATACCACGTTTGGCGCGACCGTAGACAAGCTAAAAAAGTATAACTAAGTTTTACGTGATTTTGAAAAACTAGCTCCTATTGTGGGTGGTTGCACTTTTAGTGTTCAACAAAATGCGGAAAACCTTCTCCGTGGATCCAGATTTCCACATCACCGCACAAACGTGCTCTAAAAGACTGAGCAGAAGAGGAAATTAAGGAGAACGATAAGAAAAATCCTGCACCCAAACTACAAGTAAAGGTAAAAGGTAGAGAGCCTAAATCAAGGAACAAGTTAAAATCAAGGAACAAGTTAAACTCAGGGTCCTATTTTACCAACTAAATTAGTGGAACACAGTAGATGTGTCAAGGAGTTAGGAAAATGGTATTTGCATAAGTCAATACTAGCACAGTAACCTGTGTTTAGGAGGGGCATGATGTACTTGGCTAAGATCCCCTCTCTAATTACTTTTGACATTTTTTTTTTTCTGAAAAGCAATTGCATAGTGGGACTTCGTGGTGCAGTTGTTAGGTTAGTCATTTAAAAAGCAATGGGTCATGAGTTTAATTTTTGCAACCCATATAATTTTAGCCTTTTACCATAGCTTAATAAAAAGGTCAAACTTAAAAGGAATCAATCAAAATTGAGTCCCAAACCCTTGGCTTTAATATAGTATAATGGGTACATTTGTGCAACGAGAAGATTATATTCTTTGCAGATAACCATTTCTTCGATAGAGAGGAACCTTGTGTTTCTACCCCTCACTTAAAAAATCGAAATCTTCTCTATTGAAAAAGAAAATCAACTCATATTTTTTCTTTTACACAAGGAAATCCATCACACCGAATGATCGAATAAGTGTTTACACAAAAAATCAAAATAATTTTTCTCTTTACCACACATTCCTCTTTTCGTAGATACATACCATTAAAAAGTTCATTAAACAATGAGTTTTTCATAATTTATTACTAGTTTTCTATATTATAAATACAGGTTATGTCATGGCCTGAAATCTGAAAATTCTCCCAAATTGGCTGCTTAAAAAACTAAGAAAATATATCAAGTATGAAAAATATAGTTAACAAGCTTTAAAAAAAACATATCCACTGAATCAATAGATTAATTAAATTAGGGAGTGTTTGTGTAACACTAGGACTCTGTGTTTCGAGGAAGTTTATTTTGGTGAGAGCACGGAATATTAGTAGTTCCAACTTCCAACCCATGCTCCTGTAGGAAAGGGTTTTCACCGAATTAAAGAAAATTAGTTTAATTTTTTCCTCTTTTTACACATGAAAAAAGTGTACCAAATTGTAAAAATTTTGCACATGCAAAAATCAAAGCATTAACCATAACATTGCAGAAGGGTTGGAATGATCAAGCTTTTACATTTTAACGTGCATTTTATAGGAAATATTAATTTATTTTTTATTTTATTTTACTTTATTTTATTTTTTGTGATAGTGACGATATTTATGTAATTCTGGGTGTTGGGGGTATTTTGATCTTTTTGTACATGGGTCAAGGGGAGGAGCTACAAAATAGGAGCCGGGGGCCACTTTATAAAATAGAAAATATTACTTTCTGTTCTTTTCTTTTTCCTTTTTTTTTAAATTTTTTTTGAGAGGGTGGGGTGGGTGGGAGGGTAATATAAAGAAATCATAAAATTTTGTTTAAAAGATAAGGGACACTTTCGTTGTAATAACTTGCAATCTTTATGGTTGTTTATTCTGAAATTAAGATAATGAAATTAAAATGGCAATTAAGATTTTGAAATTATAAACACAGTCAACACTACAGCATGCTACTATAGAGACTTTTCTCATTTCAAGGCAAGTATGTAGGGTTGCAAACGGGCTAGGACGGTTCCATATCGGAACCATAGTGGATCCGGACCCGTTTTTAAATAATGGTCCGGTTCCGAATCCGGTTTTAAATTAAAACCTACTTTGTTGGTTTTGAACCCGATTTCGATAAGAAAACCTGGATTCGGTTCCAGAACCGAATTCACCTAGAGGGCTCGAATCTAGTTCCAAAATCAATTCTATTTTCTCTTTATTTTTTTTTTCCTTAAAATAAGCATATCATTCAACTTATAATAATGCCTCCAGTCTACAACATCCAATATTATACGTAAGAATGCCTAAAAGGAGTTGGTTTTAAAGTACAAATTACAATATCAATGACTCATATACCGGGTCCCGGGTCCACGGGTCAGAACCTATATGAACCCGGAACCGGACCCGTTTATCAATCAGAACTTAAACTAGGTTCCGGACCCGAACCCGTTTATGAATCGGAACCTAAAATAGGTTCCAGACCGAACTTCCGGGTAATCAGATAATCGGATACCCATTTGCAACCCTACGAGCATGGCATATTTGTTTCATGTAATTGAATTGTTACAAATTCTAAGACATTTTGTTTCTTTAAGTGGTTAAAAATGAATATCAGAGATGAATACCTAAAATAACCTTGAATTAACATCCCCTTTAATGGAAATTAAATCAAGAAAAAATCAAAAATGAATACTCAGCCATCATCATAACGATTCAGATTTTAGGATAGTCAAGGTCCCATCTGCTAAATTAAATTCTTCCCTCCTTGTCTTTTTAATCATCACTTATGTGTGATCCAATACTCAACCCAACTCAAAGAATCAAATCATATCTTTACTATTATTGTATAGTATCCTTTACTATCACTCCACCCCTCACATAGGCAACTGAGATCCTCTCATTTTTTTTTTTTTCGTAAGAAAAATTTTGTTGCACTAAATGACTGAAAAAGGAGCTACACAAAAAAAAGTATAGACAATTTTGCTTTCTCCTGCATATTTCCAGTGGCGAACCCAGGATTTTTGTTTAAAGGGGGCTGACGATAGTCAACTAAAAATGTCAATCATTATTTTATTATAACTTCTTCACATTATCAATGGCAAAAAGGAAAGCCAGCCAATAGTATTTGTGTTCGTTCCTATGATACAAGAGTTATTTTGAGGGAATCTTAAACTCGCTTAGCAGCAAAAAAAAAAGGGAGAAGTGGAAAATACCTTCTAATTAAAAGCAAGATAAGCTTAGAGGTTGAAAATTCTTAGATGATGAAACCTCATTTGTTAATTAACTCATGTTGAGCATCTACCACAAGATAAAATGATATTCAATACTTTTTTCTTTCTGAGTCAAATTATATGTGTAGCAATTTTATTATAAGATGTGCCAAAGTATAGCTTACCTCTATTCTCATCATTTTTTTTAAACAAGTGTTTAATTTGTCATGTAGAAAAATTGGAGATTGTGCACTTCGGAAAATCCTATTTTTATAGAACTTTAAAGAGTTTGTTAAAACAAATCCATATAGTCTGTTAAAAAGAATAACTAACAAAGGATTTCATGGATTTGGCCTATTGCCTTTTTGCCACTTTGATTGGAAACATCCTTTCAAAAACATCCTTCGATCTTCATTCACTTGTTTGTTCAAATCAAAACTAAAACTAGTTCCTAAAACCTAATCTAAAACAGACACAAATCACAACCACAAACAACCAAATATTGCATCAAAATTAAATAAAATTAGGCAACAATCAATAACATGCATCATTATCTAAACAACATTAATGACAAATTAGATGCATCTCTCATCCCCATCTCTAATCTGAATATTTGCTTAATTTGTTCTTGAAATCAAATTCAACTTAATCAAGAGAACCCATTTCAATAATGGGGATTTTTCTCCACTTGTCAAAATCTTTTATAAATCAAGAGAATCCATTTCAAAATTGGGGATTTTCATAAGATGGGAGATTTTTAGAAATTCCTCATTTCTAATGTCATCATTTTTAAAAATATTTTTGAGACTAAGCACCTAACAAAACTGCCACACTGCAACACTTAAAAATTGTTTAGAACCAATACGCAGAGGAGGAAAGAAAGACCGCAATGAGTGACAAAGCCAGAAGTGATTATCTGTCACTGATTTAAGAGAGAGAGAGAGAGAGAGAGAGAGAGAGAGAGATTTCATGGGGGCTAATGGGTCTTGTTCCAGGGGGGTTGGGTCAGCCAGCCCATATAGCCCTATGGGCTTTTTTCAAGTTTGTGGGGGCTGAAGCCCCCAAGGCACCATACATAGGTCTTCCCCTGCATATTTCGCTTGTCATACAAATGCACACAAAGAGAAAGGTTAATCAATATTGCAAATGTCGTCAACAAGAAATTCTATTGTAATAGTTTAAATTTTTTTCTAGCACGTATTGTTAGGAAAATATTGTAAAAACAAGAAAGTAATTTTTTAAATTAACAAAAATAAAAAAATATTGCAAAATAATAGCAAAAATAAAGGACAACTGGAACAAAGTGACTTTAAAAATGTAAGAAGTGATAGATAGACTCATGACTATTCGATAAAAACATTTACAATAAAAAATTTCTTAGTTCATTGATAAGGGTATTTCCAGATTTCCATCACTACCAATAAATAGTGTTTCAACCTATAATATTAGGTGTCATGTGGGAAGTCTATATCTTGTATCTATTTGACTTAAAACTGATTCAAATTGATGTTTTGAGTACTTCAGGCTGTTTCACAAAATGCATGATATCTAATTCAATTAGCTTTTTGACGTTTTGCTTATTTTTCAAATAAGTAAAAAAAAAAAGTAATTGTTTCAAATAGACATGTGTCTAAAGCAATAAGATATTTTTTTTTGCTTTTTTTCTTAACAAGTTTGTCCTAATAACATCTATAATATGACAATCTTGCATATACTACTTTATAACAAATTTGCTTGTACTACTTTTACTATAAAACAACTTTTGACCATTTAACTTTCACAATATTAATGGAAGTTTGATTTTTATAATTGAATCAAACAATACTAGACAATCTATTCTTAAGAAGGTCTTATTGAAACAACTCTATTTCAAACAGATCAATTTCAATCAACTTTATTTTAGATAAATAAGACTTGCCAATGAATAGAAATATGACAAGAAAATAAATTTTTCACAACAATATCATAATGTTGCAATAAAATTGAAATATCACTATGAGAAAATTGAACCCCCTTCACTCTCTGCCTTTCAAGGAATCATAGTAGAAGAGATTTAATTTTAGTAGTGATAAGTTAGATGAAGATCCTCCAAGAACCAATAAACTTCCGCAATTGAACATGACCAAATAGTAGCATTTGTTGGTTATTCCAAACAAGGCAATTCAGAGAATGAGTGGGAACATTTAATGAGTTTCAGTTATAGTTCACTACCACCAGTATATGGACACAAATTGGATGCCCAAGATTGAGGGACTAGGATGATGGCATCCAAGACTATCGCCCACAAGGATAGAACCTTGGGAGAGGTTTACACAATTACATGATAATTATCCAATGAAATGAATGCAAAATTGCCAACATCATAATCATAGATTATCCATTCCAATTTCCATAGAATAAATATTGCCTAATCCACCTTCATTGCAAGTTAAAACAAGATATTAAGAGCATACAAATATCAATGAAAATCACTTTAGATTTTCCCAACTTAGGTCAGTGTAATCCTACTCTGAGAGTCATTTGGAGAGGGGAGGCTCCGACGATGGCACAACGGCAGACCTATGTCTGTGAAGGAGCTCCCTCGCCAGTGTTTGAAGATCGCCGCCTCCCATTGAGCTGTCGGATGTGTTTCGATTGCCACTGAGCTGCTGCCGGAGGTCCATCTGCCGTTGCTGAACTAACCATGGAGGCTGCACTTGTGAGTCAAAGAGCATTGATAGATCGAAGTTGGTGGTTGGTAATGTAGAAGCAGGTGGAAGGTCTGATATTGTTAGAGGTGGTGGAGCTAGTAGCGGTGGCGGTGGAGGAAGGGGTGGTGGGGATGGGATCTCCAATGACGCAAGGTGCGCTTGCATGTAGGCTAACTCAGCTTGTAAATTCACCACCTACATAATTTTACATTATCATTATCTTCGTATTACATATATGTTGTACTAACTAAAATAAAGAAGTTATGACATCCTAACTATAGTGCCTAAAAGTGAAATTGATGTTATATTCACTTTGTGTTTTTTTCTTTTTTTGGGTAAGATTTCCTATTCACTTAGTAATACATGCTACTCAGAAAACAAGCTAAGAGCATATATCTTATCTCTACTCGGAGTATATATATTCCTTTGAACATGCACCACCAAAACAAGTTAAGAACTAGTAACTGAAATGAATTTGATTGGTTGGGTTACTGTGAATTCAAAACGTCAAATGGAAGATGATAGAGTAGAGGAAGCATGAAAGAAACTGCACCATTTGCATTCAACCGTCACAAGCTTCTGTGCATGGCCGAAGTCATAAACTACAGTCCCAACTTCCAAGAATAGACTATTGACCAAACGAAGGGTTAGGACCATTGAATCAACAAGAATTTCGAGCCATTGACCAAATGGTTATTATTTTACAATGTGGAGGCCAGTTGGTTGGGAGCCATATCAGATTATCTCGTAATTGCAACTCACAATGAGGTATTAGAAGACCGTGGCCCACCCAATAGATGGTCAGGAACCCGTCTGATTAGATGACTAATTTATCAGTGATTGTGGCCTGTTTCCACCTGCCACCACCCCTAGCTCAGGATACTGCAGCTCCATGTTCTCAAATTCAAGAAAAATAATAACAATACTAAAGTAAAAAATCCCACTGACCAGTGGAACTTGTGTTATCCATTTCAGCGGTCCATCGAACTAGCACCTAGAAATTATCAGGAACAGCCAATTTCAAATTTTAATTGATCTTAATCTGATCCGTTTTCCTAAGTCAAAATTAAATAGAACGTAGAAACATGTGAATATATAACAAATGCATACTTGAAATCCCAAATCCTCAAAAGATTCAAAACACAACCATCAATCCCAAGAACAGCCAAAGCAAGCGATTCCAGCAATCCAACAAAGCATCCATGCTTTTAGAACTTCTGATATCCGGATTCATTTTTTTTTTTTTTTTTTAATGACACTCAACCTAGTACATAATAATTCCACCGATGCTTTCTAAGTGCATTTTTGCAGGTACTCCTATTGATTTTCTTCCCAACATAAACATGGTTAGAAAGGAAAGCTAAACAATAAAATTCTACTAATTTAGAAATCATCCCACGAAAGAATTAGAATAGTCATTTTTGTACCCACGTTCTTAAAGCTAAAAGAATTCACAGTCTTATCTCTAATCCCCATATCAAAGTTTAAAATATAAGACACAGAAGGTCGGTTACCTGCTGTTGGAGGGCGAAGACATGAGCGACACAACCATAGACAGGGTCTCGAAGGCGAGCCTGGGCCTCATAGCAGATGGTGACGACCGCATCGAGTCGCTTGTGAGCAGGTATATGCAGCAGAAGCTTGGACACGTTGCTCGCCCCGAACACCTTGTGAACTGCTGCAAAGTGCCCGGCACCCTGCTCCGAGTCGAAGTAGGGTGCGAATATGCACCCGCTCACGCACTTCCTCCTCAAGAACTTGCAAGCCCCACAAGGCCCACTGCTATTACTGCTACTACTACCACCACTGCTTGTGCTTCCATTGACGCTCATCTTTCAAATCTGGATTTCTCTCTCTCTCTCTCTCTCTCTCTCTCTCTCTCTCTCTCTCTCTATCTGTTCATTTAGGTCATTTGGTGTGATGGGTTTTATTGTGAATAGATTTTGGGAAGGTGGGGTGTGTTGTTTTTTGTCTCTTTTTTGTAGTTCTTGGAGAGAGATTTTGGTGGTGGGTGTTGGGTTCTTGGTTTTTTTGGAAGGCTTGTGTTGAGTTGAGTCTTTAAAGCCACGGAAGGGCAGCTAAACCCTATAGAAGATTGCGTGAAGCAAGCATGAGACAGCCCTAGCAACTCTCCAACTTCCACTTCGCTCTTTCTTCCTCTCCCCTCTTTTCTTCCTTCCTCACGTGAAGATAACTTTTTCTCTCCATCTCTTTCAAAAGTGCATTCTTATAGAGGCTATCACTATTACATTTACAGCCCCCCTATTTTGAAGTTAGCTTAGTTTTATAAGAAGGAAATGCCCCTCGTTTTGATGAAATTGTTTACTGGGCACTTTTTTGGTTTTGAGGGATTTGGCCACATGCTATTATTGTTAATTGTTGCTTGGGATAGACATAACTGACCCTGGTGTTGAAATCTTGCTAGGTTTTAGAGAATGAGAATTGCTGTTGTTGTTTACTAGGAGCATGACTTTACTGACTAGAAGTTTGAACCTTGGGTTGAGCTTGGGCCTTGGGAAACCCACATGAAATAATCTTGGATTACAGGGTTAATTAGGAGTACAAAATTGACTCACATTGATATAATATATATTATAATAGGCTACATTAATTATTAGGCTGAGTCAGGTCAAATCTGATCCATATGTACATGTTTATTTTAATTAAGCTGGGTTTTGATTGGAATAATAAGCTAGTAATTAATTCCGCCTAAATACGTAGTCATACAAAAATAAAGAAATGTAATTATTCTCCATATGTTCCACATGCCCATGCCAAGTATTTAATTTAATTTTTATTTTTTTTTTTTTTTTACTATCAGAGGGTTCCCAACCCTTTAGGCTGGATTAATCCCTTCGGGTCCAGAGGGAAGCCTGGTAAACTCTTATGTAGCCTCAATGTGATAATGTAGTTTGAAACCTACAATCTCCAAGTACAAACCGTAGTCTTAGGTCAACTGAGCTACCCCTTGGGGTTTGAAAATTAACTCTAGATTGAGTTTAGGTTGATACTTTAAACCAAATAGATAAAAGAGCCATTTTAGGTTAACCCTATACATATTATCATAGTGCTTATTAAACCCAACTAAGACTGACTCTCAAGATCCAGTGTTTAGTAAAATCTCGAGTTGATGCAATGAAACTACATAGTAGAGCTAGCTGAAAATAAATAATCTCCCAACATATGGGATGTATATCTTCAAATTTTATCCAAATAGGAGTTGGTCTCACAGGACTGACTATCTCACTAAAAAAATTATAAATTAGTCACTTCTTTTATTTTGGTCAAACGGTCAATCTTGCAAAGAGGTCAATCCCACCTTCGGTCACAATTCAGAATACCCTATGCATTGGGCTAGGTTATAAGAACTGACGTCCTTTACTCGTCCACTCAGGTCCAAACCCTCGACAACGAGATAAGAACTAATGTCTCGTACCTTTACCAGTTACCACTCGCGTAATGTGGTCGTTTTTTTATTTTAATTAATAAGGCGTGTAATAAACTCTTCGTACCAAGAAAAACAAAAGGCAGATAATAAACTCTAAAATAATCATTCTCATAAATTCACTACAAATAAGTTGATTTGCATGATATAATTTCAACCCCACATGTTCCATGGAAAAAAAAAAAAAAAAAAAAAAACAGCTAACCAAGTCCTATTTTTCAGTACGCCAACAAAAAAGCTAACGAGACAATAAAAGAAGGGAAGGTCAAAGCCGATCGCTCTCCCGTTCAACGTACTGCAAACAAGGGCCCCTTCCCCAAATGGAAAAGGGACACGTGTATGCTGCCGATGGAGATGAGAAATAAATCGGCACGGAGCGGCCAGTACGCGGTGACATCATATCAGTAGGGCCCACCCGCCGTTCATCTCGAAGCGGAAGAAACGTTTCCAATTCCCTGTTCCCGATCCATCTCATCGTCCCTTTTCTTTGAAAAACAAAAACGATTTTAAAAACACGACACAGGGAACGGAAGAAGGCGGAGAGATTCGGTGCTGGCGTTTCGTAACGGCGCATTGCCGCGCCGTCCGGCTCTTGTCCACACTCATGTGTTTTGAAACGGGTGGCAGATGGTACCCCACACCCACACCCGACCTCTTTTAACCGACACGTGTTGTGCCTACAGCTCGTACGATACGTAGGATATCTGTTACATGCGGAAACGAAACGTGGCCAGATCTCCGGGTATGTTACGGATTGATCTCGTGCTGTCCAGCTTCTTGTTCGTAGAATGGCATGTACAGAATCCATACAATCCCCCAACAGTACTATCGATTAGAAGATACTATACAAGATACAATCCCCCAACTGACAACACATGGGTTGATAAACACCCAATCACGATCACTTGTTGCCCGGGGTCTCATCTCATCTCATCTCACACGGGACTTGTACCAGTCACCCATCAAGCAAAACAAAATGAAGTCAATCCAAGGATTGATCTATGGGTTTTCCAACCTTACCAAATTGGGGGAATAAAATCCACTATGGTTTTTTTTTTATTATTAGAAACTTTAGGCCCCGTTTATTTATAAAATTACAAAAATTCATATCTGGGAAATTATTCAAAAGTTGTCCTCTAAATGGAATTCCAAATCCTTCTTTTTTATAGAAGATTTGAAATTTTAACAAATAGTATAAAGAGTGGAATTTCAAAAATTCTAAAAGGTCTTTTGAATAGTTGGAATTTGAAATTCTAATAAAAGAAACACAGCATTTCAAATGTCAGGGGATAAGATATCACATCATGTCCAAAAAATCAAATTTAGGTAAAGAAATAGGCTCTTAGTATGTTTTTTAATGGTGTCCCCAGTGTTTTATTCTTACTCAAATCCACCCCCTCCCCATGCAAATTTCTTGATTCAGCCTGCGAGTTCTACCTCCCACATGTGTGGGCTAACTTCCACCTGTATTTGTTATCTTGGGTCTCAGCCCCGTTGATTGGGTAAAGAAAAAACGTTATCTTATTTGACGGTGTGAGAGTTTGTTTGAATACATTCAAATTATTATTCGATCGTTGGCATTAGATTAAAGTCTTAATCTATTAATCCAGACACCAACAATATCCAATTAATTTGCTCTTTTTCTAGACTTTATAGATGGCTAACTGTTTGTAACCTTCTTTTATGTGGTGACAGCTCTACTTAAATGTATAGTAAAGTAAAGTAAAAATCACATCATATAGGATAGTAAAATTAGAGAGAGCGGAAGTGGTAAAGTAGCTGCTTCGACATTGACTTTGTTTTGCCATCCTATACCATGTTTTTCTGAGGTGGCTTGCAGACTGAAATTTTTTTTCATTCAAAGATGGTAAGGAGAGATATTTGACCATGGGCTGAGCTATACTTTACCTGTTGCTGAACATACATGACTTCAAATGTACTAAAGTAGTCGGTGTTTCATATCCAGTCATTTCAAGCTGGATTATGTATCCATTGTCAACTTCATTCATGATTGAAAGTAAGATAGATCCTAAAATTTATTTTCTGATATCATGATCTAAAAATATCTATTCACCCAGGACTAACATACATCAAGACTCATGTGACCATATCTAAAATATTGCTTTCAATGGAACATTGACTTTAATGGGGCATTGTAAAAAATAAACATAAAAAGTAAAAAACTTATAAAAGAGGAAGTCAATAATTGATGTGGAATATTATATTTACAATTGAAACTATAAATAGGAAAACTGTGAATTAAAAGCCCTAGACTTCCTGGTGGGCCTTAGGTCCCGTTTCCATAGCAAAATTCTTAATTAGAATTTGTGATATTGAGAAATATTCAAAGACAATGATATAATGTTCGTCCCTTGAAATTTCTCGATGAAACTTTTTTTTTATTAGAATCCTGAATTCCAACCACTTAAAAATTCAAAAATAACCTTTACAATCCTCAAAAACTTTTAACTTCATAGCATTTCTGGATGCTCATGTGAAAAGGAAGATATAGGAATTCTACCCATGAGACACCTTTTTGTCAAAGAAACAACCCCACAAAAGAATTAATGGAATTTGATAAGGTACAAAAGTGTTTGGACATTTATTTTAAGCGATTTAAATTTATTAAAAAAAATTCTTCGAGCCACTGTGGATTGATGATTGATCCAGACTCAATCATGAGAGCGGGTTGCAAGATCAATCAAATCCCTCCATGACCTACCTCAAAACTGCTGGAATGCTAACTACTTTGACAAAGTTCCACAAATACCAAATTAGAGAGTATAATGAAGCCAAGGGTCATAGTGACTTCTTCACAAAACATAAATTATTCCATAATCGGTGAATAATACTAATTCAGCAGTGCATGGAGAGTGAAAGATACTCAAGTCGAGAAGCGACGCAGGCAGGATGGATGTAACACTTTTTTAGTCGTTTATCGGAGGTGGGACCCACCGATATCGACCCCTCCCTCCCCTCGTGCGGTCAGCGCATAGGAATCACGAATTCTAGGTATGGAAGCATTGAATAAAAAGGAGGATTGCGGATTTTCCGTGGATTGGAATCCATTTTAAATGACATGTTGCCTCCTTGAGACATGGCAAAGAAAGGTTCTAAAAGCAGAAAGACATTTTATTAAGAACAGGACTAGTCAAAGGGAAGAAATCAAACCTGACTGTGCATGAATTCAATGCATTCCCCTCAAAATCCCTAGTAAAAGTCATTCCGCGTCTTTGAAAATATTGTCATTAAGCATCGATTTGTGTGTGATGGGAAAGTGATTAAGGTCATAATCAATGCTCACCAAATTACATATCCCTCTTGCAAATGGATGTTTAATATGATTGTTAGTAGTTGTGTGTTTGTTTAATTATATAATATTTATCCTAGGTACATGTTTATTTAATTAGGGTTTTCTTGAAATTTTCTAAAAGACTTTGTCCGTGCAAATCTTACATAGGGAAGTGGTTTAGTTGAATCTTGAATAATTGTTGGAATTAAAATACGTTAAGTAGGGGTAGGGAAGAAAACTCAAAGACAACCCTAAGGCTTCTTTAGTGGAATTTCTGCCAAGAATTCACCATGTATAGGAATTCATGGGCATGATGTAACAAGTTGTCCCTTGGAATTTCTGAATTCCATGTTTCTTCAGTAGCATTTCTGGATTTCGGCCACTTGAAAGTTCTCTTTTGACCTTTGGGAATTCAGGAATTCACTCCCTTTGCATTTTGGTCCTGAATGCTCAAGCCCAAGGGAAATTCAGAAATTTCGAATTCCTAGAATTCTTGCAAAGAAACAGACTCTAAATATTTGAGATAAGTTTTTTGTTGGCACCTAAGTTGATAGTCCCATCTCCACAAATGTAGCATTTGAACCCGTATCTCTCTACCTTGTCTTGATGGGTTAAACCTCTGGTTTGTAAAGTCAGCTCATGGGTTCAAGATATGGCACCAACAAAAAATAGCATTTGAATACTTGAAAAAAGTTTTGGAAAAAAAAAATATCAGATAAAAAAGATAACAGTATAAATGAGATCATGTCAGAAGATACTTTTTAGGAATATTTGTTATTGGGATTTTAGTATTTCTTCAGAGTGTTTTCTTATAATATTCATGCTGTCCCAAATGTGGGTCTAGCTCATGGGACACATCAAGACACATGCCTATCAGTGAGGGCAAAGGCATGCTTGGTTGAGAGTACTCCTGACTGTAATTCCTGACAAAACTGTAGTTACTGTCCTTGGAAATTCTAAATTCTCTGTTTGAATGGTGAGAATTAGCTATTTTAACCATGCAAAATGTGATTTTTTTTCTACTACTTTACCATGAGCATTTTAAAATTTTACTTCAGGGACAACATATGAAATTCTCCAAATGCCCCAAGACAATATAGCCCCAAACATGCAGTCAAATGGACCCCCTAGGAAGGATGGAAATGTTGGCATGATGGTAAATGGTAAAGTGTAGTGAGGGGTAAATTTATATAAAAGGTGGCTCCAATATATATAAATTTATTTACAATCATACATTTTCCAATTTATAAACTTTGAGACAGTGTTTATTATGATTTTCTTCTTATATTCTCTATTTTCAGTTATCCTACTTCTGTGCCAAACTTTTGGAGAAAACCCCAAAAGTATTTAAAATCTTCCAATATTATGAGATCAGTGACAATGCTCCAATCACAATCCGATCAAGGCCAGACCCCCAAATGATGGCCTCTGTAACCTCTCTAGTAAAAGAGGTGGTGCAATCAAGTGTGGCCCACTTAAGATTCAAACTGGGTCGTTAGTCTACCAACATTTTTTTTGGTAAGGCAATCATAAAAATATTTGGTGCTGGTAAAAATGCCTGTAAATAGCCCTCTAGTAATATTAGGGGCAACATTTTAGATAATCAAGTGTGTATGATCTTACATCTAATCGAGCCGCCACTTGTCCCAAAATCAATTGGTGATGGGAAACGGCACAACAATGATTTTATAGTGAGTACAAGGACTCGACAACAATTATGATTGCTCAGGACTGAAGGTGGATGTTGACCTCAACAAAGAACATACCTTTTTATTAGTATACACACCTATTACTCCTCCCATGCCAACACCCTTATCATTGTCACTTGTGTCTAAACACATTAGGCATCTTTCAGCCATAGCCTTCTCTTTACCAGTTAATGTTAATATGAACTAGTGCCAGTAACTTCAAGTATCATATCTGAAAGAAATCCTCCATTTTTCAATAATTATGGCCATCCTTGACTATCAAGCCTTAGTTAAAGACCCATCACATTAGACTATTAGAGGCGTAGAGGGGTAGCCATGGGTCAGGTCAAGTCTAGGGTCATTTATGGACTGGGTCAGGTGGATTGAAACTTGTCCTAGCCTCGCGGTTTAGTTACTGGCCCAATATTCAAACCAGGTCCAGCCAACAGTCCTGAAAGTCAGTCACAGGTCCATCCCCATTGCAAATATATAAACCTCTCCGTGTAACATGTGTTGGAATGGTCTAGGTCTTTTTCTTTTTGTTAACCCATCCAAGGGTTTGGGACCCAATTAAGATCCTGCACACACACTGGAAGACAGCCCACGAGGGAAAAGGTGGCGTATACAGGATTCGAATCCTGGGCAGCCAGATGAGAACTGCCACTCGTTACCACTCGGCTAAGGAGCCTTTCTCGCGATGGTCTGGGTCCTTAAGAATATGTATAGGCCTAGACCAATGCCCTTAACTACTGGGCTAAAATAGGCCTAGATCCGGCCCACACACCTAAGAACTCAAGCCAAATCCAGTCAAAATGCAGGCCATGAGCACCCTAAACTAAATTTCACGAGCAATCCTACTCCAAGTCAACCAAAATCCAGTCAAATTGGGACCATGGCACCCTCAACCCTACCCATGTGCATTAATAGCGATCAAGTTAGAGTCTAGTTCCTACCGAAACTCCCATTTATTGATTGGGTTCTAATGTCAACCCATAACTTCATAACTCAGGTTAGTGTAAGGTTGGCTGATTGAAGTACAATAAGTCAGGTTGGGTCAAGGTTTGGGTTGGATAGGCAGATTGAGTAGCATGTGTGGCCTCAACCCAAAACCCACTCTATTAATTAACCGGGTATGTAGTTTGGAAATGTGAAACCTGGACCCAATAAGTACAGTGTTTGGGTTTGGGCCGAGCTTGTAATTGCAACTCCTAAATGCAACACCCTTGATTTTAACCCATTTTAGTTATGGTACATTTTATTTTATTTTTATCTTTCTTGTTAGGTACGGAGTTGGGGTTCAGACTCCAAAATAACTGTCGGCGGCAATTCTCATCTGACTACCCAAGGTTCGAACCCTGAGTACGATGCCACCTCTTGACACTTCTGTGGGTTAATTTTCTCCCCGATTGTGTGGACCTTCGACCTTCACACTTGTGCTGGCTGTCTTCCCCTATCTGTGTGGGCTCTCTCATGGGTCCAACCCCCTTGGCTGGGTTTAAAAAAAAACCAATGGAGATTAAGTTCTCCAAAATTACTAATCTCCACTAAGTTGACCAGCAATCCAATGCATATGGTGACCTACAGAGAGAGAAGCAACAAAAAAAGAGCTAGAAAAATCAGAAATCAGGAGCATAGCCCACTGGGCCAGCCAAAAGACTTAATCAACAAAAGAGATTATACAAAGCTTAACAGGCCCAAAATTAATATCTATTTTCAGATCTAAGCCTATGGCAAATGTCATCAAAATCTTGTTTGCTTATGCTATGGACATCCCAATCTCTGAAATTCTTGAGAATTGACGCACACTTTTGAATCAAACTCCTTAGCTTTAATCTGAGTTTTAGCGATTCAAAATCCAAGAGAAGCCACAGCCAGGCGGACATAAACCCAGGCATGCGGGAAAAGAAGCCCACCCACGCAATAAAGGTGGGCATATCAAGGGTTCAAACCCCAGACAATCAGACGAGAACTGCCGCAACTGTAAGGAGCCATTCTCGAAAGAAGGCAACGGTGCATTTGAGGCTTGGACTACTAACAATGGGGAAGGAATTAACCTGAGGAGGAGGAAGTTTGAGCTCACAATTTAAGCTCTAACCACTTAATTAGCCCATAAGGCAGACCCAGTTGAAGACTGATTGAAGTCACATCTCCCTTCCCAGCCAACAAATGGACTGGGAGACTCAAACGAGCCCAAAGAGAGCATTTTGATATGACAAAACATTTGGTGCACCAGTCTAAAGTTTTAGAACATGACTTAGTACTGCACCAAGGTTGGTTATTTGCACTCTCATTTACATATGTAAATGTTAGTTATAGGGTGAAAATCACGCTTTTACGTTTACATTGTATTTTAATTCCTGCTTTCAAGAAAAAAAATGAACTAATTTTCTTTGTGGATGTTCATGCTCTTTCTGTCAGTGTAGGGTTTTTTTTTTTCAGTGAGAAATTGGCAACTGGGCTGAGCATTTCATGGGGTGAGGGGTCAGTGGGCTCAGCATTTTATAGGGGTCAAAAAGTAAGACTTGGATCAAACATAATTAGAAGAGAGGGATGCACCTTAGGCGGGTCGAATCACGTATGGGCCTCATTCCAGTCCAATCTGACTCCTAGGCAGCTAGGTCTGAGCCCCAGCCCAAGACCTGGACTAAGACTGGGATACTGTCCTGGCCCAAATTGTAGGCGTAGTCATGTATCAGGAATAGGGTTCTCACTGGGTCAGACTCATATGAGTTTGAGCTCAAGATCTTTATTTGTACACACTCCAGGACAATCCCCAAGTCCAAGAACTTAGTAAGCCTTGGGCTTAGACTGCTCATCTATAAAAATTTGGTACCCAAGCCCATCCATTAGACCCTTATGGCTTTAGATTATAGAAAAATAAATTGGGATCTCTGTTAACTGAGAATATTAAAAAAAAAATGGATATCCCATGATGATGATAAGTTAGTGTTAAATTAAGATTAGAAGTTTGGTTTACATTAGAATTTTATTGAACTTTCAAAGTATCTAAAAGAATACTTGTTATCAAAGAAGCAGAGGTATATCAAGTGGCCACCAAATGGTCTATCCTATTGTGGTAAATGATTACCCACCATCACCCTAGTAAATCAAATCCTAAGCTTGTTGGGGTTCATTCTTCACCTCTTTACGGCCTGTTCGTTTGGTAGTTATTAAATTCTTGAAAATTTATAATAAAGTGAGTTCTATGAAAAGAATATTAAAGTGGTGAAAGGAGCTTACATTTTGGTTTTGAATCAAATAAATTCTTACCCATAATCATGTGTAAAGCAAAGCAGCTTTCATTACAGATAAGACAAACTATGGATTTTTATGATGTGGCCGATCTTTGATTCATGTAAACCTTTCTCTCCACTGAAAGGCTACAACATCCCTGAATGCAGCAATAGCAGATTTTTTTTTTTTTTTTTTTTTTTGGGGGGGTAAAGGAAGCAATAGTAGCTTTTTCTTTTAGACGTCACATGTGTTTAAAAAAAAAAAAAAAACACTTTCATTTCATTTTTTAAAATCAGTAGTGTGTTTTTGTGTTCTATCTATGGGATAAATGATTTAGGGCCATTTTGCCTGCATGATATTGAACCATTAGAAATACAAAGAAATGTATTTCTTAACTTGGCTGAAGGAATAAAGGTGAATACCCATACAAGGGCAAGTTTGTTTACATGAAATCGAATTCTAAGAATTTTTTAAATTTGTACTTGTAAAAGTAGCTAAAATTGAACATGGAAATGTTAATATTCACAAATGTTGGCCCGTTTGTTTTTC
This sequence comes from Umbellularia californica, assembly GCA_028538565.1. Lineage (NCBI taxonomy): Eukaryota > Viridiplantae > Streptophyta > Magnoliopsida > Laurales > Lauraceae > Umbellularia > Umbellularia californica. The sequence goes on from JAPQWN010000005.1 coordinate 70,195,992, forward strand.
ATTTAAGGAGGGGTTATTTGACGTCCATTTGTGAATATTCACCTCTATTTATTAAATTTGCTTGCAAAGTACTATTTATTCAATTGAAGAATTTTCAAAAAAGTCCTTAACTTTTGGGTGATTTTCAAAAAAAGGTCAAAAGAATTCAATATTTCATAAACATATGAAAGCTTTCATGATTTATTTTAATCAAGTCCAATTCGGCAATCCATACCCACCGCAAGTAACTTTTTTTAAAACAAAAAATCAAAAGGACAAAAATGCCCTTAGTGAGTAGTGAATAGGTAAAAATGAAATTTTCAGAGCAGTCCTAAACTTTTTAGGTGGTTTTAGAAAAGGACCAAGGAATTGAATATTTCAAAAAGGTATGAAAGTTTTCAAAAATCCTTTCAACTTATTTCTTAATTCAAAATGGTAAAAAAGGCATTTGATTTCATTCCTTCTCAAAAATGTTGTGGACCAACTATAAATCACTTCTGTTTGTTCCAAGTCACTTATATGACACAATGCATTGATTGCACTAAAATTTTACTTAATAATTGGAGTGCCCAAATATTGGATTGATCATGACGTGAAAACTCAAAGTAACTATTGACTAGGTTATTTATGAACTTTAATCAATTCAATTGTGCACTTGTTTCAAATGGAATGAATTTTAGAGTACATTTTCATGGGAGAGTTGTAATATAAATGACTTAAATCAACCAAGATGCCCTCTATAAATTCACAGAAGGTGAAAACATGAAAAATTCTTGATGTACAACTTAGATCATTTTCTTTCTATTTAATACATTAATGGTTGGAGTTTTCTATAAAGGCTAAGCCTTGCTTCAACAAACTAGTAGGCACTTTTTTTCACAAAATGCTACTTAACCAAGAAACAACCATTCCATTCATCTAGTTGCTAGCACTCAACATTCCTGCTAAAATCAACTGGGCCAAACATTTGGAGTTTATTACTAGATGAAAGACATTAATAGACCCATCTGACTCTGATTCATTTCCAACCCTGTTTCAAAATATGACATCCATCAGTCAAGATCTCATCTCATTCTGGCTTTGGATGACATCCATGTTACATGCACTAAGTATTAGGCACAATATGACCAAAATTTTAAATGAAAGCCACTTTCGAAAACTAAGAAACATAATGTGAGTTACAAAAGATGTAAGTAGGGCTGAGCAATAGGTTATTCGGTCGGTTATTTATCGAATTTTTGACCAAACCGATTTTTTTTACAATAGAATGTATTAACTGAACCGAACCGATTTGTTGTTTTGTAAAACTTTTAACCGAACCGAGCCGAACCGAATTATTTAGGTTCGGTTTTCGGTCGGTTCGGTTAATGTGATGCATTTTGTTGGACTTAATAATTGCCCAAGTTTTTGAAAATTTAGAACTAGATTGCTATATTATATACATTTCATTTGTGAAATTGGGCTTAATAATTGGCCCATAAATCCATTATCCATAAATGATATATCATAGAAGTGCTTGAAAATACATTAAACACAATTACACAAATAGACAATAACCATAAACAACACTCCAACTAACAAGTCTACAACAGATAACATTAATAAGTCCAAGAATTTCAAGTCTGAAATCAGCAACGTGTAAAAAGCATCACAAGTCTGAAATCAGCAAGCCTACAAGCAGCCAAGCAACATGTATCACTTCCAAGTTCCAAACAGCATAGAAAGCAAGCCTGCAATTACAAAAACTGATTCAGATAACTCAGCAGAATAAATTCACTCAATGCAAGAAGAGTCACCTAATGAAGGCAGCAGAAAACTACTTCCACTAATCCACTCTCCTCCCCCAAGAAGAGCCCAATGCATCATATTCATACGAACAAATGAAGAAGTATGCATATTTTAACTCTATCTTACTCTATCTTATTTTTTTTACCAAGTAGAAGTACTTTCAAAGTTCAAACCATTTTAATAAGCAGTTGCTAACTTATAACATGGATCAAATCTAAAATACATTAATAATTATAATGACCTGCATCTTATAGTACTAGTAACTCAATAAAACTTGGAGCTTCAGAAAACATTAATTTCATAAAAATTATTGACCGAAAGTTCAAGAAAATAAAGAATGCATGAAATGATTGTTTATTGCCTATTTTCTTCTACACTCTTTCAGTGAATGAATAAACAATTATGAGACAAGTTTACCAGAACTTGGCAGATGGCAACTGAACTGAATTTAAAAGAGTAATATTTATGTATTACCTCAAACTCATACATCATTGATGTCCGGCTCCAATCCGAGTTTAGACAAATCTAATACATAATAAAACATTTAACAAGTTTAGTACTAAAATTATGCCAAAATACATAGATGCATTGCAACGACTCGTATACAATTTATAACCACCATATGAATACCTTCTTCTAATTTCTCAATTGCTTCCGTGTCCTCCTCCAAGTAGCTACAAATGGGTTCTCCAGTAAGCCAGCCCTTCGTACAAATTAATGCTTGCACCATCCTCGGAGTTAAAAAAGTTCTATATGGATCAAGGACACGTCCACCGGCACTAAAAGCAGATTCAAAAGCAACAGTTGATGCTGGAATGGCCAACACATCACGAGCCATTTGTGATAAAATTGGGTACCTTGAAGTACTAAGTTTCCACCATCCCAATATATCAAAATCAGCAGTTGCATCTTCAATTCCTTCAGACAAGTACTTGTCTAACTCTGTTCTATTTTCATCTCTAATTTCAGATCTGAACCTTTTAAAACTAGAAAGGTAGACATTTGTGAAGCTTTCACCCGCTTCTTCTTGTGCCGGTGTGTTTAGAGCTTGGGATTTATCAACAGACTGCCCACTTGAAGAAGAGAACTTCTTTTGATAGTCACTAAACATATCAGAAGTGGCAACTCTCACATCATTCACCATCTTGTCACCCACTTGCCCTGGCTGCATTGTTTTCAACACATATTCCACATACTCCATCTTAAACCTAGGGTCAAGAGCAACTGCAATATATATGACCATGTTCATCTTCCCAAAATCCCCCCAGTACTTATCAAATTTCAGTTTCACTGCACTCCCCATTATACTTATTTCAAGGTCTAAACTGTTCTTCCATTGATCCAAAAGACAATGTACTGAACTGATATCATTAAAAATCTGATTGGATGTCACATATGAAGTTCCAGAAATCCTCGAAGTTAGATCATAGAAGTGTTTCAAAAATATCACAAATTTTTTCACCTTTTCCCAATCATCATTCTCAGGAACTCCCTTTCCCGCTTGTAGTTCAGTTGCATACATTTGATCCAAGTCTACGTACCTTTCAAAAGCCGGTATAAACCTTTGCACCGACTCCAACATCAAATACGTGGAGTTCCATCTAGTGCTTACATCAAGGCACAGGAATTTCTTACACTCAATTTTTTCCATTTCAATGCATTCTCTAAATCTAGCAATCCTAGATGGAGAATGCCTCACATATTTGATAGCCCCACGAACACGTTCAATAGACCTATTCATCTCCTTTAACCCATCTTGCACAATTCAATTGATTATATGTGCCATACACCTCATGTGAAGGTACCTAGCTTTCAATATACTTCCATCTTTATTTGCCATTTTTTTCTGCAAATTCTTCATTGCTTGATCATTAGAACTAGCATTATCCACCGTAATGGTGAACACATTACTTATTCCCCACTCAACCAAGCACCTCTCAATTGCCCTAGCAATTGAATCACCTTTGTGGCTATTAATTAGGCGAAAATTCAAAATTTTCTTATGCAATTTCCATTCCCTGTCTATGAAATGTACCATGAGACACATATACTTGATCCTTTGCAATGATGTCCACGTATCAGTCGTCAAACAAACTCTATCGCATGAACATTTTATAAAGGTTTTCAACTTAGCCTTCTCATCTGTAAACAAATCATAGCAATCCCTTGCTACTGTCCACCGAGATGGAACACGAAACCGAGGTTGCAAGCTTGCAACAATTTCCCTAAAGCCCGCATTTTCAACATACTTAAAAGGTAACTCATCAATCACCACCATTTTAGCAAGTTTGTTTCTACTAGCTTGTTACTCAAACTTCCAAGATCCTAATGTACCTATCCTCTCACCTTCACATTCTCCCCCACTTGCAATTGACAATTGCGATTGGCTTGTCTCCTCAACTTTTTTAATATGCTTGCAACGACTCATATGGTAATTAAGTGAACTAGTGCCATTCGACTTAGAGTCAGCTAGGAATACTTTACCACAACCTTTACACTTACCCCTAGTGCAACCATCCACGCCTTTTAATTTAGTGAAGTGATTCCAAGCTGGTGCTCTAGGTTCCATGTCCTTCCTCTTCCCTTTAGCACCATCAATAGCACCATCAACAATATTTGGTGCATCAGCTTCAGTTCCACTAGTTTCCGGAGTTGCGTTGGAACCAGATTCATGCGTCATCTAAAACAGAGAATGAATAAATTATACATATTTGCAGAGAAAAACAGATTTCATATAAGGAAATATTATTGTATTAATATGTGGGTACAAACATGAGACATTAACTTAGAAAAGCTTCACACAAGTAAAGAAATATATTTGCCTTCTCAGGGGGCCACAATTGAAATTTTCGTAAGTTATAGACATCTCACAACACAAACCCAGAATCATATATAAATTCCCAGAATAACAAAAAAAATACTACAAATAAGTGGGTACAAACATCTCACAAATAACAAAGAAAAAATTACCACAACCAAATTTCACCCTCATCGTCGGCGACTCCGTGAGACAGAGATGAGAGGCGAGAGACGACTGCCGTTTGCGAGAGCCGAGAGAGTAGATGGGAGGCGAGAGTTGAGAGAGACAGAAATGTTTTTGATGCTCAGATCAGATGGGAGACAAGAAGAGTGGAGAGAGGTCACTCAGGTCACTGGTCAGAGAGACAAAGAACGAATCATGTAGGTTTAGGTCGAAGACTCGAAGTTACTTAGAATAGAAAACCCCACAAATCTTTACATGGTCATCAGGTCATGGACTCATGGAGTCATGGATCAATATTTAGTGGGTTGTGGGTATGTATGGGCTGGGTAGTGAGTATGTAAGTATATTAATGTGGTTGGGCTACGTTATGTATGGGCTGGGTAATGGGTATGTAAGTATAAAAATATTCAAAACAAAATTACATATAATTCGGTTAATCGGTTAATCGGTTAAAATAAGATCATTGACCGAACCGAAATTATATAACCGAATTTGCCGGGACATTTACCCGAACCGAACCGAATTACCCGAAATAACCGAACCGAAATTAAATTTCGGCTATGGTTCGGTTTGGTAAATCGGTCGGTTCGGTTTTTGCTCACCGCTAGATGTAAGTGTACACTCCAAATAACACATAGAGAGTGTTTTGGGGGGAAAAGGACCATATCCTATATCCAAAGCTCACACTTAATGCACCGATGTCCACAAGCAACTTTAATATACCTAAAACGCAATTATAAAGCCAATCATCTCCTTAGAAAAAAAAATGCCATATTCAATATATAAAATTAACTAGAATTGGTAATTTATTTGCAATATTATGTCCATGACAATGCCAATAAGTTTATTTCATTTGCAAAATCCTAATGAAAAATAGAAAAAATGGTGTCTTCATAACAACTCTAGTTGCATAAATAAGTGTGATTGGTGGGTCACTTTTGGCTTCTCAAATGTTGTACATTTGAAGACATATTGACTTATATCTTCAGAAAAATGACTCTCTATATGTGCAACCATCTATCAAGCAAAAGTAGATAGTTAGCAATATAATGTTAGTGTTTTATTGTGTGATATAAATTTGAAATATGAAAATTTATGAAAGTCAATGTATTTGTACCAGTGGTGATATAAATGCGCAATATAAAAATTTATGAAAGTCAAACAGAACCTAATTGAAAGAAGTCTTCAAAACTTTCATAACTTTTTTGAAATATTCAATTCCTTAGTCCTGTTTTGAAAACCACTAAAAAGTTTAGGATTGTTTTAAAATTTTTATATTTACTTATTTGACTACTCACTAAGGGCATTTCGGCCTTTTGATTTTTTTGTTCATAAAAGTAACGGCGGTGGGTATGGATTGCAGGATTGGATTTGATTGAAATAAATCATGAAAACTTTCGTAAGTTTATGAAATATTAAATTCTTTTGAACTTTTTCTTAATATCACCCAAAAGTTATAGGACTTTTTTGAAAACTTCTCTATTCAATTTTAGTCACTCTTAAGAATGCATTTCTCTAATACTGGACCCACCAATACATATGTAACTCGCACATTTCAATTACCAGCTCAACTCATCGCATTCTAATGCATGGCCAAGTCCTTCGTATTTTAATTCCAATCTTGCACGAGATCATCTCTTCTCTTCTCTGTTTCACTGCTCTCCTCTCTTGCATGACTCTCTCTCATGGCTTTTGGAATTCGTCAAGCTTCCAGGTTCCAACTTTTATGGGTTAATTGTTTACTTCATTTACATGTGTGTGACTGTTATACATGCATAATTTTTACTTATGTACATGTTTATTTAGGAAAATGTTCACCTACGAGCAAATTACGTATAATTTTTAGGTAGTCCAGTGCATGGGGTCACCAAAAAAAACACCTATTCAGATCAATTTGAAGTCAAACAAACCTTAAATTCATACTTGACAAATGCGCCCAGATAAAACAAAAATAGTAGGATAGTCTCATGTATTATATAGCTGATTGTCTACTAAACCAATCATATAGAAAGATTGCTTATATGAGCAATGAAAACAATCACACCTTGTAAGAACTGAAACACCCTTGAAAGAGCTTAAACATTACGAAATAGGCAGTAGACATAGGCCCTAATTAATGATGATTGAGATGCTCTTGTGATTTCTACTTAAAGAAGCTTCATCTTGAATCAACCTTCATTTTCAACATACATAGGCATATTCCACAGGATCCTGCACCTAATTAGAATGGTTATCATTTCTGAAATAGATAATCCCCTTGTCTTTCTGGAGTTGAGTTTGTGTGGTTGGTGTTAAGGCCATAATGAGATATGATTACACACTAATCTATGTTAGTTAGGTAGAACTACAAGAGGATAGAAAGTTGTTATATGCCGGCCTCTCGAGACTGAACACCGAACCTATAGCCTGCAAGTGACGGATGCGAACAGGGGAGTCCAGATCCCACTGATTATCTCATGTGATTTGTGTTAATCACGCTACTAATTGTATACTAAGGGTCTATTTGGCAAGTTTAGTTTGTTTTGAATAGACTTGTTTGGTATAGATGTGTTCCAAATTAACCCTTCTATATTTGTCCCACGGGGCATATATCAATTTGTTGTTGCTAATAAAAAAAGTAACCTTCAAATTTCTACTGTAGCCTAGATCAAGAATTGCAATTTCACCATAACAACAGTCCTCAACTAGGGTTGCAAAGGGGACGGTTTCAGATCGGAACTATAGTGGACCTGGATCCGTACCTGTTTTAAAAATAACGGTTCCGGTTTTGGATCTGGTTTTGAATCAGAACCTTCTTTGTTGGTTCCAAATCCGGTTTTAATAGGAAAACCCGGATCCGGTTATGGAACCAAGCCCACCTAGAGGACTCGAATCTAATTCCAAAATTAATTCTATTGTCTCTTCATTCTTCATTTTTTGTTAAAATAGGCATTTCATTCCACTTCTAACAGTTCATCAAGTCTACTACCTTCAATACTATACATAAAAATGCGAAAGAAAAAAAGAAGTTTTGAAGTACAATTTGCAATATCAATGACTCATGTTGGGTCCTGGATCCACGAGTCGGAACCTATATAGACCTGGAACCGAACCCGTTTACTAATCGGAATACTCAGACCTGTTTATGAATTGGAATCTAAAATAGATTTCAGGCCCTGTTTTTTTTTCGGGTCAAAACTTTCAGATAATCGAATACCTATCGGCATCCCTATCCCCAAGCTTTCCACAAAGCAACAATGGGTCAAACTAGAACCCGGGACAAAATTTCCACTACGAGTAACAGTCAAAAACGATTTCAGATCCCAAAAGGAGTTGTTTTTAATGTACTTGGGTGTTACCCATTCAGCCCAGAGAGAATTTTTTTTTTTTGCCGTGCCAGCAGTGAACCAAACCTAATATCTTAGAATTACCAATTCAATTACATGAAACAAGCTCTAAGATCTGCCCCATATCATAAATACTCTTAAAAATACAGCACGTGCACAACAAAGTAGTATAGCATCCGCATCATTGTCACAACCACCCCAACTCACGGCGAGTCCTTATATCGAGTCGATCGCACGCAAAGTGCGAGAAGCAGACGTGCCTTTCGTGCTGGAAACCGTACCACATCAGAACCAGTACGAAGAGACAGGAAGATACTATTTCACCCTATTAAATAATGTCAACCGTGGAAAATCCCATATCAACTAATCCACCATCTTTGAAATGAAAAAGAAAAGAAAAGATTGTACAGTCGGTATGATTTGATAGGACGGAACGGGTCTCATTGTTTTTGTGAAACAAGGGATCTGGACTCCCACCATGAAATGACACGTGTCCATGGAGTTGAGCTAGGAATGTAAACGTGTCGGTTTCGATTCAGATCCATGGTGGACTCGGAACCGGAATCATTGTGGAGAAGTTGCACTGGAACTATTTAGGAGCCGGTTTCTTTATTCTGAAACTATTAAGGAGAAAGTGCACCGAAACTACTTTAGGAATCGGTTTCTTTGTTTTGAAATCGGAACCATTAATGAGAAGATGGAATGAGAACTCAAATAGTCCATGGGACGGACCAAGGTGGACTCGGACCCGGACCCGGACCCGGACCCATTTTTTTATCAGAGCCTAAATAGGAATGTATATGGGTCTCTGATTCTTCGATTACCCGTAGGTTCCGACCCGTTAAAAACCGAGTCTGGGTCCTTATTTAGGCCCTAATAAGTAAATTGGTTCAGGTCCGGTTTCACTTTGGTTTGGACCCGTGGATCCAAGACCCAACATATTACCTCAATTTTCAAAAATCTCTCATAAAAATTATATTTTTTTAATAGCATTCTCTACCTAAACCTAGACCCGAATCCAAACCAATACCATATATGGTTTTAATTCTGATTAAGAAACCAAGAAACAGGCTCCGAAATGGCTCTGGATCAAGATTCGGTTCCACTTTCTCCTTAACAATTTCGATTCCGGGTCCACCATGGACCAAACCGGAACAGACCCGTTTACAACCCTAAGCCTAAATAAGGGCCTATACTCGATTTACGACCCTACGCCTAAATAAGGACCTAAACCCGATTTTTAACATGCTAAAAAATGGGACTCATTTGCATCCCTGTTGCCCGCGGTAGTTAAGTTTGGTTGGAGAATAGCTGGCAGGTAGGTCAGTCCAGTTAGTAGAGTCCTCCATTTGAGTCGGACCCGGGCCCCTCCAATCACGCTTTTACGTATGGTGTCGGATTTCGAATTTCAAATATATGACAAAGGAACGGTTCGTCCAAAAAGAAGCGATAACGCGCAAGAGAAGTTTGGGGCGATTTTTGCAGAGCTTGGAACCGCTTCCATGGCGATTCCATCGATGATCGAAGCGTCATTTGAGCAATCAAGGCCATCCGGCATTGGTTTTCTCTGATTTGATACAAGGTTCTCTCCTCTTTTGTTCGTAGCTTGAATAAGGAAACTATATAAGGTTGGAAGAGGAGAGTAAGAAATTTGAAGTTTTTCTTCTGATCTGAGGAGAAGAAGATGGAATGGATGGGGAATTTGAATGAATACGAGAAGCTCGTGATACGGATGAATACTCCGAGGTTTGTTTTCTGGAATTTGGTGATTGTCGTGTTTCTCTCTTTCTTCTTCTTTGAATCTGCTGTTGTTTGTTCGGTTTCTACTTTGATTTGGTTTGTTTTGGGAGATCTGATCATACTTTCAGTGATTTCTGTTACCGATCTCTGTTTCAGATGTGATTTTTCAGGAAGATCAACCTGTCGCTTCTTTTTGTGTTTCTTTTAGGTTTGATTAGGCTCTAGATATGTTTTTCATGTTTCTTCTGCTGATTTCTTTCAATTACATACATGAACTTCGATCTTCTTTTCTCTCAATTTTCCATGGATTTCTGACTTTCTTTCCCGAATGCTTTGCTTCTTCTTCAAACATTTCTCCGGATTCTCCTCCTTTCCATGAATTGTTCGGTGTTTCCTGATCTCTCTTTCAACTTCTCAATTACAGAAAGTCGCCTACTGACATTTTTTTGCCTAAATTTCTTGTCTTTGGCTACTTCACAGGGTTGTCATCGACAATGCTGTATGTGCAAATGCAACTCTGGTAAAGGTAATAGCTCCTCAAAAACCCTAGGAATGCAGAAAGCATGGACCCTAACCACAATGTAGAAACCAGATCCTCCGTTTGGATGTGAAGAAAGTTGTATAAGTTGAACTGTGGATAGTTTTCTTTGCATAATATAGTAGGACCTAAGAAAGCAAAGGAGATTGAATTTCCTGCCTCTGTTTTGTTCATTTCAGAAACCAGAGGACCTAACCACAATGTAGAAATCAGATCCTCTGTTTTGGATTTGAAGAAAACGATTTAAATTCAACTGTGGATAGCTTTCTTTGTATCATAGTAGGACCTAAGAAAGCAAAGGGGATTGAATTTCCTGCCTGTTTTGTTCATTTCAGAAAGCAGAGGACCTAACGACACTGTAGAAATCAGATCCTCTGTTTTGGGTTTGAAGAAAACGATATAAATTCAACTGTGGATAGCTTTCTTTGTATCATAGTAGGACCTAAGAAGGCAAAGGGGATTGAATTTCCTGCCTGTTTTGTTCATTTCATAAAGCAGAGGACCTAACCACAATGTAGAAATCAGATCCTCTGTTTTGGATTTGAAGAAAACGATGTAAATTCAACTGTGGATAGTTTTCTTTTGTATCATAGTAGGACCTAAGAAGGCAAAGGGGATTGAATTTCCTGCCTGTTTTGTTCATTTCAGAAAGCAGAGGACCTAACCACAATGTAGGAATCAGATCCTCTGTTTTGAATTTGAAGAAAACGATATAAATTCAACTGTGGATGGTTTTCTCTGCATCTATACAGAACCTAAGAAAGCAAAGAGATTGAATTTCCTGCCTCTGTTTTGTTCATTTCAGATCGACAGTGCAAGGAAGCATGAGATCTTATTGGAGGCCATACAGGTCCTGACTGATCTCAACCTCACCATAAAAAAGGCATACATCTCCTCAGATGGAAGATGGTTCATGGATGGTAAGGCCCTTTACTAACGCACGCTGCCCCTGCCCTTACCCTCTTATCCTGCACACCACAGAATTCCCCTCATCTTCTTGTTTTCTGTATTCTTTTTGCAGTCTTTCATGTGACTGACCAAAATGGAAACAAGCTAACTGATGAGAGTGTTCTCAGTTACATCAAACAGGTGATTAAGAAGAATTTAGAACAATTCAAGTTCATCTAGCCCTTTTTTAATTTAATTTTAATCTGATTAGTGAACAGGTTGGTGATTAAGAGGAATTTAGAACAATCCAAGTTTATTTAGCCCTTTTTTCTCTATTTTATTTTGAATTTTAGTATTGTTAATCTAATCATAATCATCTGTTTTTAACATCTCAGTCCCTAGCAACTAACAATGCTCCAAAATCAAATGGTTTCAAAGGACTAACGGCGTTAGAATTAATGGGACCAGACCGGCAGGGGCTCCTCTCAGAAGTTTTTGCAGTCCTCTCTGACTTTCAGTGCAACGTCGTGGAAGCTAAGGTGTGGACGCACCGCAGCAGGATGGCTTCCTTGATCTATGTCAAGGACGAGGATTCCGGTTCTGCCATTGAAGATGCCCACAAGATCAACCAGATTGAAGGGCGACTGAAGAATGTGTTGAAGTGCGATAACAGTGTTAGGACTGCCAAGACCACCGCTTCCATGGTGGTACCCCATACTGAGCGGCGACTCCACCAGATGATGTTTGCAGATCATGAATGTGAGAGGACTACTTATAGTGTGGAGGAGGCTACAACACCCCCTGTATCTGTTCAAAATTGGTTGGAGAAAGGGTACTCTGTTGTCTATGTGCATAGCAGAGATCGACCCAAGCTGCTGTTTGATATCGTTTGTGTCCTGACAGATATGGGATACATCATCTTCCATGCTACTATTGATTCGAATTTTGGCAAATCTTATCAGGTTCTTGAGATATTTTTTTTTAGACAGATTTACTTGCCTTCCATTGTTCTGCTTTTTTATTTGGTATTGACTGTGGATTGTATGGATGCAGGAATTTCACATCAGGCACGTGGGAGGAAGCCCCATCAGTTCAGAAGCCGAAAGGCAGCGGGTTATTCAGTTCTTGCAAACTGCCATTGAAAGAAGAGCATCCGAGGTATTTTATTCCTATTGTTTTTCTGTGCATGGTAGCTTTGTTTTTTATTCTCTGAAAGAAAAAATTGCATCTGATTCTTGACTGTGTATGAATTTTTATAACAGTTACACCCATACATATGGAGTTTTTTTTATGGATATAAATTTTTTTTCTATTTTGTGTTTGGTGGCAACATTTTTTTGGATTGTTATTTCTAGGATGAGACTTTCAATGGTACAAGTAAAATGAGCGTTTCAGGTTCTCTTTAGCTTTTGGGCTCATATGGATCTTCATAATGGACAGGATATAACTCGATTTATGCATGAATCAAGGTCCATGAGATTGGATAACCTAAAGTTACCCGTAAATGAGAGTTTTTGTTTTCCTCATTCCATGACCAATTAAAGGTAAATAGAGTTCCAGCTAAGTATATTTGTAGGTAAACTGAGTGTGGCCTTTATCAAGTTCCAATGATCCAATCAGGTCCTTTAGATTGGTTGTTTTCCATGCAATCCAAAAAAAAATTTCCATGGAAGTGTTCCCAGATAACCAAACCTGAAAACAATTTATTTTATGGAATGTGTTGCAAGACGAATTAGGCCTTCAGCAGTCATCTTCTTGGAAAGTGGCTCAATGCACCAGAGTGAACACTGAGTGTTTCCGGATAACTCGGTGTAAGTGCATATGAAGTGTCATTCCTTTGCATAATTGATTACCGGGGAAGCCACAATTTTTATTTTCTTCATCATTAGCGGATTAGCCAAATTTTAGTTACAACAGGTACATATAATTAAGAGCTACAATAATCTCAGTGCAGGGAAACAAAGATCCAAGGATCCAAAAGGTTACCTGCACTTGGTAACATTGTTGTTAAATACTGTTATGTCTCAGATTATATATTGTCTGCTTGATTGCAGGGCATAAGGCTAGAGCTATGCACGGCGGACCGACGTGGTCTATTATCGGATGTGACCCGAACATTTAGAGAGAATGGCCTCTCTATTACAAGGGCAGAAATCTCCACATCAGGCAAAATGGTTGAGAATGTGTTTTATGTGACCGATGTTGCCGGTGAGCCAGTTGATCCCAAGATCATCAAAGATCTCCAGCAGAAAATTGGGTTGAGCACTCTTAAAGTGAAGGAACCTTTGATGTTCTGGCAGGGGTCTACCACAAGGGAAGAGAGCCCCAGCAGCATCAATCTCTTCTCCCTGGGAAGCATAGTTAAAAGGAATCTGTACAATTTGGGGCTGATCAGATCCTGTTCTTAGTAATGACAGCATGAAGGATCTGCAATCTGGAGCATATACCTTTCTTCTTCTAGTAAGTGTTTGTACATAGAGAAAAGTAGAAAGAAAAGAAAGATACCTGATAGTTGTTAATGGATAATAGATAGATAGTAGGAAAAGGAAGGAAAGATATTCTAGTTGCTATGTGCATAGATATTTACCAAAAACAAAAATGATGTGCTTAGATAGTTTTGGTTAGATGGTGAGGCCCCACACTTGATAAGTTATAAAGAAAAGAAGATAGGGAAAAAATACGAAACAAAAAAAAGGGGGAAGAGATTGATTTAGTGCAGGAGCTTTTGGTGTGTTTGCTGGTAAAGCAGTAGTCTTGTGGGTTGGATGGTGGTGGGGTTTGTTACTTTGTTGTAACATTGCCAGTAGACTGTATGTTTCATCACACATGTACATAAAGAATTTAATTCATACTTGACCTGATTTGTTTTCAGCTCTCTCTATATGTACTAATGCTTAGTTTTCTTGTTTGGCTTTGTTTATGTTGTATGAATCTTGATCTTTTAATATGATTCTACCATTACTGTAAAAAAAAAATATCTTGTGATCTTCTCTATTAGGCCTACAAAACTGAAAATTGATTTACTTAAATTAATTCCCCCGTCTTCTTCCAGAAAACAAAAAACGGCAGATTGGTAGGGAAAGGAGGTTTTGGTTAGGTGGTTTTCTGTCAATGTGGGGGGAAGCTCACATGTTTCTATCATTTTTTTTTTATCTTCTCTATTCATGGGAGTTGAAGATGCTGTTAAGTACAAAAGGTTCCTTCACAACAATTTGGAGGATGAAATCTAGTTGGTTCCACAGGATAGATTCTCTAGTCCAAGCCAAACCAAAGATCCTGTGATTACTGTCACATAAACCAAGGATCCCGTGACTACAATCACATTGTCTCTATTAGAACATGTACACAGAAAATATAAAAAATTTAATGCTAATCTAATATATGGTTAAAAGTTGAACTCACAAATACTGACTTCTTCCACAATGATAGTGTTTGTGGTGGTCCAGGTAGATTGTTGGGGTATTCTTGGAAGAACGTTGCCAACAGTGGAAACAAAAAAGGGGAAAAAAGAGAGAGAAATCAACCAGTGCTACCATAACCAAAATTCTCCACCATCAAATTTATACCCAACTGATGGATGGTAGACAGTGAAATGGGCAATTGTCCAATGAACAGGTGTGAGTGAAATAGTAGGATTATTGGACAACAATCCTCTTGTAGCTGGGTCTTTGATTTGTTTTTCTTGTTATCTCAACTGTTCTGGACTGATGCTTGTGAGGGTCATTTGTGCAACTAGAGGAATCCACACTGGAGAGGAAATTGCTATGAATTTCCATGAAGCTCCCTTTTCAGCCGTTTGGTGCGATACATTTTCCTTGTAGAAAAGGAAAGACATGAATTGATTTTCCTTGATAGGAGGATTTCCTATGTGAAAGGTTGGAATGCAGGATTTCCCCGGAAATGGAAATCCACAGTTAAAGCGCACACAGCTGACAACGATGGTACAACAGGAGCTCAATTGCTACCATGTTTTTTTATTACACAGGACCAGTGGGTCATCTTATATATCATGTTTAATGACAACATGTATCAATGATTTATTTTCAAATTCATATGAAAAAAAAAAGGAAGAAAAAAAAAAAAAGAACACCCTCCTCTTTTGAATTCATTTTTTTGTTTCCATATCTTGCCTTCAGAATTGCAGCGCCCATATCGCCAAATAAATGGGTGAAGCTGTTTACTATATTTGTTTGTGGGCTTGGGATGAGTAGAAGCTGGTGCCGCTGGGTGTGAGCAAACTTGAGGATATAGCTATACCGGACCTGGAACAAATCCTGGCCAGTTTGGATAGGCAAAAATAGAGTAGAGTAAAGTTAAATGGGTCCTAACAGCATAAAATTTCAACTCTATCATGTTTGAAAGAGTCGGCCCAATAGAAATATTCTCTTCAGCCGCATGTACTTCATTTCACCCCTCATTTAAACTGATTGAAGTAAGTACTCTACTTTAACTTTGTCACATCCCGGTCTTGAATCACCCTAGCCTAGGTAATCTCTAAGGTGTGCCACACGTACTCCCACGTGCTGTACCTGTCTCGAGCCAAATACAACACACAAAGGAGATAAAAACAACTTTCCATGCACGTGAGAGAGATTTCACTAGAATATATCAGTAGCAATTAAACATAGCGAAAGCTGTAATTCTTTCATGTGAGGTGTCAATTCTCATTCAGTCCATTAATATTTCAAGTTTAATACAAAAGAATTATACAATTATATACGTTGTTGTACAAAAGAGGGTACAGAAAGAACCCTAAACAACACTACCAAATTTATAACAAAAGAATAATAACACAAAGTGTGGCCCACACAAAAAGGGGCTAGCCACACTCACTAATAAAGTTCTCAAAAAAAAAAAAAAAAAAGTTGCGCTCTCTAAGGAAGGTAATTAAGTGGCTCCAGACTCTGGCCACTCCCCTAGTCCCGAAGGTACCTTTGGGGCAACCTCCTCTCCCTCCGAGGCATCTTCAGGGCCGGGGGCTGCACCTGTGACTGTAACACCAAGAATAGCATCATGAAAACGACGATTCAGCAAGTATAGGCATTAATAATAAATCACATGTTGTATCAAATATAATTTATAGACAATTGATTAAAAGATGTCAATATCAAGTAACAACTAGGCAATCGTGCCAAAATCAAATAGAATTTATGCCTTACGAATCAATGGAGAATACAACACACTAGTTGGCTACTACATTAAGCTCATCTTCTCAAATAAAGAGAAAATCTAGTTGGGATGTCACCAGCGGCTCGGCCAAAGGCTAGCTGGCTACCCGGTTCTGGAGTTCCGATGCTCCATATGATCTACTGCAGTGATCTCGAATAACTAAACCAAGTTTAACCCCGTCCGGTATCACGAGGTCGAAGCTCAGTAGTGCCAGACCAATCGGATCAAATAAATACACACATGAGTAAGATTGGTTTTTAATTGAATCGAATCGAATAATTAATATCCATAATATTTCACACATAAACTCCATAATATTTCACACATAAACTTACTCAGCTCGAATTTCAATTGAATATCGTATAACCGTACAATATAATGAATAGAAACGAAACAACTTATGCATAGAAATCATATTGAGTTTGGAAGGTGAATGAAAAATAAATCTCAATATGCACATGCATTGATTAAAAAGAATCAAGGATTATTTACTGAGCTCTCGTCCTTCACCTTCTCACACGATGAGATTTGGAGATCCGGTGTATGGCTATCTTTAATTTGGTGTCACTTTGTATAAGTGTAGTGTACCGGGTTCTCCGAGCCTTATCCATGACAAGGTGTTAGACGAAAGATAAATTTCACATGAGATGATTTTAGCCTCAATAATCCCCCACGTGGTTAATTACTATTGGTCAGTTGATCTTATCAAATGTGCCATTTTCTAGGGTCATATAAATCCCTCGGAGTCAAAGATCCTAATAGGTTTCATAAATACACACTACATGGTGTTGTAAACTTCAGTGGGCAAAAAGAAGCAACTTCGGGTCAAGATTCCGGACCCCCACACAGAACCCGGCCTGGCTCGCTATAGCGAGCCCACCCAGGTCCGTCCTGGCTATAGTGATGGACTCATCCCTTTTTTTTTTTCTTCTTTGCTATAGTTTCAAGTTTCCATTCAAGTCTCCACCTGCACAAAGCACCTACACTATACATGTATAAGAAGATTCCACATGTTTTCATTCAAGTCACCACTGCACATGTTAAAATCAATCCATATTTTGTTTCCACTTACATTCTCCACATGACATAACATGTCAATAACCAAGCCACCATTCCACCATCTCACATGCATAATATATATAAAATTCCACATGTAGATACCTCCCATTTCAAATTCCTGCACAAGCATGGGATAAAATGCTCCCTTGGCATACATTAACATGTACACCCACATATTTTTCTACATTAACTGATCACCTTTTCGCATACAATTTGTGCCTTTATTTTAATACACTACTTCATCACCAATCTAATCTCCTCTTTATCTTTCCAAATTAAGACCATTAACACCCAAACATCAAACCTTTACCATAATCATTCTCTAATTATAATTAAGGAGGCTAATCACGGTAAAAAGGAAAATAATAAAATTTAATATCCAATCAAAGAATAAAACCACATGCATTAATCATTAAAGCTTATACTTGCCTCAAATTAGCTTTCCAAGCCCTTTTCCTCTAATATAGCTCAAATGACTCAAAATCCCCAAATAACAAACCCTAATCATAAATCTAAATGAAAAAAAATGCAAGGAATGATTATATATGACTATAAAGCATGAAAAGAGATGGGGTTTGATTCTTACCTATAAAGTGATTTGGAATTTGTGAAGGATTAAAGAGATGGGTTCTTGTCACAGTGAGCAGAGGAAGATGAAGAAGATGGAGATGGTGAAGATGAAGATGGAGATGAAGATGGGCGCACCCTTGGCTTCCAAGATAATGCGCTCACTCTTGCAGGGATTGGAGGAGAAGAAGAGGAGAAGAGGAATGGAGAAAGAGATGAGTAGAAGAGAAGAAATGAAAAGGAACGAATGGAATGGGGTTTATATAAGGGATAAGGTGCTCTTTTGCAATAAGGTCCAACAAGAATAATACATTTTCAAATTGAGTCAAATGATGGCCTACTCACTTAATGATTGGTCAAATGAAGTGGGATCTATTACGAAAATCGATATACGCGTCAAAATACACGCGATGATGTGAAAATGACGGGCAAATGATGCAAAATGCGAAAAGCTATATTTACGAAAAAGCCCTTGACTCTACTCAATTGAGTCAACTCGGATTCTACTCACCTATTCAAGGTTCCAAAACTCAACTAACTCAGTCTATAATGACTAATAAACACTAAATACCGCAATTAGCAATTAAACATAATTAATTTAGCTAAAACACAATTAATTGATACTAATCAAAATTAAATCGGGTCAGGGTGTAACAAACTTCAACTTACTTCTCCTCCCACTTCACTCCTCATGTAAAATCCACTGCATTTTACTCCACTCTTCATTCATCCAAACAAAACATAGGAAGAGGGGGAAAAGGGTTCATTACGTTCACATAACCCCGCTTTTCAAACATAGAGACTCACGTAGAGAGAGATATGTACTAAATTATTGGAGCAATTGAATTTCAAATCATCTTACTAAAATACCAACTTCAAATAGCAGTACTCTCAACATAATGACTACTTTGAGCAATTGCAATAACATGAAAAAGGTAAATAATACTCATGGCCGATTCTATGGGGACCTGATTTTGTGTCTAATTGTTTTCAAGAACAAAATACATATGCTTAAACGTTATGTGAGTATATGGGTGAAAGTAAACAACTCTACTTTGATTGCGTAGTGTTGGCACCTTGGGATCACAAGCATGTCTCCATGAATCAACCTGTGGGTATTCAAGTTTAAAATATCACTAGTAACCTGTATCCCACCCTAGAAAAAAATAATGATAACAATTAACAACTCTATAGAACTCATGACTTTGAATCTACTATTATGACTTTTGAAATGAAAGTAGTTTCTTCTATGTACCTTAAATTATTCATGCCACTTATTTTAAAAATATCCTTGCATTCATTAGCATGAGGTTGACACTAGATGGCATGTTCCGATTGGCTAATGATCCGTTGGATCAGGACATGCCTTTGCATTTTGTGAATCCCATGAGGATACCATTCGGAGAAAACACGTGGCTGGTTTGGCAACTCTATTAATAGAGTCAAGTCAAGTAAAGTTGATTTTGAAAAAAGAATAAAATATAAGTAAGTTAGATGGCATTTTATTTTTAGTTGTTTGGTATGAAATGTTTTTGACTTTTTTATGGGAAAGTGGAGTTTATTTGTAATTTTATTGGATAAAGGTGGTTGCTTTTAAAAAAAAAAAGATGGAGGGAGTTTTGAATTAACGTGCTTTTGATATGACATCTTATCTGATAAATGGAGACTTTACTTGACTTTTATTTAACTAGTTAATTGACAAACTAGTAGGGATATTATTCCATGCATGAGGTGCATATTGTGCGCACCCCTGGTGTGCCCCACCTAATGATACATCCAAGTGGACCACTCCCCCTTCCCATGGTCACAATCCCAGTAGGTTTGCACCAATCCGAATGGACTGGACCCTTGGGTTGACTACACTCCTTGTTTGAATTGATTGAACTTGCGGGCCCTAGATGAGAGTTAGGATGATCGAACTGATTTTTTTTCATAAAAGAGGAGCTCATCAGATTTTCAAATTCCCCCAAGTCCCATCTCAAGGTGGTGTTAGGGCTTGATGCCATTTGTTGTGTCGTGCGTGCAAAAGAGTGAAATTTGTGATCGATCAACCTTTCCACACAAGAGAGACTAGAGGATTTATGTGATTCAGCAAAACCACCTACGGCCACGACAAGATAAAAACTACTCACATCTTCACTCTCTTAAGAATCTAGGGTAGTGTTTGGTTCGCGTGAATGGAGCTCGGAATGGAATGGTCATTCCAACGGAATGACCATTCCAGCGTTTGGTTCGCCAAAAAGGGGCGGAATGGCCATTACCTCCGGAATCCCATTCCTTTATGTGAGGGAATCACCATTCCATCCAAGAACGGAAGGAATCACCATTCCATTCCTTTCTAACTTTTTGTTGAGACCAAAATACCCTCGCTTATAATATTATTATTATATCATAATAATAATATAATATCTTTTTCACCCAACCATTGTGGGGCCCACCCAGAATATTATAATAAAATATAATAATATATTATTATATTATAATAATAATAATAATAATAATAATATAATATCTTTTCCACCCAACCATTGTGGGGCCCACCCAAAATATTATAATAAAATATAATAATATATTATTATATCATAATAATAATAATATAATATCTTTTTCACCCAACCGTTGTGGGGCCCACCCAAAATATTATATCTATCTATCTATCTATCTACTATTATAAAAGAGGCTATGTTGCATGGTTTTTTCAACCAACCATTGTGGGGCCCACCCCCAAATATTATAATATAATATAAGAATCTATTATTTTGAGAAATTGCAAAATTTTTCACTACACCTTTGTAGGGCCCACCCAAAAATATTATAATGCAAACTTTTTCACTACACATTGTGGGGCCCACCCCCAAATAGTATAATATAATATAATAATATATTATTATGAGAAATTACAAACTTTTTCACTGCACCTTTATGGGGCCCACCCCCAAATCATCCACCACAAACAATGCAAATGTGACAGTAGAATCTAACAAGGGTATTTTGGTCAATCTTATGTAAATTTGATTCTATTCCAGGCAGCATTCCAGCGTACCAAACGCAGGAATATGAATCAGAATTTCATTACTGGGTTAATTCCTCAGCGTACCAAACGCTGGAATGGAATTGACTATTCCTGCCTCATTCCATTCCATTGTCATTCCGGTCTCCATTCCATTCCTGCCTACAACCATTCCAGCGAACCAAACGCTACCTAGGGTTATAAATTACATTTATATATAACTAGCAGCAGAGCCCTGTGCTAAGCCCGGGGCCAAAATTGAAGATATATAAAAATTTAAGAGTTTTTAAATATAATTAATAAAAAGTAAATCTTAAATAATATATTATAAAAAATAGATGAAAGGAATTATATTATGATGGATTATAAAATCCACTAAAAACAATATCTTTATTTTTTTTAAAAGAAAATCCATAGAAATAGAAAGAAAAATCATATGCTAGTGGATTTGGGGAAAACAACTCTAACAAATTAATAAAAATAAGATCTTGCTCTCCTTGGAAAAAAAGATAATGTATAAAAGAACCCCAATGAAATTCACAAAATCTGATTATAATATCTTTGAAAAACAAAATCCAAAAAATTCAAAGGAATGAAAATGCCCAATATAATGGATAATAATATGATTTTCATGTCTTAGAAAAAAAACTAACAAAGCCCACAAAAATTATATGAGATATTACGTACAATCTCAATTGTATTATACCCACTTTGGATTGAATTTTGATTATTACATAATAATTAGTTGCGATGATTTGATTAGACTTCTTTAACCCTTAATTTCTACTTATAAATTCAAAATTTGTTCGAATATGTAATGGCAAACATTTATTGGATTTTGTATTAATTAGTGTAGCTTTGTATGTGTGTTGGTGTGGGGGTTGCTTGGCATTACCCAACATCTTAATACAAAAGAGGGTATCTAGTTTGTAAATGGGCTGGACCAGGGCCTCAGTTTCAGGCCTGTGAACTGTCCTAGGATGAATATTAGGCTCCTCCAAATTAAATTAACAGGGCTCAATAAACAGTTTGGATTGTACATATATATTAACCTGAACTGCACCTTTGAGAGTGTGGAAGATTACTTATTTGGCGACATTGCTTGGTGGGCTCCTCAGCTTGACATCCAATCCAAGCTTCTTGTTTTGATAGCCCTAAATCCAAGTCATTTCAATGAAGATAAATGCCCTGCCAATCCTCTCTTTACTTGCAATAAAAAAAAAGGAAGAAGCCTATAAAACTACTGGTGAATGACGCATACAGTAGGTGATGGATCTCACCTTTTGGATGGTTCAGATCAGTTTGATCGTTTCCAATCAAGAGTGTTAATTGAAAGGGTTCCATGGGGTAGTTAAGATCATACACATCTGCATATCAATTGTTGGCTGACATGTTGCATGTTGATCTATTTTGTGACTTTCAGCCTTATAAATACCATAATAAATTACTAGGAAGTAGTCCTTCCCACCGGTATCACTCCATTAGCCTGGTCATAGATTTCGATCCTTTTATCAAATAGGGGGCTGATGAGGGGGAGAGATGGGGATGAGTGATTTTAGGGAAGACTTAGAGGGAAAGATATTAGGAGGATGAGAGATTTTAGGGAAGTATTAGAGGGGGAGATTTGCATTGTTTGGTCTTTAATTCACTACTTAAACATAATTAACTTAATAAAATATAGTTAATCATCCATAATAAAAATTAACTCCGGTCGGGGTGTTACAATATGGCTACCTATATGAAAGGTAGGTTGATCTTATCAGTTCTTTTTACTGTTATATGTTTAAATTTTGTAAGTTTTATTTATGCATGTCAATGCACCCTTTCAATATCTGATAAAGAGAAGGATTATTGTTCCTATGGTTAGAAGAAAAAACTCCCTCATTTCCAACCCTTCTTGATCCACATACGTTAGCATAATCATATGATTAGCAGCCAGTAGCTACACCTCTCCTATGGTACATGTAGCAAGTAGCAACCACCCCTTGGATCTAATGCATCCTATAGTATTAAAACTCATTTTGTGTTATGTTAGACTCAGTCAGTGTGGTTTCACTCATCAAACCTGTAACATCCCAGTCCCGAATCACCCTGGCCTAGGGTAATTTCCAAGGTGTGTCACACGTACTCCCACGTGTTGTACCTGTCTCGAGCCAAATACAACACACGAAGGAGAGAGAACAACTTTTCATACGCGTGAGTGAGAACTCACTAGAACACGTTAATAGCAATTGATCATAGCGAAAGTTGTATTTCATTCATATGAGGATATCGGTTTCCCATTCAGTCCATTAAACATTCCAAATTTTATACAAAAGAATCATACAATTATATATATTGTTTTACAAAAAAGGGTGTATAAAAGAACCCTATGCAACAATACCAAAAGTATAACAAAAGAATAACTATACATCTAAGTGTGGCTCACACAAAAAGGGGCTAGCCACACACTAAGGAAACTCCAAAAGAGGTCTTCACACACTCCGAGGACAATCACTAAGCGGCCCCAGACTCTGGCTACTCATCTAATCTCGAAGGTATAAAAGAACCCTATGCAACAATACCAAAAGTATAACAAAAGAATAACTATACATCTAAGTGTGGCTCACACAAAAAGGGGCTAGCCACACACTAAGGAAACTCCAAAAGAGGTCTTCACACACTCCGAGGACGATCACTAAGCGGCCCCAGACTCTGGCTACTCATCTAATCCCGAAGGTACATCTTGGGTAACCTTCTCTTCCTCTGAGGCCTCTTTAAGGCCGGAAACTACACCTGCGACTGTGACACTAAGACTAGTATCATCGATACGACGATTGAGCAAGTATAGGGCAATAATAAGGAATGTATCAAATTGAATTTAAGACGGATCAATTAACAGATGTCAATAAAACATATCGACTAGGCAAATTGTACAAAAATGAATAATTCATGTAGTGTGAATCAAGTATAGTGAAAACATACAAATTGGCTACTACCTTAAGCTCATCCTCTCAATAGAGAGTGAATTTAGTTGGGATGTCACCAGCAGCCTGGCCAAAGGCTAGCTGGCTATCCGGGTCTGGAGTTCCGGTACTCCGGATGACTTACTGCAGTAGTCTCAAATAACTAAACCGAATTCAACCCCGCCGGGTATCATAGGGTCGAAGCTAAGTAGTGCCGACTCGATCGAATCACATAATATTCAACTAAAATCAGAATTGAGTAAATTTGTATTCATTTATTCATAACCAAATCGAATAATAATCACATATACTCAATTACTTACTCAACCCTCATTTCTGACGATTGTCAATTCGGATATACAATGCGAAGTTACAAACGGAATATAAGAAGATTGAACCTTAATGGATACTTTCAATGCTATCAATCTACTGAATAGGATTCGTGCTCCAAAATGAATTCGTACTCCAATATGAAATGTAATAGTTGAGGGGAAACAAGATATTTTTACCATCCAACTCTAGATTATTGTTTTCTTAGTCCTCTACCGTCCAATACAAAATAGGCTGGGAAAGTCAACGTAATACTACCTTATTAGGTGTCACCAGTTATAAGAAATACGTTGAATTTCCAAATGAATTTTTATAGCATAGTGTCAGACTAAAGAATATCCATTGGTCCAATTTATAAGGTTAACGGTTCCATTTTAGGGTCATAAGGCCTCAAAATTTCCTAAATTCCTATGGGAGTAAGGGTGAGCACCAAAATCCACTAGATGAGGGATTAAGGAGGGTTAATGTAGGCTAGGAGTGTTAATACCCCCTTCTAATTGGGCCCAAATAGCCCAAACAGTTGGGTTCAAGTCCGCTCGAGCGGAGGTACTCAGAGGGGTGACGCACTCGAGCGCCCATTACAAAATTCCACTCCAGAATTTCCAGTGAGTGGGTCCGCTTGAGCTGCCATTTGCGCGCTCAAGCGCACACTCCAGAATTCCAATTTCAAATTTCTAATGGTGTTTTCTCTTCTTCCTTCCTTTCCAATACTTCTTCTAACATCAATCCTGCAGAAATGGAGCATCCTTGCTCCCCTTACAACACAATGACACATACAATTCTTCCATTCAATTTATGAATTATAAATCATAAAATAAATCCAACCCATTCATTAATAAAAGATAGATTCATAAGAAAGAAATTCATTTGGAAGCAATAGAAATCAATCACTATGCAAACCCAAATTAGAGCTTATCCTTGCCTCTAAGAGCTTTACAAATCTTTCTACACACTCTTGGCTCAAAAGAATCAAAACCCCCAAAATACCAAACCCTAATCACATAATAAACATGAAAAACCAATGAACATGTATGCAAGATTAATTAGGAGTCCTTTGACTCTAATGCAACTCCTAAAACACATATTTAAAGAGACTTTGGTTCTAACCTTGACAAGAGGTCCAAATGTGAGAAGGGTGGAAAATGGGGGAGATGATTTCTTTGCTACAAAAGAGAGAGGAGGATGAAGAGGATGGAGTTGAGTTACTTCTAGCTCCCCAAAGTCCAAGCCCTAACTCTAGAAGTGGTTGGAGGAGAAGAGGAGAAGAGGAGAAGAGAAACAGATTAGAGAGGAAGGAAAAGAATAGGGTAAGGTTATATATTTAAGGTAAGATTGTAAGTTTTGCAAGAAAGCCCACTCAATTAATATATTTCAATTTTGAGTCAAATGAGGGTCCAATTATTAACGGTTAGTTGAATGAATATACGAAAATCGATGTACTCGTCAAAATACACTCGTTGATGTCAAAGTGACGTGCAGATGATGTAAAATGTGAAATTCCATATTTATGAAAAAGCCCTTGGCTCTAACTACTGAGTCAATTCTATCCCAACTCACTTATTCAAAGTTCAAAACTCAAATAACTTAGTCTATAAAGACTAATAAACACTAATTACCATAATTAGCAATTAAACACAATTAATTTAGCTAAAACACAATCAATTAGTACTAATCAAGATTAAATCGGGTCGGGGTGTAACAAAACCACTGAGTTAGATGAGACCATAAGTTGAATGGGTATAGTTTGAAGTACGTCGGTTTAGCAACCAGTAAGTATAGCTGAACCTTTTGAGATTTGACTATGCATCTTCTGGACGGGCTGAAAATGGAATTTTCCTACTTACACTCCCCAAGTTTTTTACTCTTTAAATTTGACCATATTGAATTTGTCAAATCCATCAATTTGTTGTAGCCAACCAAATGTGTGGTCTAGATCATCTCATCATGAGCTTTCTCTCTCTTTATATGTGTGAGTCCATGAAGGGGTAGATGATATGATATGTGTGAGTCCATCGTCAATTTTTTACTCTACCTGGAATGGACTTTCATTTCATGACAGCTATTTCAAGTGGCATGTATTCCTTTCATGGTAATACCAACTTCTTGGTAGGTGGAGAAAGCATAGGTGTGATAGGATGGAAGAGGTTGTTCAAGAGAAATTGTAGGAGATATGATAAAGATGTGAGTTTGTTATCTTTATAAAATTGAATGAAATGGAGAGATTTAGGGAGGTGATTTGGAGAAGATAATTGAAATGGAGATTTAGTGAGGAGATTAGTTTGGGATGAGTGTAGTGGCCCACAACAAAGTCTGAGGCTGTACATTTTTTTCTTCTATATTTCTTTGAAAAGAGAGACTTTTTAGGGATGACGTTGCACCCCTCACAGCACACCACCCCCTTTGCTTTGATATATATAATGTCCGCTTTTTTAGCCCTAAGAAAGCCCAGTATAATGACCAAAATTCCCTTGACCCTAAACCTAATTATTGTCTAACCCAATGCATTAAGTCGGTCAACCCATAATACAAGACACAAACCCAACAATCTCCACCTTGCTTGAATTCCGTATAACTCCGGCCACTAGGAAATAACCAACACTCTTCCAATACCTCGCCGACTGATACGCAGTCTCTTCAACACTTTGATATATTGAACCAGCAATACAAGACATGTATGAAGGGTTCAGGGTCAAAGGTATTTTGGTCTAAATTATCCCCAGTAGGTGGGCCCTCTATGCATGTCGAGTGCACTGGATCACAACTACATATTCCCTAATTCTGAGCATTCTGAGTAAAAAACTGACCTACACAAGTTAATCAAAAAGTAAGGTTTCCACAAGGATGTGCTTGCTCTAAAAATCAATAAAGAGAATTCCTAACAGCTCAAATTCATTATTCTAGCTGCTTCTTTTTTTGGGACATTATTCTAGCTTTTTATCATCACACGAATTTTTTGTTGTGATCACACTTATAATCCACAGGAATCACACATTCTAAATGTGACCTATCTGACTCTGGTCATAATTCTGATCAGAATGAAATTCTGTTTTTGTGACAGTGATGTTGAGGGTTATGAACTTCAAAGGCGACCCCTCTCTTAAAATTTCCGACTCCCACCCCTTGTATCACTAGATGTTAATCATCTTTTTAGTAGTGGTGTGCCCAAATCATCACAAGATTCTCTCTCAAGTCCAGATTCCCTTAGTACCCCCCCTACCCCCCCCAAACTGATGGTCTGAACCATTAAAATTTAAGATTCAATGAACCCCCTTTAAAACCCTATCCTCAAATTCTACTCTAATGCATGTTTGGTAATTAACTAGTTGAAGTAAAGTAAAGTGAATTCAGACAAAAAATGACAAGGGGTCATATAAAAAATACAAAATTTTAAAATTCCCTCCAAATTTTTCAAAAAAAAAAAAAAAAGCAACCTCCTTTATCCACTAAAAAATTAAAAAAACTCCACCTTTCTATATAAAAAGTTAAAAGATTCCATACCAAATAACTAAAAACAAAAGACAATCATAACACCTTATATTTTATTCTCTCTTAGATTTAATGCTTCACCTCACCATACTTTAGTTCACATAGCAAGATTAAACAAATGAACGTGTAGTCTATCCCACTTTGCTTCTATTTTTTTTTTCTTCCAACGGATGATTCCCAACCCTTTGGGCTGGACTAATCCCTTCGGGCCCGGATAAAAGTTAGTTTCGAAAGAGAGAGAACCATGGTCCTAACCACTCGGCCAATCCCTTGGGGTTAAACTTTGCTTCCATTCAACACATCAATTATATGCAATGCCAGGCCCACCTACTAAACCACTTGGATCCCACACACGTGTGGTCCATCCCACATGAGCCACTCATCTTCCCGAACCCTACACACCATGAAAATCAAACAAAGACTGAAGTCTCATTCTCCCTCTCTAGTGTCTCAACGGCCCCTCCCCTTCCTTCCCTCAATACAAGAGACCACAATGTCTCCACGTCCACCACACCACCTTCCCCCCTCTCTCTCCTCCAAACCTCCTCCTCCTTCATCTACTTCAAACACCACCACTCTCTTCTGAAACCAAAAAGAACGATTCCATGTCCCTCCGTCCTATGGATTTAAGAGCTCCCGCACCAGTACACGCCATTACCACCAAGCTCCTCTCCATCTCTCGCTTCCTGTCCTTATCCTGCGCACCATCTTCATCCTCATCCTCTCATCATCAAAAGGCTCAATCTCAGCCGTGCAATCATGACCTCAATCAGATCAATCTTCTCAGGAAGGCGCTAACCCTAATCCTCTCCAAACCCTCTCTCAACATCCCCAAATCCAAAGAAACCCTAGCCCTCCTCTCCCCCGACCTCTTCGACCGCCTCCTCGTCGAAATCCAACCGTCCATCAACCCCAAAACCGCCCTCCACTTCTTCACCCTCGCGTCCGACGCCTCCCATTTCAACTTCACTCTCAGATCCTACGCCACCCTCATCCGCCTCCTCCTCCGCTCCGATCTCGCTCCCCCCGCCCGCCTCCTCCTCATCCGTCTGATCGACCTGAAGCTCCCCGTGCTGTTCGAGAACCCCGCCGCGGCTCATCTCGAGATCGCCCGGTCGCTCGTCGACGTGCCCGCATCGGGTTATTCCGCGGCGGCGGCGGCAATCGACCTGCTGATCCATGTCTACTGCTCCCAGTTCAGGTCCCGGGGATTGGGGCTCGGGTTCGATGTGTTTCGCACAATGGCAGGTGAGTGCCTGTTTCCCTCGCGCAAGACTTGTAATTTCCTGTTGAATTCGCTCGTGAGGGCTGGCGAATTCCAGCGGTGTCGCGAGGCCTTTGCAACCATGTGCCAGGGCGTGTCGCCGGATGTATACTCGTTTGGCGCCGCGATTAATGGGCTTTGCAAGGGAGGGGATGTCAATGGTGCACTTGAATTGCTTTCCAAGATGGAAGCTTTAGGGATGTTGCCGGGGACTGTTGTTTATAATACTGTTATTGATGGGCTTTGCAAGAAAGGCAATTTGGATGAAGCATTTAGGTTTAAAGAGAAGATGATTAGCAATGGTTTGAACCCTAGTCTTATTACTTACAGTGTTATTATAAATGGTTTGGTTAAATTGGAGAGATTTGATGATGCGGGCTGTGTTTTGAATGAGATGTCGGAGAAGGGGATTGCGCCGAATGTGGTTGTTTGCAACACCCTGATCGATGGGTATTGTAAAGTTGGGAATTTCGCGGAGGCATCAAAAGTATGGGATGAGATGGTGCTCAAAGGGATCGGTCCTAATTCTGTTACGTATAATTCCTTTTTGCAGGGTCTATGCAAATGGGGTCAGATGGAAAGGGCGGAGTGTTTTTTAGAGGAGATGTTATCGGGAGGGATCGTTGTTAATGTTCATGCATTTAATTCAATTATACATTGGCAATGTATGAAATCTAACTTGGATTCTGCGATTCGTCTTTTTAAGGAAATGATGTTGAGGAATCTACGGCCCAACGATGCGGTGTTGACAACGCTTGTTGACAGGCTTTGTAAAGAGGGTAGGCATCAAGAGGGAATGGAGATTTCGTCTAAGATGTCAGAAAAAGGATTTGTTGTAAACACGACAACTTCAAACGCTTTAATTCACGGGCTCTGCAAGATGGGCAATATGCAAGAGGCGGTTAGGCTGCTCAAGGATATGCTTGAGAGGGGTCTGGCATTGGATTCTATCACGTACAATACGCTTATCTTGGGATGTTGCAGAGAGGGAAAGGTGGAGGAAGGGTTTAAGCTGAAGGAGGATATGGTTAAACGAGGAATTCAACCAGATATTTATACTTACCATTCTCTTATGCGTGGTCTATGTAATAAGGGTAAGATGGAGGAGGCTGTTGTGGTTTGGAATGAGAGCAAGAGAAATGGCTTGGTGAACGATGTTTTTATTTATAGCACAATGATTGATGGATATTGTAAGGCTAGTAGGTTTGCTGAGGCAGAATATCTTTTCAAGGAATTGATTGCTCAGGAGATAGAGCCTAATGATGTTGTCTATAACACAATCATTGCTGGTTGCTGTAAAAGTGGAAATATAACAGAGGCTATGAGACTTTTTGATCAAATGAGAATAAAAAAAATTGCACAAACTGTTGTGACATATTCTACCATTATACATGGGATGTGTAGTGTTGGTCATGTTGAAGAGGCGGCTAATTTTCTGATTGATATGAGAAAGGAGGGTTTGAAGCCTGACGTTGTCTGTTATACTGCACTTATTGGTGGTTACTGTAAGCAGGGTCAGATGGAGGAAGCAAGGAATGTCTTGAGGGAAATGTGTGAGAATGGCACAGCTCCAAATAAGGTTACATACACGGTCATAATTGATGGGTACTGTAAGATGGGTAATCCGAAACAAGCGGTTAAGCTTCTAGATGAAATGGTGGAGAGTGGTATTGTTCCGGATGTTGTTACTTATAACACATTAATTAATGGATTTTGCAAGGAAAGGAATTTGGAGGAGGCTTTTGAAATATGTGATCAGATGTCTAAAAGAGGCTTGGTGTTGGATGAAATTTCATATACGACGCTGGTCAATAGGCTCTGTAGTTCTGGGTGTTCAAGAGAAGCTAGTTTAATAGCCGAGAATCTTATCAAGCAAGGATTGGCCCCTTCACATATTAAGTCATTTTCACCCACTGTTGATTTCCAAGCTTCAACAGCCATCATCAGGGATCGATAACTAGAAAGAAACACTGATGTGCTGGGAATGTTTTTTTATGTAAAGCTGTTCCCAAGGGCTCAGGAGACGTGACCTGAAAACTACAACCTCATTCTGCTCACATTGAAATGGGTTTCATCTGAAGCGGCGGAGCTGGATTATTATGAGACAATCGAAGATGCTGACAGGTTAGAATACTTGGAAACATTAAAAGGAAAAAAGCTTACAATTCTCGCAATTTGTACATGCCTACAAGTTGTTGGGAATTTAAATTTAGCTCCAGATAGGGTTCTTAGATTTTTTTTTTCTAAAAACAATTTTTTGGAAATTTTTTTACTTTCTGATACATGAACTGTGTTATTTAGGTTTTTTTTTTCTTTTAAAAAAAATTTTGTATGCTATATTTATACGTACTTCTGCCTTATCTTTCTGCAGGGCTTCTTTTGGACAACCTTTATGCGACTTTAGGACTTGAAATGAGGTATTCGGTGTTCTACATTTGGCACGCCATTTACTTGGGTTTTTTTTTTTTTTTTTGTCAGTGGGGCACATAAAAGATTAAAAAAAAAGGAGGCAGAAAATCTCTAACATCTCCGAATAACCCTCTATATTGCTCAATCTTCAGCCAATTAGTTTGCCACTACATTTACCTCCCTTTCAATATGACCAAAGTTCCTTAGGGTTCATTTGTTTGCACCCATTTACATATGTACTCGAAGAACATGCATAATAGTTACACATCAGTCATGTTTGTCCGCACGCATGTGATGCGTGGTTGAGGTGTAAAAATGGGCCGGACCTAGGATTTTCGTTTGGGTGGGGCTATACTTTGCTTGACTTTGTTAGACTTTTTTTTTTTTTTACATTAACAATAGCAAAAGAGAAAATGTATTGCATTTAAATAGACACAAAATATTTAACTGCATTAATTAATATACATTTCTCTCATTAAAACTCATCTCAACTCTAAAACAAACTATTTACAATTGCCGTCGATGGTTCTTCCTGTTTTGAAAGCATTTCATGATTGTCTCATTGTCAATGCTATTGTCGATGCTATTAAATATGTCATTCTTGATACATGCAAGCAAACAATCATTATCCACTCATCTTACATTCGAATGTGCGGTCGATTCTTCACGATTTTCATTGCAGAAAATACCCTCTTAATAATAGCAGTCGCAACTGGTAAGGTTAACAGTAATTTGAAAAGTAAATAAATTTAAAGGATATAAAATGTCCTATTCAATTATGCATACAGAATTCTATTTAGGACAATGTTGAGGTTCAAATCTACATTGATATATTTTCAATCAGAACTAGGATGGACTACACAAGCAAGCCAGTGAGTATTGCCAAATAATCATTCCAACCAAGAAACATATCACACACAAAATCTAAAGACCAACATCTATCTTCTACTATTCATGCATCATAGCTAAAATGCCCACCATTTCCAAGCTCAGATCTCCTGCCCAATTGAAGAGTTTTCCCATTGCCTCTCCCAAATTCAAGTGATCATCAACTCATCATCATCAAAGCTACTTAAAATAATATTTTCTTTAATCCTAGGTGTTTGGATGCCTTGAAACAGTGATTTTGGTGAGCTCTCAATTACCCAATTTGGGTTTCCAAAGGGGTTATATTTTGATCTAAGGAATTTGATTGCCCTGCACTTACTTTAGTTGTGAAAATAATTCCTTGTCGTTGGTCATGGGCTCATGGCAAAGAAATTACCACTTAATTGTAACTCAAGCTATCCAAACATATGAACCTGAGGCCGGATTTACACATGAACTGAAGATTAAAGCGTGCCCAAAGGTGATTTCAGCATCTTCAAAATATATATTCTTAGATTTGGTGACTTAGGGCTTAGGGTTTGGATTAAGATTTGGAAATTAAGGGTTCGGATTTAGGTATAAAGTGAGGGAGTGAGAGTGACTAACTACTAGAGGACTGGCAACGAGGAGCATGATTGGCAAGACGGACTCTCGGCGAAAGAAGCCGTTGAGAGAGATTGGTGCAAAGATGATCTCGTATTCTCGGTGGAAGAAGATGTCGAAATAGAAGATGGATGTTTCTGCTTTGATGACATGTGGGGCGATCATCAAGTTTAGACATTGGGCGAGTATTTATTAGATGTTTATGGGGCATGGTTCGGCCCATTTAAATCTCATGTAATTTCGACATCAAAGCCCTAGGTCATCACTACGTCCATCTGCCCCAGTTTCTCGATGAAAGAGCAATAGGTGTTTTAAAAGGCTCTAATACAGGCATCCAAATGGTGAGCCTACCAAGTCCTTTTTTTGGGGGGAATCTGGATCCTCTATCGTAGCTATTACACAGGAACAGTGTCGATCCCCCTCACAAAAGTAATTTAATGGTATGATAAGATATTCATAAATTTGAATTTCTGAAATTAATATCTATTAACCAGGTTAAATTAATGTATATAGTAATGTTAAGAATCCGTTTAGTGCCAACTGGTTAAGTTTGGTGGGACCCCTTATTTGAATTAAAAGTTGTGGAGAAGAGCCTTAGGTACCCATGTGAGGGCACAATGTTTTATTCGTCCAGCGCATGGGATTTTCAAGACTCCCGAATGCCTTGCTAAGAGATCCTTGGATTAGGAACTCTTAGTAAGAGCCAACTTTAAATTCAACTTGGGTTATAGATAAGTAATTGAAGTAGAAGGATATCCCTCGTGGGCCTCTAGAGATTAGATAAGATAAGTCCATCAAAAGCTATTTAACCGTGCAACCCATGCCTATAATTCCATCGTGGGGCCCACAAAAAAGATAATCTGGACTGTTCAAGATGAACGCCATCTCCTCCATTGACACATCCTAAAATTTCATTTCAAAAGGATTGAGTCCCACCATACACTTGAGCACCATGACAAAAATGTGATTAACACCACATCAGCGCATTCATGTTTCTGTCGTGGTTCTCAATCAGACAGAGGGACCCACTTCCTTTTTACTAAAAATTGATGATAAATCAATGGAAATGATGTGATATATCTTGAATGGTCCAAATTATCTCTAGGTGGGACCCAAGATGGAGTTCGAGGCATGTGTTACATGGGTCCTGTGTAATAGCTACGCCAGAGGATCCAAACTCACTTCTTCTTCTTTTTTTTTTTTGGCCCTTAATCAAGATCCAAACTGTTCGTCCTTTTTAAAAGCCTAAACACGGCCAAGGGGTCAAATTTCAGCCATTGATTCATCCAAGATTTTTAGATATTTGCAAAAAAATTCTGGTAACAAAATCTACCATTTTGGACTTCCGTGGGCACCATTTTCACAATCCGAACTGTCCATCCTCTTTAAACGGCCGAAAATAGCTTTGTGGTCAAACTTCACAATATAACTCATCATGAATTTTTAGAAATCTCTTAAAAAAAGTACAGCTGTTGGATTTATCCGATGTAAATGGCGTGATTTTCAAGCCAATTACTGTTGGTCCATTTTTTCCATATCTCTAATGTCCGTAGGTCCCCAAATTATGATCCGAATTGTCCATCCTCTTTAGAAGGCCAACAATGGTAAGTCGTCAAATTTCATCCGTTGAGTTATCATTGATTTTGAGATATTTGCCAAAAAAACCCTGGCTTAAAATCTACCATTCTGGACTTCTGTGGACCCATTTTCATGTTCCGAACCGTTCATCCTCTTTAGAATGCCAATAATGGCCAGGGATTCAAATCCCATGTCTTGATTCATCAAGGATTTTGAAAATTTTGTGAAAACGGCAAACCATTGGATGTACTTAGATTCACATGTGAAAGGATGTGAAAATGACAGATGGTGGAATGTGTTGAACATGTGAGTCATTTGCTTATGTAAAAAGGAATCACATGTGTAGTGGTTATGCATGATTCCCATTACGCATCACATGCGTAAAGGACAAACACCCCCTTAGTGTTCCTCTTGGCCCAGGCATTGATGTTTTGGAGCACTCTTGAAAGAAACATTGAACTGCTGGATGGCTTCTCTAATTGCTGGCTTATGTACATGTGAAAATGCCTCTCTTATGCTTTGAGGCAATTTCAGGGTTCCAAACTATTTTCCCCCTTTTTAAGAGTAATGTAATTGTAGTTGGA
The DNA here is from genome assembly GCA_028538565.1 of Umbellularia californica. Classification (NCBI taxonomy): domain Eukaryota; kingdom Viridiplantae; phylum Streptophyta; class Magnoliopsida; order Laurales; family Lauraceae; genus Umbellularia; species Umbellularia californica. The sequence continues at coordinate 70,231,105 of JAPQWN010000005.1, forward strand.
GTTGATCCAAACTAGATGTTGAGTCAATAATTTTTCATTTAAGATCTGAGAGCATCCTTTTCCACATCTAGGTTTGCCTTTATGCATTAGTAGTGTTAAGAAAACACACACAATTCTTAGGCAAGGGATGGGTGGCAAAAGGGAAATGTCATCTAACAGACAGCATGTAAACCTAGAAGTCATGGAGTGCTTGGCATTAGATCTTTTAAGCGAATTAATGAGCCTTTCTTTGTCAAATGGCAACGGCATATAAGGTACCTCAACGGTGATTGGACCAGATTTTGTTGGATAATATTTTGGAGATATTTCGGTTTTTGACCTTGACGTAAGTGATCATCTAGAGCACTTGAAGAAGATCTGTTTGTCTTGAGAACAACTAGTTCATATTTTGGTTTAAAGAAGTGCACATTTATGGAGGATCATCTCCTCTTCTTGGATTATATGTGGTGTCACCATCAGCACATCTAGATCACTTGAGGAAGATTGGTTTAGTTTGCATAATTTGCAGTTCGATTGGAAAACTAATAGAGAACTAATCTCATGTAGTTCTCTAAGTTTGAGTCCTATAAATTCGTTCGGGGTGCTTGCCTAAAAGTTCGAGCCACTCAAAAGCACTGTACCCCAATGTATTAGCACTAATCCATATCTAACTTTAGTCAAAGTTGGCCCCACCTTAAGATGATTTTTATTTTTAGCCATGTGTTTTACACATAATCAATTTGATTGTGGCCCCAATTCTGTTAGATGTAAAATTTTGCCTAGAGTAAATGTAAAGAACAGTTATTTTGAGTAATTTGATTGTTAAATGTGGGCCATAGACCGTTGTGATGGGCTTATAGCATGGGCACAGATGAATTAGTTCAACAAACTTATTGAACTTGAACCCCGAATCAGGCGAATTGAGAAGCGAATCAAATGAACCAACTCCGTTCAATTTTCTGATCAAGTATCAAATTACGAATTGTGAACTCGAATAGGAACTTATCGAACTACGAACTAGGTAATTATGTGCCAGACAAACTATCAACTTTAGACCCTTCATTCATACTCTCATTCTTTATCATCTTAAGATTTTTTGACCTTTTATTAGTCAAATGTTACAGATTGGTATATTTAATGATTTTCTTCAATGCTTTTACCAACTATGATTTGAAGGCAAACAATCCCCAAGTTTTATCCATCGAAGCGTGTATGTAAGAATAGTCGAGGATCACTGATTCTAATTTTGGGTCCATGTATTTGGTCATTATGATCTTGTCGCTTATTTTTTTGTATGTTCTCTGTTCATTTACAGTTTGATAGGGATGATAAGCTGTAGGCATATTGAAATGTCTTGCAATAATCTACAGTGTGGAAGATCAATCATGAGTTCTTGTGGTCACACTACTCACACCTGCTAGCAGCCTAGCCCTGCAACCACCTTATCTAATGTGATATATATCATGTAGCCCTGACACAGAAGGATATCATTTTGCATCAAACAATAAATATCACTATCCAGGCTGCTGGCAAGTTGTGCAAGAGGGTCTGTCACACCGAGTATGGTAAGATGAAGAGAAGAGCCCGACCTTTGCATGGTCGCTGCATTAGAAGTCCAGCAGAAGTACAAGTAAGGCCTTTTGGGGTTGTTATTCTCTGTAGCAGCTCTGAACGTGGTCTCTAGGAGAGTGGGATCTTACCGTGTTTCTTCTCCATCAATAGTCCATGTTTGTCCGGCCATCTATACAAGTTTATAGTGGAAGGATGAGAAGTTATGTTCCAGTGCAAGGCGGCTATCTGAAATGGGTATCACAGCGGCAAGGAAAATTACCACCAATGTGCTTCCCATCTAGTCATTTGTAATTTTTTGTCGGGTTTGAAAGCAAATGATCTCAGCATATGGGCAGTATTACCTTCAACTCAAAGCAGGAGATTGATTATCTTGGTTGTATCTGGTCCACATTTCATTTTAACAAACCATTTTCTGAAGGGAAAAAAAAAAAAAAAAACTGGTCTGCAGGATTGCCAGTTGTGGACAAGTTATCTGAAGAATTGTCTATCCATTATGGGCCCATTGATCAAACTGTTTGGATTGCTAGAAAGGAAGTCCTAGCAGTCTATGGAGTAGTTTCAAGGCTGAACATTGCTTATATCATCTCATCATACTACTTGCATTTACTTACAGAACTGCTGCTTGTGGCCAGCTAATTTATTTATTTATTCATTTTACAAAATTAGTTCATTTTTTCTAGGTTTACGGAGTCAATGAAATGTGAATGATAGATACATACTTTGATATGTTTTATTTGATCATAATTTATGAACTTAAAGAATCAATGGTGAGTGAGATATTGAATTCTAGTTTGCTATGCATTTGATTTAACAGATGAGAATTTTAGCTTCCCTTGGTAACCTTGTGTCTGGCTCTGATCTTGTTATCAGTCAATTGAATGGTTTGTAGATTTTCTTGCTCCTTAGTTTGAGTATAGAACTACAGATAGGTTGATGGCTCTGTTTGTTGATTGTCTTGAATTAGTTTCAGAGGGGAACTGTCGTTGCATTGATCTCTTGGCGGTGTGGATTTCCTTTGGAAATTTTGTTTTTCTTGGATTGGATTTTCTTGGGAGAACTTTTTCCATCCATTCCATGGGAACCTAATCCTCAAAAGGTCAGGAAATGACTTCGGGAGGGCCTTGTTGATTGCAAGAATTCAAGAGAACTCACATTGAGGGGTTCCAAAACCACCCAAATTCTCTGATTGGAATATTGCGAATGCTGGATTTTGGAATTCAGAGAATTTCAAAAGGTCAGAAGGGTCAGGTCCAGAGACTGTAGGAAATCTCAGTTGTTTTTTCCCCTTTTTTGCTAATCCTCCTAATCAAATAAGGGCTGCAGTTGGCCAATTTTGACTGGTATACATGCCCAATTACAATTACCTTCTTCTCAGGTCATTGCTGTACCAAACAAAAGAAATTTTTTTTTTTATGAATGAACTGCCTTATGGCCTGTTTGGTTACATTTGTTTGTTACTGGAATTTTCCTTATCGAGAAGTCCAAAAAAGCCATCAAAGCATTGTCGCACTGAACGATATCGGGAATTCCAAAAAAGCCATCCAGGCTTGGAAGGCTCCAACCGGGGTCCCTAGAGGTAAGGAGTTGTGGAGATTGACGTTTCTGGCGGTGATTTGGACGATATGGAAGGAAAGGAATTCAAGGTGCTTTGAAGGGAAAGTTTCTAGCAAGAGCTGTATGGTGGAGAGAACAAAGTTTCCAGTTGCTCTCTGGGTATCCATTAACCCAGCTTTTGGAGATTATACCATAGATCAGATTATGTCCCGTTGGAAGGAGTTGGCTTTCTCAAGATCGATGTAGCAGTTGGGTTTTTCTTGGGCTTTTTCCTCCTTTTGTTTCCCTGTATTTTGTTTTAGTTTGTCAGTACTCATCTCTTGTACTATCTATTTTTGTTTTTAATGAAGGTAACCATTCAAAAAAAAAAAAAAGCATTATCGCTCTGAATTCTTGGAAGTCCCCAAGTACTCCTAGAGGTGTGAAATGGGGTTTCTTCCCAAAATTTTCTAAGCCCGGAGCAGAAACTCTTTGGAGAATTTGGAATTCTCCCTATATGAATTTTCTCAATTAAACAGGCCCTTGTGGTTTTGTTGAGGTTCTCTTGCATGCAAATGATCTCTATAGCTACTGCTGGGAGTTTGGGTAAACAATCAGATTGGAGAGTTCACATGTCTGATTTGGGTAGTTAATTGAGTTTTACATCTTTGGAATGCTTGTCAGATTCCTTGGTACAGGTATCTGGGACAGAAAGCTTATGGCTATTTTCCTTGTTGATCCTAGTCAAATGCATGGATTTTTTGAATTTTATCTTTATTCTCTTTTAGCAATATTTTAGGGTAAAGATTTGAAAGACTTTTTAGTGTCATTAATATCCTTATAGCATACATCCCTCCACATAAGCAGCATTCAGAGGATGGGAAGAAACCAATACCCACTCGTCTTCATGGCTTCTCCGATTTGAGAGAAATCTAAATCTGTGATCCACATTGAATTTGATGAGGCCAACATGCTTCACAAGGTGGAAAGATCCTTTAGCCAAAGAATTCCATTTCTAGATGGTGGGCAGTTGGTTTGACAGATGATGGTCATTTACCAACTTCAGTTAGGCCGGAGCCGACTTCTTGTGAACCCTTTGATCAGAAAGGGGGTGACAAACCACTAGTTTTAATGCACGAGCATCCATCCAGAGGTTCATACTCTACATTCACTAGATAGTTTCCAATTTATGGTTTCTTTCTTTTACTTAATACTTTGAGAAGTATGTAATCTGAATATAAGCATTGTCTTGGTTTCTAGAGACAAGTGAAGTGACACAAGCTTCAGACGGGCCATGGCTATCTATTCCAGAGAAGATTCACCTGGACCTAGATACTTCTTTTCAAAATGTGAGGAATGAAATGGAATCTACTGAAGAAGTGAAGCCTTCTTTTGTGGCTCGATTCGGTAAACTTTTCTTTCATGGGTAATATTTTCTTTCATGCAGTCTGAATGTGTGAATGACACAAAAATGCACAGGTTACCTGTCCTTCCTACTATTTTTCCTCTGTAAAGGCAGTGAACTTCAATTAAAATATATACAGTATAGATTCAGTCGAGCACTCTGTATTTGATATGAGAAGCCCTTTGGTTGATTATGACAGGAAAACTCGCAAGTCCATGGGTAATAAGAAGGGTTGTGACAATAGTACAGCCCTTCCACATGCCAGGTAAGTTTGTTGGTGTTAAATTCACTTCTTCTTTTCAAAATATTTGTTATTGTGTCAATGGATTAAGAAAAAATTTCCATCTGCAGTGAGGAAGGATTGTCTTGCCTAGGAGTGTTTATTAACCATCTAAAGTAGCACTCTGCCTACCCCGCACGGATGGGAAAAAGGTTCCAGCCAATGATGATACAAACGTTATTCTATGATGCAGATGGTTGGAATTGATGGATCCTGTATTTACAAGGGCAGCCTGGTGCTTTACATGGTATATGATTCAGGTACAACAGCATTCTTGGTTGCTCAATCTTTGTGTTCCGGGTATAAGTTCCGTTTTGATTATTACATATTTACATTATACTATTGGAACCATGGCAGCATAGCGCTCCTTATTCTGGCTGGTATCGTAACAATAGCTCTTTGATTCCTTTCAGAGAATTATTTGAGCCATGCAAGGGGACTGGACTATAACCTCAGGTATTGTGCGCAGGTGACTGGCTGCCCAGTCCCAAATCTTTATAATTCTTGTACAGTACAAGTGAAGAAACTGATAATTTTTCTTTTTTCTTCCATTATAGGAAGGAGCGAAGCAAAAATGTTGGGAGTGGTGGATAGTGAATATGTATTTCATGTGGGTGTTGCTACACTTGGGAATGCTGACAAAAAAGGGTTAGGTACTTAGAACTTAGATACTTCCTTGAAAACCAAAAAAAATTGAAAATAGATTTGGCCTTACTTCAGACCTGGTCAAACTGTTAACAAAGTAAATGCTTCCTTTAGCCTCCAGATTCCAGAATATAAGATAGAAGTTTGCTTTAAAAAATGCTCTCAATTTTTATTGGTTTAATTTCTCCTCTTGGTTTATGATTGGGCCTGTCAATTTGGCCCTTTGACAAGGGGGCCCAGCCTCAACTTTGAAGGCCCTTTAACTCTCTTCTTGGTTTATGAGGGCTTTTCTTTTTTATTTTTAAAAAGTCCTAGGGCCAGGTGTGGATAGAATTTTGTAGGCCCACTAACTTTGAGGGCCTGGCTTGGACAATACTGTTAACAATAGCTGGCCCACGAGGCCCATGTAAAATAGGCCTGCTTCATATCTCCTATACTGGGTCAGTTATGAATCGGGCCTATTTTACAAGGGTCTCGTGGGCCAGATATTGTTAACACCCTTGACCTTCACATCTTTTCTTTTCTTTTCTTTTTTTCAAAGGGGTTGTGGAGGGTTGCGATGCATTGGAGTTTGAATTTGGGTTTGGGTTCTTAGGGTTAGTTGGGGATTAGGTTTGATGCTTCAGTTGGTTTAGATTTTAAGGGGAGTGAGATCAGGGTCACAAATGAGTGGAGTTGCAGATTAAAGTTTCAAGTTTGGCAAGGGTGGGAATGGTTTCTTGGGTTTTGGATTGGCTGCGAATTGGGTCTTAGAGGTTCCATTGGGTTTGGTTTGGGTTTTATAGATTGGGGTTTTGGACAAGTGGGGGTCTGAGGGTTTTGGGTTTGATGGTGTTCGTGGTTTTGTATGGGGAATGGGGTCGAAGGTGCCAATTAGGGTTTTGGATTGGTGAGAAGGAGATGAATCGAATGCAGTGAGTATGAGGGTCTCGGCTGAATTGGGTTTGACTGGGTTGGTTGGGATGGGGTAGGGATTCTGATGGTGGATGTGGATTGGTGGGGTTGAGATGCAAGGACTTGATGATGGGGCTTTCATATTAAATCGAAGGAAGAGGAGAATAATCTGGGGGGTTACCTAATTAAGCTGATCTTGACCAATTTGCTCCGACACCAATTGATGCAGCCCCAGATCCGAGCAGGCTGCATTTCAAATAAGGTTGGTTGAATCCTTCGATGGATTTCTCATGATAGACCAACTCCACAATGGTGGTTGAATGAATCTCTCACGAGATTCCACACACACAAGCACTCTCAACCTAGGAGAGGCACTCACAACCACAGTGAAAACTCAATAAATTTTTTATTGAAAATAATCAAGCTGCTCCTTCCAATGGTGGGATTTCATATATATAGGATAGGGTTTGTCGTCCCTTTCCTAGTTGATTTCTAATCCTTGAATCTTATAAAAACTAGAACAAAATCATCTCCTGCTGGAGACAATCCAATTCAAATCATACTAAATTCCTAATTTAAAGACTTCTAAATAAATCAAAAATCCTAATTAACTTAAACTTCCACAGTAAATTGGCTGTCTTCTTCTGGGCTTGCAGGCTGGGCCCAGTGAGGCCTGGTCGACCCATGGGTCATGGGCTTAGCCTGCATCAGTTTCAACACCATGCAGTGTTTAAAAGATTTTTTTTTTCCTTTTTTCGTTCTTTTTCAAAAACTGGCACCAGTTAGGAGACTTTGCAGATAATCCCAAGTCACATTAAGTTTTAGTGTTTTGATAGAATGGATACTTATCCATGCATCCATTCTGCGGTGTTTGTTGGTAGTGCAGAAACTGGAAATCACATCAGGGGGAAGACTCTTTTTACTTCTTCCACCCCCAAAAGAATATCCATTAGTAGGAGTTGGATCACAATGTGTTGGGAAAGAGAGGATGCTTGTCACCTTATTCTTGCAAATGCCATCCTAAACACAGCAGGTCTGCATTGCCAATATTTTCAGACCAGTTGCAATTTGTTCTACATCCAATGCCTTAAAGCCATTTTAAGTGAATTTCTCAACCATGCTGCCAACCTTTTATTTTTCTCTTCGCCACTGCTTATTAGGTGCCTTTTTTTTCCTGTTCAGGTGAGGAGGCATGCCTTCATTGAATTGGGAAGAATTTGAAGCCGAAGGCAGCAATACTCCCACCCTGCAAATGGTAACTCAGAAGTGATGACTATTTATTCATAAACTACTGGAGCTCAATATTTAGCGTTGGACGGGCTTAATGCATATGTGCTTCTGTACTTTGTGCCTTGGAGGAATTAATCAGACTCATGGTCCAGCTACTGAACAATGTGTGGAATCCCAACAGTGGCTCATTGGTGGGACAATATGCAGGGGATGATGAATTATATATTGAGTTTCTATGTAAATTCCTCATTGTATATTGTAACATTTGTCATCAAATCACTCATTCCTTTGCAACAATATAATTTTTTTTATTGGTTTTGTAACAATAAAATGTATTCAGCATTTGCAAATGAGCAAAAAATCAGTCTGTTCAGAACCCGAGTTTAGCAATATGCATCTGGGACCATCACCAATTGGAAATGTTTAAACCATTGTTCTATTGAAATATTTGCAAAGTGTGACTAGACTTTTCAACTGCAACCAAGTCATAGGCCCTTTTTTGATCTTTGAAACTGAGTAAAGCTTGAGCATAAAACAGTTTTGGAGGGTACAAAAATGAATTCGTTTTGTTAGGATGTATGATTGAAACTGAATCCAAATCCATTTTAGTTTTTTAGATCTAGAAACAATTGGATTATCTGGTGGGTCCTTTCTTTGTGGACCTGATACTGGAAACTATTGTTAAAATGGCACAAAATTTTGGCTAATGCCCATTCCTTGCGGGTCAGTATAAGTGGCTATTAATTGTCCCCAGTTTTTATTTTCAAAAAAGGAAAATTTTCTAAACGGTATAAACTATAGAACTTTTGGCTCATTTTCAAAAAATTACATGAAGATTTGAGTATTTCAAAAAAGCATAGAAGATTTTAACAATTTTTTCAATTAAGTCCTCTTCATTAAAATCTTTATTAGAGAAACGACGAATATACCCGTATATCATTTTTCAAAATTTTCCTTTAAAAATTATTTTAGAGAAATGATCAAGTCCAACACAAATGACCTAGTGTAGCCCATTTCAACTACCTTCATGGATGGATGGTTAAAAAACAAAGAATTTTTAATGACTGAAAAATCAACTTCTTTAAATGGTTATGATCATCAAAATCAAAATGGCTAGTTTTAGGGATGAAAGAAGTGAAGAAAAGACAAAAACCTATCAAAAGGGAAGCATACGTATGTTTGTCATTTCTTAAAAAATCGTATGAAAAAAGGAGTTAATTGAAAATGAAAAAAAAATTATACTTTTTTTTTAAATATTCAACTCTTCATCTACTGTTTTTGAAAATGAGCCAAAAATTTTATACCATTTTCAAATTTCCTAAAAAAAAAAAAAAAAACTGTCCCCAGTTTATCTTGGGGCCCCTTTGGATCTTACTTAACCGAGTGCATCAGGGTTTATATGTTAGGAAGACCTTGAGTTAACTGCTAAAGTGAAAGTTGTTCTATTCTTTGTAATGACTAAATACAGGTAGTCTCTTACAAGTAATCAGATCTAGAGGTAAGCTGAGCTGCTGAGTGCAGGGCAATGGGCAACCACGTTTTGAGGATGGGCCCACACCTAATTTACATATAACTATATGCCCATTTGGGTAGTTGGATAATTGGGTATTATTGACTAGGGGTGTTCCTGGGCCTGATCAGACCAGGATGAAGCTTGTCCAAGTCCGACCCATTTAGTTATGGAGCCTAATAGTGAGGCCTGGATCAAACCCACGGGCTGAAAGTCAAGCCGCGGCCTATCCCATTTACAAAAATCTATTCACTCACTTGTGTTTACCAAGTGGACTGGGCTCAGGCTGGCACCACCCATGAGAACCCTAACAGGTTCATAGGTGCTGACCTGAACCCAGAACCCGATTGTTCAATGAGCCCAAAACGAGCCTTTCCCAGATTATTTGTGGTTAGGTCCTTGGGGCAACTGGGTTAAGTCCGTTTGATTTGATACACACTGACGATTACATCTGTAATGTCTAAAGTAAACATCAAAGCTGAGTCAGTCTATCATGTCAATGTCCCATCAGCAATATCAACCTCGACCGTCCTGGGCTTGATGAGTTTTCCCAGCTCGCTAGATGCGGAGGGATTACTCCAGTCCAAAGAGCTAAGGAACCTTCTAATAGTAGGAAAAAAAAAAAAAAAAAACAAAAATTGATCTGATCCCCGGGTTCTTACAATAGAAGTTCTCTTAAACCATCAATCAGCAACAGAAAGAAGAATGACAAACTGAATATCAATCACTCTCAAAAGTGCATTCTACATTTAGTAGAATGTTTTTAACAAAAATGTTCATATATATGCCATGGTATAACGAAATGATGCTGTCCATTTTAGGTTGAAAGGCATATGGAACTTGGGTTTGAGTTGACAGAAAAAGAACTTCTTCTCATCTACTTACTCATGATAGTCTTGTCATTGATCCCATTTTCCTCCTTTCATGTAATTCTTTGAACTTATTGCATGTTTGGAAGTTGTCTTTGTCCTCTTAGAATATTTGTATTCTTATATATTGAGGGTTAAACTTCACTTTAGTCTAAATCCCATAACATGATTAGCATCCTAACATGGATTTGGCATGAAATCTGTGAAATGGGAAAGCAACCTGAATTGAAAATGTATCGTCTATGGTGTAGATGCATGTAAAATGGAAAACTATGCTAGCTTTAAAATGGATTTGATATTTCATCTCCTATGGTTGAACTTGAGATGCCAATGGGAATGGGACATTGACTTTCCTACGTTTTATGTTGTACGAATCCATGGAATCCATATATTTAACTTTGAATTGAGATTTTTTGGAAAATTCCATTTGCTTTTCTTTTTCCAAAATTCGATAGCATGACTTTTGATATCATGAGTTCAACTTTTGATAGATTAAGACTATACAAACTTTTGACACCCAGATTGTAGGGTCTGTGAATAGAATTGAAGTAAATGAAACAACTATTGATCACAAATTCTATAATTTCAAAAAAATCTTTGAAACTCAAATCAATTAGTGGGCCTTGTTTGTACACCTTTCATATTTTCAGGTTTTAATATCTGACTCTTGATATCTCAAGTTCAATTCCTGAAATCAAGATTATGCCTCTTATACACATTCAGATTGCAGGATCTATCACAGAATTGAAGTAAAATGAAACAACTATTGGTCATAATTTGTGACGCATCGGAGTCCCACATCTACTATAGAGAGGATAGTGAATGGGGTTATATGTAGAGCTTACACCCTTATCTTGCATGAGGCCTTTTGATGGGTTGAGGCCAATCAGAAGCAAAACCGTGAAGCTCGTGGGCAAAAATGGACAATATCATGCATGGGTATGGGGTGGAGCGTTACACAATTATCATCATGGATTTAAAAAAAAAAAAACATTGAAATTTAAATGGATCAGTGGGCCTTGTTTATACACCTTTCATATTTTCAAATTTTGATTCTTGTTTTGATATCACAAGTTTAACTCCTGGACGACTAGTAAGAGGTTAGAGGACTGACAACGTTGAGAGAGAGAGAGAGATGAAAATTAAAAACTGAGAGGGGCTACTGTTGATTGATGTTGCAAATCGGTTTCACGAAGAAGCGGAGCAAAAATTAATTAGTTGCAAGCAAAGCAAGATTGGAAAGCTCGTGACTCGGAGTCAACTCGTCCAATGCAAGAAAAGTTTATTTGGATAGAGTCAGCGAGGAGACTCCGGAGCAAGGGTGAACCTAGGGGGGGCATGGCCCCCATACATCAATAACTCCCCTTATCACTCCCCTCAAAACAATACTTTGGCCCCTCCATGGATGTCTGGCCATCCGTTAATCCATTATTTAGGGCTTTTTTAAGATGGTTTTAACTTTGAGAAAAAAGGAAACAAGAACCTTACTGATTTTAGGGAAAACTTAGAAGGAAAATGAAAAGAAAAAGGAAGGAAATGAAAAATGAATAAAAGGAGAATAAAGAAAGAAAGCTTGATGGAGATTGAGGAAGAGATTTTTTTAATAGTCATTCTCATCTTAGACTTTTCCCAAATCTTATGATGCAAGAGAGAAAGATGAGAAAGCACATCTTCTTATTGGAGATATTGAAAGAATTTGTAGGTTGCAGACTTGACTTTGAGGTATGAACAAAAAAGAAGAATGAAAATACCTAGTTTCTCTTCTATAATTTTGCATAAATGTATAAATTTCACTATAAGTCATTATGTATTTTCAATAATTATTGCTTATATTGAAATCTAATCCACTTAAAATCAACGTTTGTTTGCATTCTATTATTACATTAAGTTTTAGTTCAATTGGTGTTTTATCCATTGTGGATAAAGAAATATAGTTGTAACATTTTTTTTTTTTTGTTTTGATTATTATTATCTATGTCAGAAAAATCTGATTAAAGAAATTTATATCAAAGAGATAAAAACTAGCAGAATCATACTTTGAATGGTTTAGATTTTAGATATAGGATGCTATCCTTATTTTTCTTTAAGATTTTAAATAATAAAGTTTTAAATTGTAACATACAAGCTCCATGTATAAGAAATGATGGATATTCTTGCTATGATTGAATCACTAGGATTATGATTTGGCCCCCAATAAGCAAAAATCCCGGTTCCGCCCCGGCTCGGGAGAGTCATTTTTTAAAATAATTTTAAAAATAGATGAAAATAAGTCCATTACTTATAAAATATAAAAACATATTTATTTACATACATTCATGATAACCAAATCAAATAAATAAATTTATGTATGCAAGAAAAGTACAACAATAAAGAAAATAAAAGAGAGAATAGTGCATATCACATAATTTGTTAGTCCAAATATCTAATGTAAAAGATCAAATTTAAGTCTCAAATTCCATTTCAATCATCATTTTTAAGTTACTGACTCCAAACATCATGCATAATTACTTATAAATAAACTTTAATTGTTAAAGTCAAATATGCATATTAAATGGTTAGGAATGCAAACAACTTATTAGATGAAATGACTCGGCCAAGTCGCTTCTATTTTTTATTCGGTTCTTTGTCAAAATCAGATGACTCAGGAGACTCAAGGATTAACTTAGAAAGTTTTCTAACCATGGTTGTAAGGAGACGAGGGGTAGTAGCAAATAGGATATTTTGGTCATTTCACATAGTCCATTGACTTCCTTCTGCAAAGGGGGTTGGGGCCTAGCTATGATGGCACCCACACACGTGAAAGAGAGCTCATATAAATTGGAAGGAAGCCCGTACAAGTGGGAAGGAAGTTTGCACAAATGAAAAATGACAGCATACTCACGTATCGAACCCTGAGCTAACCGATGAGATATGGTTGCTAACCAACTGAGCCACCCCGTTCTTCCTCCTGCAATTAATCAAAGGTTTAAGAGTGATTTAATCTTAAAACTCCTATAAAAATATTCTTTTACTCTCTTTAGGTTGACACGAGTAATTACAAGGAAAATTTTTACCTCCTTGTGAGAGAATGTAAGCATGCTAGTTGAGCAATTGGCAAAGTTGGTATAGTTCAAAAGCTGCTAATGAACTTGAGGAGGTCAAGTTCAACAACAACAACAACAACAACTGAAGAAAAAAAAAAAAAAAAAAAAAACCATAGGGAGGTCAAGAACCTCCCATAGTAAAGTACTGGATACCATAGTAAAGTACTGGGTAATATATATGTTTTCCTTCTCTTTTTTCCTTTTTCTTTTTGTCGGTGACCCCAAACTTAAATTTAAAGGACCAACAAATTGGAGAGGAAACAAACAAAGGCAGAGAAATAAGAGACATAGACCCACTGTGAAAGGAGGGAGAGAGAGAGAGAGAGAGAGGAATAAGAAACTACAATAAAGACCCCACATGAAAGGGACGTCCTTCTCAACCTCTTGCTCAGCCAACTAGTCGCAGACTTGTGAGCCGCTCTAAGCACATGCTAAAAACGAGCTGGAAAGAAGAAGACAGCAATATATATATAATCTCATTTAGATGATAATGGAACTTTAAAGGACCCACAGATTGACCAGATCTCTGTCTGTGGTTGAGCTGAGGCCCCATTTCCTTAGTCCAATAGGCCAGCTTGGGTCTAAATACCTGAAATTGCTTTAATATTAGAACAAGCACAGAAGGTTGACCCAGGCCAAGATGAGGACATGTTGTTAATAGTGATGATAAAAATTAGAGAATTGATCACATAGAATTCTGCACTGTTAACCTATGATAACCAAAATCATAGAATTTTGCTAGTAACCTATGATACCCAAAATCACAAAATAGGCAATGTATTATGCCGTAATTTTACTTTTTATGTGTGAAAATATGTATCCCTACCATGTCCATATATGTCATTGCCGCATCTAAGCATCATAGATTGCAATATCCAATGGCCGAAATATTTGATTCAAGCCTTTGTTGATTCAAGGCCGTGTTTGGACCCTAGGAGCCGGGTCACCCTGCAGTTAGCTTTCAAAGATACATACATATTAGTTGGCCCAACAATGCCTAAGACTTGAGCCCGGCCCCAAATCCACTAATGGGTACAAAAACAAGTCTCCAGCCTAAGTCTGAGCACAAACCCAAACAAGCCTCATCCATAAAATCATTCTGACATGGGATGGGGCAAGTGGGCTCAGACTTGGTTGAACCAAGTTGCAGCTCAAATATCAAGATGCATATGAGATTGAAGATAAAACCCATCCTCTCTTAGGCCACCACTGGCTCACTCTTCCTGCCCCATTTTGTATGAGAAGAAATCACTACCAGGAGGAGAATTAAGAAGAGAAAAATAGTGGTGGGGTTAATCACCAATTTTCTATAGCATTGATTCTTCACTGTGTTTGAGTTTTTTGATGCAAGAATCTTACGTTGAGAGAATCAATTTGGACCCTTTATTTAAAAATAACTATTAGAAGCTAAAATGTTAAATAACGTCTCCTGCAATGGAAATTGAATCAAGGAAAGATGAGAAATGAATATTCAGTTATGACTTATGACCTTAGTAATTCAATACTTAGTGAAGTGATGGTCTCGTTAACATCTCCACCTCATTTCCTTCTTCCCTCCTCGCCTCATATCCTTTATTCCTCATTTCTTTAAAAGTCTTTCGTGGAGCTCATTTGACCTTGAATTTATATATATTCAATTCTCATGTAATCTAATGCAAACAAACAAGTCCTGAAGAAAATAGTGTTTTGTTCATCTCCAATTGAGGAGAATACCATTTATGTTACTCTTTTTTCTTTTTTTTTTTGCAAAAAAAAAAAAAAAAAAGTTAAAATAAAAATTACCTTCCTCCTCTCATATAAATTTAAAGAAAGGAAAATAAGTCTCTCTCTCTCACTCACAAACATTATGAGACTCTAGACTTCTTTATTGCATTTTGAAAACTTTTCTTGAGGAACATAAGATGGAATTATACCATGCAGCTTTTCTCAAAAGTAGGAATATTTAACTTATTTTAAGAATACCTTTAAGAGTTAAACTCAAGTGTATATTTTAATATCTAAAATTCCTTTGGAAAAAGTTAAAGGCAGTGTACTCTAAAGCTAGTTTCATTTTTCTTGCAAAAGCTATTCATCACTCTCTTTTATGTTGTTTTTTGTCCATTTCCCGTATAATTTATGCTTTAAGTTTAAATCTACTATCATTATCCTCACCATACTAGTAATGAGGAGTTATAGGACCATCTAAGAAGTTGCTTGGAAATTAATTGCAGCGGATTTGCTTTACAAATCTTTAAATAATATAATCAACAGAATCAAAACTACGATAATATTTATTTTCAAATTTTGCTGACCCCAAGATGATTGGGACAAGACTTTGATGATGATGATGATTTTGTTTTCAAATTTATGATTTAGTTATTGAACTGATCATGTGTAGAAAAATATATCTATATATATATATATATATATATATTTCACAAATGATCAATATTTGAAGCTTCATATTGCTCCAATTAAAATAAAATCTTAGCGGCACCTACATACACAGAATGATGTAAACTGATCGAGGAGATTAGCTAAAAGTGGGCCCACACATGTCAAATTAAGTGTTATATTCCATCAACATCACACTCGATGTGGTCTTTAGGATCATTCATGTTGTTTTGGGAATTCAAATTCACAAAGGACGAACCCTATCCAGAGATGGTGTGCTTGTTTTTCAAGAGGCAAAATGAATACTCAGGAAAAGTACTACCGACGGTCAAAATTTTTTTTTATTACTATTCATGTTTGTTTAGTCACAACAATTGGGAAAGTAAAGTCCAAAAACCTTTTTCTTTATTTTTTCCGCTGTCAAAGAATTTTACTTCATAAAATACAAATAAACTAATTATTTTACTAGTTGTAAACTTATCATCCTACTGCTCTAATTCCAGGCCGATATCTCCGGCTTTTTTCAGTTTTTTCATTGAAGAGGTCCTCGAGACTAGGAATGTAAACAAGTTATGTCTTCATAGAGCTGAGTTCGGATCCGGCATCAATTGGAAAGACAAGATTCAGTCATGAATTCAAATATGGAATAAGATGTGGAAGACATTAGTAAAATTGGGTATGAGGCTTTCAAAATCATTTCTTTTTAGATATGCAGGTTGGGCTATTAAATGGTAAATTATTAAAGCTAAGTAGGTCTTCAAATATCAATATTATTCAAGCTATGTAGGCCCTTAAAACTATGCAGGCCCTTAAAACTTACGTTTAGTTTTAATATGTAAACATGATCATATTGGATTTAGATCCTCAAGCTGGAACATACTGAAGTCCTGGATCTAGATCCGCATGTTTTGGATCTTATATATATATATATTCTTGGATTTGAAACTAGATCTGAATTCATCCTGAATACAAAAATAGGTAATAGGCTTGCATTATTTGAAATCAGAGATTTCGGGTACTCAAGATAATGATACCCATTTGTATCCCTAGTCGAGACAAAACCAAATCCTCTAGTTGATATCAACTCTATAAAAATATTTTATTTTACTTGTGAAGTGTAATTCTAACAAAACAAAGTAAGGTACAAGTTACTGTACCTTATAAAAACAAATGCAAATTAGTTAATAGGAAATTAAATTTTTTTGTACAATCATTATATTTTTTACTGATTTGACATTTACTTTACTTTCTTTTTTCATAAATTACTCAAACACCAGGACAAAAAGGAGATGAAAGACAGCAACAAGAAGAGTGAAACAAGAAAGGAACAACTAGTTACGTATCTAATTTACTTGTATTTTATGAAATAGTCTTTTGGTGGTTAGAAAAGCAAAAATGAAGATTTGAATTTTTAGTTCGCACTTGTTACGACCAACCAAACATCGATAATGTAAAGTGAAAAACATCCATTGAGATTATTCCACCAATGACACTTTGAACTTTTAGTCTCCAAGATTAGGGCCCGTTAGAAGAGCTGAGCAATGACCATTCGAGCCACAGATGCAGATGCAGCTGAAATGTGGCATCATTCATGTAGAATGGGTCAAATCAATTTGATAACTTTGGGTAGCATATATAAGCTCAACTAAAACTCCAACACTTCTTCCTTTGAGAAGCAAAATTCAACCAAAATCCAACTCTGGAGATAAAAGAGTCCCGGGTTAGACTTTGGTAAGCTTTGAGTTTGATCGAGGTATCATGGTGCAATTAGTCATTCTAGTTTAGGGTTAGTCAAAGAAAAAGAAAAAAAGTCTAACTTAGACCCAACTCAAACACTTTAGGACACGTTTGTGTACACATCCTTTCTCCGAAAAGGGAGAATTGCCACGTCAGCAAATTCCATAGAAATGAAAACCTCGAAAAAGGATTTCCGTAGAATTTAGAAATTCATGTTTAGTGCACAATAAAAATCGTCATTAAATTGATGTTAATGTTGTTTAGTGCGGCTGTGGATTCCTTATAGAAAATTAAAACTTCTTATATGGTGAAACAAATTTTTGAAGAAAAATAACATAATATGTATATTATTTATTCAACATCAAACTTCTCACTATTTTCCTCGAAAGATTAATATACATGTTATTTTATTTTTCTTCAAAAAACTGTTTCATCATATAAGAAATTTTGATTCTCTATAAGGAATCCACAGCCGCACCAAACTACATTAGCACCAATTCAATGAAGATTTTTTTTTTTTTGCACCAAACATGAATTTTTAAATTCTACGAAAATCTTTTTTCTAGGTTTTCATCTCTATGGAATTTGCTGATGTGACAATTTTCCCTCTCCATATAAAGAGTGTGTACACAAACGTACCCTAATGGTTCCGACTCAATTCCAACTCCCAAGTCACATGATCAAGTTTTTGGCTAGGTCAAGTTTCCCATACTGTGCATTTCTACAGTGCCAGAATTTCTTTCTCGGCACCACAGAGATTGTTTTCTAAATTTTCTAATCAAAGGGTGCCCGGAAATCTTAGGCCCTGCCCAAACGTGCCCTCTGAATGTGCCAGCAATAGGTCATGAAGGACAAAAAGGAGACACTTCCACACAGTCCACACAGGCCATTATCACACACACACGTGACCTAAATATGCAATGCAACCAACCTCCTTCATGCTTCAATGCCTCAGCATAAAAAAGCCTTTTTATGGTAGATACGGCCATGATGCTGCCACGTGGGAAGAAGATATATTGCAATCAAATCACTGTCAAGCTCGACGATGATTGGAGTCGGAGGCAATCTGCAATTTGGACCCCAGATGACGGAGGGAAGAAAGTGGGCCCCACTCGGACTAACCTCACACGTGTCGATCCCAGGCAGGAAGCACGTGGCTTCCAGCCCGCAAACCCGCACGGTCAAATGGTCAAAGGAAGACAAGCTTGCTTTCTGAATGCTGCCAACCGGACCTACCACTGTCAGGTCTGCAAGGAGAAGACGAAAGCTCTTTCCCCTGTTTCAAGAAATTCCGAGGAAAATGGGACCTTGTTATCAGAATTTTACATGGAAAAGTTCATGCCCTTCTAAAATTCCTTTGAAATAGGGCCTTTTCTTTTCTGGAATTTCCAAGATTATAATATAATATATAAGGAGGACATTATTAAAGCTGCCCATGCATTGTGTGTAAACTTGAAACTATAGTAGTTTAATTGGATGATTTCCTCCATAGCACTAACGCTGTATTTGGGAAGGGAAGAGGGGAGGGGAGGGAAAATTGGAGGGGAAGGAAAATGGAGGGTAATTTTCCCTCATCTTGTTTGTTAGTTTGAGAGGAGGGGAGGGGAGGGAAAATCCCCTCTCTGTCTCCCTCTTTTCCCCCCTTTCCCCACATTTTTTAAGGGAAAATTTGGGGGTATTGAAAATTTTACCCCCAAATTTCCCTCCCCAACTTTCCTTTCCCCCTTCCCAAACACCCTCTATTTTCACTTTCCCTCAACTTTTCCCTCTTTTTTTTCCCTTCCTCTCGTTTTACCCCCTTCCCAAACATTGTGTAAATGTGAGACATGGTGAAATTTTTTTTTTTTTTTTTGGGGGGGTGGGGTTTGTTCCCGTCTTTGGTAATGGTCTGAATAATGCGTGTTTAAGATAATATTTTTCGAGTTTACTAATGTTCAATTAGTGTAGTTTCCAGGATCTTTCGTGTAATATGAAATTTGTTTTGACTTTTATGTGGCTCAATTTTTTACTGTGTCTGATGGATTAGTTCTTTAATGAAGAAAAGATGGAATTTGATCTCAGTTTTCATAATATTGAAAGAAGGGACAAATTTTGAATGATTGAAGGGATGGGAGGACAACAACGGAATTTTCCTGACCATAGGAAAAGGTAGGGTAGGTGGTGAGGAATATGCAAGGAATTCGTAAATTTGAAAATTCCACAGTATAGGATAGGGATTTCTCATTGAGGATTTCATATTGATTTTGGCTCCTAATGATGCATGTAGTTGAGAAAAATTAGTATCAATGTAGTAATTTTGAGAAAATGAGAATTTTTACTATCTCAAATCTTTAGAAATTTGCACTCAACAAGAGCATTTATAGCAAAAAGTGAGGAATCTATAAACTTAAAGATCCCTCACTGCCCCTGGAACAAGGATTCCTTGGTAGGGATTTGTCTGATAAAGGATTTCACATCCATATTGATGCATATTGATATATATATCTAAGAAATAATTGGTTAAAATGTGTGAATACACAAGTTGATGATTTTCAAATCCTACGTAGGGGGGTTAGATATGAATATCCTAAAAAAAAAAATGACGGTTTCTATAGGTCCAAATCTTTGGAATTTACAAATGCCAAATCTGGAGCTCCTATGACTTGTGAAAAGTGAAAATCTCGAGGAATCCTCGAAGAATTTTTTGCCAAATGTGACTAAAGAGATTTTCTACTTAGTATAAAATCTTTGTATTACACAAACATGCATTTATTAACACCTAGCCAAGCTAAAACCCATTGTGGCTTAGATCTTACCCAAGTTTAGATGCGTATAAGGGTTAAAAATATTATGTATTTAAAACATAAGCAACAAACGTTGTATACTTCCTTCCAAACATATGATTAGAAAAAATAGCCCTAATTTTAGCTGAAGAAAAAAAAAATCCTTTAATAGAGGTTTAAGATTGCCTAACTAGACAAATATAGCCTTAATATTCCCTATAAGACCACAATTCAATGTCTTATATGAATAATGCCATGTGATATAAAACAGAATTGCTGACACGATAAGGCAAAAAAGAAGTGTAAAGCACTCTAAGCTATCTATTATTCTATTTTATTATTCAATTTCATCATTTCTTAAACAAAGAAGAGTCAATGTGGCCAAAAGTGGGTGAGAAAAACGATAGGGTGGGTTTAAAGAGAATATATTTGCACCATAACGTGATTTCTTTAGTGGAAAGATTATTTAAAATTTGCTTAAGATGCTTCAAGGCATAGTCTTATTTTACAATTTATGAAACCAAAGTCAAGCTTTTGGTATGTCATCATGGGCCATGTTTCTTGTTAATATTGCAATAATATCAAGACTATCTAGCTCTCAATTGCCATTCTCTTATTTTCCCCGCAAGAATATCTGATGAATTGTAAAGAGAAGAGTTTCAAATTTCTAATTTTAACTGCTCTTTTTGGAACTTTTTGTTTTAGGTATCGGAGGGTTCTCAACCATTTGGGTTGGACTAATCCCTCCTGGCCAAAAGGGAAGTTGGGTAAACTCCCATATAGCCCCAGTGTGGTAGTGCAGTTTTAAACCTACAACATCCGGATGCAAACCGTGGTCCTCAGCCAACTGAGCTACCTCTTGAGACCCTTAGAACTTAGGATTTATCAGCACTCTCTGCCTTCAATATTACCATATGCTTTGTCTAATATGTGGTTTGTGGCCCCACTATTTATAACAAGTTGGGTTCAGGTTTGATTGGTGGGGTATACTGCAAACAATTATTGGGCTGGGTGGTGTCTGGATTTAGCTGGCTGATTGAATTATAAGAATGGATTCAAGGTATGCTCTCAACCCATATATTAACTAGATTAGAAATGTCAACACAAAATCTTAACTGTCCAGTGAAGTTTAAGTCAAGTTAGCTGGCAAGATTTAGGGGTTATCCAGTTGGTTGGATACTCCGTTTTTTCACTCAACTTTTCATGGTTTAATTATTGGGTTCTCCTCCTTCCGGAGTAAGCTTTAATTTCTGCCCTTGCTGCATTCTTCTTGTGGGGGGCTTGCTTCTCTTTCATGTAATTGGGTTTTCTCATTATGGAAAAAAATCCACGATTAGTGAATTGGTTCACCAATTACACTCTACTCCCTTTGATGTGTATGTAAAATAATCAAATGGCCCCAATTTCCTGTAAAATTATAAAATTTAAGCTGGCCTATTAATGGTGTTAGTTAATTTTGCAGGTGTAAAATAATAACAGTAAAAAGACCTGTGAACAGAATAGAGTCAACGGGCAGTTGGCTGGCTCTTTCAATTGGAGGTCAAGATGTACTGTCATTGAATTAAATTGTAAACTAATTGCACTGTCGGATCTGAATTTTCTAGAGCATGTATATATGTATCAATGTATACTACTCGACCAAACTTTTTTCCCCTTCATCCCACAAAACTTTGTTTACAATTGATTCCTGATATTTCATAAATGGAAAGAGAGGCCACTCGTTTGCTTTCCCTCTTGCCTTTCCATTCGGTGATTAGACCACCAATCTTGTATTTTCCACCTCGGATTAACTAATGGTATCTGAAGATATTCTCTTTAAATACTCTCTATCTTTTTTTTTCCTTTTTCCTATCAGAGGGTTTCCAACCCTTTGGGTTGGATTAATCCGTCCGGGCCCAAAGGGTAAACTCTCCTTAGTCCTAGTGTAGTATTGCAGTTTCGAACTTACAATCTTCAAGTACAAACCGTGGTCGTAGGCCAACTGAGCCACCCCTTGGAGTTGATACTCTCTACCCTTTGAGCCGCTTCAAGTATAAATGAATTGATTTATTTTATAAAAAGATGAAATTTTTCTTTAATAAATACTCATGCACCCCCACACATACTATTCAAGTTCCTTACCAACCGTTATATATGTGCAGTTGGAGCAATGAGATACCATGATTTGGCATTAAGAACTCATTTTTGGATATAACATCTTTTTTTCTTGCCCCCCCCCCCCACCAAAAAAAAGCAAAGTGAACAAGGAAACAACATAACCAAAGAGAGAGGATGACTTAAGTAGCTTTTAGTTAGTCTTTTTTTTTCTTATAAAAAAATGATGGGAAATTCTCAAAAACTCCCCTATCTTAAAAGGGGAGTTTCTGCCCCTATCTATTAACCAATGATTTAAGAGAATCTATAAAATATCTAAAGTTTTAGGAGAATATTTAGGAGAGAGAATGAATAAGTGTACAATTGATAACACGTTTTATATTTTCATTAGCTAGAAGATGGGCGTTTTTTGTGAAAACCGTTTGGGAAAAAAACACCCGGGAAGTTTTGTAGCGTTGCTAAAAAATAATATGGTAAACAAAATTGCACATAAATAGAATGGCTATTAAAAAATTTAAGTGCATGGCAGCCAATTTCTATGTATCCCTAGATGGGGCCTACACAATTATACAATCTATGAACGCTTTAAGGTGAAAGTCTCAATTTCAATGTGTCCTTCCTAACGATAAGCATGCTTCATCATGACCAAAATTAGGTGCAATGCTAACATTGGTAATGTTTCCCCAATCTTTACTCACTAGAAAATGTTAAGAAGCAGAGATGCTATAATTGCTTTTCAAAAAGAACATCTATGAGGATATTGGATATACAAAAGTAGATGGGCGGTGCTTTGATGTGGATTATGGGTTGGCTAATACCACTATAGTTAGACTAATGGTTAGATTAGTATTAAACTGTGACGACACGTATTATATGTGAGTTTGGATTTATTATTGGTGTGCTACATTGCACCAAATAGAAAGCTCATTTTTTTTCAGCTTAAACTTTCTTTTGTTTAATAAAAACATATATTTCTTCCTTTTTTTAAATTTAAATTCTTAGTTCTATCCCATCAATAAGGATGAAACCGGTCACATCCACGGTGACCTCAAACTTGGGATTAACAAGTCCAACGTATAGGATCTAACACTGATTAAACTCTTTACGCAAAACTTAATTGTAATCTTTGATTTTTTTCAATACGCCCATTCGAATGGATTTTATCGATCGGGTTTTAAAAATGTGCCAATGAGTAAAATTGGAGAAAAAGTTTTCTGAACAAATCTAAGATTAAAATTGATACGGTTGTATTTTAAATACATTAAAATAGAAATTTTCAGTTTTTTGTTTTTTTTTTTTTTTAGTTTAACCATTAACCTTGATTTTTTTCCTCTTCCATTCATTACTCTGACTCAAATCAGCATAAGGGAGTCAATTTAAGTTTTTGAAAAGGATGAAACCACTGATTTGACTCATTTTCAAATCTAAGTTTCTGAGCATTGATCTAAAAGTAAAATTCTCAACTAAAAATTCAGATATTGTAAATTATTGAAACCCAAAAATAAAATAAAATAAAATAAAAGGAGAGGGCACTTTGGTAAAAGAACTTTTTGAAGTACCTTTTAATTTAAGGAAAGTGACAATCTAAGCATGTTAGTGGCTGCAACAAAAAGGCAGGCCTCTAACGTTTCTTTGGCAGCTTTATACATATTCAAAAGAGAAGACTGATAAAAAAAACAAAAAAGAAAGAGAAAAAAAAGGGGGAAATATCATCAAATTTTATTTTTTTTTTCAATTCCCTACATTTATTTATTCAAAATTCCAATCTCCCCCCATTGGAGATGGACTTGAAACTATTTCCAATCCGGAAAATAATATTTTTCGGATTTCGTGGACTCACTCATTAAAATATTTCCTAAACTTGTTTTCTAAATACATTTCTTTAAATTTTTTTTTTGTTTTCTTTCCTTTTAGCAGCAAAATCTATTCAAAATCTCTTCAAACTGGCGTTTTTTTAATATCAAAACAGGTATTAGGACAAGAACACCATGTGAAAGAAACCGTAGGGAAGAAGATCTAGCAAAAATCGGAAAAAAGAAAAGAGGGTCTACTTTTTTATATCAGATGGAAAGGAAGAAATGAAAAAATGGTGGAAATTGGAGAAGATTAAGATGATGGGAGCTGGAGGTTCTGATCCTTCAAGCATACAAAAGATCTGATATTTTTTTTTTTTTTTGGAGTTTGTGAACTGGGTGGATTGGGTTTTGGAGGTTTTTCTTTCTGGGTTTTCTTCATTTGATGTGGTTTTAGTTGATTTTGAGGAGTAGATATGGGAAATGTCATGAAAATAGAGTGATGGGAGTTGAAAGTTGCGATCTTTGAAACTCTAGTAAAAAAAGCTGGGATCTTTGTTGGGGTTTTTGTTGGAAGGTTTTGGAGTTGAGGAGAGTTTTTAAAGGTTTTGGAGTGTGGGGTTGGGATTTAGAGATTTTTTTTTTCCTGTTTTGGGTGTTTTGGGTTTTTGATTTGAAGGTGTTTTTAGTGTTATTTCCATGGAAGGAAGGGAAGAAGTCAGTTCTGGAGTGGCAGGAGAACCTTCCGGTAGCTACCATTCTGTGGTGGGGAGAGGCGAAAATCCTGGTCTTGGGAGCGGAGCGCCGCCTCCGCCGCCGGTGACTGCGGCGGTGACGATGACGGCGACGGTGCCGGTGAGCGTGGCTTTGGTGCCGGGGAAGAAGAAGAGAGGTAGGCCGAGGAAATACGGGCCCGAAAGGAGCTTGTCTCTGCCACTTTCTCCCATGCCAATCTCGGCATCGGCACCGGCGGTGGGGCAGGCGGCCGTGCCGGTGTCTGGGCCTGTGCCCGTACCGGTGCCGGCTCCGGCTCCGATAGTGACGACAGGTGAATTCTCGGCGGTGAAGCGGGGTAGAGGGCGGCCATTGGGTTCAGTCAATAAGCCAAAGGCACAGTTCGATTTGGATTCTTCTGGTAATGAAATGCATCTCTCTCTCTCAAAATCTTTTACTGTTTCATGATCTGTTGTTTAGTTCTACTGTTTACCCACCTTGATGATGTTATCTGATAGGGAATTAGGAATTGGTGGGGGTGGTTTTTCACTGAAAAAGGTGGCTTTTGTGTGGTTGGCAGTAATGTGAATTAGTCTTCTTGTGGGGTTGGCTGTATTGTGAATTAGTCCTATATTGGCTAAGATTCGGCGGTTAGGAAGGTTCAATAAGAGATTTGATGTAGTAACCCTTTATATGAACAGTATATCAATGAAAATTCCATATTCTGATCTTTTGAACTTTGATTCAGATGAAGAAAATTACGGTGCTTCAGAATGATTTGAAGTCAATAGAGGCCTGTTTGTAACCTACAGTTTAGGCAGCTTTTCTGATATTATCAGTTTTACTTTTATTCTTTTCTTCTAGCTAGATGCTCATGTTTTGATGTGTTTTACTGATGCAGGTTATTAAGTTAAGTTTAGTGATTTTGTCTAATATCCCTAACTCAGAAGCAAGCGTTGGAATGAGAATTCCTGCTTATGGGATTTATTAGGGTCCATCTTGATTCAGATGAAGAAAGTGATTGCATAGTTTGTGACACTAAAAAGGGCTCCATTAAATGATACTTATTTGAGTAGCGTTAACTGATTTTTATAAATGTTGGTTTTACTTTTACCTTGGATATGACCAAGCCAACTCTTCTTTTATACAATTTAGTGGTTTTGATTCTTGTAATTGTAATAGAGATGACTAGTAAAGGAATTTACTTCCTTTCTGCAAACAGGACAGAAATTAAAATTCCTGCTTGTGGGTTTTATAAATGTATTTGGTCATGATTTAGATGAAGAAAGTTGTGCTGTTTTGGGAAGCAGTTTAAGTTACTTAAGATCTACTTTAATGCTATCATTTTCGGTAGAATTAATGGTTTTGTCAACTTTGCTTTTGATTTTTCTTTATGATTTGAATAATATTCAATAGTTATTACTTTTACACATCCACTTACTTTGAGGGCTTAGGAAAACACCTCAATCAAACACGAGGGCGGGATTAAACTTCCAGCTTTCTGCGTCGTGTTGGAATTAAACTTTCCGCTTCTTCATCTTTTTGGGTGTTTTGTTCGGTTCAAATGAAGAAATTGATTTTTTCTTGTTTTGGGGATGTAATTTGAAGCTATTAAGGAATTT
The DNA here is from genome assembly GCA_028538565.1 of Umbellularia californica. Lineage (NCBI taxonomy): Eukaryota > Viridiplantae > Streptophyta > Magnoliopsida > Laurales > Lauraceae > Umbellularia > Umbellularia californica. Next base: position 70,257,200 of record JAPQWN010000005.1, read on the forward strand.
GAATACTCCATCAGCAGTGGTGCCTTCTTCATCTAGGCTGAAGTTAATAAGGAATTTGAATGCTCCATCAGCTGTGGTGCCTTCTACAGCAGGGTTGGAGAGATTTTGTTAGTTTCTTCATCCATTCTCTTCACCGTGTATGTAGTAAGATTTGTAAGGGAACCTTTTGGTTCCTAATGATAGATATTTGCTGCTTCCAAACTTGCATCACTGCAGTGATTTTCTTGCTTCCACCTTTCTTGGATTCCTATCTTTGCTGTCATTTGTTTTTCATTTTTAAGAAGCATTGGACAGTATGATTATTATTATTATTTATTATTGGATGAGGTGGCTTCATTATATATGTTACAATCTTCTAGAAATTTTCCTTGTAGGTGATTTGGTTGCATATTCCGTTGGTGCCAATTTCACTCCTCATGTCATTACTGTTGCTGCTGGAGAGGTAATAGCTGCACCAGAAATATATATATATATATATATAATGAAAAAGAAAGACTGAATCAAAATTTAACATCACCTCATTCAGTAAATGTTATATTGCAGTTATATGTGATGTCCTGAAATGTACTACACCATTATCCTTATTTCCTGATCGAGTTTTCTTTTTTTTTTTCGTGAACTTCTTATCTCTGACATGTAAAATACACTCAAAGAGTTCCTTGAAATATGTTAATTTTCAAAGGTATTTAGTTGAAAATATCCCTTCTTAAAGTTTGTTGTTTAATTTTTGAAATCAAAGAATAACAATATTCATTAAAATAGACGTATTTTACATGACTCAAACCTAATGCTAGGAGACACTCTTTTTGTTTTATAATTTATTTTTCTATGACTACACAACACATGATATTACTTTTAGATGTATGCATTAGAAATAGAAAGAGAGGTAGATCCTAACTCCTAAATTAAGGTGAGGGATTTTCAAGGGTTAAGAGCAATGACATTTAACATAAAGTGACTGCAGGGAAGAAAAGAATTTGGAGACATAAAGTGACCAGGGGAAAGAAAAGAATTTGGAGGGAGAAACTATGGTGAGGTGTAACCAAATGGCTGACTATATAAGAACGGTTATAGGGATTAGTCCGACTTGAAGGGCTGGGACACCCTCAATCATAATATATATATATATATATATATATATATAAGAACGGTTGTAAAAGAGGTGCTTGGAGAGTTGAAAGGGAAAAGACACTTTTGATAAAGAAACTTGTCCGTGGAGTGTTGAGGTTTAGGAAGTTGTTCAAGAGAAAAGATGTTGCTACGAAGTTTGGTAAGGGGCTAGGAATATAGAAAATTATGACATGTATAAAAAGGTAAAGAAAGAAATTAAGAAAGTAATTAATGATGCAAAGTCCAAAGCATATAGTGACCTATATAACAAGTTAGGAGCAAGAGGATATTTTCAAGCTTGCGAAAACGAAGAAAAACATAACTCGGAACTTATATCATGTCTGATGTATAATGAGCGACAACCAAAACGTTTTAGTGAAGGACAAGATATTAAAGAAAAGTGGAGAGTATTTGAACAAACTTCTAAATGAAGATTCTGCAGGAGGTTTAGAAATGAGAGGATACTTCATTAGCAAGACATACCTTTCACCACAGAATTAGGATGGCAAAAGTCAAACAAGCATTCACAAGAATGAACACAAACTGTTACAAGGCCAGATGACATTCCAATAGAGGCGAAATGATTAGGAGAAATTGGATGAATTTGATTAACTAAGCTCTTCTATAAGATATTGAGAACAACAAAAATGCCGGATGAATGGAAAAGTTTTGTAATACCTATATACAAGAACAAAAGAGATATACAAAGTTACACCAATTATTGAGGGATTAAATTTATGAGTCGCATCAAACTATGGAAAGAGAGTAATGTGGCAAAAACTTACAGAGAAGACTAAGATATTTGAAAAAAAAAATAATTTGGTCTCATATTAGGGAGGTCAATTATTGAAGCTACCTGCCAGGCCCCCAAACTGTACCTCCGAAAATCCCTTTGGGTTTCAGGGCACGAGTGGTTTGGGGTCCACAAGTAAGGCAGTTCCGCCCTGCACCCGATTGTAACTCCCACAGAATATCACGTGTGAGGATGCATACAATTCTACCACATTTACATCACATTTCAGCGGAAGCAATAATAGTCAATGGTAACAAGCAATATAGGATAAAGCATCCATGTAAGGCAATTATTTCCTGCCATCAGAGTATAAACAAGTCCATAATAAAAGCAAAGTAAAGCAGAAGCATAAAGTTCAACCATTATTATATGTTTTAGCATCAACAATGCTCTCAAGACAAACAACTAGAACTACATAGGATAACAACTCCAAGCCTCTCAAATGTGTCACCCTCAAGCAAGTGGAGGCCTACTCCACATCATCCGAAGACCACTCTACTAGATCTGACGGTGTGCCCGTCGCTGTCTCAACCTCTGGCTTAGAGGGAGGGGTGGGGTCTCCTACAACGCCAAGCGTAACAAGTTAGAGCAAGTAAGCAAATATAATAACATACTCATGTTGCAACAAATATGTAATATTAAACATAAGTAGATTATAACGATATCAAGAAGTGCGAATATCTAGGCATGATTGCGCAATAAACAGATTGATATCAATGAATAATGTGAGACAAGTCTAAACAAGTGTAAACTAGCAAAATGACAATGCACGTGAGTTCATCCTCCCAACTATACGATACAAGTAAGGTGTGTGTTACTCCAAAACAAGGCTTAGCTGCAGCAAGCATAAACGAGTCTAAATCCGCACACACAGGGTTTGACTAGAATGGTACGAAGCTTAGTGGCGCTGACACGTCGATCAATGGCAACTCTAACCAGACACGGTAGTGCCAGACAAGTATATCAAGAGGTGTAGCCCTACACTATCAAGTTCAAATAGCTCTAGGTCGTCAAAGTAAACCAAGCAAATAAAAGGTACAACAAGTGCATACTGGAACAAAGGTCACTAGGTCCATCCTAAGTCCAAGGTACAAGTCCATCATGTCAAGACATCAAGTATAAACAGGTACATAATCTATAAACAAATAGAGAAGCATGTACAAGCCATGCAAGTAATAGAATACAATAAAACATGCATAATGAGACAATATAAGACAAGGACAAGAGACACCATCCAAGGGTCTAGATTGCCCTTGGTCAATGCCATCCAACACTGCGTAGTCTTAGAGTCCTTGATGCCTCTATAGCTTTGGACCTTGGTGTTCTAAAGTTGATTGGCATCAAAGGCCCTAAACCTTCGCACACTTGACCTACCATTGGCCTAATCGAGTTAGGGGCAATTTGTAGGTGAATGCCAGCTCAAACACCACCTACAATGGTTTCACAATTAATTTACTATGGGGCATGTCATCATAGTTGTTAATATCGTTTCGGACCTCATTTCGCTCGGTGGCCTGCAAAATGAAAAGTTTCGGCCTATTCGGGATTTCGGCGAAACTTTTCGGAATTACATTTCGGGGAAAATATAACACAATATATATACATATATAAGTAGAAAAAAAGAAAAAGTAACAAATATAGATTTAATCCATTATAGTAATTTTTTTTTGGAATTATATTTTGTGAAAATATAAGAAATACAAAATATATGTGTAAAAAAAAGTTTTAAAAAAATTATGGAAAATTCCATTTCGGCCGAAATCCCGAATTTCGACTGAAATTGGCCGAAATTTTGAATTTCAGCCGAGATTGACCGAAATTCAAACCGAAAAGCGCTTGACCGAAACGAAAAATTTCGGCCATTTCGGCCAAAATGAAACGAAAATAATAGCTATGCATTCATGGTTAAGTGTCTTAAACTGGTCCAAAGGTTTGAAAAATATAAATTCTGCACTTTAGAAAAACCTAGGCTCACAGTTAGCCATGGTCTAGGTACAACTAGCCGATAGTATACTATGGCTAGCCCTACGGCTAGCTAAGAGGTAGCCATACAACAAACGGGCATTTTTGGCTCTCTGGAAAATGCAGCCATAGTACATTCATGGTTAGCTTTTCTGTAGCTTAATGCTAGCCATAAGGGGCTTACGATTAGCCGTAAATCCTCAGATTTGCAAGCCGAAAGAGACGAATCTGAATTCAATGTGGATCTCATTTCTAACACCAAAGCCTGTAGAATTCCAGCACTACCATCATAAACAAAAGCTGATCCACCGCGTGTTACACCTAATTCTACCAAATTAGCCATTAATTATCCAATCACATGTAATTAACATCAAACCATCAAAAGAGCCTGAAATAGGGTATTCTAGAGTAGATTCAATATTAAATCAAGGAAAACAAGCATGCATGTTGTGTAATTATAGATGTTTACTTGTTACAAGCTAGATCTAGGTAGAATTCTCTGTGATCTTCAAGTATCTCTCAAGATCTCAAGCTATCTCTAAGGAACTCCCCCAAATCTAGCCCCAGATAGAGATCCTACGCTAAGAACAAGGGAATTGGGGCTAAAAGGGCTTGCAGATAGAGATCCTACACTAAGAACAAGGGAATTGGGGCTAAAAGGGCTTGCATGCAAAGATCCTAGCAAGTAGATAATGTAATCAAGCAGAAAGAGGAATTTGGGAAGGCATTTTCTCACCAAAGAAGATCAAACCAAGACAGTTGGAAAGGGGAAGGAGATCTTGATGAAGAAGGTGATGATCAAGGGTCCCTGAAGCTTGGATTGACCATCTCTAGCTTGGATTTGATGAAGTCCTTGGTCTTCTTGGATGAAAGGAGAGAAGGAGAGGAGAGTGGTAGAGAGATGGAAGCTTCGTTGTAGTAGAGAGGAAATGAAATGAAATGAGTTGAGGGTTGGGTTATATAGTTTTAGTGAATTTTTAATATTTACAACGAAGTCCTTGGCTCTAGTAGTTCAAGCAAATGGGCTTTACAAGGATTTTGGGTCCAACTAAAGGGTGATTTCTACAAGATGAAGGGATTGGGGCACGAGCCCTATTTGCCCAAGGAGTCCAAGCTCACCAAGATTCTAAAATTACATCTAACCCTCTACACTGAACAAGGCTTGCAACAAGGTCCTTCTAGGTTTCCAACTAGGTCCAAACTCTCCCAAGACATCTAATCTCTAGTCTAACCCCTGGGCACTAGTTAATTGCACACTAATCATGATTAATTAGCAACTAAACACACAATCAAGGGACTGAACCTTACGCTACCTTTTTTCTTAGATGATTAGTGGAAAAAATACTAAGATAAGAGAAAAAAAATCTTTATATGGTCTTCATCGATCTAGACAAAGCCTACAATAAGGTACTTAGAGGCTAGACATTTGATTTGGTTGGTTTTAGATAGCAGGGGTGTCCCAAGAGGTTATGTAGACATCACTAAAGACATGTATGAGGAAGCGGTAACGAGTGTGAAAACTACCTGTGGAGAGACATGTGAGTTTCCGGTGACCATATGTTTGCATCAAGGCTCACCTTTAGGCCCTATCTCTTTGCACTGATTATGGACATTTTTTTTTGTCGGGTGGGTGGGGAAGAGTTAACTGCTTATATTTAAGAGGAGGTACTTTGGTGTATATTGTTCACGGATGATATTATGTTGGTGGATGTTACGAGAGATGGCATGGATGCATAACTTAAGATGTGGCTGGGGCTTAAAATTGAAGGGCTTTAACATAAGTGATACAAAAATGGAATATATGAATTGCAACTTTAATGAGGATATGCATAGAAATTTAACTCCTATGGGAATTGAAGTTCAATAGATGCTACAAAGAGAGTCTTTTTGATACTTTGGCTTTGTAATTAGGAGGGTTGGGGAGATTGAGGAGATGTAGAGCTGGATGGTTGAAGTGGAGACTTACTTTTGTAGCGCTTTGTGATTGGCGCATTCCAACAAGTCTGAAAAAAAAATTTTACACGACAAATAAGGACCAACTATGACCTATGGAGTAGAATGTTAGTCAATTAGGAAATAGTACTAGCAAAACATGTGTAGTAGAGATGAAAATGTTGAGATAGATCTGTGGTAAAACTTAAAATAAATAGAATTAAAAATGAGCACATTCAGGAGCATCAATGGGTAGCATCAAAAGGTGATAAATCAAGAGAGAATTATTTGAGATGGCTTGGACATGTCTGATGTAGGCCAACATGGTGTCAGTTAGTTAAAGTTCTCTATGCAGGCCAATGATCCCTCAAGCAAATTGGTTAAGATGAAGAGGACATGGATGGAAGTAGTATGGATAAATCTGAAAAAGTGCAACCTATCCTAGGATAGACTGAAAAGGAAAAATAAAAATTCATGTTGCTGGCCCCAACATAGTTGGGACAAGGCTTTGATGATGATGATGGTGATTTATTTTTCTATGACCATTTGTCTTTGGTTTACAAATGTCCTGATGATGATGGTGATTTATTTTTCTTTGACCATTTGTCCTTAGTTTGAAAATGTCCACCGTGAACAAGATCCGACTGCCTCATTATTAGAAACCCAACTTATAGGTTCCTTTTTCCTAAGTCAAGCTGGTCCATCATCACTTGGGCCTCGTGTGTACTAAATGTATGAGTTATGACCTTTTAGAAGAGGAGCAGCATTCTGTATAATTTTGTATTGCTTTTATTGTATAGGCCTATTGTGAAGAGGAGCTTACCTTTTTACTTTGGGTGAAGTGTTGGGGAAAGTAATGAGCTTTCACGCTCTTCAAGATCAGCTAGATATCTAGAAACACACCCATGATCATAGACACCTGAGAACTAGAAGAGAAACACAAATGGGAAAAAGAAAATTGCTTCACTTGACAACAATATACAAAAATTGACTATTTGCTCTTGGACAAAATGGTAACTATCACCTACGTCTTTAGGTGAAGATAATTTTTCTATAGGTCTCAAACTAAGAAGGATCCTACACCAATAGGATTTTCTATAGATTTCCACAATCTAAGGGCCTGTTTGGCTTTGTGTTTCTGCAGAGACAACACCTACTTAAGTTTCTACTTCCACTGTCTTTTCCGCACTTTGTTTTGTTTTGAGCCACGACTCATTATATAAAACTGTACTCAAATTGGCTCTAGATTTTTTCAGGCAGCGACATTGGGAGGGAGGGAGGGAGGGACCAAGCTGGATTGTGTGGGGGAGATTTTGTGAAAATTTTTAAAACTTAATGAGATTTAAGAAAGTAGAGATGCAGAAGATACAGATTAGAAAGCAAATTTACAGGCTAGAGTAGCTTTCAGGGTTAGCCTATTCTAAATAATAGTTTTTTTTATAAACTAACCTTTTTTAAAATGGAATAACATGTGGGTTATGGTCCACCTATGCTTCCGGTCATCCTAGTCTCTCTCTAGAATTGGCTGGAACAGCCTTTGGGAGGAACAGTATTTTACTGTTCAGGTAATATAGTATTAGGTCTCATCTTCTAACCACCTACGGTACTCGGACAACAGGACGCAAACGCCTCAACGCCTTCCACGGCCAATGGCAACAGTCCTTCGAGGTCATTACTTAGGTATAGGCTATCGCTATGGCCTTACTATATTTTGCTGATTATGCAGAGAAAGAATAATGATGCAAAAACATAATGATGGAGAATAACAAACATATTATTGCAAATTAAAAAGACAGTTTATAAAATAAACTATTACAAAGAAAGGCATTACCCCATCCGGCTACTCCGGAGGGAGGCTTTAGCCTGTCATACCTTACAAGCTCTCAATTTTTCTTATCCTATGAATATCTCAAAATTTTCCTCTTCTACTAAAAGCTTCGGCCTTTTATAGATAACGCTTTGGCCGGACCTCAAAATTACAAAATCAGAATGAAATAAAAGATAACATCCGTGGGTTCACGGATTTTCTGTGCGGGGAGCAGCTTCACATGGAGTGGAGTGACCTTTTCACCTTTTTTTTGGAATCCAATAGATTCGGTGGATTTTTTATTTAGGCGTGCTCTGCTTTAAACTGTTCGTCATGGGGAGTTGTGCTGCATGCGTTTGAGGCGTCGCATGCTGTGTTGGGTTTGTCGGTTGGTGAGCCGGCTCGTAAGTCCAATCCGTCAGGCGGTCCTGGGGCAATCTGGGATGCGAAGTCCTGGATTTTTAGGTCGGATAGTCCTAGTGCTATGACTTCTATGAGATCGCTAGGTAACTTGATCCTTATTGGAGTATGATCACGCTTCATCTTCTCAACAGTGCCGCTACCTTGGATTTCCATAGTCTGGATGACAGTAGTTGCTGAAATGTATAGGGTGTACCATTGCTGGGAATTTTTACCAAGATGGTTACTGATTAGCTCTACGTTGAGTGCTCTCTGCTTTAGGATCTCTTCATGTGTGAATACCTGGTTGGGAAGAGCAAGTATGTCTTCTGGGGTGATCCACGTGAGACCAGGGGTTTCATCCATGATGCGGATGAGGACAAACGCCCTTTGCGTTAAGACGATTGTCTGCAGGGTGCAAGGATATTCTCTGATTATTGCTTTTAATATCCTTTGTGCCTCAGCTGAGAGGATCTGGAGATCCTTTACTGTCGCCAGTTCTATGTACTTGACGAGTCCAGAACTGAAGAGTGCTTGCTTCTCCGAGTTTCTGACTGTGCTGCTACTTTCTTTTAGAAGTAGTTCAGGGATGTAGTGACAGCCTCCTTGTAAGAGGTGGATGCCATCTTTCTCTGCTCCTTGCATGATTTGGTTCATGACTGATAGGGCCCTAATGTGGATGTCCACTGTTTTAGGGTCTGCTGTGCATTCTTCGGTTGGTACCATCAGGATAACTGAAAATCTGAGCTCCTATATTTAAGGGTTTGGAGTTCCCGTCATCTCTGAATATGAGATGATTCCTGTGCTGTTAATCAGTATGCCAAATCCCAGAATTTGTCTTGCCTCTAAAGGCAGCCAAATACATACAATTGATAATTGGAACAAAAGGTTATGAAAATTACATAATCAAAGATGGAATACTATTTGTCCAATATCAAAGAAGAGTTATGTTTACAAACTATGCTCAAGATGGTTTGTTAACCCATATCCAAAAGGGAAGAAGGAACGAAGAAATCTTGGTTCAAACTTCCAATGGAATGACCAGAGGTATAACAAACTATACCTTTAAGAAGCTACCCACCAAAAGTATGCTTGACAATCTCACAATGTGGAATTTTCCTCAAATTCTACCCGCTCAGAAAAAGTACAATCTCTTAGATTTTGTACATCAAGATGAAAACAACAATGTTTCCATCAAATTTGGAGAACCCCGCCTAGTTTAGAAAGAAACTAGCCAAGACTTAGAAAAGGAATTTAGAACGCCTAAATTCATCTTCCAAAACCCAGAAGCACGAAGAAGCTTTACCAAATCTTCTACTCTCCAGAGTAGTAAGAAACCTGTAATCAAATTACAGAGATCAGCTTCAACTTCAAGTTTTAACTCTAATCCTTCCATAATGCTAAACACTGGATTTTGGCAAAGCCAAGGACTTTAGAGAACTCGAAACTATGATCCAAGGAAAATCTATTCCAAGGAAAATAGAAGCTCAGCCAATTCATCTAAACATAGCCAGTATAGATGGATGAAGAAGAAGACAAACCACTTGAAAGAAGGATGATTAATTATAAGACTCCTGTCAACTCAGAGTAATAAGTTTTCCAAAATAAAGGAAAAGAACCCCTTTGAAGGAAAAACTTATATGGCAGAGACACCTATTAACTCCTTAGGAGTTAAGCTGAATCTTAATGGAGTTAGAGACATTAAGAAAGCCTTAAAGCAGTGGAAAAAACAAATGGAAATTTGTTTCACCCTGAATCCCTTATGGGATACAGAAAGTTGCCATAGTTATGCAGAACTCTCCATGGAAGGAGATGTGCACAACTATATCAAATCCCTAATGAAAGGGAAAACCCCAGAGCATAGAGTTCCGACAAATACAAAAAAGAATATGCTGAGAAAAGAAAACGTAGATGGATATGTTTTCCTAATAGCTAGAGAGTTTATTGGTCAAACCAAAACTGTAACTCTCAATGAAGAGCAAGAACAAGCAAAGTTCAAGCTCTCCCAGCTTAAGCTATGTAACCTCAGTTACATAGAACAATATAAGAACAACTTTAAAAGTTTGTTCTATATTTGTGAAGGTGATAACCTAAAAAATGAATATTTCATGAACATTCCTATCATAGGCGAATTCATTCTCCAAAACTACTGATAATGGAAAGGCAAATATGATGGAACTCAGTCTCTTAAGGATAACACCTTAGGAGAAAGAATCAACTTCACACAGGACTATATTGCTCAAAAGAAAAGAAGCAATAAGGAACAAAAGCTTATTAAGCAAGCTTTTTCAATACTGATAAACATGTTGTTTTTCCTGTGCAATGAGGTTTCTTTGTTCCCTCATAAATCTGAGCGCCACAATTATGGCCTGCTTTGTCTCAATCTTTAGATGATGAGAGAAAGCCCTCCATAAATTGTCGGAAATGAGATGTTCATTTTTAGTGAACTCCCTCCTGAGCATGCCTATAGAAAATTGTTCATTATGATGAACATTTCTAAGGAAAACTTTTCCCACAATGTTTTTAGGGGAGTGTTCCTCTTTCGAGAAACCTAGGGGATATAGCATTTCGTCTATATCATTTATAATTTTGGGAGTCTCCTTCCCTTTTAGATTGGAGGAGGAAGGGCTTTTACCCTTAACAATCCGACCCAAAAATCCAGGATTTAGCATCCCAAATTGCCCCAGGACCGCCTGATGGATTGGACTTACGAGCCGGCTCACCAACCGATAGGCCCAACACAGCATCCGACGCTTCAAGCGCATGCAGCACAGCTCCCCATGACGAACAGTTTAAAGGAGAGCACGCCTAGATAAAGAATCCACCAAATCTATTGGATTCCAAAAAAAAGGTGAAAGGGTCACTCCACTCCATGTGAAGCTGCTCCCCGCGCCGAAAATCCGTGAACCCACGGATGTTATATTTTATTTCATTTGATTTTGTAATTTTGAGGTCCGGCCAAAGTGTTATCTATAAAAGGCCGAAGCTTGTAGTAGAAGAAGAGGGAAAATTAGAGGTGTTCATAGGATAAGAAGAATTGAGAGCTTGTAAGGTATGACAGGCCAAAGCCTCCCTCCGGAGTAGCCAGATGGGGTGGTAATGCCTTTCTTTGTAATAGTTTATTTTGGAGGGAGGGAGGGGATATCTGGTCATAATCTTGTTTTCTTTTATATGAGCAAAATGAATTAATCCTACCCTAGATTGATAGGAAAAGGCTTAGATAATGATGTTGATGATATAATAGCAAGGAATTCGGTCTTAACTTCCATCTGAAAGAAGCTACTTTAAAAGATGTCTTTGCTAGAACGGAAGATCCAAGTGCTAGCCAGCTTGCACTCATACATTGGTGTTTTTTGGTGATAATGATGAGTGACAACAAGGGCATATAAAAAGGTGATACATCTCCAATTACATAGTGGACAAATTACAACCAACTGATTTTATAACTATGAATATAGGCACTTATGCTAGTCCTTTAATGACCCTGTCTTAGCCATAGGGTTCGCAATCCAGATGCAAATTATCCTCTCTTTTTATATGATGGAAAGTTGCATTGCTTTTCCTTGCCAAGGCTGTAAATTCATCAATCACAAGGTAGAAGAGCCACGATTATTTAGTATCAGAGAGCCTAAATATTTTAGCTGACCCAGAGTGGTGGCTGGGATAAGGCTGACATGATGATGATGATTTAGCCTAAAGATTGCATTGCTCTGCCATTACTCCCTCACTTATATCCTGGACAATAAGGACTTGTTCTTTTACTAGAATTCCCGTGGGAATTTAAGGTAGCGTTTGGTTCGCTGGAATGGTTGTAGGTAGGAATGGAATGGAGACCGGAATGACAATGGAATGGAATGAGGCAGGAATAGTCAATTCCATTCCAGCGTTTGGTACGCTGAGGAATTAACCCAGTAATGGAATTCTGATTCCTATTCCTGCATTTGGTACGCTGGAATGCTGCCTGGAATGGAATCAAATTTACATAAGATTGACTAAAATACCCTTGTTAGATTCTACTGTCACATTTGCATTGTTTGTGGTGGATGATTTGGGGGTGGGCCCCATAAAGGTGTAGTGAAAAAGTTTGTAATTTCTCATAATAATATATTATTATATTATATTATACTATTTGGGGGTGGGCCCCACAATGTGTAGTGAAAAAGTTTGCATTATAATATTTTGGGGTGGGCCCCACAAAGGTCTAGTGAAAAATTTTGCAATTTCTCAAAATAATATATTCTCATATTATATTATAATATTTGGGGGTGGGCCCCACAATAGTTGGTTGAAAAAGCCATGCAACATAGCCTCTTTTATAATAGTAGATAAATAGATAGATAGATATAATATTTTGGGTGGGCCCCACAATGGTTGGGTGAAAAAGATATTATATTATTTTTATTATGATATAATAATATATTATTATATTTTATTATAATATTTTGGGTGGGCCCCACAATGGTTGGGTGAAAAAGATATTATATTATTATTATTATGATATAATAATATATTATTATATTTTATGATAATATTTTGGGTGGGCCCCACAATGGTCGGGTGAAAAAGATATTATATTATTATTATTATGATATAATAATAATATTACAAGCGAGGGTATTTTGGTCTCAACAAAAAGTTAGAAAGGAATGGAATGGTGATTCCCTCACATAAAGGAATGGGATTACGGAGGTAATGGCCATTCCGCCCCTTTTTGGCGAACCAAACGCTGGAATGGTCATTCCAACCCATTCCGACCTCCATTCACGCGAACCAAACATTACCCAAGATGTTGGGAATCCATAGACATGATGCGATGGCTTGTCCTCTTGGCATTTGAAATGCCATGTTTTTTTGCTAGATTTCCAAATCCCAGCCTCCTAAAAAGTCTCGAATGACCTTTTGAATTCCCAAATTCCAGCCTCCTTGAGCATTTCTGGATGCTCCACCCAAGAGAAGGATTTGGGAAGTCCACCCCAAGGGACAACTTTTGGACATGACTCATGAGTTCTTTGAATTCTAGTAAAAGAACAGGCCCTAAGGCATGCTTTAAATTTTTTTGCCCTCGATGTCGAGGATCTCCGCCCTACTCCAAGTATATAATTCCTATTGTGCCTGAAAATGTCGGCTGAATATGCCCTTTATCATTCTTGATGATTCCTCCCAATCTGCAAGGACCTGACTACCTTCCAACTTTCCTACCACATTTAACTACTCCTTTGTATGGTCCATTAAAAGGGGTTGTCCCTTTAGGGTGAAATCTCTCAACCCATGAGCCATTAGCAGAAGCTACCTGCAACTCCCAAGAGACACCTTGAGCCCCCATTCAACCAGCTGACAAGATTGGAATTTACATAATGTCTGCTGTTTTAGAGATATCATGCTCTGCCGTTGTACCACGATCAGTACTCTCTTCACATCAGCTAGAATTTTATTCTTACGCGCACATGCCCAAGGTGACCCTTTTTCTTCAAATACGGTCCTCTCTCCTTCTAACCCCCAAGATAGTGCAAGTGGCAATACTCTCCATGAAATTTGGTTCCTCTTCTAGAAAGAACTCAGCAGCTGTTAATCTATGAGGGATCATAAGGAAGTGGGAAGGATGTGTGAATTGGAGAAAAGGGGAAGAATGACTACCAAATAGAGTAGACAAGTTACAATGCCCAAAAATACTACCCACTGGTTCTTCTTCCACCCAACTAAGGAAACAAAGCTCGGCAAATCAATATTGGATATAATAACAATGGTCTTTTGTATAATTTTTTGTAGGGAAATTCTAAACCTCCTTCATTATGAAGCAATAGGACATTTCTCTCTCTCTCTCTCTCTCTCTCTCTCTCTCTCTCTCTCTCTCTCTCTATATATATATATATATATATATTTTTTTTTTTTTTTCAAATGAAAATTGATGAGAACATGATGTGAAAATAAAAAAAAAAATTTGATTTCTTTGTATGTTTTAAACATTTCTGGTTGTTATGAATTTGAGTTCTTGACAATTTCTACCTTTTTGTTCCAAAGGATGTTACCATGAAGATTATATCATTTTCTCAACAAGGACCTGGAGCTATTTGCATCCTTTCTGCAAATGGTGCCATATCTAATGTTACACTTCGTCAACCTGATTCGTCTGGTGGTACTTTAACATACGAGGTTTGATTAACTATCTTTCTCTTCTTGAAATATTTTGTTTTGGCTTAGTTTGATCTGTATGCAATGTGTGCATTCTGTTCATACTTGTTTAGCTAAAATTGTTAAATTATTGCAATTCGTTTGTGCCACTAATTGGGGTTCAATTTGGCATTTCAACATATTGTGCTCCATGTAACTGTTGATTTGATACTTTCGAAATCCTAATTGGAAGGAGGGTAAATTGTATTACGTATATAATTTATAGTGGCAACTTTTTATTAAGTTAACAAAGGATGTGGAAATAACAATAATGCACCAGGACTCTGTTTTGACTTGTGTCTACTCACCATTTTATGGATGCACATATAAAATCGAAACAACATCTGATTGTAAATGCTAAAACAATATTGTTCATCGTAACAGTCAATTTTGGGCAGGCATCAATTTCTAGCAATTGGACATAAAGATAACATATAAAAGAAGTCGTAACTGTTTGTTGCATTTGTTGTGGGTAAAATATTTAACTCTTCTTCTGTATTTTTATTTTATTTTATTTTATTTTTTTTATAGCTCACGATTTAACACTTATGTTTTGAAATATCATTGTTCATTTCCGAACCTTGTAAAATTACAAATCCTTATCTATCTTTTAGGTTTGAGAGTTTTTTAGTTATTTCCAAAATATATCTAAAAATATTTGCTGCTACCATATCAAGTTTGAGTAATATTTGGTTGGCAAATACATGCTATTCTTTGTAAAGAAGCTGCAGGTCGCAAGCTGCTAAATCTTCGAAAAGAAGTTTGTGAATAATATTTGGTTGATACATACATGCTATCCTTTTTTATAAAGAAGTTGCAGGTTGCAAGCTGCTAAATCTTCATAAAGTTTCCACAGCTTCAGATAATACAATACTCGATGCGATCCATGTGCTGAATTAGTTGTTTTCTTATGCATGCTCCCCATATTTTAACATGAGAGTGCATTGCAGATGCTCCTATGTACATTTCAAAAAAAAAATAAAAAAAAATCCTTGTATGTTAAGAATACTGTCACACGTGGTCCATGTGTATTAACCTTTTGTCAAATAATTTATTGTATTGAAATTCAAAATGCTTGGAACTTCTTCTTGAATTAAAGTACCTTAACCAATCATGAAACATTGTCTTCCTTTTTCTCTTTTTGAGAATTTGTGCATCACATTCCCCCAAACGTTTTTCTTTCTTTTCTTTTTTTTTTTTTGCTAAGAATATATATATATTTTTTGAATGGCTACATTTTTCTTTTTGTCATCGGGATTTTCCTTTAAAAAAAAAAGTGTTCCCTTTGTATAATTCAAAAAATAACCTGATTCAAGCAGGGAAAAAACCACAAGCTGATTTTCTGTATTTTCTATAAGGGTCATTAACTAAAAACACAATTCTGAGTACATTGACTAGTGTATGGCACTGCAGACAAAAAAACACAACCTGATTTTCTGTATTTTCAAAAAAGGGTCATTAACTAAAATAATAATTCTGAGTACATCGACTAGCATATGGCACTGCAGACAAATTTGCAGCCATTTCATGCATGTGAATGACCATTTTCCCTCACTACAACTCTCTCTCTCTCTCTCTCTCTCTCTCTCTCTAATGTGAGAAATATGTGGACCATATAACTCTGCTGATGGAATCATAGCAAGCATAACCCTCTATAGAATCATGCCAGGGCTCGCCCTAACGATAAAAACATGGTGTCCCGCCACTAATGCATATCACAATGGGGCCCGCATACCAACCAATGCAATTATGATCTGCCCTACTCACCTAGTAATGGAATCATAACGTTAGCAGTTTATCAATACCATGTCATGTGCAGTTTATCAATACCATGTCATGTGCAGTTTATCAATACCATGTCATGTGCATTGATGTGTTAATGACTTATAGCATATTGGTTGGTATTGATTCGTTGATAAATGATCCTTCAGTTAGTAGATGAAATGAGCAAAGTACAACCATTACAAAAACAAGAAATAGCTATAATTGATTCTAAACAATACTACATAATCATATCTAAACATTTAGCTTTGTTCATATTTCTTACTTTTTTAAAATTATTATTGGACCGGTATGGTCATACCTGTTTATACAAACTCACCCCTCCCCCAAGTGGCATTGAGACTGACATGGGAGTTTTTTCCTCCTTGTCCATATCACTCCAGCTTTATGAGCATTTGAGATGCCTTTTTCTTACATGCAAGCAGCCCCAAATATGTGTTAGTTTTACATACACATTCACCCAGGTGCATGCACTCACATGGAAGCAGCAACACTGGCCTCTGTTATTAAGTATTAAAGTCGTTGGGGTGTTGGAATAGATGTAAATTTTTGTGTGGATGGTAGGTCGGTGGGTAGGGGGCTGAAATCTTGAATTTATTTTGGGTATAATTTGTGTAGCAGCATTTCCATGGAAAAACCTGTGTTTGGTGAAGAGATTTTCTATGAATGTATTGAAATGCTTGCAAAAATCCATGCTTTTGAGGACTTGAGTTCCAATTGGGAGGAGTTGGACCAATGATTGTTTCTTCAAATCTGCACATTTTTTTTTTCTTTTTCTTTTTCTTTTTATGAAGAAGAAGAAATCCACCATAGCAGTAAACAAGATTTGCAATTCCAAAGCTTGTGAAATCCACACTCGAAATGTCTATCAAAAATAGTGTCATGGATTGCACATGCTGCAGAATGGCACTACAGAATGGTTGTTTCCTAATATTCCCTTGAGCAATGTGAAATCAGCTTTGTCAAATCATTAGGTTCATGAAATTGCATCAGGAAAATAAGAATCACAGTTTGCAGCTGACTTTATGTTCTGCGCTGTTTCTTGGTGGAAGTTGGGGAAAAACTCATTTTTTAGAGCCTGGTTTTGATATTAATTGGGACATGAATGTCCAAGATTTACTCTAGTAATTATAAAGGATAAAATGTGCATTTTTCTCATCATTAAACTTTATTTATTTTATTTGTCATAGTGCTCCATTCTGATTCAGCTGTTGTTGCTCTTTTATTTTCATTGTGCGTGCCTGCATGTGTGTACGTGTGTGAGAGAGAGAGAGAGACTGAATCCATTTCAATTTAATGCTTTTGTAGGGTCGATTTGAGATACTTTCCTTATCTGGATCATTTATGCCTACTGAGAGTGGAGGAACAAGGAGCCGAACTGGTGGAATGAGTGTCGCTTTGGCAAGCCCAGATGGTCGTGTTGTAGGGGGTGGAGTTGCAGGTTTATTAGTAGCTGCTAGTCCAGTTCAGGTAATAAATTTTTCTTTGAAATGAAATGCTCCGAAATTGACTATCCTTACATCAGAAGGGGTTTTTAGTAGTGGGATAGGATTTGTATTGACTGTTGATCTACTTCTTATGGAGAATCCTGGTCAACTTATTCTGGAGAGATTTAGCAATTCTTCTACCAACTTGCATCCAGCTACTGGAATTACTTCAAAGTGCAAGTCAACAGTTGTTGAACATTTGATAGTTTCTGAAACAGAGAAGGATCAATAGTAAATACTTGACAAAAAGCTTGATTTTTTTTGTCCATTTAATTGACATCCAGACCTCTAGAAAACGACCTCAAAAGAAATTACATTTGGACCTCCAAAATTCGTGAATGTGATGATAATATTTTTAAAATGAACCCAACAGTTTTTTGCTCTTTTCCCTTTCTCTTTCTTTTTCTTAAAAAAAAAAAAAAAATGCATTGCTTGCTTCAGTGATGATAGATTCTGCAAACCTTCATTGGCACCATTTGCAAAGAATTCCTTTTTGCTTCAACTTCTGTATAATGGACAAAAATCTCCGTCTCTGTTTCATTTGTGATGGAGCCAGAAAAAAGGGTGAGACCCAATTGATCGGAAAACTCAATTCCAAATACCTAACCTGAATCACCAAAAACTCAAACGAACACAAGGTGAATGTGGTAGAAAGCTTACCCAAATACGCAATCCACCATTTGAATAGTCTTCAATCATGTGAGAGACATACTCTCAAACCAATGGAGAGAAGATAATAGTTTCAAATAATGCAACTTTATTGAAATCTGAAAATAAACTAGACATAGCTATGGACATCATATACTTGGGCATATATATATATGGAGATGCTCCTATGAGAGATATCTCTCACCTTATATGAGAGATATGGGTGGGAGCCTTCACATTTAAGTTGTTGGCATTGGATATAAATGTGAGGGCCCCAACACAATCTCTCATTTAAGGTGAGAGATATCTCTCACCTCGTATGAGAGATATGGGTGGGGGCCCTCATATATATATATATATATATATATATATATATATATATATATATATTGGGTAGTGTTCTAGTGAGGACGGTCCTCACTGTTTTATAAGCGGACCGTTGTAAGCCATCCGATGCATAAGCTGATCCAACGTCTGGGAGCCTTCCAATATAAAGTAACGGAGGGAAATGAAAATGTCCAGCTTCCGCCCAAATCGTTCGTTTGCCCCCAAATGAGAAAACGATTGCTTCCTCCTCCTTCCTGACAGCAAGAGCTCCCTCCTCCTTCCCGGCACGGGACGATCGATCTAGTGAGGACGGTCCTCACTGTTTTATAAGCGGACCGTTGTAAGCCATCCGATGCATAAGCTGATCCAACGTCTGGGAGCCTTCCAATATAAAGTAAAGGAGGGAAATGAAAATGTCCAGCTTCCGCCCAAATCGTTCGTTTGCCCCCAAATGAGAAAACGATTGCTTCCTCCTCCTTCCTGACAGCAAGAGCTCCCTCCTCCTTCCCGGCACGGGTCGATCGATCCTCTGGTCTGTCATCTCCGGCGCAGCCCTCCGGGCCTGAACCAGGTTTTTTTTTTTTTTTTCCTCATCTCCCAGATGATTCTGTCGTCTCCTAGGGCTTGGTGGGTTTGTTTTTCTTTTCTTCTCTCATCTCCCCCCTCTGGTCTTTCATCTTCTAGGGCTTGCTGGGTTTTTTTTTTTTTCTCTCATCTCCCCTCTGGTCTGTCATCTCCTAGGGCTTCTTGGGTTTTTTTTTTCTCTCATCTCCCCTATTGCATAGATCGTTGAAGAAAACTGCCACCTCCTTGTCGCTGCCAATCCTTAAAGTCCAATGCTGGTTTTAAATGAATGTTAGTTACCTTTTGTATATAGTCGAATATGTCTTCTAAAGTATACTCCGTTATTCCAGTCATGGTGAACGTCTTTCAACTGCTTGTTTGGCCATAAGCAAAAATGCTAGCTAAAGAAACAATCTTTTTTCAGTTCATTTGCAAATAAATTTCAAGCTATAGGATTCCCATCCAAAGTTCCTCATCTAATAGTTGGAGAAGGAGAGACGTTGTACTGACAGTTGATACCACTGAGGACTGAAAGAGCAACCTCCGTAGCTGCTTCCTCATACACTTGTTTTGTTGAGCAATCATAACGAAATACTGGGTCTATAACTCAGACATGGGATAAAAGAGAAAAAAGAATCAGCAAAATTGGTTTTCTAGATTTCTTTGAGAAGCAAACCATATAAAATAGCATGATAAATTTTTCGCAGATACGCATTTCGAATTTTCTCTACTTCAATGAGAGCACACACTGAACTTTCTAACTTTTCAACGACAGCCGTCAAATTACTCTTTTCTTCTCTCCAGTTTTCTCTTTCACACATCCTTGAATTAGCTTCAGTAAGCTGCCAATTCGCTACTTCATCTTTCCAAAGAAATGAACCACAACCATTTTCATCCTGCATAAAGTTTTACACACATAAAAAATAGTTAATGCTAGATTTGAAACCTTAACAACTCATAGTGACTGGTTTATGAGGTAACCTAAACAAGCTTACATTCCAATTTGGGCATTTCCAAAATTTTCTATTTGGATTCAATTGCATACGAGAAGTATATAATTTCATGTCTCCAGCTCCACATCGACATTTTGGAATACATTCAGAACGGATTCTACTGGAAGATGACATTCTGTGCAAAAGATATTTTGAGTCAAAATAACCCCAAACCAGCATAAACAACTACAAATAAAGCATATCCAGCCGTTCCATAACCTGTATGCAGATCAGAATGCAGTGCCAAAAGGGTAAATGAAATCAATCAGAAAATCAAAAGTGCATTGTGGCTCTACTTCTACAGAAGCAGGAGGATGACAAGTTCATACTAATTAAGCAAAAATATGAACCAAACTCCACCCAATCAACACACATCTGAAAACTAAGACCCAAAGCCCATTCCTTTCCCAATTCACAAAAACACCACAAAACATAAACAAAAGAAAAACACCAAATCCCAATCTAGGTTCAACTCCAAATCCAAATTCACCTTCAATGAAACCTGAAAATTGATTGAGGAAGGCATTAATCTGATCTTTATAAATGTACCCAACAGATGCAAAACCCCCAACAACACCCACAATTTTGAAGATCCAGTCTGTTCGAAAGTAACAAGCAAAAACAGGGTAGTTAGTGGAATTTGAAATTGGGAGAATGTAGGCATGCCTTGTTTCTTCAATAATTTTATATGGTTTGCTTCTCAGAGAAATCTAGAAAACCAATTTTGCTGATTCTTTTTTCTCTTTTATCCCATGTCTGAGTTATAGACCCAGTATTTCGTTATGATTGCTCAACAAAACAAGTGTATGAGGAAGCAGCTAAGGAGGTTGCTCTTTCAGTCCTCAGTGGTATCAACTGTCAGTACAGCGTCTCTCCTTCTCCAACTATTAGATAAGGAACTTTGGATGGGAATCCTATAGCTTGAAATTTATTTGCAAATGAACTGAAAAAAGATTGTTTCTTTAGCTAGCATTTTTGCTTATGGCCAAACAAGAAGTGGAAAGACGTTCACCATGACTGGAATAACGGAGTATACTTTAGAAGACATATTCGACTATATACAAAAGGTAACTAACATTCATTTAAAACCAGCATTGGACTTTAAGGATCGGCAGCGACAAGGAGGTGGCAGTTTTCTTCAACGATCTATGCAAAGAGGGGAGATGAGAGAAAAAAAAAAACCCAGCAAGCCCTAGAAGATGAAAGACCAGAGGGGGGAGATGAGAGAAAAAAAGAAAAACAAACCCACCAAGCCCTAGGAGACGACAGAATCATCTGGGAGATGAGAAAAAAAAAAAAAAAAAACCTGGTTCAGGCCCGGAGGGCTGCGCCGGAGATGACAGACCAGAGGATCGATCGTCCTGTGCCGGGAAGGAGGAGGGAGCTCTTGCTGTCAGGAAGGAGGAGGAAGCAATCGTTTTCTCATTTGGGGGCAAACAAACGATTTGGGCGGAAGCTGGACATTTTCATTTCCCTCCTTTACTTTATATTGGAAGGCTCCCAGACGTTGGATCAGCTTATGCATTGGATGGCTTACAACGGTCCGCTTATAAAACAGTGAGGACCGTCCTCACTAGAACGCTACCCATATATATATATATATATATATATGGGAAATGCTCCTGTGAGAGTAACTCTCACACTACTATGAGAGTAAGGAGGAGACCCATTGGATACATATCCAATGCCAACAGCCTAAATATGAGGGCCCTTTGCTCTCATAGTAGTATGACTGTATGAGAGTTACTCTCGTAGGAGCATTTCCATATATATGTGTGTGCGCACGCAAACCTACTTTCTAATATTCATTTAATCATAATCCCTAAGAACTAAGAACTAAGGCAAGAAAGTCAATTTTGTAGAGTCCTTATTACAATGCATATTATAGACTTTTTTTTTTAAATGTTAACTTTCATTAAAACCAAATCAGTACAAGAGATTTAAACTGACCAGGAGACAAAATAAAAACAAAGCAAGCTACAAAGCTTTAGACCATACCAAAATCATTGAAGATTCTCCATCTGGACATCCTTATCCGGTAGATTCTTAGTCCTTTGTTTCTTCTTTGTGACTTGTTATTTTCTACTTTGTAGCCAACTTCCTCTAAGAAAAATTCTCGCAACTTCCACTGTCTATAATGAGTTGACACTGTTTTCCACGGTGCAAGTGGAATGGAAAATGTGATTACAATGTCATTTTTCATTTGAAGGGACCCACAATATCATAAGGGATTACCCAATCGGTAAAGAAATCCCCCCGTCACGATAAACATCCTCTCATGCCCCACCGGTTCCTCATCAAATACGGGACTGCCATCCCGCCATCATATCTGGCTTCCTTATCGTCATCATTATCAATGGGCATGTTTTGGTCAGTTTACCATTTGTTTTATACAATCCGACACTACATGTCCAGGTCCCCACCCCAATCGGTATGTTGTTCGAATTTGCAATCCAAATGTGCCTACCCATGCGATACGTGCCTGCCAACGTGACCTGGGGGAATAACGCCTTCCCGGGGTTCGAACTCATGACCTGGTATGGCTTTGATACCATGTTAAGTCTAACTAGCCAATGCATACCAAAAGCTTAAGCTTTAAGGAAGCGGAAGACAAATCTACTTAACACCAATCTGTCACAATTGATCCGGCATTGTTGTCCTTCACTAGTAGACCTGCTAATATCCTGAATCAACCCTTTATCGGGCCGATTATATGATGGACCAGCAGCCTGCTTGTACTTTCTTTGGTAATTTTCTGTGACTCTGGGACGCTGGTCAGCTTCATCAACAGTAGGAACTGAATGTACGGACAAGTCAGATTGCTTTCACAGCCTCAAACATTGCAAATAACATGCAACCAATTGATCGTTTTCTGACACGTCATTCATTGTTGTTAGATAGTCTTGTATAAATTTCTTGCCTCGACAGTGGACAATATTCGGCAATTTCAAATTCAAGTTGAATAATTGAGTGTAATTTTCTTGTTAATAGACTCTTTTGAAATAACCCCACATTGCCTCAACCGTTTGATATGGTCATAAAATATTGCAATATGGAGTTCCACCGAATTGAGCATCCAACTCATGATGTGAGCATTTGCTGCAGCCCATTGATTTACATTAGATGAGTCCCTTGGTTTTAGAATTGATTCATTGATGTATCTGCACATTTTTTGCCTTGGACAAAGAGAGTAATTGGAACTCCCAGAGGAAATAAATTTTCCCATCAAATTTAATAGATAACGTTTCAGATTTGTTAGCCATTAAGGATCAAAGATGGGAAAGAAACGTACCTCTTTTCTGAGAAATAAATCCTTCTAACTTCTAAGAGCTATGATGCACGGATACTTTAAAAGGGCAACGTATCGTATCCGATACTTCACCTTTTACATGTAAAATCCGTGTTCACGCCATGTCTATGGCGTGTCTCTGCCATATCCATGCCGTATCTGGGGCATCATAGTCTAAGAGGCGAATTCGCATTTCTGGAAATGCTAGTTTTTGGGGGAATAGTCCTGTTGGGCCAAAGACCTCAGGGATACCCATGTCATAATAATAATAATAATAATAATAATAATAATAATTCTACCAACCACAATCCTGGGAACCACCCTCTTTATCACCCATACTTCATCCTTTTTCAGATCTCAGTGATAACTCTTCCATTCAATCAACACTTCAAAGAAGAGATGCGCTACAAGCGGTGCGCACCAAAAGATCCTCCAACTTCTGTCTTGCTACTTAATGCACCTTCTCCTACTTGGACACACCACAACCTTCCATCTCTCTAACTCCTTATCCTACACATTCGACTTCTAGATCAATATGGCTATTCTCCAGAAAATTATGGTTTTTCACATTCTTCTTTGTTTGCTTCCTTGAATTTTGTTTGTATTCTTCACTCTTATACTTAGGCACAAAAGCATGATCTAGAAAAAAGAATACGAAGGAAGAGCTGGATGGATTGCTAGAAAATCATGCTTGGGATATTGTAACTTGTCTTCCAACTATCCATCCAATTGGTTGCAAATGTGTTTACCTAGTTAAACTCAAATTTTATGGCACATTGGATCTATATGGAAATTGACAAGAGTATGGGATCGACTATGTGGAGACATTGGCACTAGTTGCAAAATTGACAATGGTTCGGACCATGCTTGCTATTTGTGCTTCCCAATTCTTGCCAATGCTTCAGATGGATGTGAAGAATGTGTTTCTTCCCTACGATCTTGATGAAGTTATCTATTTGCATCCTCCATAAGGTATTCCGAGGCTAAATCAACTAACATATGCAAACTTCAGAAATCTTTATATGGGTTAAAGCAAGCATCTCTTGCCAAGTTCGCCAAGTTCTGCAGCATAATTCTGCAAGCTATTTTAAGCAAAGTCGATTTGATCCATCAATGTTTCTTCGGCATACATCAACAAACCTATCTCCTTGTTGTATGGCATGTAATTTCATGAAAAAGCAACTGTTTGAAAGTTAGTGGGAGGAAATAACCTTGCATCTTTTTCTTCATTTTTTCCCTCATGATAATTGGATCTTTCCCCATCCGTTTATTTTGAATTTACCAAGCAGTGGTTCTTTCATGGCAACTATACCTTCTTTGAATATGAAATTTCCTTGTACTAAATTTTTTTTTTAAACCTTTTCAAATTTCCTTACACTAAAAGGTTGTTTCAATTTTTTCTAGCTATTCCAAAAATTCTTCACCATCATATTGCCATTAAGTTCTTGAATTTCAATCTTCAAATTGAGATCTTCCTGTCTTTCATACTTTCTTCCTACATTCCGTTGGTTTCTAACTGGGGAATGTTGGTAGTATGTATTATGAAAGTTTCTACTTGAATCTGATCCTTCATTAAAATGTAAGCCTCAACTCGTTGTCACAAGCTCTAGATTTCAAAATCTTGAGGGTCGGTTTCATTCACTACATCGCTCCCAGCACATTGCCTACAACCTTATGCTCAACAATGAGATGGAATTAAACAATGAAATAAAATGGATTGAATTGCTTTGATGCTCACTGATGCGGCCAAAAGGGCGAGCTCCAATTGGTCGCAAACCTAATTTCAATCCCAAAATCAAAGCAACAGAAACTGAAGCAAACAGAAGGAGAAAGTGGTAGGAAGCTAACCCCAAATCCGCAATCCACCACTTAAACAGTCTTCAATCCATTGGGAGACACACTTTCAAACCAATGGAGAAGAGGATGATAGTTGCAAATAATCCAAACTTTTATTGAAATCTGAGAAAAAAAAACAAGAGATATCCATGAAAGTCCCATATTATGGCATTATAGATACTGTTTTTCAATAACAAACCCTAAAACTACTTGTTAATATTTATGTAATCATAGTCCCTAAGAGCTAAGGAAGAAACCCAACTTTAAAGAGTCATTATTACAATGCTTTTAACAAACGTTCTAAGAGAAGAAAAAACAATATCATTGAAGATTCTACACTTGGTCGTCCTTATTTAATATATTATTGATCCCTTTTTTCTTATTGTGACTTGTCAGTTATACTTTCCTTTGCAGCCAGCTTTCACCAAGAAAGATTCTCATTCCAATTTTATTTAGTCTCCAAATTGAAAATGAAACTAAACAATGAAAATTGCTTCCTCTCCAAACAATATTGGGCTTCCCCTTAAGTGGGGCTGTCCACTCAACTATTTGTACTTGTAGGATCAGCTGGTTCAAAGGACCAGGTTTGGACGTATGGGCTTTGTTTGAAGTAAGTTGGTTTGGGTTCGCTTTATCATCATATGGGCCCAATCCATCACATTGCTAACAATAATTTCTGCATTATTGTGCCCTTTTTTTATTCAAATTGGAATTGATGGATAGAATCAAGTGATTCACAGTTTACCGATTTGGATCCCCAAGTAATTTAGAATGTTTTGAATTTAATTTGAAATCGAATTTGCATCCTTCTTGGCCCTTCATTTTATGTTGTCCCAAATTTGTTGATGTTGCCTCAATTAGCATGGATCTTGAATTTCTTCGACCGATCAAGTCAATCCGATAATCAAAGGCTAGAGCTATCACATAACCCCGTAGATCTGAGCATTTAACTCGTGTCTATTGGGACCATTTGGCAGCTGACCAAAATTTTAATTTCTTCCACTTCCTAGACAATCATCTATTGTTACCGCAGTTGCTGATCTCCATAACACACTCTCATTTGCATTTGGATCAATTCGCTGGTGTAATTATTTCTTCTCTTTTGGCTATGTCAGGTTGTGGTTGGTAGTTTCATGCCATGCAATCCGCAGGAACAAAAGCCCAAGAAGTCAAAACTGGAGACCACTACAACCACAACACCAACTTCTGCCATTCACATTTCTGGTACAGATGCGGACGAGGCTTACAGTGGGCAGGGACAGCGCAGTTCAACAACCCCAAAGCCAAACCTAGCAGGTTCTTCCTTTCGAGGAGATAACTGGGCATCGCTACACTCCCTACCAGACTCAAGAAATTCGAAAACTGATATTAATATTTCACTGCCTGGAGGTTAGGTCAAATAGTATCAGCTGCTGAGCGGGAAGCTTCTCACCATTAGATTGGCATTTGGTGGTTGTACCGCTCCAACCGAGCCCCACCAACTACTGAATTTCTCATGCATTTATGTCCGACTTGTTAGTAAACTCATTTGACTTTGCATTTAGTTTTAGATGATGAATCAAAGCTATAGAACAAAATCAAGTTTCCTGTCCAGGTTTGTTAGTCTTTTCTTGTGAATTAGTTGACTGATTAGGTAGGCATTGATCTGCTACTTTTGTGATTGTATTGCTTGCTGTTGTATCAACTTGTCGTTTTAAATGTGCAACTCCTGTATCCATCTTCATGGTGTTTCTGGGTTGAGATTTTACATTCTTCTTATTATTTTCTCACCAATCTTCCACCGGTGCTGGATTTTGCTGATATGATTGGAGTAAAACCATGCTCTGAAGGATGTTTGTAGATATTGTTAGCTACTTTCTGGGTTGAGAACTTGAGATTTCATTTTGAACTGTCAACACTCAGCAGCATCACTGCAAGAACACCCCCCCTGTAAACTAATGGAAATGAGTAGAATCTCTCATAATTATCTTCATTGCATTATTGCAGTCCTTGCAGAAAGTGATGCTGTTAAGATGATTGTGACTGGTCTATCATAACCGTTAACTGGGCATTTGATATTAATAAATGGTCCGTGGTCAAATGGATGGAACAAGACAGTTAAGATCTTCCCGGTTATCATAGTTTTCAGGGTGTTCATCTGCAGTGGGGCCCTCATTTTGGATGGTCTTGATTAGAGGGTTCATGTATACACATCCTATCAGTTTAAACAAAGTTTAGATGTGGAAAGTGATGTGAAATATGAGGAATGAGTGTAATTCACTTTCTAATATTAACTACAAATATGCAAATGGGATTTGGGAGACAAATACAGGCACCAATCAACAAGCTGCTGGTATACACTCTGGTGGAAAAGGTTTAGGCTGCTACTGCAGTCACCTTTCATGCCTCCCTCAACTTTGCAATGGAATCTTCTTCGCTCTAAATAACATTCTAAATTGGATTTGTACTACTGTCCCTCTAAATTGCAGTCGTTGGATTATTTAAGCAGCTAATCTAAGCGATTAGTAACCCTTCCTCGCCACCCAAATCTCGAAAGTTTAAATCACCAACCCCAGCCTGGTCAATTTACTTTTACCTTTCACACAAATGAAGCTCAGTTTCTACCATGAGGACCATCATACATGTCTCTGAAACAGTTTTGTTTTTTTTTTTTTATTTGGGTTAAAGCTCTCAAGCAGTTACAGCGACTGAAACTGTCACTTGATTGAATGTGCCATAACACATTAGAAGCACACTCAAGGATTCTTCAGGTTGCACCCCAACGTTGAATGACAGCAAAGACTCTTTAAGAAATTACACTGCGACTTCAAGACTTACATGGCCAATACATTGGCATCATTATAGTAGCAACCAGCAAACAACAACTTCGGGGAGGAGCATCACAGCGACGGTTACATTTTGGAACACTATGCAAATACGACATAATAAAAGACGATGATTACAACACATAAGCATGCAATGCAGGAAATACCATGAACAAGAGCAAAGCTGATAAATCCAGTGTAATTTATAGTGATTTGATTCCTTTCGTGATGTGAAAGTTTTAATATATAAATGACGTGCGAAAATGATGTGCAAGTAAGGCCATTTTCACAACTACTTAATTAAATAGATGTGAAACTCTTTCGCATTTCCCACTTGCAAAAAGGGCGTCAGTTATTTCATTTGGTTATGCAAATAGTCACAGGGTCAAATCCCACTGGCCGCTTTTATTTCTTTTTGTCCCTGTGGGCTCAATATTTGTAATCCAAATTGTTCAAATTGTTTATTGAACTAATAACCCAAAAACCTTTAAGTTTATTATCTTAAATCTACACAGAGTTGAGTTATTTGTGAAGAAGTCCCCAAAAAGGTATAAAAGTCACGGCTCAATTTCAAAAAAAGTACACGAGAATTTGAATATTTCAAAAAACTACAAAAGTTTTCTACAATTCTTTCAATCAACTCCTCTCCATAAAGAAAATTATGAGAAATGACAAAAATACCCTTATGAATATTTCAATTTTCGAAAATTTTCTTTAATGAATCATTTAAGAGAAATGTTCAAGTCCAACCGAAATGACCTAGTGGGGCCCACTTAGGGGTGGACCCAAGAATTCTTCCTTGGGGGGCCACTATGTAGAAATAAAACCTTAGGAGGACTATATATTAAAAAGTGCATATAATTTTTAAAACATATAAGGGCTTTTTTTTTTATTTGGGGGCCATAAGTAAAAAAATTATAAAACTCTTTAAAACCTCAAGGGGTTTTCAAAAATTTTGTGGGGCTCATAGCCCCTGCCGGCCCCCCTAATTCCGCCCGCCACTAGGCCCACTTCATCTACATTTATTAATGGATGGTTAAAATAAGTGGATTCCAAATGACCGAAAATCCAACTTCATTAAATAATTATGAACATCGAAATCAAAATGGCCACTTTTAGGAGGAAGGAGGTTAATAAAAGACAAAAACATCTCATGAGGGAAGGGTATTTTTTGTCATTTCTTGAAAAAAAAAATTAGGGAGAGGACTTGATTGAAAGAATTGTGAAAAACTTTTATACTTTTTTGAAACATTCAAATCTTCGTCTACTTTTTTGAAAATGAACCAAAAGTTTTATATCTTTTTGAAAATTTCCCTTTTGTCTATAACATGATCTAAACCATTCAATGTAATTGTACCAATGAAAACATTAAAACCAAAAGTTTTATATCTTTTTGAAAATTTCCCTTTTGTGTATAACATGATCTAAACAATTCAATGTTATCAACATCAAAACATTTGTCTTAGATCTTCATGGATTTTGAAAATTTTGTGAAAAATGTTCAAAATATTCAAACACATGCAGTCATTTACTCGTGAAAGTGGTAATTTTCACAAACATTGATAATGTATTTCACACATGCATCATTTGCATTTATAAAAGCCCATTTTCCTATCTAATGTGGAAAAGAAAAATCGCTTCTTGTAGTTATGATTCTCTACCTTCCTCCCATGAATTATAATGTCCCTAATTTTCTCTATGATCTGAGTGATATTAACCACTGAACTGATCCCAAGAAAAAAATGCATTGAGTCGATCACATCTACCAGAGAGAGAGAGAGAGAGAGAGAGAGAGAGCATTTGTATGGGAGAATTTAATCCCATGAAGTCTTTCAAGAGAAGTGGGTTCACTGTACAACAAACCAGTGTTTTGAAATATATGAGAGAGATAGAGGGAGATTTTATCAAAAACAGAAGCCTTTCTTTTATTGGCCAACAAGAGAAATGCTATTAGATCAAACTAGCAAACTACATCAAACACAGGGAATTAATCACATACACATTCTCTCCATGACCTCGGGAAAACAATCTTCACCAACATCGACCTTCCTACCAAAACAACCCCATTCGAAATGTTTAACCACAACAAACGTCAAGATCCCAAAATTGGCTGCTGATATTACATTCCACTAAACAGTAGCATCAAGAAATACACAACTGAAGTAGAATTGCATCAAAATGGAAGCCCAGAAGTACTTGCTTCTTGCATTTGTCTGTGGTGACTACCAAGAACAGAGTAGTAGTATACACCCCTATCAAGAGTCTGAGGGCACATATCATCTGTTTATGTTCCTTCAGGCCAATACAGTTTAATTAATTCTCAAGCATCTCCAGGTTCTGAATTCAAGCAAAGCATAACCAAACAGTTGCGATCTTTATAATATCACAAATGAAAACCAAAAACAACTTCATCGCTGGCCACTAACCTCTCCATCTATAATTGCATGTCTCATCAAGACAATTTCTTTCACAAGATTCCGATAAGTAAATGGGCGTACTGCTGCTCGTCGGAACAGCTCTGGAGGGATTTTACTTTTCAAGATCCGCCTTCTCAAACCAAAACCCACATTCTCCAACGTTTGTCTGATCTTCTTCACATCAGTTTCTGGCTTCTCAACATTATTGCCATTGCCTTCCAATTCTTGAACTTCCTTTGTGACTCTAGCCTTTTGTTGTTCATCCATCATCCTCAACTGCTTCTTGTAGTACTCAGTAGATATCCCTATACTCTTTGTTACAAGTTTTTGCATTGCTTCAGAGCTTTGCAGTGCCTTCTGATACCCTTCTTTCCAATAACTCTCTCTCTCTTCTGGAGTTTCTTCCTCTTCTTCAATGCCCAAGTCCTCGTCCCCATCCTCCTCATCCATCACTACATCATCTCCTTCACCATCATCACCACTATCGTCACCGTCACCATCTTCGACCCAATCTACTATCTCAGTTTCATCGCCATTGCCTGCACCTTCATCATCTCTTGAGGTCTCATCTGGTGCATCACAGCCCAACTCCATCTCTTCCAACTTCACCTTCCATTCCTTCGTATATGGATGCAACAGCTCAACCGGATGATTTGACAACAAAAACTGCAGGCACTTGGACTTTTTCTCATCACTCAACTTTTCATAAGCCTTCACAACATCATCAACAAAAGTCTTTTGATTCACTCTTACAAACTTACACAACCCTCCGAAGTAGGTACATCTTTCGACCCTCCCATCATCAAGCTCCAAATCGAACAGATACTGATTTTCTGTACTTGGATCGAGCATCGGCCCCAAAGCCTTGAAGAAGTCATTTTGTGGCTCAAATCGGCACTGGTAGATTGGTCTCTTCCTGTAGATTATGTCAGGGCGCATCCAGGCTGCACATTGAGTGATCAAAGCTCTGACCTTGTTTCCAAGTCGGGCCATCAGGTTCCACTTATCCAACCTTTCATTACCTGACTCCAAAACCACTTCACAGGTCAGAGTCCATTGCTCCCATGGTGATTCCGAAATCCTCCACCTCGGATGCCGAACAAAAACCCAATAATACTTGAATCCGATGCTTTTGTCCATGGACTTGACTCTTCTTGTAAAATCCATCGCCATTTCATGCTTGTCAATTTCCTCCCACTCTTCATGATCTTTCACCTCACCAAACATGCTAACGCAATCATCTGAGATGCGGCCACGGATCGGATCACCTAAGACAATTCCACGCCAGGAATATGGCCCATACTGGCCATACTTGTACCAGTCATAGGGGTGGCGGAGATTGGGATCATCCTTTTCCATGAATCGAACCATCCGATCATAGCCCAATCCAATCATCTGTAGCTCTTCCTCAGTGAAATTGTCAGCATGGTTTCGACTAGGGTTCTTGAGACGGTAGTAGAGACTCTCGCTGAGGCGACGGCTCCTCCGACGGGCG
This sequence comes from Umbellularia californica, assembly GCA_028538565.1. Taxonomy (NCBI): domain Eukaryota; kingdom Viridiplantae; phylum Streptophyta; class Magnoliopsida; order Laurales; family Lauraceae; genus Umbellularia; species Umbellularia californica. Next base: position 70,289,012 of record JAPQWN010000005.1, read on the forward strand.
TTCCGTTTAGCTTCGCGACGAACCTCAGCATTGCCTTCTATGCGACCAGTGGAGGAACCACCAGGCTTTTTTTTGCTGCGACCAGCAGAGACGCAGGGGCTTGGGCGACGGAAGGAGGGTTTTGTGGGAAAGAAGGGATTGTGGCTAGAGTTTTGGGATACTGCCTGGATTATGGAGAAGAGGGCTTTGTGGTTTGTGGAGGTTATAGTTATGGTTTTGGAGGGAGAGGAAAAAGGGAGTCTCTTCAAGCCTATCCAGGGAGGTTGGGGCAGAGAGGGGATTTGGGGCTTGGAGAAATACAGATTGAGTGTAGACATATGATTCTGGCTGATCTTTCCTGGTTGACAGTTAAAAATATGCAATGGTGATAGGGGAGGATTTACTGGAACACAAGCGTAGTGTGCTCGCTAACATGCACCGGGTTTGCAAAACCGGGTCAAATTGCCAGTCCACGTCAACGTGGGTCAAGCTATGCTACCAACACCTGAAAGCTGAGACAAATAGGTTTAAGTTAAAATTTGAAAGATCAAGCCAAGGTTGGAAAACTCGTGGCTCGGACTCGACTTGTCCAATGCAAAAAAAAAAAAAAAAGACTTGGATAGAGTCAATGCAGAGACTCAGAAGAGTCATGTTTTTTTTTAAATAATTTTAAAAATATTTAAAAATAAATCCAGGACTTATAAAATATAAAAACATATTTATTTACATGCATTCATGATGATCAATTCAAATTAATAAATGTATATATGCAAAATGTGGAGTATCGGATATAATACGACACGATATGCTGCCCATTTTGATTTATCCGTGCATCATAGGAAGAAAGGCATAGTAACTTGTCCTTTAGCTACTTGATTTTTCAACCAGGGTTGCAATTAAGGTGGACCGGGCCCGGGTATTGGATTCGCTCAAGCCTGACCCAATTTACTCTGTCTAGGGCTTGCCCAAGGCTAGATAGAGCCTTAAACACTAAGCCTGAGCCAGAATGCAAGCCTGAATTTCATCCCCATGCACTTCCGGGTAAAACAGCCCAAGTCCCGTGAGATGATCCAAAAAATGAATAAAAGGAAAACACATATACAGAGTTAACAATTAAGAAAAAGTGGGTGGTGGGAAGCCATTGCCAGACAATGGGGAGGAATCTCCAAGACTGCCACCAAGGGCGGACCCACGTTATGGATACATGGGGCGGTCACCCTAGGTAAATTCTTGGACTTCCTTACAAGTGCCATGGCCCATGCATCAGTTGATGGCTTGATGCCCAATCCCGCCCCACCTCCTTGCACATTGCCCTGTATAGAAAAGTCTTCCCACCACACGTCGCCCTCCACTCATTATATTTTTTATTCTTTCTTTAATTTATTTTTTCTAGACATTTAAGAAGGCATCTTTCCAATCATAACTTATGAAGCAGTGGCATGGAAAAAATGGAACCATAATATCAATAGCATGCATTTTAGATTAGTTTGGATGGGATAAAAACGTGAGAAAATGAAGGCACGGCTACTGAAGTGTTGCCACGTTTCATTATGCTTTGTTATTATTTATATGCAGAGATTGGGTTGTAACACCCACCGGAGAAAGGGATTGAACAGTAGAAAAAATTATGTTTAAAATCATGTCTTTCTTTCTGTTTATCTATTATCCCTATGCGAAGATCAAACTACTAACCCTTTGTGTTTTCTATGGTTAATGGGTTTATCTCATATTAACCTATTTTTGTTTACTATTTTTCTTTATCCCTCTCTGTTTTTTTATTTTTATTTTGATGAGATTTATCTAACCATTATCAACAGTTGGATTCTATTACCAAAATCAATGCACAAAAAAAAAAAATTAAACTTATAGATTTTAAAATGACAGATTTGGTTATCTAACCAGAGGTAGATTGTACTACGATAATATTGTGGATGGAGCTATAAGAAAATAACCAAAGACGTATTATTTTTGTATGATAATTTTTTTAATGGCTTGTATGATAATAATTAATATTTCCCTGGAGTTATCTGGAGTTTGTGTATTACTGTTGCAGTGTGATTGCTAATTTCATTTCATCCCATAAATTTGAATAAAAAATTATTTTCTCAAGGAGAAATTGGTTGGTGTAGTTAAAAAGCTTACGTAGAAATTGAGTATTAGTAGTAAGATGTAAGTTATTTATATTTTATTTATAAAAAAATAAAAAATAAAAAAATGTCTTTAAACCATATAATAAGTGGAGATTATTGGCAGTTGGTGTTGGTTTTGACCTTTGCAATCGACCATTGTCTGCCCCACCTAATAAAAAATCCTGGGTCCGCCAGTGACTGCCACCACCAACTTCTTCTCCAATTGTAGGATTAATGATCAGATGATATCTCTCTCCTCTTGAAATCTTTAAGATACCCTTATCCCACACTGATCCAACTCATCATTTTAACGCTTGACTTGACAATGAGATATACCTGAAGTTTTTAGAGCTTAGTACTAAAGAGAGATCAAAATAAAATGTGTTCTAAAGATAGTGGGGAGGAAGTGGAGTAGCTTGAGGACTGCTGCAGTTAGGCTTTGGAGGAAGATATATAAGAGTCACACACACATAGAGATAATACAAGTGTCTTCAGTATTAGGCAATTGGTCCAAGCATTGGGTAACTGAGGCCTAAGCCCAAAACAAATCCAAAAACTACTCATGTTTCAAATTTTAGGCCCACTCTTAAGCATAGTGTGGGCTCATGCTTCACCCGGTCCAAATCGCGCCCCTAATTCCAAGTCCAACTCCTGAGATAAAAAATCGCACACAGCAAAGAAACTCACAGGGGCTTAACCGAATCCTGGAAATCTTTATTTCATGAAATCTAATGCTTCACATCTTTGTAGGAAATGAATGCAAAGCACCCCTGGTAAAAGGGTGGCAACAAGTCGGTCATAGCCCAACCCAAAACCAACCTGTTTTTTAAATGGGTCAATCTACAAACGCGCATCCAATTCGGAAACAATCGGGTCAACCCACCCCAACCCGCCTTACCCGAGATATACGAAGATAAACCCTAAATCAAATTAACATAAATCAAGATATATACAAGACCATCCAAAAAAAAAAAAAAAAAATGCAATTCAAATGTCAATCGGATTAAAACCTATGAATCAGACTAAGCCTAATCTGAAATTCTAAACCCCAATACATTCCAAGCATCAACATTGCCCAGCATCCAAACCCAAAACCCTACAATCGATTGAGAGATTTGGAAGAGAGAGAAAGAGGTAGAAGGCAGGCCTTGATTTGGGATGTGTGGGGGTTTTTAATTAGAAATGCATGAATAGGTATTGATCAAGAACTTCTTGAGATTTGATTTTGGGGTTTATGGAGTTGGTCTTCCAACCAAAACCGTCAAGTACTTTCTACTCAAAGCTAGGGCTGATTTCTACTCAAACGATGGTTGTTGAGTTCGTCTTCTTTGGCTGTCAAAACCCCAAAACCCTACAACCGACGGAGATTTGGATGAGAGAAAGAGAGAGATACCTCTTGTGGAGACGATACAGTGAAGACAGACAGTAAGATGGAGAGGGAAAAGAAGACATACCTCACTGCCTCTGAGAGGATAGATGGAGAAGCGGAGAAGAATGAACTGGAGAGAGAGTTGGAATGGGAGTAGGGGTAGAACTCCGCGGTGGGCTCCAAAATTCAGATAAGTGCATAATGGTTATGTATCTGTATGTCATTTACATGCACATGCATAATGGTATATGCGAGGGAGAGAATATTCATGTGCTTCCATCCCTCCCAATATTTACGGGCATCCATCTCTCCCTTGTTTGGCATTTACGCATGATATTCGTAAATGTAAATTACATATGTAAATGTTAAATATGTAAATTGTGAGTATGTAAGCTTTTCTGTTTACGATGTTTGGCAAATAACACTATTTTCACATAATTTACGCATGTGGTTCGTTATACCACGTTTGTTTCGAACACATGTAAATGTATGGAAAAAAATTTGTGTTTATATTTAAAAGTTGAAACAACTTAAAAATGCCTATAGCATTTGGTACCCTATATAGATTATGGTCCTCACTTTGGAAACTAATAGATTTGAGAAAGTTTAAATAGATTATGGTCCTCACTTTGATTTGAGATCACAAACTAACAAAAGAAATTTAATAAAGAAAGGTGTCCTACTTGTTGTTTTCTTCTTTTCTTTTTTTTTTAATAAAAGGCTATTTTGAAAGTGGAGTCAAATACTGTGAACAGTACAAATTTTGAGTTCAAACTTGGAGAGTACTTCAGATCTTCTCCTGTTCCCCAAAGATATTTAAAAAATTAATCACGACACAGCATAATATAAGGCCTTTTCTTTTGCATATTCTAATTCTATCCAAACAATGTAATAGATTTCTCACTCAAAAGTTATTCACAGACCACTGGGCCTAGTTATCTCTTCTTCCCACTCAAAGTATGAGAATTCCCACTCAAAAGTTATGGACACCATTTCTCATATACTCACAGACTACTGGGCCAACCCTTCTCTTCTTCCCATCCACACTCGTCTTGTAGCAGAGCACTTCCCAAATGAAACAGAAACCAAAGTTTCTTGCGTGGGAAATTAATCTTCTGCCATCATGGGCTCCACTGATCAAACTTTAGATCAGACTCCATCATTAAGGTCACCCATGCCCCCTCTACAAGATGTATGGTTCAGATTACCATTGGTGACCCACTTGGGCCCACAACCATCTTCTGCCAAAAGTGATTTTGTTCCTAACCATTTTCATATTTATCACCCAACAACTCTTCAAAAATATTCAATCTGTGTTAATCCTTCACTATGTTTTTCAAACCAGAACAAATGCAATCTTCTGATAAATAAAAACACAATCTTCTGATTCCACCCTCATTTTGAAATCATGCAATCTCTGCAACTATGATTGGGTTTCTAAAAGGTCAAAGCAAAAACACCTAAAACCCATCACAAAAATAAAATAAAATAAAGTTCATGGACATACAAACAAACAGAGATCAAATATGAAGAAGAAAAGCTCAAAGTTGTTGTTAGGAATTGGTAATGAGAGAGGAGAGGTGGAGAGGTGGGATGGTTACAGAGAGTTTTTAACCAAACAAGAAGCACGTTCCAAAAACTAACCAGATGACCAAAATGAAAAAATAACCAGATGACCAAAAATGTGAGAGAGAGAGAGAGAGAGAGAGAGAGAGAGAGAGAGAGAGGCCATACCTGGAGTTCTTCAGCAAGGAAGATGAATCGCAAAAGAGAGGGTTTCGAACGGACGCTGGGTTGCAAACATATGCTAGGGTGCTTTAAATAACACAGGAGAATAAAAAAAAATGAAGGGGTTGTTTGGTTGAGAGCATTTACGTATGTAAATGACTCATATGCAAATCATTTACACACCTTCATGTTTGGTTGAGGTCATTTACGCATCAAGTGTGAAATTTTAATGTGTAAATGATATGTAAAAAGGGGCCATTTTCATACTCAGATTTTCACATGTGAGGGGGTAGTAGAATGAATCACATGTGATTTGCACGTGAAAAAAAAACCACACCAAAAGGGCGGACGGTGAGAACCAAGTGACGTTCCGTCACAGCAATGCACAGTTCGAAACCCATCTGCCATAAGAGGAAAAGCCATATATGGACATATATAGAAAAAGAATATTTTTGTATAAAGACGGAAAGCCACGTAAATGTCGGGATGGATACACATGAATGTCTCGTTATGTATCTTTATGTTTATTTGCACCACCGGTGATGCATAAATGAGGTGGTGTGTAAATAAAGCAATTTACTCGTTAATAATTTCACACTTATAACCTTGCGCACATCCTCTTGCAAAAGGTACTTGGCACTGCTTTTACACAATGATTGTATTCATTTGGGCCCATCAACCACTCTTTTTATTTTTGGGATAATAGCAGAATACCTACCTGTATTACTTTGGTATTTTATACTAAATCTACTTGAAGTTTTAATTAACATGCAAAATGAACTGATTTTGTTAGTATTAACGGCGTATTCGTGTAAATGGATTCTAGTGCATACTGATGGCAACTTACTCGACCAAATAGATTATGAAAGAGACTTATTTGCCCCCGAGCTTTCACCAGTCTGGTTAACACTGAGATGCAGCATCTGCATGTCAGATCTGTTTCGATATTTCACTTCTCATTGGCTTTGGAGAGACAGTCCCTCACCAAGTCACCTTGATATCAAACTACACCCAGGAGACTTGCTCATCCCTCTCTCTCTCTCTCTCTCTCTCTCTCTCTCTCTCTCTCTCATCATCTTCCTCACCCTTTATGCTTCATCCCATCTATTCAGCGATGCATATATGTTCGACGGAAGCACATAATTCCCTGTAATTATCGGACTCAATTTCAAACAGGCGCCTGGCAGCAATTTCACCCAATTCAGCATTGCAGTGCACCTTACAAGCCCCTAGTAAAGCAACCCAGACTCCTGCATCTGGTTCACCAAGCATGCTTTCAATCATCCCATGAGCCTATTTAAGCCGCCCGGCCCGGCCAAGAAGATCAACCATGCACGAATAGTGCCAAAGAAAGAGAATTTCCAACTACCTTCCCCTCCTCTTCTCTCCCACACACTGGCGAACCCATGTAGATATGACCTGGCACGGTGGCCCCAGGTAGATCATGAGATTGCTTAGAGATTTAAATGGGCTGGACCATGCCCCACATATTTAATAAATACTCACCCCATGTCTAAATTTGACGATCGTCCCATGTCACATACTTGAAATCACGAATGCTTGGACATCTTATTCCACCGAGGTTGCGTCCCATGTCACATACTTGAAATCACGAATGCTTGGACATCTTATTCCACCGAGGTTGCGCGCCCCCCCCCCCCCCCCCGATGTAGTATAATCCCAATCACTCTATACCTAAATTTAAATTCTTAATCTCCGAATCCTAATTTTAAACCCTAATTTTCCAAATTCTAATCCAAACTCTAAGCCCTAAATCACCAAATCTGAACACATATACAAATTCGAATATGATCAAATCACCCTTGGGCACGCTTTTATCTTTAGTTCATACCTAAATCAGGTCTTAGAGTTCATAAGTTTGAATAGCTTGAGTTACATTTAAGCGGCAATTTTTCTTCTTTGCCATGAGCACATGACCAACTATAGAGAATTATTTTTAAAGCTAAAGTAAGTGCAAGACAACCAAATTCCTTAGATCCAAATAAAACCTCTTTGGATACCCAAATTGGGTACTCACCCAAATCTCTGTTTCATGTCATACAAATACCAGGATTAAAGAATATGTTATTTTAGGAAGTTTTGACGATGATCACCTGAACTTGGGAGAGGCAGCGGGACCACCCTTCAATTGGGCAGGAGATTTGAGCATAGACATGGTGGGAATTTAATATCTATTTAAACACAATACATTTTCTCTTTTTCTATTATTAGTGTAAAAAAAGTCTAGAAAAGTCAAGCAAAGTTTAGCCCCACCCAAATAAAATTTCTGGGTTTGCCACTGCTCACACACAAGTTACACAAAAATCGTGTGCTCTCTCCCACTCTTCCTCATATACATATAAAAATGACTCTAAGGGAGACCAAAAGATGGTGACTTTGTAATACAAGCACCAAATGGATGGCAAGAAGAAAAATCAAGGAGAAGAAAAAATTAGCAATCCAAGAAACTACATTTCTCTCCAGCATTTCATCAAAAACCCTTCTTGCATCTTTCATCAGGCCTGCCTTGGCAAAGCCCACGACCATCGCAGTCCAAGAAACGACATCTCTATTTGACATTTCATCAAATACATAACGCACATCATCAACAAGGCCACACTTTGCATCATCACCAATCTGAAGATTTTCCCATGGAATCTCCCATTTTGCAATACCATCCATCACTGAGTAGCTTCCTTCATTATTGTTGCTGGAAATATGTGGATCTTTTTTAGCAATTTTTGTGAATCTTTCCACAGACTCACTTATGCTTGCTTGACAATGTGGTGAATAAACACCTACTCTTCTTTCCACATGTTTTGCTACCATTCATGCATTTGCTTGAAAGTTTTGGGCACCAACCTACGTAAAAGGATTCCCAAGCTGTTTATACCCAGAATCAGTTACATATGGAATGGAAGGTTCTTGAATTTTTCCCCCATTTGAAGTCCTGGGCAGCACAGTAGATAAACCAAGAACAGGAATGGTATCCACCAAAGAATCAGCCTAGACCACGACCCATTCTTTAGGATACATTGAAGATAAGAGGACACCTGGATTGATGGTATTTGCGTCAACAGGTAAATGAAGATCCATGCGGCTTAACGCTGGTTGATCTGTAGATGATGAATTCAAAGTTGATTCCTTAAGTCCATGAGTTGGTTCAGAGACATTTGAATCCTGCCAATGTTTTTTACATCAACCCATTAGAATCCATAATGCAAACTACCCCTAGACTATGTTTCTTGATGGATATGAAGATCAGCGGGAAGATGGGCGGTTTCTCTCAAAGTCGCCGACGAAGAAGAGCCCTAGCAACAAGCGAAAAAGGGAAAAAAGATAAAAAAACGCCCTAGACACATATTATACATAGACGAGTAAGTTCGTCATTCCATTTTTTCCGTCATCTCTATTTGCATTGTGATTTAAAATACAAGTAAATTTAGTACAAAATACCAAAATACATGGGGTAGTCTTCATTTTGAGCAAAGTACAAGTAGATATTCTATATTATCCCCTTTTTTTTATATGGACTCCATATCTATAATCCAAATTATTTAGTTTTTGTACTACTCAACTTCAGGATCTTAAAGCAGATTATCATAATTCTTCATAAATTATAAGTATTTTGTGAAAAAGTCACAATCATCAGATCTGATTTTCTACACTTCTGTGGACTCCCAAATCATTATTGGAACCATTTAGTATTATTGTGTTAATGGTAAATATCAAGACATTTAGTTTCATGTTTTAATTCTTTATGGGTTTTGAGTAATTTGTGAAACATTATAAAAAATAATAATAAAATCAAAACACATCTAAAACCATTGGATATACTCATTCACTCTTGTGAAAATAATGATTTTGACAAATAGATCGAGTAATGTCTCACATGTGTAAAAGCTCATTTTCCTATCACATGGATAAGAAGCAATGACCACAAGAGTAAGCTCTCTAAATGCTTGATTTTTCATTTCCCTCATTTCCTTAAAATGCAAAATAGATTTATATCTCCCAACACACTCATTACACAAACATGCCCTTGGAGAAGATCCCAAGTTGAAGGATTGAAACTCCACAATGGGACTCACTGTTGAAAATCCTTTGTTTGAAACCTACTTGACCATGAATTCATTCTTCGGTTAGAAATACCATTTTTATTATATTTGTTCCTTATTTGAAATTTCAGAGGAGAATATTTTTCAATAAATTGTTAATAATTCGCGCACAAGACATTTCGATTGGAATCTCCTATAAATTTGAGTTGTAAATTAGAACCCAAACCCAAAAAAAAAAAACACACTATAATCAAATTGGTTGTGTACAGTTCGCTTTGTTTAAATTGGTTAAATTGAGAACATTGAAACACCTGCTATGCTCATGTAACTTGATCTCGGTTAACCTAAATGAAATTATAACATAAATAAAATCAAAATACTAATTTAATACTTTGGCTTTTTATCTACTCAACTAGGGCAGCCGCCTTCTCCTATCTGCGTTCTCATTAGATCGCGTACACAAATCCTCCTTAAATGTCAATCTTAATACTTGGCCGAGTGGTCGGCACCCTGATTCATTTCTCTTCTGGAACTAAAGGTCCTGATATCGATCCCCGATTTTTTCCTCTTCAGGAACTGAAGGTTGAGTCCACTAGACAGATAAATCGTCCAAATTATGGCGTGTCTCATGCTAGATTTTTGAGTTCGATGCTAGTATGGGTTTATATTCTATGACGCAATTTAGTTGGCCAAGTTTCAACTGACTCAAATTTTGAGTAGTTGAGACCTTGAGTATGACTCCTTCAACTTGAGAATTCTCCAACATATTAGCTTTAATCAAAATATAACTCATGATTTTTGGGAAACCCACAATATCATAGGGATTTTTTTTTTCTAAAAAGGGTGAGAAAACCAACCCACATCCAATGCGGGTCAACTCAACTGGATCACATAACCCACATCCAACATGGGTCAATCTACCCAACTTGTAGATGTCTGGCTCAAACCCAATCCTTTTTTAGTGTTAACGTTTGATTTGAATTGGAATGACGATGTGTCGAGTGTAAACGGGGACCTACCCCGACTAGCTCCTATTGTGGGCAGGTTCTATAGTATATTTTTTCTCTTTAATTTGGGGCAGTTTTGTAAGTTTTGTTGTTCTATTCTACCCTACCCCATATATATATATATATATATATATATATATATATTGAAAAATTCTAAAAAATGCCCTACTTTAAAAATACCTTTTTGGCTGGCCCTTTTTTTTTGTTTTTTTTTTTTTTTTTGCGCCTTCATGAGGCCCATGTTGAGTCAATCTACCTTTTTCAAACACACTACCCCCATGAATGGTTATAAGTCCAAGTTTGACACTCATCCAACTTTTCCTCATCGTTGGATTGAAATCATGATAAAATGATGTCTTTAAACCATTAAATTTTAGGCTTATTGATTAAAAGGTCAGGATGATCTTATGGCTTTAAGATTTTGAATATAGGTAGGTCTCACATAAATCTTTTCATCTAATGGACTTCCATAATCATCATACATCTCAGTGGGCCCAACAAGAAAGGGCATTTTCTCCTAAAGTAACACTAGGGCACTGTGTAGCGCTCCCCATATCTATTCATCACTAAATGTATAAACGAAACTCATGTGGAGCACACGTGGCGATGTGCATTAACTTGAAGCACGCAAGAAGAGGAGGTGGGGTGTTTGGTCTCTACCACACTTTATTTCCATGCATACTATATGCTTAAAAAAATTCTAAACATCAAATTCGCCGGACTCCAACTCATATGGGGTGGGCTTGGTATTATAAACCAGTAACCTGTCGCAGGGTGGGTCAGGTTTGGATGAAATACACTTGAGATGGGGCGAATTTAGGCTTACCCCCAACTTATACCAAACCCGTCCTGTTGCCATCCCTACATTTGAATTTAGTTGTAGGCCAAATTAGTCTAGTCCGAGACCTGACTTTACCCCAAACTGCTTAATTAATTAATTGAGTTATTATCTAGGTCGACCTTAATTTAACCCATTTTATTACGGGTCAGGTTTGTCTAACCTGGAAAGACCCATATAAAATGTGGGCTGGATCACGTGGGTGAAGTACAGGTTGAATGGACTGTTTTAGACTTTTAGTCCCTCCCAAGTCCCAACCATATTGGCCCTGGTCCACTTCTATGTGGGCCCGAGAATCATGTGGGCCAACAGGTCAATGGTCCACCCTACATAAACCCGGTGGTTTCCTTGGGAAAAAAGAAAGAAACCCAAATACAAAACCGAAACCGAAACCAAAACCAAAAGCAGAACCTAATCGTTTCCTTCACTGCTCTGCAACTTCGTCATCTTCTTCATCTTCTTCCATTAATGGCTTCGAAGCAGCATGCCAACTGGTCTCCCTACGACAACAACGGAGGGTAGGAGAAGCCTAAAACCCCTTCAGATCTTCTTTCCGTCTCTAAACCCTAACATCGCGTTTCAATTTTCTTGCAGAACATGTGTGGCGATCGCGGGTTCCGATTACTGCGTCATTGCGGCCGACACCCGCATGTCGACAGGATACAGCATCCTCACTCGCGAGTACTCTAAGATCTGCAAGCTGTGAGCTTTTTCTCTCTCATCCAATCTCTTCTCTTCTCTTCTTCTCTTTTCATTAAACCTACCTGCCCCGGTTTGTGATTTTTAACAATGTTTGTGCTTTTGTCAGATTTTGATTTTCCTGCATTTGGGGATTGATGTATGCTTGTTGTTTTGGTTATGAGAGATTGTGGGGTTGTGATCGAACTAAAAAAATGGAAAAGGGGAGTTGTGGGTTGATTTAATAGAGTGTCTAATTCACGGTTAAATATGTGTTTGCATCTGACCCATGTCGATATTTTTGTGGAAATCATGTTTTTCGCTTGAAGGATTTGTTTGGATTCCCTGCAGTCAATTTTTCGTGTAAATCTAATTATATGTAATGGTCTTGACCTTTTAAAAAAAAAAAAATGATATCGATGATTTGTTTCACCAAACTAAGAAAGGGGATAAAAGAGTAGGATTGAGCCCATCAACAACAACAGACACAACCCTAACATCAAAACCCTAACACTGACTGCCCTACCTGACAAATTAAAGCTGTTATAAAAGTGTGGGGTGTAAATGGAGTTACTGCAATCAGTTTATGAAGATCGAATTCAGCCCAAAGTGTCCTTCATCTGTGGTGTCATGGAAACTGGAACCGGGGTGAGGAAGCATAGCATATTTCTGTTTTTTTCTTAATTCTCAAATCAGTATTTGTACAATGTTTTTGCTTGCGCCTAAATATAAAATCTTACTTTCTATGGGACATACAAACATGCCCAAAACTAAACTGTTAAATGTTTGCGGCTGCCAACACTGCATGGTTTCGGCATTTGCGCGCTTGACGAATGGTAGATATGAAAGACATTCTCAGGGACAAGGGCCTGTGGCAGAGTGGAAGTCGCTCACTATTGCAACATTAAGGTTGTGGGTTCAAATCACGTTATTCTTAGGTGGAGATTATTTTCCTTGAGCATACTCATGGGAGAATGGGGTACAGAGGAGGTAGTTAAAGTGGATTTGAAGGGCGTATAAACTGTTAGTCTTTCAGTCGCATTCAACAGCCACACTTATTTTGTATGATCGATATTGGCCATCATTTCAATGTTACTTGATGGTTTGACACCTCAGGATTGAACATGTTCCCCTCACATTTTCAAAACTGTGATCAGACAGTGAAACCTTATTTCTTTTTCTCTTGATTATATGTGAAGCTTTAGAAATGTGATGCTTTGGAGCATTACTAAGGCTAAGAGTGTTATGGATAAGAAATCATTATTTGAGGTCAATCAAGCTGGATAAATTTCAGGCTTCCTGATTTTTAACAACACTTTTCCTCTTACCACAATCATCATCATCATCAAAGCCTTTGTCCCAACTATATTGGGGTCGGCAACATTAATTCTGTTGCTCCATTCCGATGTCCTCTAAGCATGAAATGAAACATAAAAAATCTATTCAATGGTGATTGTGATATCTTAATTTTGATGGGAGGGCAATGAGAATTATTTGGGAGAAGGTGTTGGGAGATTATCAGAAACCATTAAGTTTGGTCATTGAATGTGTTTCAGGTCCTCTCTATAATTGATGGTTCTAATGAATGGAAGTTATGGCAGTTTTAGTGTGATGAAGAGAGATGACTAAAGGTCAATGAGTCTATGGTCAATCATAGTTTTTCCTCTCCTATTCAGTGGACTTCTACTAATTGTGGATACTCATTGAATGAGGTGAATGAATTGAGGAAATTGGTGCTATTCTGTGGAGCAAGGCTTCCCTTGAACTCATATTCCTCATAATTTAAACTTAGTACTAATCAGTGGCTAAAGAAGGTGTGGGGCATGTGGGGTTGATGTTTGACATATTGTTGCATATTGTTTTCTTTTGGCTTTTTTTTTTCTCTTAGTTGGTCTTATGGCGGTCCTTTTGAATATCAAAGTTACATTAAATCTAAAAAAAAAAGAATACTGGAGATGGAGAGAAGTAGATTCTAAGGTGCGTAGATAATCAAAGAGGACTGGAAGATAGTGGCATGGGTTGTTTGAAGTGATTAGGTTCACGGCTGAGGCAGTGCATAGAAATTTATTATTGGTGGCATTTTTTGAGGAATTGTTAACGTCTTAACCTATGCATTGGTACATCGAACCGTTGATCAAGATTGATATTTTTGAAAATATTGGCCGATTCAACCAATACTCTGCCTAACTGATTCACCATAAAATACCGATGCCGCGTGGGCCGATACGTACAAGTATTGGCTGGTATTTTAACCTTGGTTATGATTCCTTAGGGTCTTGGGACTTTTGTTGAACAGCCACAATGAAGAAAAATTCTCACTGTAACATGGATTTATGAAATTGGCTGGGTCTGAGTCGAATAGGCCTAGGTGACTTGGACTCAGCAAGTACCTAGTAGAGTCACCTCCCGAGTCATGTGGCCAAGCCCTATAGTTTTTGGGCCCTAAATGCACTTCGTCTTCTTCTTCTTCTTCTTCTTCTTTAATTTGAAAAGAGGCTTTTAGGAGCAATTTGCACTGATTATAGATTATCAAAACCACTTTATTTTTTTAACGATTGAAGCATTTGAAGATCCTTAGTACTCTTGATCCAACTGCTGAAATATGAATGTGGGTATCCACTACCTATAACAACTTAAGTTCATTACTTGTTTTTTTTTTTTTTTTTTTAATGGTAAATCATTACTGATAAATGAAACACAAATCTTTAGCTCTAGATTCATAGTTTTATCTTCTTTATTTTTTCGACTGAGCCGAGTCAACAACTTGAGGGAAATTGAGATACTCCCCGAGTCCTATTTTTAAAACCTTGCATTGTAGATCATATCCATGCTCTAACAGATTACAAAAATATTTCCGGCATTGTATTTCATGTGTAAGGAGGTGGATTCATTGATGAACATGTTTTCTGAAATTATGGAGTTTGTGATGAGTGACAATATAAGTTCAGAAGTATTGGGCAAAAAACTATTTTATCAAAAATGCCGAGGTTTTGCTAGAGATTGTAAGGCAGTCAGAGCTAATGAAGAATGACAAGTATTAAATTGAAAGAATGGTCCAAATCGATATTGATAATTTTACTGTAAAGAAAGATCATTGGACCTTGGTCATTTGAGTATGAGGGAGTGATGCAGTGCAGTTTGATAAGTACAAGAGATTCAAACAAGGCATGCGATGTGGCTTTAGGAGAAGGTTAGTGCCTTGTTCTGTTTTTTTGGGATCTTAATGGTGAAAAGGGGGTTTACAGAATGTAGTGAAGTGGGGTTCATCATCAAATCTCGGCCATGAAGTTTCTATTTTTCAATGAACAAAATTCCTGATATAGTATCTAATCGAATATTTCATTTTTATTATGTATGTGAAAAAAGTTGAGCTTTGCCTCATTGGATTCCACCTAAATGCATCTCTATCAAATTAATTTATTAGGTTTTGTGATGTGAGAGAATCTTGGAGAGGACAAGAGGCCATGACACAGCAGAAGGTGCTCACAATTGCAACCTTGAGGGTTGTGGGTTCAAGTCATGTTTACCAATCAACAATAAATAAATGAATAATACAAATAAAAATAAAAAACAACTTGGAGAACAGGTATAGGTGGGCTTGTAGGTCATAAGGCAACCTTTATTCGAAAATATTTAGGCTGTCTGCTGGATGAATCTTCTATTGAGTATTGAGGTTGAAGTTATGGAGATTTTCTTGTGACTTATGAAGTGTATATGGAGCTTATTAGGGTTAGTAGGTGCTATTCCAGAAGGGGATTCTTTTTATGTGTTATAGTAGACTTAGGCATATTAACCCTTCTCTAGCACATGGCAAATTTGGTATAGAAGACTCCTGTGTTTCAATATATAGCATGTGGTGGAAATTCTGAGGCAGATAGGTTGGTATGAGAGATTCTATTAGGTTTCCAGAACCTTGAGGGTTATGGGTTCAAGTCATGTTTACCAATCAACAATAAATAAATGAATGAATGAATAATACAAATAAAAATAAAAACAACTTGGAGAGCAGGTATAGGTGGGCTTGTAGGAGGCAACCTTTATTCGAAAATATTTGGGCTGTCTGCTGGTTGAATCTTCTATTGAGTATTGAGGTTGAAGTTATGGAGATTTTCTTGTGACTTATGAAGTGTATATGGAGCTTCTTATATGGGTTAGAAGGTGCTATTGTAGAAGGGGATTCTTTTTATGTGTTATAGGAGACGGGCATATTAACCCTTCTCTAGCACATGGAAAATTTGGTATAGAAATTTCATGTGTTTCAATATATAGCATGTGATGGAAATTCTGAGGTAGATAGGTTAATATGAGAGGTTCTAGCAGGTTTCTACATCTTATGTATCATCTGTACATTGATCTTTGTTAAAATCTTGATATTACCACTTAAAGAAATGAAGTAATTCTTTGGGGTTTCTGTATCGTATGTATTCTCTGTACATGATCTTTGTTAAAAGCGTGATGTTGCCATTTCAAGAAATTAAGTATGAAGTAAAAGAGAGACTACTAAAAAAAAGAGAGTATAAAATATAAAGTGAACAAGATAATTTACACTATCCAGAAAGGTGTGAAGGTGTCCTTGCTTCTCCCTTATTGTGATTTGCTTCTTTTATTCTAAATTTTAGTTGATTATGGAGGATGAATTTAACAACAATTAGCATACCCTAAATTCAATGTTGATACATGGGGCTCACATGTCTTTGGTTTTTAGCGCCAAACCCCTTTATCTTTCCTTTTTCTTATAGAATATTTTATTCCTTTGATTATACACGTGTTTTTTGCTCACTATTACAACCTGAGGCACTTTGTAATTCTTGCTTCCTTTGAGTGGCAATGAGGGATGATTGTTGAACTTCATTCTGCTGAGGTGGATGTCTGGAAGTAATGCAGTTATGTATATGTTCTTTCAGAGCAGATAAAAGTGTCATGGCCTCCTCCGGCTTCCAGGCTGATGTGAAAGCACTGCAAAAGAACTTGGCAGCTAGACATCTGGTGAGTGGTTTTTTTTTTTTTTTTTTGAATGGCGACACCTGGTAAGTGGTTAGGACTCAAAAGATATAATTTCACAATTGTGACATCTTTCATCAGACCTAATGTAGTTCATTGTGCTTTGTAATAAACCATATACTAACCCAAAAGCTTAAGCTTATAGGTGGAAGGCCCATATAGATATATTAAGATATGTCAAGCCTATTACTTAGGCGATGTGGGATGTGGGACTTCCCAACACTCCCCCTCATGTATAGGCGCAACAGATTTCATGGACGGGCTGTCATGTGGGCTACACAAGAACAATGGGATTGGAATCCACTCTGATACCATGTAATAAATCATATACCAACCCAAAAGCTTAAGCTTATAGGTGGAAGGCCCATATAGATATATTAGGACATGTCAAGCCTATTACTTAGGCGATGTGGGATGTGGGACTTCCCAACATGCTTGATATCATTAGATGTGTGTTCAGCTAATATATTTTTGTTCTATGATGCTGATATGCTGATACATGACTGGTGTAGGATTTTCTTTACTTGAGTGTAGGACAATAACATAACATTCTTTATTGGGGAAACCTTTACTGAGCCGGCGCTCCTAAACACCTGGTGGGGCTCACGTTATATGTGAGAAATGATATTATAGTTTCAAGTGTCAACACTACTACAAGTGCTAAAATCAGTTATGTATTGTGGATTCTTAAGATAGACTTTTGGATCAAAGCGGCCATGTATAATTGTAATTACCCAAATACCACATGAATCACAGTGTTGTACTGTCGGCACCCCAAGATAAATGTGAGATTACCAAGTGGCAAAGATCATAGTTATTAGAATCCTACTATTCGTATCCCGAATCTCGATTCTTATCCCGAATTTTAAGGAAAACGATTCGTATATGTAATGAATCCCATTTACAAATAAATCTTAGGATTCAGGTGTGAATCATACGATTCAACACTCGTTTCATTGAATCTTACGATTCAAGTGATTCGACTAAGCGAGAATGGCTATAGCCAATAAGCTAATACTAATAATCTTTTACCTTTTTTCTTTCTTTATTCTCTCTTTCTTTTATCGCTTGTATTTTCAAAAGGTTATTTAGTAGTTAACAAAACCTCGTAAGATTTTTTTATAGCTTTGATAAGGTTTTAAAGATGAATAAAAAATGTGCATTTAACTAAAGCATTCGATTGTAGGTATGGTGCTTGTTTATATCTTCTTCTTTTTTTAATCTATTTTGGTTTTTTTTTCTTCATGAACACTTTTTTAACTTTAAGAGATATCCTACCATGTAAGATTGATGGTTTGGATTTTATTTTATTTTATATTTTGATTTAAAGATAAGAAAAAATTTATATTGATACTTTAAACTTATTTAACTATTTACACAACATTTATTTCATATATGATGATAATAATAATAAT
This sequence comes from Umbellularia californica, assembly GCA_028538565.1. Classification (NCBI taxonomy): domain Eukaryota; kingdom Viridiplantae; phylum Streptophyta; class Magnoliopsida; order Laurales; family Lauraceae; genus Umbellularia; species Umbellularia californica. The sequence goes on from JAPQWN010000005.1 coordinate 70,307,214, forward strand.
AATAATAATAATAATATATGTCATGATGTTCTTGATATGATTATATGATAGACTTATTATATTTATACTACTATAAATGGAAAAACGGATGGTTATGAATAATTACTTTTGTCCTTTTCTTTTAATTTTTAATTATTTTTCATTTTTATTAGAAAAATAAAAAATCCTATGATTCATGATACGATTCGCGATTCGATTCATGGGTATGAACGATTTGCGATTCGATTCCAATTTTGAAAACTATGGCAAAGATCACTTACATCCAACAATGAATAAGAACCTGATCTGAGTGATATTTGGGCCAATGGCAATTAATTACCCCTTTTATTTTCATCAAAGCTTAAAGTACCCAAAGGAGGAAGCGCTCAAGAAGCAGAGTCAGTGGCTGAACTATGTAATCATCAACACCAACTACTTTGAGCATCCCCTTAGCACTTTTAAAATTTTAACACCCCTTGGTAAACTAAAAATGGAAAACTACTAAAACCCAGAATGGGTACAAATATAGTAAAGCTTGTGTAATACTTCCAATGAAAATGATAATTGTACGTAATGTGCTTGCCCATGCAAGTGTTCTCCTGATCTTTAATTTTCAGACTACTCCTAAGCTCTTGAAAGTGGTGGATCACAAACATGATTAGTTTTGGTATGTTTAGTGGTTCTCTAATCCATGGACAGCTCTGAAGTTTTTTCTTGTTCCAGACATGGTATATATACAGGGAAGAAATTTTCCCTGCTTTCAGTTTTTAACTCTTCTCAAAGCCTTGCCCCAACTATGATGGGGTTAACTATATGAATTATGTTTCTCCATTCGGATCTATCATGGGCAAAATCTTCGGATATGATGCACCTCAAATCTATTATTATTACTTCCATCCACGTCCTCTTCAGCCTACCCTTTCCCCTTGGTGGGCCATTAACCTGCATAAAAGAACTTTTCCTCACTAGCGCCATCGCTAGCTTGCATTAGGCATGTCCAAACCATATCAAATGTGTTTTTCTTATGTTATAACCTATTCATGTTGTCCCTAAATGTGCTCCTGAAAGTGCTCATTTATGATTTTATCTTGCCTAGTTTTACCACACATCCACAACAGCATTCTCATCTTTGTAACACTCATTTTGTGCAAGTGATACTTCTTGATTGGCCAACATTTTACTCCATAGGTCATAACTAGTCTAATTGTTGTACTGTAAAATTTTCCCTTCAATCCTATTGGTATGCATCAATCACAAAGCACTTTAGAAGCAAGTCTCCATTTCAACCATTCTGCTCTTAACATAAGTTCGACATTTTCCTCAATCTCTCCATTTTTACTGATTATCGAGCTAAGGTATTGAAATGAGTCTCTTTATGGCGTTTCTATTAGGAAGAAAAGAAGAAAAGATGCAATCAAACCACACATAGAAGACACAGATTTACGTGGTTCCCTCTATCTTGAGGTATGTCCATGGATCACACCGATTCCACTATTCTCAAAGGCAAAAGATGAGAATACAAGATACAACATCTCTGGCGGCTATGGTAGGGTTACATAATAGCAACGGGTAATGTTACGAAAATACCCCTATATGGACAGTGGACATGAATTAATAGTCTGACCCTGGTGAAATCAGGCTCCACGCATAACAGCCTCTTGGGCGTCAATTCTTACCCTAGTTTCAACTCTTTGTACATCTCCATTGAAGTTGAAATCTATTTTTCTGTCTTTGACTTATTTTGAGGCCTATGAATTCTAAAGCCTCTCATCATCTCTTTAAGTCGTTGTACATCTCTCGATTCAGTTTTAACTCTAATTTAATAGTAGAATATATCACTTGTGTTAAAGTGGGTTGATTCAAGTGAACTACCTAATAGCTAAGAACCTTTCAGAGTAGAGACTTTGAAACCTTTGTATATGTATTAGTCAGCAATGACAATATCTACTGGTCTTTTGATGGAGTTCCACATGGAGCGGGATCCACAGACTCTTGAAGGAAACTTAATTTATCTCATTCTCTCATGCCATAGATCTTAATGGATGCAGGTCAGCCTGTATAACTTGTCCTTATAAATTGTTTGTTTTCCTTTAGTCCATATGCGGAAGTTTCAGTTTGTAATGTTGGAAAGTCAAAGAAAAGTTCATGTAGGTAAAATAAAATAATATTTATGTTTTACCATTAGACATGTTACATCGTCTAGATTGATAAGCATGCAGTTTCCATATATACTGCTTCAGAGACTTTCTTTAAACTGAAGCTGGAATGTTGGAACTCGGTTTTAGAAGTATTTAAGGCCTTAAATTTTGATATATGGTGGCACCAGTTTTCTCTATATGATTGTTACTTCAGTTTCAGAAGTTTATGATCCATAGCTTTTTTTATCATTAGTTAGCTGCTTTGAATTACTTTCTTCTCACTTTGGCTTCATCCACTGTTATGTTGAGAGATCCTCAGTTACTCAACCAAACTGCACATAAATTGACAAGGGCCCACAGCATAGTTAAAAGGTGCTCATTCCTCAACCATGCTGTTTGAGGTTGAAGTCATGTTACCTATCCAAAAGAAAAGGAACTACTCATCTATGTTGTGAACAATAGTAGCACATATGGTTAATTGTTGAAAAAATATGCAATTTAGAAGACCAACACATACAGTTATTGATGGTGTTCTGTTGTCATTTTTGTGGTTTGTGAGCAGATCTATCAGCACCAGCACAACAAGCAAATGAGCTGTCCTGCTATGGCCCAGCTTCTATCCAACACCCTTTACTATAAACGTTTCTTCCCATATTATGCTTTCAATGTCCTTGGTGGCCTTGATAGTGAAGGTAAGGCTGTTCGCTAGGGGTGAAATTTAATCTGCATGCATTACTCTGGTTCAGGTATCTGGTTCATTTCAATCAAATCATGTGTGGCATGAATGCAAGATCCTATGGTTAGATAATTCATCTGCTGGGTCATTATGCTATGGCTGGACCACTGGTCTCAAGTCTAGATAGGATAATAGTGCCCATCTAGTTAGTGGACCTATTTTCCTTGTTTCAAATTATCTAACCATTGAAAGTTTTCTCCCGTGACTCATGCATCTTACCACATAGGAGGTATGCCATATAGGTGAATTCCTTAATTTGAGTTATTTCCTCAAGTGAGAGAGTGGGAGTTTAAAGTTGGAGTTATAAACTGGATCTCAAGATGTAAAGAAGCTTCCCTTAACTTCCCTCTCAATTTCTTTCTGGTTTTTCAGGAAAGGGTTGTGTCTTTACATATGATGCAGTTGGGTCATACGAGAGAGTTGGATACAGTGCCCAAGGTTCTGGCTCCACACTCATCATGCCTGTCTTGGACAACCAACTGAAATCGCCTAGCCCTCTTCTTTTACCCGCGAAGGTAGAGTGTGATTTTTCTTTCTGCTGTCTCTGTTTCCTCTATATTTTCTTGGCTTTAACTTAAAACTCAAAATATGGATATACAGGATGCGGTGACTCCATTATCAGAAACGGAAGCAGTTGATTTGGTGAAAGACGTTTTTGCCTCTGCAACAGAAAGGGATATCTACACTGTGAGTATGACAGATCTAGTATTCTTCAGTAGGCTAGGCTACAAAATGCATTTTTACTACTGAAAAATATGTGGCCATTCATCCACCTCATGCTCGTGGCCTATGGCATGCTAATCTGACTCTATACAATTGTGAGACCCACATTGATGGAGAATAGATCAAAGCTTCTCTGATCATACAAAATTTTTGCCGCCCAGTTTGCGTGATCATATGTATGGTTAGAGAACAGCCGGGAGTGAAATGCCATAGACGAAAGTGGACAGTTAAGATCATCTTGATCAGCATGATTTTTGGGTGGCATCTGGATTTGTGTGCATGTATGCAGACTTGCCATGTGTATGGAAGTTGCTTCATTTGGACATATAGGCAATGCATTCAGTAGCCCGGTCGCCTTACATTTTAGCAAATAACAGATTGCATCCAAGCTATTAATAAAAGCCTATAGCAACTTTTAATATTCTGTGGATATTATGTAGGGAGATAGCGTGGAAATCGTCATTGTTAATGCCGGGGGCATTCGGCGTGAGTATACAGATCTCAGGAAAGATTAATTGCTGCTTTGCTAAGGCTGAATCCAGGACCAACACATGAGAAGTGGTGGTGCAGTTTCATGGTGGATCTTTTGGTATTTCCAAGAACATCATGTACTGATTTTTAGTTACTTTAGGGGATGATGGCAAACAATTTCTCTGTTTTTTTTTTTAATATATTTTTCTTTTCTATTTCTATGAGAATGTTGGCTTGAGTGCCTATTTGACATATTTGTGTTATTGTATGAACAATATACATTCAGATGCCTTACCTTTTAAGGGATTTAGTGTGTCTTGAAGCACACTTTGTTTAATTGTTAGGGGAAAGCCATATATAGTTAGGTTCATGCCTTTTGTAAGATGCTGCAAATTTTAGAGACAATTGCCAAGAGGGGCATTACTGAATGCTGTGGAAACAAGCATTGGGTTGCATTATTTCTGGCCTCTAGGAAGGACTCAAAGTCACACTCTCTTCGCGTGCGTGTGTGGGGGCATTTGGTGTTGCTAACCAGCTGTGCTAAGGTGGAGACATCTCTGGCTTCTCATTTGTATGGCCACCAATGTCAGAGAAACGTTGCAATATTAGGCCTTTTTTTATATAGAATATGAGATTATTATGGTAGAATATCCTGTATGTTAGGAGATAATTTGATTGGATTTGATCTTATAAATAAGGAAAACTCTTGGATTGAAATCATGATAAAATGATGCCTCTAAACTATTATAACTTAAGGCCATGGATCAAAAGGTTATGATGATCTTATGAACTCAAGATTTTGCATATAGGTAGGTTTCATATTGATCTTTCCATCCAATAGAGTTTCATAATCATCTTGCATCCCAGTGAGCCGAACTAGAAGGCGCGTTTCCTCCTTAAAAAACGCGTAGGTGTTGTATAGTGCTAACCTTTAAATAAAGAAGCATAGTATTGGAATTAATTATATTAGCCTTGCATTTTCCTCTCGGAATACTCTATAAATGGCTATGTCATTCAGTCAATTTTTAAAAATTTAGTCTTTTAAGCTTTTCATGATATGAGAGTTTTTTAAATTATTATTAGTAATATGACTCTAATCCACAATCTCAAAGTTGCAATAGTGAGTACCGTTTATTGTGCCATGGGGATCATGTCATGACATCCTTGATGCTATGGCAATTATCATACTTTTTTGTAATAACCTGGGGTATCTCTCGCCCAGCCTAAGAGCATTTGGCCCTGAGTCTAAAGGACACTCGATTTTGGACGGCCGGGAATAAATTCTAAGGAGCACATACAAACCCTCATATCCATATGCATTAGATAAAACTACGGGACGTGCCCAACGAAGGGAGGTGTCGAACACAAGTTATCTCCGATTCTTGAGCTTCCACTTATTGGTTGCAATTACCATATTCTTTCTACTCCTATCCGTTATCTCTTTCCTGTTCTTCCTTCTTATTTCTCCCCTTACTTTTTTTCTACACAACTTTCTTAATATGAGGGGCTATTTGTCTCGCATATGTAAATGACATTTGTAAATTTGTTATGTATGCAAATGATACACATGTGAAAATCATTTCATTGTTTGCCAATATCACCATTTTCATAAATGTGAGTGTGAGCATCCAACAATTCTAGATGTATTTGAATTTTTATAAATTTATCAAAACTCATGAAGAATTAAGATAAAAGTTTTTCACCTTTTAGGCCATTTTAGGAAATATAAAAGAATGACCAAGTTACATCATGAATTAGCGGCCCACAAAAGTGCAGAAATGATTTGGGTTTCTTCACAAATTTCTCAAAATTCATGAAAAATTAAGATAAGAAGTTTGACATTGTAGCCGCTTCTAGACATATAACGGAGAGAAATGGTTCGGATAATAAATTAGGGGCTCAGAAGAATCACCGTTGATTGCACAATACCATCATGGCTTTCACATTTGGGGTTATGAAATGGTTTCACACCCATGGGGCTGTGAAAAAAAAATTGTGAAAAGGGATTCATTTTTCACTTTGATTTATGCACCACATTTGTAAATTACTGCATAAAAACGGGACACATAAGTAATCATTATGCGTGTGAATCATTAAAATGTGTAAATAAGAGCAAATAAATGACATAGGAATATTCGACTGAAATAATCTTATATTCTTTATTATTTTTCCATTGCACCATGCTATAGATGCACACCATTAAATAGGAAAACATAGTTAAATGCAGTGTAGAGAGGGAAAAAAAAAATACATGTTTGAAGTGGGATGTATATTTTTCTGATACATCATGATGTGAATGATGGTATCAGGCCTCCGAGAAATTAATACTGCATTGAATGGAAACTTCATTTCACTGGGTGGCCTACAAGTTGAGGCAAACCAATTTTGGCAGGATCACCGACTGAAAATGGTGCAATGTGGGCAGATCACTGCTGCAGGACATGGGTTTATTGGGGCCCACCCAACCAGTTTGTTGTCCAACCAATATCATAGGGCTCAAAAACTGACTCCACCCATGTGGGGAAAACCTGTCGGTCCTATTGCATTAATTTTTTTATTGCTATGTTGACTGCTACGTTATTGGAAAGAACACTTTACATGTGGTGGTGATTTTATGATGGTTTATCCATGAGATATAATAAATTAATGTATCTGAATGAACCTTTGGGGTCACTTTGCAGTGGTTCCAAGAAAAAAGAAAACTCACTAGTGTTGTTTATTTTTAAGAATTTAAAATTAGAGAGAGTGTTGGCCTTTCTATTTTTTCCTTTTTCCTGGTTTGGAGTACAAGTGAGGACTGATTTTATCAATTTGAAGACTCAGACCCAGTGATCGATCTTTAAACATGTGTGTGATACTAAAGTGCGAACACACTCCTTCTTCTCCTGCATTGCTGTAAATATTTGGTTACGTAGTAAGGTAATTGCCATGCATCTTATAGATTATTACTCCAAGAGGTCCAACTCTGAGTTAGATGTGAAATGGTTTGGTGGGGAGTAACACTAATAATTGTGTATGACTTCTTACTTTTTATAGACCTTGTATCAACCCTTTCACGGCAAATAAAGAAACAGTGATGATCCAAGCTGAAAATGTCATGTCATCTAGTTACTTTTCTGATTGGACGGTGGAGAGTATGGACAAACACAATTGGATGCCAAGCATGTGCTACCGTGACTTCACTGCCACAAATCATCCATCTAATTCATGCAAGGGCTTGGGGTAAGGAAACCCTACAAGAACAAGATGAAATCCAAGATAATTTCCCTTTTCACGGCCTATGGTTGTCTGCCAAGATTTTAGAAGGCATTTGTTTTGTGTAATGCTGACGTGCATTTTCTCTTGTGCTGCACCACTTTTCTACCGTTTTATGTAGGAAATAGTGCGGCCCCATGCCATGGGTTCTACATCATATCAAACAAGACTGATACTATAATTTCACTTAATTTAAGACTTGATTTATTCCCACAAATAAGGGTTCCAATGATATTAGTGGATGTGGGTTTCTTGGTGAAGAAATTTTTATTAAACACGAGAGGCGAAGAGATCTTCAAAGCTTTACAATCACTGGAACACATAAATATCCGGCCGTGTGTCAGAGTCTCTGCATCCAAATCCATAGTATGTATGGATCATCTCTATCCAAGAAAGAATGCCTAAACAGACGGTTTCTATCCTTGATTTATTGCCTCACCAAACTATAACGAAGAAAGTGTCAGATTGTCTCCTTTCATTTCCACTAAAAGAGGCATTACACAAACCCCTCCTTAGGACTTCAATTCAAGGGCATGCAATTTCTCCATATTTTAAAAAGCTCAAGCACTATCTACTAACCAGAAAGCTACAATTTGGAGTATTTTCATGACAGAAGTGACTTTTCAGAAAATTAATTTGAAGAGTTTTAGTGACAAAAGGGAAATTTAAAAAAAAATATGGAAATTGCAAAAAACTATGGTTTCGAAAGTTTACTTATCAAACAAATAATCTCAAATGCTTCATAGATGATTACTGACAGTACTATCAGAAACTCTGAACATATAGAACTTCAATCAGGAATTTCTCCAAACAAATAGACTCTTTAGTGTCTCCTTTTCAAGTTTCAGATGTACTAGCAAAACATAAGCACGGGCAATATGAATCATAATATAAAGATTATAAATGATTTTGAAAATTTTATGATATTTAAAGTATTTATTTTCCTTGTGAATAGTATTGCCCTATCTACCTTTAACTTATATATTATTAAAGAAATCTTTCAAAGCAAAGTTATGGTAGTACAAGCAGTAATAAGCAATGCAATCATATGTTGTATTCCCAACCATCTCATGAGTTCCCCATTTATTTTTAAAATAAATAAAAACTAACATGACCAACACCAATTACAGGGTGGGTTTCGCGTCACAAACCACAAACCCATTACGGTTGGGAATGGAAAAAGAAATTGGTAATCGGATACACCAACTTTCCATTCTGTCAAAATTAATTGAAGTCAATCCAATCTCTAGGTCCTTGTTAGGAGATAAGTGTATGTTGTTAGGAAATTAAGACAAAATATATTGCTCAAGAAGAGAAGATAGGGAGCTTAGACACCAAAAGAGTCATGAAAGATGATCTTAGAGTTCTTAAAGATGTTGAAAACTTGAAAAATGAATTCACGTTTTCCGTAATCGTATCCCCTCATAGCATGATAGGGAAGATAAATTAGCTAGACGGTGGGGCGGTGAAAGGGATTGAAATGAAAAAGTAGAGATTTAAAACTTTTAGTAACCGCCCATATAAAGTAAATTGAAATCAAATTGCGATCAAAATTAAGGAGCATTACCACTTGAAACAATGATTTATTTACATTGGTACATAGTTTAGGAATCAATGCATCTTTAATGGCCTACATAGTAAGATAGCTACCGATTTACAAAAGGTTATGAAGTAATCTATGCACGAAGTGCTATTTGGGAATTAATACAGATATTATACTATCATTGTAGTAGCTGATCAATCTTATCTTTGCAGTTAACAAATGAGATATGAAGATGATAGAGATGACTGAAAGTCGGTTATATATAAGCCCTTGGACAAGTCCAACCTACTCTCACCAAACTCTACTCATGTATGAAGATCCAACCCATGATGATCATGCTCGATCCAATAATATTGATCTAGCCCATCAAATCCAAGACAACATAGCATCAATCGTCCAATATAAATGGTAGGAGCAAGAACAAATCCCCTCATATTTTTTCGGCCGACTTGGATATTGAGAAACAAAAGGAAAGGAAATCCTATGATTACGACCAATCTATCCCACCAGTCAAAACCGATGGTATTCTATTTGTTCTCCATCTTGAAAGCTTTCGAATATCCTGGAGATAAATCCTGTGATCATCTTATATCATAAAGTCAAACGTGCTGGTTTTTTTGAATGTTTGCTATGTTTTAAAATTGGTAAAATTTAGACTAGAGATCATGGAGAATTTTGAGAATGGTTTCATGGGTCTACATTTCTTTTTCTTTCTTTGGTTGGAATGGGTCTACATTTCTTGGGGGACAGCTTTTAAGAAATAGCATATCCAACAACTAAAATGTATCAAGGAGAAACTACAACGGAGTGCTGTAACAGTGTCACAAATTGAACTAACAACACAAAACAAAATGCTGGTTTGTTCATACATGAAAATTTAAAGCAACACTAACAACCTTTAAATCAAATCCCATTACTACAAAATTGTTTGATAGGAAAAAAAAAAAAAAGGAAAGAGCAAAAAAAAAAAAAAACACTACTCACTGCATATAAAAAGCAAAATTCCAAAACGTGATCAAAACTGAAAATATTCCATAAAAAATTTATAATTAGAAATTATGGAGGCAGGCCTTCCTTTTCTCCAACACTTGAAAAGACCCTTTCAAAATCTTTAGTTGCATCTTTTTTTTTTCCTTAGCACTTGTTTTAGCTTCAAACTCAAATAGTTGTAGAGGAAACAACTTTTGAACCAAGATCTGTCTCATCACCCACACCACATGCGCAAATTCAAACCTTTAGGAGAGCCCAGATTCTAAGAGATAAAAAAATTTAAATAGAAGAAACCGTAGAAGTGCAGAGAGAGATGTGTTTTTGGATAGGTAGAGGAGAAATGGTAGAAGTGCATTTGTTTTGGTGAATAGAAGTGTCAATAAACAAAGGAATAAGAAGAGATGAGGGATCACGCACATAATGAGGGGAGAAGTTACAAAATGCACACGTTACAAAAAGGAAGAGGAAAGTAGTTACTATAGTTTGCGAAAACTGTTGGAGAGGATTTTTTAAGGGGAAATAATAGGTGGGATTGGATTTAAGACACATTAAAATCAAATTGAATGTAGAAAGAGAAGAGGACGTGGGGGGAGAGTGGAGTCAAAAAAATCAAGAGTCAAAATCAATTGAACAAATGCGGACTGATTTCTCAATTGGAATCGGCCGCTTTCATATATAATAATTGTTTAATTGATCCAACTTGTTGACCAACACAGGCTCCCATTGAATTCATATTAATTAGACAGCTCACAATAATGTAGATATCATTTACTGATGTATTAAATTTGAAAGTTGAAGGGTAATTTGTGTAACACCCTTCTAACAGAAAAGATGCAGTTTGATGCACAGTATTTCAATGAAGAAAAATAGTAAAAAAATAAATCTATTTTTATGATGTGGGAAATATTATGCTAGAAGATAGATAATGGGGTGAATCTTGAAGTCAATTATATTCACACAAAGTGACAAACTACAAGTTCATAAGATAACGTTACACTGACTTGCTGTTTTTCCATGAAAACTATAGGGTAAGTTTGTGTAACAAGAGAATCATGTGATAAAGAGGAAAATAGTTTTTTTTTTTTTTTTTCATTTCATCTACACCTTTTTGTTCAAAAAGAAAAAAAAGAAGAAAAGAAAGAAAATTCAATTCTTTTAGATAAAGAGAATCTCGATTTCCTATGAGAGGGGTGGGAATGCATGATTCTTAGTTTTATGAAAACGAAAAAAGTTCACAAAGTGCAGAATTCTCTCCAAATCTAATCACCTTAGGTAGCGTTTGGTTCGCTGTAATGAAGGTCGGAATGGAATGATCATTCTAACGGAATGATCATTATAGCGTTTGGTTCGCACAAAAGTGGCGGAATGACCATTACCTCCGGAATCACCATTCCTTTAAGTAAATGAATGATCATTCTACTGGGAAGGCAGAGGAATGACCATTCAATTCCTTTATGTTTTTTGGTTGAGACCGAAATGCCCTAGACAAGGGTATTTTATAATAATATAATAATATAATATTTATAATAATATAATAATTTATATTATTAATAATATAATAATTTATATTATTAATAATATAATAATGATTTTTAATATTATAATATAATATTATAATAGAATTATTTTTAATATTTTTAATAATATAATTATTATGTTAAATATAATTATAATATTTATATAATTATAAATATAACAATTTATAATTATAATTATTTAAATATTAATAAATTATAATATTTATAAATAATATATTATATAATAATATAATTATGAATTTATATTATTTATTAATATAATTATAATAATAATTAATATAATAATATTATTAATATATTATATACAAATATTATTAATAATATTTATTAATATTGTATTAATGTATATATTATTAATATAATTAATATTAATATTAACAAGGCCATTCCATTCCAGAATTCTAACAAGGGTATTTTGGTCAGTTTTATGTAAATTTTATTCCATTCCGGACATCATTCCAGTATACCAAACGCAAGAACATGAATCTAGAGTTTTATTACTGGATTGATTTCTCAGGGTACCAAACACTGGAATGGAAATGACTATTCCTGCCTCATTCCATTCCAAACTCATTCCGCTCTCCATTCCATTCCTGTTTAAAACCATTCCAGCGAACCAAACGCTACCTTAATGTCATATTTTCTTATCCAAACTTATTCAGTGTTGCACCTCTCATGTTTATCATGCATCTAAGCATGCCTTCTGCTAAAGATACTCTAGCGGCTTTTAAACCACTTTTTATTTAGAAATATTCTCAAAATATAAACAATAGTTAAAAACTATGATTGTGTTTATTCCTTTTATATTACTCAAATATTTAGCTTCCTAAAACTCAAGTCTAATATCATTTAAGTGGGAGGTGGGGATCTGGATCCCCCGTCATGTCTCTCACTGGCTTTCCCTATAACAGATGCGTAGAACTCCACTATTAGGCCACATGATGATAATCCAGCCTGTTCATCTTGAATCTCAATTCTTATCCCTTCCAAAGGCATATCCTTGAACTTCACTTCAATAGGAATTCTCCCACCATTAGAGTCTTGCATATGGCTGATTTTATAATCAGCAGAATCTCATGAATTACTAATTAAATAGCTTAATCCCATTATCAGTCATGTGCACAAATCTAACGGCGGGATGAACTCCAATTGTAGTGAAATTTGAGGATCCTTCATGGGAGGGGAGTAGATTCAAAATGAATGGCCCAAAATATCATCATGTGGGCCTACGTTGGAGTCTGAAGCATCTGTTATGGGCAAGCGGGTAAGAGATGCGACATGGATCCAGACTCATTTAAGTGGACCTATAGTCTGGCTACCTTGTTCACCTCCCTAATACATCAATCACCGTGCACTTCCGTCTCATTATAATTGTGGGGCTGCAATAGTAGTTCGTACTGAAAATCGTGGGCGCGCATGCCACGGGTCCCAAGTCAAATCAAGCATGATTATAGCCAGAAGAGAAATTAGCATCTCACTTTAATCAAACGATCCTTGATCTGTACCCACATATAAGACTCCTAACAAGATTAGAAAGGATGTGAATTTCTGTGAAGAAGTATGTCTCTTTAGGACTGATCGTTCTGAGATATATAGGAGCCCTACTATTGGTATCCTAGCATTCTACATTATCCCTAAGAAAAGGTAGAGGCGAAGAGATCCGCGAAGCTTCCCATTCACAAGAACACATTCGTAGCTCTCCAACCACGTATTGGAGTTTCTCACATCTAATTCCATCAGCTTGGACATTGGATGCGGCTGTAGAAACCGCAAGAGCACACACTGTTAATATGGTCCAACGGCCATGCATTCATGATAACCCAATAATAGAGATCTCGAGTGAGGTAAGTGGAGATTTAGGATGGAGACCATCTATTAAAAATCTTAATGGCTCAATGCCAATGTTCGGTTTTTTTTTTTAACATAAATATATTTAATTTAACTTCAATAGGAGTTGGATTTATTGTAAAATTAAATATATATATCCATAGAAATTATTAATCATAAGTTTTATTTTATAGCAGGACCCAACTAATAGCAATACTAGGAATTTAGATTTCCAGTAGGTAGTTCCCAATCTAGAATTTCACTCCTCTCATTGACTCATCAAGTGAATGATTCGGACCCAGCGAACGAATTCTCGATTGGTTCCCCCATCACCCTAAATCAATTATAGACTGTCCACCTTGATGACACTCATAAGTCATATCAGATATTTCAAAAGGATCAATCGGAGGTGTAAACAAGTAAAATTCAATATCCCGACTGTGAGCCCCATCCTCTAGGTACGCTTTTTTTTTTTTGGCTATCGGAAGATTCCCAGCTTTTGGGTTGGACTAATCTCTCCGGGCCCAGAGGGAAGTCGGGTAAACTCCCCTGGAGCTCTGTGGCCCAGAGGGATTGTAACGGTTACCTGAGCTACCCCTCGGGGTTGCCTCTCTCCCTTTAAATAAATGTCTATCAATTATATATATTTTTATAACTTAGATAAGTTTAAAAAATTTGTTATTATATAAGTTTAAAATTTTTGTTATTTGATAATTAGAGTGGAACCAACTTCTGTTGGGTTATAATTGGAAAAAGTACATGAATGGAGAGAACTCATTTTGAATGGGTTAGATTTTCAATAAATGGATCATGAGGTAGACTTCAGTCTCTGAACTAACAGCAACCGCAAGTGAGACAGATTTAGAGCTGTTTGATTTTATTTGATTTTACTTTTCTTAATTAGCTGAATGATGGATTTTTATTATTGAGAAAGACCAGGAGTTTACATCGTATCCAGCCCTTCAAAAAACACACGCACGACCTCACTCCATTTGAATGGCTCAGATTTTTAAAAAACAAATAGGCTCTTTAGTGTCTCCCTTTCAAGTGTCAGAAGTATTGTTTAATTAATCCAACTTGTTGACCTACACAGGCTCCCTTTGAATTCACATTAATCCAACTTGTTGACCTACACAGGCTCCCATTGTTTAATTAGACAGCTCACAGTAATGTAGATATCATTTATTGATGCATTAAATTTGAAAGTTAAAGGGTAATTTGTGTAACACCCTTCTGACAGAAAAGATGCAGTTTGATGCACAGTATTTCAATGAAGAAAAATAGTAAAAAAATAACTATATTTTTATGATGTGGGAAATATTATGATAGAAGATAGCTAATGGGGTGAATCTTGAAATCAATTATATTCACACAAAGTGACAAACTACAAGTTCATAAGATAACGTTACACCGACTTGCTGTTGTTCCATGAAAACTATTGTAACAAGAGAATCATGCAATAAAGAGGAAAATCGCTTTTTTTTTTCGTCTACACCTTTTTGTGCAAAAAAAAAAAAAAAGAAAAGAAAGAAAATTCAATTCTTTTAGATAAAGAGAATCTCGATTTCCTATGAGAGGGATGGGAATGCATGATTCTTAGTTCTACGAAAACGAAAAGAGTTTACAAAGTGCAGAATCCTCTCCATATCTAATCACATTAATGTCATATTTTCTTGTCCAAACTTATTCAGGGTTGCACCTCTCCTGTTTATCATCCATCTAAGCATGCCTTTTACTAAAGATACTCTAGCTGCTTTTAAACCACTTTTTATTCAGAAATATTCTCAAAATATAAACAATAGTTAAAAACTATGATTGTGTTTATTCCTTTTATATTACTCAAATATTTAGCTTCCTAAAACTCAGTCTAATATCATTTAAGTGGGAGTTGGGGATCTGGATCCCCCGTCATGTCTTTCACTGGCTTTCCCTATAACAGATGCGTAGAACTCCATTATTAGGCCACATGATGATAATCCAAACCGTCCATCTTAAATCTCAATTCTCATCCCTTCCAATGGCATATCCTCATACTTCACTTCAATAGGAATTCTCCCACCATTAGATTCTTGCATATGGCTGATTTTATAATTAGTAGAATCTCATGAATTACTAATCAAATAGCTTAATCCCATTATCAGTCATGTGCACAAATATAACGGTGGGATGAACTCCAATTGTCGTGAAGTTTGAGGGTCCTTCATGGGAGGGGAGTAGATTCAAAATGAACGGCCCAAAATATCATCATGTGGGCCTACCTTGGAGTTTGAAGCATCTATTATGGGCAAGCGGGTAAGAGATGTGACACAGATCCAGACTCATTTAAGTGGACCCATAGTCCGGCCACCTTGTTCAGCTCTCTAATACATCAATCACTGTGCACTTCCATCTCATTATAATTGCGGGCCTCAGTAGTAGCTCGTGTTGAAAATCATGTGGCCCGCATGCCACGGGTCCCAAGTCAAATCAAGTATGATTATAACCGAAAGAGAAATTAGTATCTCACTTTAATCAAAAGATCCTTGATCTGTACCCACGGATAAGACTCCTAACAAGATTAGAATGGATGTGAATTTCTGGGAAGAAGTCTTCAATAAGTATGACTCTTTAGGACTAATCGTTTTAAGATATATGGGAGCCCTTGTATTGGTATCCTAGCATTCTATACTATTCATAAGAAAAGGTAGAGGCAAAGAGATCCGCGAAGCTTGCCATTAGCAAGAATGCATTCTAAGCTCCAGCCACGTATTGGAGTTTCTCACATCTAATTCCATCAGCTTGGACATTGGATGCAGCCATAGAAACCGCAAGAGCACACACTATCAATATGGTCCAATGGCCATCCATTCATGATAACCTAATAATGGAGATCTCGAGTGAGGTAAGTGGAGATTTAGGATGGAGCCCATCTATTGAAAATCTTAACGGCTCAATGCCAATGTTCATTTTTTTTAACGTAAATCTATTAAATTTAACTTTAATAGGAGTTAGATTTATTGTAAAATTAAATATATATATCCATAGATATTATAAATCATAAGTTTTATTTCACAGCAGGACCAACTAATAGCAATATCCAGTAGGTAGTTCCCAATCAAGAATTTCACTCATCTCATTAATTGACTCATCAAGTGAATGACTCGGACCCGGCGAACGAATTCTCGATTGGTTCCCCTGTCACCCTACATCAATTATAGACTGTCCACCTTGATGACACTCATAAGTCATATCAGATATTTAAAAGAAAAAAAGGATCAATCGGAGGTGTAAACAAGTAAAATGCAATATCCGGACTGTGAGCCCGATCCTTTAGGTATGCCTTTTTTTTTTTTTTTTTTTCTATCGGTGGGTTCTCAATCTTTTAGACTGGGCTAATCCCTTCGAGCCCAGAGGGAAGCTGGGTAAATTCCCTTTGTAGCCCCTGTGTGGTAGTGCAGTTTCGAACCACAACTTCCCGATGCAAACCGTGGTCCGTGGTCCAAAGGGATTGTAAGGGTTACCTAATGCAAATTTAGACCCTTCAAAATGGCTTGGCCTCTATCCCATATTTTTTGATTTTTTTTAACCAAGGGTATCCTAGCCCTTTGGGCCAAAATAATCCATACGACATAGGGGAGCCAGGTAAATCCCCTATGGCTCCAATATGGTTGTGCAGTGTCAAACCCTCAACATCTGAGTGCAAATTGTATCCTATGCCAACTGAGCTACACTCGGGGTTGCCTCTCTCCCCTTTAAATAAATGTCTCTCAATTTTATATATATATATATATAGGGAGGCGGTCCTGTAAGGACCGTCCTTACGGTTTACAGTGCGGACCGCCTATTGGGGCCCACTGTGAGACCCCCACTGGTCATGGGACTAAGGGGGATTGAAAGATCCAAGTGCGGTCAATTTATATATCAAATTTGAAGTCAATCTAATACCTCTAACCCCTTCATCCATGGCTCACAAGTTTAACAGCTTTATATCAAAGAAGAAAAAATTGACCTTCAATCCAACAGTCAAATTCATCCGAATCCATGCAAATGAGTGGGACCAACTTCTCCTGGGTTAAAATCGGAAAAAGTACATGAATAGAGAGAACTCATTTTGAATGGTTTAGATTTTTAATAAATGGATCATGAGTAGACTTTAGTCTCTGAACTAACAGCAACCGCAAGTGAGACAGATTTAGAGCTGTTTGATTTTTTTTATATTTTACTTTCCTTAGCTGAATGATGGATTTTTATTATTGAGAAAGGCCAGGAGTTTACATCGTATCCAGCCCTTCAAAATACACACGCACGACCTCACTCCATTTGAATGGCCCAGATTTTCAATAAATGGGTCATGAAGTAGTCCTGGGTGGTGCTTGCATAGCTGCCGTCTATACAATCACCCTCCTCCAAAAATTGGAGTGAGTGCCCCTCCTCTTCTTTACAAGTCAGGATCCTCTACTGCAGCTATTATATGGGAATCATGGAAAATATTACAGACTCCTTCATGTTGGCCATATAAAGATACTTTATACAGTTAAAAATGAATGTAATCCTGATCTCCAGTGATGTACTCTCAAAATTCAACTTCAAAATGAGTGGGTCCCACCCAGGGGCGGACCTACATATGAATGACTTGGGGCTACCGCCCATGTCGATTTTCAAACTCCCCGAGATTTGAATCGGTCATGACCTGTCCGCATATAAATAATAAATAATTGCCCCACATCTGAGCATTGTGATTGCCTCATGTCACAAAATCTTGGTGAAAATACGGATCTTCTCTTCCGAGCAAAAAATTAGCCCCACCCAACTAAGAGTCCCGGATCCGCCACTGGTACCACCGTACGATTGATCACGTGAAGGAAATGCCTATTAAAATGGTCAAAATGCCAAGTCAGTGTCCCATCACACTTCTACACTATGCTTAATTGGTCGGTGGGACCCACTTCTTTTAAAACGAAATCTTCTATTGCATGGCAGGTTGTGAGTGGTGACGTGGCGGATCATGAATGGCCACTCATAGTTGCGGTGGGGTTTTCCCTCACCTGATCCTGACTTTATATATTATGGGACATGGGATCACAGACATCTCTCCTGCTCTCTTTTCTTGCCAGTTGCCGCCACCACCACCTATGTCCGGCTACTAATTTCCTTCCTTTCCATCTCCCTCCCTCTCTCCTCTTCAATGCTTCCATTCCAGACCATGCACGAGGCCGAGCTAGCCCTCGGGCGGACTCTAACGTCCGCCGAGAGGCTCTGGTTCCGCTACTCCGCGCAAATGCCAGACTTCCTTCTCTACTCCCACAACACCTTCTTCCTCTTCCTCTTCTTCTCCCTCGCCCCTCTCCCTCTAACTCTCATGGAACACATAAACCCTAAACCCCTCCAAAAGTACAAACTCCAGCCCAAGGTTCATCTCTCACCACAAACCTTCTTCAAATGCTACAAAGACGTCATCAAAGTCTTCATCCTCGCAGTTGGACCTCTCCAACTCTTCTCTTACCCTGCTATCAAGGTAAGACTCTCTACAGAATTATGTGAATTCCACTCTCTGGGGTCTTTGAATTTTTTTTTTTTTTTTTTTTGATACTAAGGGTATACGCTGACCCCCCTTTTATCGGGTAAGGCTTTAAGAAATTCGAAAGCAGGACCTCTAGTTTAAAACTGGACTTCCTAACCACACAAACATTTTAAGTGTGGATAATATTTTTGTGGATTAACGTACTGTCACTTGCATGCCAGTGCATGGATTGGAGGAATCAGTTTTGAATATATTTTGATCTCTGATTGATCTTTTGTGGATGAATGGTTGATTGGATTGTTGCAGTGGATCGGGATCAGGACGGGATTGCCCCTGCCATCAGGATGGGAGGTGTTATTGCAGCTGGTGGTGTATGTATTGGTGGAGGATTATGGGCATTACTGGATCCACCGCCTCCTGCACTGCCGGTGGGGGTACGAGAAGATCCACCGGGTCCACCATGAGTTCACGGCGCCGATCGGGTTTGCGGCGCCATATGCGCATTGGGCGGAGGTGCTGATCCTCGGGCTCCCGTCGTTCGTTGGGCCGGTGCTGGTCCCTGGGCACATGATCACATTCTGGCTCTGGATGGTCCTAAGGCAGATGGAGGCCATCGAGACGCACAGTGGGTATGTTATCTGTTGATCCATTGCTGATTGATCTATTTTGGCTGCAATATTGGTCATTGGCTTTATGGCAAGTAGAAGTTGTTTGATTGATTTCTTTGTTCCTTCTATGCGTTTTGAGCAATCAGATGTTGTTTGAATGAGGTGTTACATCAGAGCATAGTTACCAGCTAGTTCACAGTTCAAATGACTCGGTTGGCAATTCATAATGATGTGAAAATTGGAATTCAACAGACCAGGTTCATTTGATTTGCTTCTGGATTCATCTAATAAGAGTTTGAGTTCGAGAAGTTTGATGAACCAATTCATCAAGGCCTACATCTAAACTCCAAAGTCCAAACCACTCAAGATGGCTATTCTTCTTTAAATTTACTTTAGGCCAAATTTTACTTTAATCAGAGTTGGACCTAGTTATTCATGTGTAAAACAAATGGAGGATTAAAATAAAAACCAAACTAAAATCCCATGTTTTTACTGTTGATTGATTTTAAAATGGAAATCAACTATGATTGGAGTTAGATATGGACTAGTGTTAAATTAATGCATAGGGATGCTATGCTTTTGAGAAACTTGGAGCTTTAGGTAAACCACACTTTAAGGACTCAGCTTAGAGAACCTTATGAGAATAGTTCGCAAATCAAATTATAATTGTTTGGAAGGAACTATTTGTAGTTTGAAGGCCTGATTATGTTATAAGTTGGGTAATTTGTGTTACTCTCACTGCAGCAAGCAACTGTCAACACTGGTTTGGACTCTGGATTGAATCAAAACAAGTCACTATTATGCTTGGAAATTCCCTTAGTACTGATGATTTGGCTATTTTTTACTGCGTTGTCAGATTGTGGTATATTATGCCAACTTGGTTAGACAAATGTTTTTTTATGAATTTCTTCAGTGCTTATATTTTAATAGACTTATAGTTTTTTTTTCAACTTTCACACCCACTCACACACTTTGTCGAAGTCCTGACCATCAGTGCTACAACCGAGGATCGAACCCACGTATTGTTAGACTGAATTTCATATGAAATTATCACACGGTTTGGATACTCATAAAAATCTTGATCTTGGATGTATCTAAGATTGTTACATATGTTGGTTCATTAGATATCTCATTGCCATTTGAAACCTCACTCCTTGAGGATTCTTTTCATTTTCTTAGAAGAAGGCAAGCGACTGTCATCTTTTTCCCGATGTGGTTCATAGGAGAAGTGTAATAAATATTCCGAAAAACTTCTACAAGTAATCTATACGCTAACTCTTTTCTTTTCTTCTCTTTTTTTGAAAAAAAAAGGAAAGAAAAAGAATAAGTTCATTAGACGTTATGCGAAAAAAAGAAAAGAAAAAGAATAAATTCATTAGATGTTATGCGAAAAAAAAAGAACAGAAGAAGAATAAATTCATTAGATGTTATGCCCATGTCAAACTAACAACTTTATTATTTTGGGGTAATCGACCAAGGCGCGTAAATCAGTTTTCTTTCTTTTTTTGCAGGGACTTCTTGTACACACAAATAGGATGTGTTTGGCAAGAACACCGTACTTCTATAATGATACGCCTAGCATACCAATATCTGTACTTGATACTCCATCTAGGAAATAGTTTCAACTCATCCTACTTTATTAAGTCCATTTTTTCTGTAACGCCCCACCCCATACTCATATATGATATTGTCCGCTTTGGCCCACGGGCCTCATGGTTTTGTTTTTGGTGGGCCTCAACGCACCAAAAGGCCTCATGCAAATAAGGGTATGAGTTCTATATATAACTCTATTCACTTTCCTATCTATAGTCGATATGGGACTATGGGGTGGATTGTGATGCCCTTGAGTCCCACATCGACTATAGAAAGGAAAGTGAATGAGGTTATATGTAGAGCTTACACACTTACCTTACATGAAGTATTTTGATGGGTTGAAGCCCATCAGAAGCAAAACCGCGAAAACCATGGGCCAAAGCGGACAATATCATGTATGAGTATGGGATGGGGCATTACAATTTCATAGAGCTCTATTATCACTTTTACTTCTCAACATAAATAAGATCTCAGAAAAGATTACAAGTAGTGACAACTTCATTAATTTTAGATATGTATTGTAGGTGAAAAGTAATACTATGTATCTTTTTTTAAAAGGAAATTGAATACTTTACCATTAACATAGAAGATTTAAAAAGAAATATGAAGTTTATGTTAAGGACAGGAGTCGTATCCATATCCATGTCTTCGATTTTGGAAACTTCAAAGCTGTTGGAAGTAGGTGGGCCCTCTTAATGGGTTTTCAAAACTTTTGACCCACTTAATGTGAGGATCAAACACCCAAAAGGCCAAAATCCAATCCCAAAATCTAAAACTCTAGTCTCATGCATTAAGATCAAAGATCTATCAAGAAAACAGATCAAGAAAAGTCAAAATAAATAAGTTGTAAATCTATACCTTAAGAGCTTGGTTGCTGTCAAATTGAGAACTTTGATTTATTGATTCCACAAAAACCCTTTTCGCAAATTAGATCTCCTTAGCCTTGGTGTTATTCCATGCGCTAACCCTCTTGTTAGAGAACTTCTTAAAAGAGAATGGTGGGATCTCAAATAAGAAGAAAACTCTAGGCACTCCAGAATGAAACTAGAGGAGAGAAAGAGGAGTGGGCGTCCAATACTGGGCGTGGATTACCTTGAACATCCACCCTAGCCCCCTCTTATTTATAGGTTTGGTAAACCTCCTCTTGGTTTAACTTTAAAAGCCTCACTTCTATTCTTAGTATATGTTATACTCCTATTTTCCTTAAGAGTTCCAATAGGATTAGTAACCATCTCTTCTTAAGGCTAGCATGGGAACCACTAGGAATTCTTTAGAAACTGGCTCCACCTGAAAATCTGGACCCTACATCTCATATAAACTCCGGACTCACAGTTAATTGTAAATAACTCTACTAGATAAATGTAATTGCACTCCAGTCTTAAGAATATTTACAAAAAGAACCTAATCTTCCTAATTTCTGTAAATAGGCCCCTCCATTAATTATATCCATGGATCTATTAGAGTTAATCTGTCCCACCAAATTAGATTCATATATTATTATCCTTGTAACCCAATTAATGACAGTAATCATTAGTACATTCAATTCATTTTTAATTGAGATGGGTGCGCACTTACCAATGATAAACTCAATTAATTGGCGTAAGGGGATATTTCTCTCTTAGAGGATAGATTCCATCTTGAAAAGTATATGTTCTCACAGTCTAATTTAGGGCTGTTAAAATGCCACACGACCCATTAATACGACACAAACCCACATGATATTAACGGGTTCGGGTTGGCTCTTCATGGGTTTGGGTCGTTAACGGGTCGTGTACGAATTAAACCAGTACCCCTTAACAACCCGCTTAACCCATTAAAATTTTTTAGTCCTTAAGTGTGGCTGGAATTAATTTATATTCATGAAGAAGAAATTGAAATTTATTGTTTTATAGAGGGGTTTTAGGTGAGATCCACTTGAGATCCTCACTTATAGTTTCGAGTGGCTTATATATTTTTCTCCTTATATATTTTTGTATGGATTTTCTTTTAATTTTCGAAATGACTTAATTACTTAATAGGTTAACGAGTTAGGTCGTGTAACCCGTTAAATTAACGGGTCGTGTTCGGATTGGATTTTTTTACCCGTTAGTTAACGGGTCGTGCATGGGTTGAGGTGATTTTAACCCGAATTCGTTAACTTGTAACCCGAATTCATTAACACGACACGATTGACAGCCCTAGTCTTCCTACCACATACTTAAGATACTGAGGTATTGACCTACAGTTGGCTCACTCATTAGTATCTCAAAGTAAATGCATAGTAGAAACTTGAGTCCATTAATCCCTTAAGATTGAGAGCCTATTGTATGGAAATTACGAGAGCAATCCTTTAATCATAGACAGGTTTGGATAAGGTGCTACTCATAGTCTTTCAGTACATCCAATATACTAGCACAACAATCTAGAGTCTTAAACTTTGATGATTCAGATAAGTCAAACTATCACACTGTAATTGCAGTGCTACAACATTTTCATATGAGATGCCCAGTCTCATCACTGGTTGTGAAAAATACTTCAAGTATAAGATTTGTGATCCATGTCTCCTGTATGTGAATCTCATTCACACACATGAATTACATTTAATATACTTGTAGGTTCCGATTCATCTCATGAGCTATCATGTCATTTTGCTTTAGTTATTGTGGAATCATATAAATACCATTCATCAGATGAATAAAGCATGAAATTATAAATCAATTAAGGAATAAATCAATTTATTCATATCATCCACTGGATGGAGGACATATAATCTAACAAAAGCCATATTCTCAATCCCTATATCTTTGATGGGCGACAAATATAAAATCCAAAGCTTAAGCTGATCGGTGAAAGGCCTCTTACTCAGGCGATGTGGGATGTGGGACTTCCCAACATTCCCCCTCACGTGATTAGTCTAGTGTTTTAATCAACTGAGACCCATGGACTTCGCTCGACCACAATTATGATCGCTCAGGAGCAAGGGTGGACATTAACCTCAACAATCCCTCCCTCAACAGCACTCCCGCCGCGACTCTTGCTGTGAACTCGCAAAACGCATGTCCCGTGACTCGAACACTCGACCTACCAAACTTTGATACCGTTTGTAAGATCTTACACCCCATTGAGTTACCACTTATCCCAAAACCAATTGGTGATAGGAAATGGCACAACAATAGTTTTATGGTGAGGGTGAGGGCTCGACCACAATTATGACCGCTCAGGAGCGAGGGTGGATGTTGACCTCAACAATCTTCAGGGAGAGACTCATCGGTTGAACCATGTGGGATTCCCCTTCAGCAGAAGAGCTTGAAATTCCCATCTCAAGTCACTTCAAAGAACTATTAATCCGAAAAATACATGTTGGTAAGCTTTACAGTGAGTTCCACTTTCTATATGGGAGAAATAGAGAAACCAAGTTTGGGTTTATAATAGTTAAACATATCCATACTGTGTTTAGGACTCATATTTGACCAGATAGATGGGGTAAGGCTTAAGTGATGACGTTGATGATGATGATAATGATGTGTGCAAGAGGTGACTGACGATGACATAAATTCTATATTGGACCCTACTGTATCCATCAAATTAAATGGGTTCGAATTTCTTCTAAGCCCCTTTATCACTTGGTAATGACTCGTCTACTAGTAAGAAATCCAGGAGCATGCTTGCTCATCCATTGGTTGATTACATCTTTTGTTACTTAGTTTTAGCAGGTATTTCAAATTTTTTTATATTTAGTTTAGGTTAGTTGATCAGAAGAGCATTTTACAAACTTGTAAAGGTATTTTAAAGATTTTATACATTGTCCAAGGACTTGCCATTAAAAAAAAAATATGAGGACGCATCAAATTAGCAAAATCATTCGTATTTGATGTGAGATCCAAATCTGCATGGGTAATATCTTGAGGCAAGACCAAGTCAAATGATCATATGAGCCAAGAAAAGGGAATCAGTAGGGATAAAGGTGGAGTGCTTCGGTTAGCATCATGAGGCTTTGTCTAAGTCCCACATCCAAAATATCCAAGTCTTGGCCCTGGGCTAAATATGTGCGACCTGACCTTAACTCCACATGGGTCTTTTAAGATTGTACAACAAGATTGGGTTGGAGTCCATGAGCCAAAGCAGACGATATCATGTGGATAGTTAGCTTGGAATGTTACCTTTTGATATAAAGTGAGCCCTATGTACTGTCCATGTTCTTTTATTCTTCTGAATAATTGTATTTGGTTTACTTCATGTTGTAGTTTAGGTGTTGATGTAGACCAGCAATTACCGGAATCTCCCTAAACACGGTGCTAGTTCTTTCTTGTACATTGTAGGCATGTGCATGTGAGTTATTGCATGTGTTTGGACTTTGCATATGCATGTTCATCAAGTTTTGTGTTGTAACCTTAATTATGGTACTCTAAAAAATTGTATGTAAGTCTTATATGCACACTATTGTATTAGTTTTAACTAGATAAATTGACCCAATTGCCACTCTCAAGATTTAATGAGTTCATGGAGAGTTAATAAAATTGTTGCCATTCAAAATAATCGTTAAATTGAATTAATCTTGCACATAAGGAGCTAATAAGAACCTTATGGCAAGTTTGGCAATATGATTAGTGACCATCTTATACTATGACTCTCTAAGTTAATGAAGTGAAGCATCATTTTACATTAAATTGGATAATGCTGTGAAAACAACCTAAAATACCGTCAGGTGATTATTTTAGTGTTTAACCTCAAGAGATAGTTCATTTGGCCTAGATCCACGGTTTGCACTCGGAAGTTGTAGGCTTGAAACCGCACTACCACACTGGGGCTACGGGGGAGTTAACCCGGCTTCCCTATGGGCTTGGAGGGATTAGTCCAGCCCAAAGGACTGGGCACCCTCTAATAGCAAAAAAAAAAAAAAAAGATTACTCTAGTGCAGTTTGTCTACTTCACTAGACACTGTTCAGCCACAATGGCCCCAGTTTAGCCAAAGTTTCATGGATATATCCCACCACATGCACCATTGCTATCTCTGTAGTAATACCATAAATTTTAACTATTCACTTGTGAGCTTATATATGCAAAAATCCCGTTGCCTTCACTGAATGAATCCTATTCCTTCTAGCTTAGTCAACCTTGGGAACTTGTTACTAATATGCTATCATTTTACAGGTATGACTTCTCTCATAGTCCCACAAAGTATATTCCATTTTATGGAGGCGCAGAGTACCATGACTACCATCACTATGTTGGAGGACAAAGCCAAAGCAACTTTGCTTCTGTATTTACCTATTGTGATTACATATATGGAACTGACAAGGTGTGTTAATATCTTTCTTGGCAATGCCATTAGCTATGTGCTTAAATGCAATTGGAGGTATAAATATAACGTGGACTTTCTTTTTCAATCATCGCAGGGCTATAGATACCAAAAGCAGCACCTCAAAAAGGTGGTTCTATCTCTTTTTGTTACTTATTTTTAATACAATGTGTGTAATTGCATTTCTTAAGCTTTGACTCTTGATTGTGTTCAGCTGAGAGAGCAATGGCGTAGAGGTGAAGAAAACAGAGAAACATATCATAGTTCAGGCGAAGACCAAAAAATCAAGTGACAGATATATTTAGACCCAACTTCCAAACTTCCTCTTTTGGGGTAAAAGTTCATCATGC
The DNA here is from genome assembly GCA_028538565.1 of Umbellularia californica. Lineage (NCBI taxonomy): Eukaryota > Viridiplantae > Streptophyta > Magnoliopsida > Laurales > Lauraceae > Umbellularia > Umbellularia californica. Next base: position 70,333,743 of record JAPQWN010000005.1, read on the forward strand.
TGCGTATGAATCTTTATAGTTAACTTGCAAAGTTTATGTCATCTGTTTCTTCGCTAATCACTTGTAGAAATTCGCGGTTGCTATGTGGTTTATCATTGCAAATCTTTTAGGAAACTCTGTAATTAAACTTGTGGACAAACAGGATTGACAGGTATATGTTGGGAAGTCTCATATCCCACATCGCCCAAGTCCTAAGTTTGGATAGGATTTCATATACATGTTTGGGCCTACCTATCAGGTTAAGCTTTTAGGCTGGTACGTGATTTCTTATATGGTATCAGAACGGGCCCACGTGGCATGCCCAAACCAATAGACCACTTGCATATTCCTATTTAGAATGAAATAACTTGTAGGCTTTGTTTCTTTAATGGGATTTCTGCGTGAATTCCGGGACATGATGTGACATGTTGTCCCCTTGAATTTCTAAATTCCATGTTTCTTTACTAGTATTTCTAAATTCCAGCCACATGAAAGTTTTTTTTTTTTTTGATCTTTAAGAATCCAGGAATTCCACTTCCTTTGCATTTTGGTGGAATTCCTGGATGCTCAAAGCCCAAAGGAGCATCCAAGAATTCCACTATGTCTGGAAATTCAGGAATTCTCCAAATAGGAATTCTTGGAATTCCAGCAACGAAACAGGACTATAGTTTGAAAGATCAAGCCGCCCAGAAATCTACCCTTTTTTCACAGGCATGGAAGGGATGTTGGCAGAGGGGAATGATGTGGTTAAACTATGTTAGAAAGGGGGAATGATGTGGTTAAACAGTTTTCGCCTTTGTTTTGGTGCTTTTATTTAGCAAAATGGAGCCTAGCTTTTTAAAAGTCTCACACGTTCAAATTATGATCCCCTCCATGAGCTGGCCACTAGCGCATTGCGCATTTTCATGGAACTAATAAACACCAAGATGTTAAAGTTTCAAATCTTACATCCTAATATATTTTTAAAAATATGCAAAACATGCAAAACCAATCTAGTCATATTATTTTGAATTTTTATCCTTTTGTGAGCCCTCAATTCATTATCCAAATCGTCCATCATTCTAATAGAATGATAAACCCCAAGGTGTAAACTTCATATCTAAGATTCTTATAGATTTTGAAATGCATATGAAATAGACAAAAATCATGTAATCTCACTTTCTAGTTGTTTTGTACTCTTCAGTCTCCACACGTTCGTTATTTGAATTGTTCAGCATTCTCAAGGAGTTGATAAACTCCAAGTGTAATCTTTTATATCTTAAGTCGTAATTTATTTTAAAAAAGTATAATATAAATCATAAATAGTCTAATTCCACTTTTTTCCGGCACTTTTGTGAGCGCCCAATTCATGATTTGAATCATTCAATGTGTACGGGAACACTATGTCTCTCATAAAATAAAAACTAACTACAAAAGATGTTAACAGTTAACACAAACAAGGATAGGGCTGGTGTCACATACCAGACTCGAGAATCCCCTGATTAGAGTGGTTTTCAAGGTGTGACGGGTACTCCCGTGAACTCGCACCTGTTTTGGACCAAGTCCGAATTCACGAAGGAGAAAATTCCACATTTCACGTGTGAGGATTACTTATTGTCACTTGTCAATGAACATTTAATTATGGAAGCATATACAATATCAATATCCAAGCTTGTGCGGTCCATTAAATTCCCATAATTCAACTTACAAAATCATTACTCAAGACTAATAATATAAATCCCTTAATGCATTGTACAATAGTACTCTAATGATAGAAACTACTAGATGATTTATCTTAAATGGAAACATGATTCTAATACAAATGCAATCATAACCAAACACATGTAACCATAATCTAGTGCATGATGAAATATCTAATCCAAAACCATGTTTACCACTCTTGTATGTTCTCCGATAGATAAACTAATCAATAATCTTACTAATCGAATCTCTAATCTGGAAAGCTATCAATTAGTCTCTTTGGTAGCTTGAATTCCTGTGACACTAAGTGTAGCACCATGAATACAACGATTCAACAATATATATATGAGCAATTAAGATCCAACACATGTTATTATAATTTCAAATTTAAAGACAAATAAATTAAATAGACCAAATAAATGTCAACCAGGCACATTGTGTATTATGAATAAATCATGCTTTATCGAATCATAAATCGAATACTTACTTTTTTTAGTTGGCTACTACATTTGCTCATCCTCTCCGATAAAGAGCGAATCTAGTTGGGATGCCACCAGTGACCTGGCCAAAGGTTCTCCTAGCTACCCGGTTCTAGAGTTCCAGTGTTTTAGACGACATACTGTAGTAGTATTGAATAACTGAATCAAGTTGTAACCCCGTCAGGTATCACAAGGTCGAAGCTAAGTAGTGCCGAACCATTCGAATCGAATAATAATAAACTAGAGTAATACTTCACGAATCGAATCACTTCTAATCGAAGCCACTTATTTTCATTTCATAGTCTCGAATAATTTCTAATCAAATCAAATCGCATACTTACTCCATTCGAATAACACATCAATGAATGATAATATTTTTAAGACAATTGTACTACAATTTATGGAATAATATGAATAATGCAATATAATAATTATTTGAACATTTGAGAGCAATAATGAATTAATCCAATATGCAAATGTAAATAAATTAACAAAATCAATAATATTTACTAGCCAATCCTAATATACCCGCCGTCTTTAACTGTCCATTTCGATGTAGTTTTAAATAATTCGATGTACGTGCTACAATTTGTTGGTGTCACTTTGTATGTGTGCGTGATACATCGAAATTCCTAAACCAACACCCATGGTGAAGTGCTACACGAACGAATAGGTTATCTCTTTTAAGAAAAAAGACAGGCCTGGTTCATTGACCCACATTTTCACTTCCTCTCCCAACCTTCGATCATGAGGATATATGGATTGTTAGATTTTATGTACCAAGATCTTTCCAACGATATGTGGAATTCCAAAATCCAACGTGCGGATAAAAAGTTAAGGCAGTTCGAAAATCTGCCTAAATTCAGTTAAGTGTCTGCCAAGAGTTCGAACTCTCAGAATGAGGGTTCAAACGTTCAAGTGCAGGTTGTTCCAGGCCAAAAATAAGAGAAGCCAAGAGTTCGAACCCTCAGCGTTCAAGTGCAGGTTGTTCCAAGCCAAAAATAAGAGAAGCCAAGAGTTTGAACCCTCAACGTTCAAGTGCAGATTTTTTTGGACACAACCTGTAAAGTTCTGTTTTGCATTGCTTCTTAACTCCCTTTTTTCCCCACCTTTCCTACTCATTTGCAGGTCTTTCTAAAGACCATTTTAACAATGATTTGAGCCTCCAATGCTCTTTATATAAAATACATTCCATAATCTCACCTCCCATTCAACTTCCATTAACACATCAAATAAAAACCCACTTTACAATTCAAACTAATCAATTACACATGCTGAATTTACAATAAAGAAGTCATATAATCAATCAATGAATAATTAACGTGCATAAGTCCAATTGCTCATTACTTGCCTCTTTTTTGTGTTTTCCATTACTAATCTTCTCTTGGACTTAGTTCATCCAAAATCCCCAAAATCCTAACTCATAATAACTCCTACAATGATTAATGCAATAGATGAGGCTAATTAATATGCATGTAATAAAATTGGATCCCTACAGTAATAAATAAGTAAAATGAAGCATTAGTTTGAGGCTTTCTTACTGACGAAGAGGATGATGATGAGAGGGATAAAGTTGGAGTTCTCTAAACTCACATGCAAAGCTCAAGAAACATCCTATAATGGTGAATGCAAGGAATGAAAAGGAATTAACATGCATGCAAGCTATAATTGACTTCAAATCACTATTCCTAATCAAAGAAAATACCTTAGAGAGAAGAGGCTTGCCTAGAAATGGGTGTGGAGATGAGGGTCATGAAGAGGGCTTGGAGAAGATGAATTCCAATGGAGTGAATGACTTTGAAATGGGAAAAGATGTGGTGAAAGATGATGACTAGAGATTTCCCACATGCAATTCTCCTAAAGCTTGTTGGTGAATGAGAATGAAGAGATGGAGGTAAGAAGAAGAGGATAAAGAACCCTCAGTTGAAACAAAGAAGAAGAAGGAAATAGGAATCGGTGCTTGGTTTATAAAAGGGGAGTTTTGTTTTAGTTGCATGCAAGCCCAAGAGTTTAACTGAAATTTGGGAAAAGGGCTTTTGATGGAAATGGGTTTGGGCCATGGGTCAAGTTGGCTCAACTAGTATAGGTCCAAACATGGGATTTGATGTAGGGAAAATGCTTGATGTAATGCATATGAAAGCCTACTAATTATAGAAATACACACTAGATTAAAATTATTGAAAGGTCATAGCTATATCTAACTTCGATCAAGCCCATTAATCTATTTAATCCATCACAAAGGTCATCCAAAACATTCATTAAGTACCTAATCAAGATTAATTAGGCACTAAACCTACTAAAGCGGGGTCGGGGTCTAATAGCTGGACTGCAAGATCTCATTCAAAAAGTATTCTAAGAAGATTACTCCATTTACCTACTATGACATTCAGCAAGACTAGGATTGAAGGATGATTGACCCATATGGCAACCATACATGTAGGCCTTACATGTAGGTGAGAGACTATTTGAATATAGTCTGAAGAACTTTTACCTCCAAGAAAAATGCTTCATGTCCCATCTTCATAAAAACATAGATCAATGGAATTTGAGTAAAATACTAAACTATTCATCTTTTGATATAAGATTTTGAGAAATAGGAATGAAACATTACCTTTAACAAGAACGAATATTTTAGATAACAAATTGGATTCATGTTGAATAATATATTACAAATGTTACTCCTACGAGTTGTGTTAGGAGTTTGGAGTTCTGCGAACCATTTTAAAAATTGGTTTGATATAGGTTATATATATTTTGATTTTAGTTGTTTTAGTTAGATTATTGAGATTTTCTAAACTTCATAAATACATTGTTTTATTTTTATTTTTTTTATAACAATACATTGTTTTATTTTGGGCCTGGACACATGTAATTTTGACCTTTTCTTTATTCATTCTTATTTTAATAATTTTAAATTATTTCTTAAAAATATTCATTTTAAAATTAATTTGTAGTTTATGTAAGGTAGCTTAACGTTTTCTCAGTTTGAATAAATTTTATTATGTATAATTTAAAAAATGATAAATGACATATCTACAACTCAAGGTATTTCTACAAAAAAAAAAAAAAAAAAGAAACAAAAAACCAATGTATTGATTTTGCATGGTTTATTTTCCATAGTACTTTCTTCAATTTCCTATATTGATATATATATATATATATATATTGATATGGAATATGTCTCGTCTTTCTTCAACTTAAACTTTTTTCATTTATTTTTTTTATCTAAACAGATATATCTGATATTTCTTATAATAATAACACATTTTAAAATTTTAAATAATATAATTATTTACATGTTTTTTTTTAAATCGAATTTAACCGATTTCACTTTTTAGAGGTGTACTAATTAAGAAATAAGATAGCAACTATTTCAACCTATACATTTATTTTCTCTTTTATTTTACCAAAAAATTACACGAAAAATCAGAAACTTGGAAGTTTGTAAATTAAAATATCATTTCTAGTTTATACAACTTTGCAACACTTTTATTTTCTTTTTAAAATTAATTTTAGAAATATATAATTTAAATAATGATAAATACCATATTTATTTATTTGTTCTAATTTCATTTTATTTCTAATAATGTTATAATGAAAGTCATAAATTCTAATATTACATATATTTACTAAGCTTGGCTACTGTTCAATATAAATGCAAACAAGTTGGTTCCAGGTTGGAATCATACTAGACTCGAAACCTACTTTCCTGATTTCGAACTTGATTCTAACAAAAGGACTAGGTTCAGTTCCAAATTCCGTTTTAATATTCCTTTTGTTATCTTTACTTAAAATTAGAATATCATTCAATTCATAAACTCGAAATAAATACTATTTATGTGTCGAATTTTAGGTCTACGGGTAAGAAATTGTATGGATCTAAAAGCGAGTCTATTCTACAATCAAAACTTTAAATTATAAACTAAATCTAGACCCATTTATGAGTCAAGATCAAAAAACACTAAAATGATTTTTGATTCATGGAAAAACTTATGAGTCAAATGATAAAATAATCAGAGGGATGAATCAGCTGGTTCGGACTTAGGAGTGAACCTTGGCTGATGTGACAACTATTATAACTCTTCCCGTAGGAAAAATCACTGTACACCTATCACTCCTTTGACACCACAAATTCCGTCCCGTTTATTATCACACGCGCGACCAACGGCCAAGATTGATCGGATCCCTCGAAAAGCCCTCTTCTGCACAGCGATTGCCCCACCCCTTCTTTCACTTTTCTGCAGCCATTTCTCTTTGCCCTCCGAATCCTCCCCTATCTTCCCTCCCTTTTCCACCCTTTCTTCCCAAAACCCTAACCCTAACCCTAACCCTAAGCAGAGAAGCAGAGCCATGCCTCCCCGAAGGAAGGGCCCTGCATCGGCAAAGAAGGCCAAAGGCCCCTCTCCAAGAACCAGACGCGCGTCTCGGACGGCCGCCGCAGAGGAGAACGCGCCTCCCGAGCCTGAGGTCCCGACAGTCATCGCCGAGGAGAACGCGCCTCCCGAGCCAGAGGTTCCTGCGTTGGCCTTCGAGGAGAACGCTCCGCCCGAGCCTGAGGTTCGGACTGATCCCCCCGAGGAGAACGCTGCTCCCGAGCCTGGCGTTCTGACAGTCGCCGCCGAGGAGAACGCTGCGACCGAGCCTGAGGTTCCGACGGATGCCCCAGAGGAGAACGCGGCACCCGAGGCTGAGGTTCGTATGGATTCCCCCGAGCCGGAGTTTCCGTCCGAAGCCCCCGAGACTGAGGCTCCTGTGGTCCCCGTTGAGGAGGTGAAAGCTCTCGAGCCGGTTGAGGAGAAGCTGGTTCCCGAGCCTGAGGCTCAGACGAGCTCGGTGAAGGGGGAGGAAGATTCGAAAGCAGAAGTCTTTGTCAGCGATGTGAAGGAGGACGAGGGAATGGAGGATGTGATAGTTGAGGAAGTGAAGGTTTCGGAATCAGAGGAATTAACCGAGTTGAAAGATGGTGATTTGGAAGCTGTGGAATCAGCCATGGGTGGAGTGATGAACGAAGAGGATGAACTACCTACTGATGGAGTGAGTGAAGGTGATAATGATATGCAGATGGATCAAGAGCAAGGTACAATTTTTATTTATTAGTATTATTATGTTCATGACCCATTAACAGTTAGTTAGTATTTTCTTCTGTTGTTGAGGACATAAAATGCTTCTTGAGTTACTTGCAGTGTGATATGGGATGAGTAAGTTTTCCTGTTCTGTAAATGGGTTACTAAAATTTGAGGGGTGGACGGTGGAAGGCGCTCACTATTGCAACCATGAGGTTGTGGTTTGAAATCATGTTTGTTACTAATAGAAAGAGAAGACAAAAATTGAGGGTTTTGTTGCAGAGGAAGGCTGGATATAGGCTTTCTGCCTTATCACATGTAACCTATCATTATTGGAAGCCTTGTTGCATGTTTTCTGGACTGGATTATCACATGTAACACCATCACTAACTAAGAATAAGTCTTCTACCAAAAGAAAAAAACCACTAAGGTTAAGTCCTTATCTTCTCACCCACTTCACTATTTTAATGAGTCTCTCTCTCTCTCTCTCTATATATATATATACACACACACACACACGCCCTGCACTAGCTCTAAGCTATTGTGTACAAATAGAGAGAGAGAGAGAGAGAGAGAGAGAGAGAGACTCATTAAAATAGTGTACAAATAGAAGAAAGCCATAATTGACCTTAAGCTCCAATGAGAGAGAGATTTATGAGAAGGATTGGCAATATGAAAAGTTGTCCTTACAGAATTATTTCTTGCTATTTGAATGATAGATCCCAGTTCTCTAGGGTAAATGTGGTGTTTACTTGAGTTTCCTCCTCATAGAAATTCCTTGCATTGACAAGGATAAGTGTCCGTATTTTCTTTTGTTTGGAGGTGCTGTCTTGACACCATCGAACAAATCTGGATCTGAAATGTGGATTGAGAAATTTCATAAAATGGCGATAACCTTGAATCCCATTTGGCAATGTAAAAAAAACGGTCTATTGTCTCTTCTTGCTTTTCGAACTTAAAGCATATGCTTGGGAATCAAATTTTCTTTGTTGCCTGAAGTGTTCTTAGTTTTATTGTTATTTTCATTTTCCTGTTTTTATTCTTCGACATGTGTTTGGTCCTAGCTGATATGATGGAAGGTGGGGCTGCATCAAATTGGCAGGTCAATTATAGAACACTTGCCACACTATATATGACATCTACTTTATATGTAATCATTGTGACAATTAACTCTATTACTAGGGTGTTCCCAAGTCAGTGTGTATGACTAGACCTAGTTGTAGAGTTTAACATGGTTTTACTAGGGTAGTAGGGTGTCCCCAGCAGATGTGCTTGTTTGTTGTGAAATATCCAATGTTTTTATATCTAAAAAGTGAGGTGCAGTTTAAGAAGCTAGATCAAAAGTTACAATTGCATGTTGGAATGTGGTATTTTGGATAGAGACAATGCAGAGTTTGCAAATGTCATAGTTTTTCAATCTAGTGGGTCAGCCAGACTGCCAAACGACGGGCTGAGTTGACTAGGTGACTTGGTAGGTCGAAGTATATACATTTATAATAACCAAAACAAAGAAAAATGTGTAAAAAAATCCATATACATATATGTTCCCGTAGAAATATTTAGATAAATTTCATATGCCAAGGCATATCTAGGTGAACTTAATTTTGTGGATAATTGCAAGAGAGAGCATCTAGAACAAAGGAAAACATAGAGAATTGCAAATTACAAAACTATGAAATTATATTTATCGATATAAAGTTTTTGCAATTGCAAAATTTCAAAATCTTCTACCAAGTCCCTGTTAGTGCTTGCAAATAACATTCGGCAGTGGAGAAAGATGCCAAAGAAGGAAAGCATCATAAAAATTGCAATTTGCAAGCACCAACTGATAGAAAGAAAGGAAAATTAATTCAAGATTGCTCTCTTTTAAAAAAAGAAAAAAATAAAGGAAAAGGAACTTCTGTTTTTGGGTTAAACCGCAGGGAGACAAAATTCTCAATTTTGGTATGGAAGCAAAATCAAGGAAAACAGATATATATATATATATATAGAGAGAGAGAGAGAGAGAGAGAGAGAGAGTATCTTCAGAAGAGATTTTCTTTGAAAAGGAAGAACTGAATATTTTTTTTGAAAGAAACAAAAGTAAGAAAAACTGAGGGAGAGTCTTGGTTTCATTTCTCGTGCAAAATGTGGCGAGAGAGGGAGAAGGTCTGCAAGTGGGTTTTTTCAGTGGTAAACAGCAAAAAGGTAGGGTTGAGGTAGATAAAGTTCTCAGCATGGATGATTTTTTAAATTTATTTATGAACTTTTCACTGAAGGTTTACCTGAGTTAGACACGATTGGCTTGTCTTTACCAAGCCTGCAAGTTGGATGAAATGGGTTTTTGGCTGACACGATGGGGTGCTTGGTTTGGGGCAAAACTTGCCCTGTCATGTTGCAAACGACCTAGTCACCTAGTTAGGGACTAAGCATACATGACTTGGCTCATGGCTGAGCTCCTAGCCAACTCGTCTGCGGAAATTATGGTAAAAACTCCAAGAGGGGGATAAATGGGGTCATGGTGAGTTGGTGACCTGGGGTAGGAGTTTTAAGCTTTTTTTTTTTTAGGATGAAATTTAAGAAATGGTGCGAAAGCCATCACCACCGCCTTAGCATTATCTCATCAATTTGGTGTTGGCAAGTCCATCATAACTATGAAGGAGAAAACACATGTTTTTCAGCAGTACAATTTACAATGTTCACTCGAAGTCGGGAAGTTAAGATCATATTATATTGAGAAGTCAAAAATGTTGTTAGTATACACGTCAGGAGGGATTAAGTGAAGGTGAAGAAAAAAGATTCATGTCTGAAAGGATAAGTTATTACAGTATATTATCTCTCAAGGAAGTGTGATGCACCCACGCAAGCCCTAACCCTTGGTCCTATATCAAAGTGTTACAATTGGAGGAGACTTCAACGGATGTGTAGTGCAGGGGCAGGTGATGGAATCTATTGTCTATTTATTGAGAAAAAAGTGATATGAGGGAATACAGCTTCTAATTTTTGAGTCATTTGATCAGACAAGATTTAATAGATGCTTTGAGATTAAGAAAGTACATGTTGCAAATCTAAGAGTGGATGCAATCGGACACAAATAGATTAGGGGCTGTTGGTCTTTTACCCATGGGATATGAAAATGGGATTATGTGAATTTTACCTATGTAAAATTCACACATGTGAAACACAATACCGTATTTGTTTGGGAGCACCATTTTTACATTAGTAAATAGTGAAAGTTTTGGATTTCTTATGAAAAAATTTCAATTTCTCAAAATATATGAATGTTTAAGACATGAAACTAAATGGTTTGGGATTTAATGAGTCACTAAAAAATTTGAACGGTTGGATTAAAACTTTGGTGCCCAAAGGAGTTACCAAAAAACAGAAAAAAAAGAGGGTTATGAAAGGTTTTGAAACCACAGCCTGTTGGACATGTGACTAGTACTGGCGCTCTTGCAGCCGAAGAGCTGTGTAAAACTTTCAAACCTCTTCATGCATATAAATTTTCATATTAAAATGGCCTCATTTGCACACCATTTTTACACCTCATTTATGCATGTGATGTGTAATGAGTGGAAACAAGTGTGACCTAGCGTAGATGTTATGCATGTGTGTCATTTACTTATGTTAATGGCTGCAAACAAACAAACCCTAACTTTTTTTATTGAAACAAGTGTGACCTAGCGTAGATGTTATGCATGTGTGTCATTTACTTAAGTAAATGGCTGCAAACAAACAAACCCTAACTTTTTTTTATTGAAACACATAAAGATCAATCTCAATGATTGTAAAGTCAATCCCATGAGTCTCGCAACACAAAATGGGTTATTGATTTTGAATAAACTTGTCCAGAGTAGGAATATAGCTAATAAGGTCAGTACCCTTGTGGAGAAGTACATATGTGCAGGTGGCTATTTCACTTTATCTCGTAGGGGCTGCCAAACATGTGAAACAGTGAAAGTAAAAAATTTCTCTATTGCACATATTTAGTAAATTACCAAATGGCCCTTAAGGAAAAAGATTTGTTTCTATACAATGAATCCATTTATAATTGAATGCTAGGATTCAGGTGTGAATCATGTTTCAGTACTTGTTTTATTGATTCTTAAGATTCAAGTGATCTGCCTGAGTGGGAATAGCCATAGGTGAAAGGTTGATATTAGTATTTTTTTTTCTTTACTTTTTTTTAAGGTTAGTATTTCTAATTTTAAAGGTTATATAATGATTAACAGAACCTCTTAAGAACTTTATGATTTGGAGAAGATTTTAGAGATTATAAGGATTAGGTATGTGACTTGAGGGTTCAATTGTATATTTGTATATATGGGATTTTATCCTGCATTAATTTTTATATTCTTTTTTTGATATTTTTCCTTCATGAACACTATTTTAACTTCCGGAGGCATCCTAAATATCCAAACCATGTAAGGTTGATTATTTGGACTTTCTTTTTTTATTTAAATAAAAAAAACAAATTAATGCAGCTTAATTTTTTCTCCAATAATCCTGATATCTTAAACATATTTAACCAATTCATATGATTGTATCATAGTCGTATTTGCCATTGTAATTGTACTGTTATGGATGGATTGAATAACTTTTTTCTTTTCATTTTTTCAATTTTTTTATTTTCCTTTTTTACAAGAAAAATAAAAAAATCCTATTCGCCATTCAATTCAATTCAATTCATCCCCTCATATGATTTGCGATACTATTTTGATTTTCAAATAGTATTTTAATTAATGATTATAGTTCATGTATAGCACACCTTTTTTTTGTTTTTACTACACTTAAATGCGTGTAAATTGAGGAACTGATCAGTCCTGATGTATCAGAAGGTCAATGCATGCAATATACTATGCATCAGATCCTAGTGTTACCCATGATGGGTTGATGTAGAGCATTAATCTGGCGGGTCTGGTGGTAGATGTGCAATGCTTCAAAATCTTCCAAATTGCCTTTCTATTAATAAATTGATGATAAATAGTACAATACAGCAATGCTTTAGAGAAATTACCTAATAGGGGAACTTTTGATCGTTTACCATGACAAAATTTTGAGTCATCCGTCTCTCTTTCTCTCTCTCTCGATTATTTTGTTGTTCTTCCTTTATATTTGTGAGGGCATATATTGGTTTGAATTAAAGGATCTAATTTTGATTTAAAGGTAGTGGCATATGGCAACCCCGAGGGAGAGCTCAGTTGACCACAGTGGGGCCACAGGGGATTTACCCGGCTCCCCATGGGCCTATAGGGAATAGTGTGGCCCAAAGGGCTTGGACACCCTCCGTTATAAAATTAACAACCAAAAGAAGATGAATAATCAACAATTGGATAAACAAGAACTTTTACATATATGAACTTCATAAGAAAAAAAAAACCTGTACTTTTTTGTCTAATGGATATACATCATACTAGAAAAGTTTTATAGTGAATCCATGTCTGGGACTACTTATTCTCACTCTTATATATACTGGCTGCTTGACTAGTGCGTAGTTAGTTATATGTTAGCCATTGGCAATCTGTGCCATTTACATGTACTTGTACTATTTCATACAATCATCTTTTTATTTTTCTTGAGTTACGCCGTCCAATGCTGGTACTGATTCGATCATCCTCAGGTATTGAGCAAGAAAGTGTAGTAGAGGAGACTGTTTTAGAAGATAAAAATATAGGAGCTGGGGGTGATGATGCCGGTGCTGACAAAGATGATGGGAATGATGATGTTGGTGCTGATGAAGATGATGGGGATGATGATGCTGGTGCTGTTGCAGGTGATGATAAGGTAGAAGATGCTGGTAAGAGTGAGAGTGATGTTGATGAAGATGATGAAGAGGACCTGGAAGAAGATCATTCTATATTTATGCATGCTCCTCTATCAGAAAAGAAAAAACAGAAAGATTTTGAGATTTTTATTGGTGGGTTGGACAGGGAGGCAGTTGAAGATGATCTGGTAAAAGTTTTTGGTGCATATGGGGAAATTCAGTCTGTGCGGATAGTAAAGCATCCGACCACACACAAAAGTAAGGGTTTTGCATTTATTCGCTATGCTACTATTGAGCAAGCCAAGAAGGTGCTTGCCGATTTGAAGGATGGAACAGAGGTTGTACATCTCAATCTTTCTATTAATTCATTTTTCCTGATAAATTGAAATTTTTAAAGAAGTCCTTTTCAGATAGGATTTGCTTGGAATTTGATTAGACGACGTTAACTTGACAAGATTTAAATTATTTTGATCAGGTAAGGGGCAAGCGTGTTGGACTTTCAGCTAGCCAAGACAATGATACACTGTACCTGGGTAATATTTGCAAGACGTGGACAAAAGACAATGTAAGATTTAAGCTTCCTCACTTTGTGGTTGGCTGATTGTTTTGACTTCTTCATGCTCCCAAGTCCCAATAGACCAGCATGCAACTTTGGTGCCTAACTGCAAATGACTTTTGAGTATGCCTTTTCATGCATTGCATTTTTCTAGTAGATTTGGTTTATTACATGAAACATTCCAGTGATGACGTGATGCACCTGTAATCCACATGTATGGCACTATGGCTGCATTTGTGAATGCATTGCAAACTACATCATTAAATTTTTTTTCCTTGCTGATGCAACAGCATTTATGTGAAGTGTCTGTATTATTAAATTCTTAGTCCTTTCTGATGCAACCGCATTTATGTGAAGTTTCTGCATGTTCTGACCTGTTTCGCTCTTTCTGTGTGTGTATCTTCTCGGTTCAAGGTAATTGAAGCATTGAAGGGTTACGGAATTGAACAGATTGATGAAGTATTTTTGCCTGAGGATCCCAAGAATGAAGGAAAGATTAAAGGTTATGCTTTCGTGGAATTCAGCACCCATTCTGATGCTATGGCTGCATTTCAGCGGTTAAGAAAACCAGATGCTGTGTTTGGCTGTGATAGGAGTGCGAAAGTTGCTTTTGCACCATCCTCAATGCATCCCAGTGAAGAAATTTTATCGCAGGTCTTGAATTTTCTGTGCTTGTTTTCTTTACATTTTTTTTATATGATTATATGTGTTATTTCTTTTTCTGTTTGCTTGCTTATCTCCATGCTTTAGCTCTTGTTAATAGTACAGTAGCTGGTGGAAGAATTTTCATGGACAACCGGCTTGATCTGAGATATGATGTTCAAGTTTGCTCTTTATAATTACCATCCAAAAAAAGTTCACTGTATATTTTTAGAACTTTTAGCTTTAAATGGATTGACCATGGTTGATCTAGATCTGGCTTGATTATTAACTGTCTGTGGATGCAATTTGGGTAACATGAGTTCACAACCCATTATGATAACCCAAATTCCTAGTGTTTTGTGTTCAATTCAAACTCTCCACACTTTGCATGCCTATCTGTAAAAATGTTTTGCACTGATCTGGGTCAGGCCCAATTATTAGTTTCAAGTTCAGAACCTGCAACCAGATCAGGTGGACCCAGAGGGGGTCAAGACCTTCCTGGACGTTGATCGGTCCAATAAGAGCCTTAGGTTTTCCTGATCTATTTACTGTTGATGTCTAATTGTATGATAGCATCATCCACTTGTTATGTCTACTATAATGAGGAGTATGGCAACTATCAACCATGGTAGATAAAATTTTCGTACCCCCTCCCTGTGGGGCAACCTGAGTGCATGTGAATCTCGGGGATAGTAAGGATTCATTGTGGATGGGGTTGGACCAAATATTACAAGATGATCCAAACCCTTAGTTTTGGAGTCTCAAATTTCAATGGTTTACAAATTACAAGTGCAGTTTGTTTTACATAATTTTTGGGTTCAAAGATCTTTTTGTGTTTCACTTCAATGGTGGAGAATGGTCAAATTGGGGTGTTGTGTGTGTGCGTTTTTTTCTCCTGCACGCAGGATTTATATTGATCATGTGGGCACTATTGTACATACTAGAAACATAGTGTATGGAACTTATATCAACCCCAGTTGATTGTTAGCTTTATTATATGATAAGATCACCCCTGCATTATGTTTTGGCATCGAGTTGCTTTATGAGTTCAAAGCAACGTGTCTGGTACAACTTTTCATGAGAAAGTAGGAGCCTCTGATGTCTTTAGAGAGAAGTGCATGAATACTATTTTTTTGGTATGATTGTAGGTAAAAACTGTTTTTGTTGAAGGCCTGCCAGAATCTTGGGATGAACAGAAGGTCTTGGAACACTGCCAACAATATGGAGAAGTTGAGAAAGTGCAGTTATCCCGTTATTTCACTAATGCAAGGAGGAGAGATTTTGGATTTGTTGCATTTATCTCTAGAGAAAGTGCAATAGCATGTGTTGAGGGGATAAACAGCGCTCAACTTGGGGATGGAGAAATCAAGGTATTTGTTCCAGAGGACCTTAACTCGCGTTAGTAGATTTGTAATCATTCTTTAACTTCCTAGGGCTGCTTCTCATATCAGGTCAAAGCTAATATTGCAAAGCCTCAGAATAAGGGTAGGCTAGCGAAGCAGGGTGCTCGAGGTGGTTTCAAGGTTAACAAGGATGGCGAAAACACTGAAGCCGGTGGATCTAATATGAAAGGCAACGCCAAGTTCAAACAGGTTGTAGTTAAGGGCAAGGTTCAAAAGGGTAAATTGCAAAGTGGAAGAGGAGGCAACCCGTCTAGGTCCCAAGGTCAATTTACCGGAGGTCAAGGCAATGCTTCATTTCAGTATCACCAGAGAAGGGAACAGCCCTTTAAAGGTGGAAAACGCGATGGTAGATTCATGGATAATGCACGGCCATCAAAGAAAGCACGTGATAATCGTAACTTTAGTATGTACCTTAACCAGGTTCTAATGCATTTGTTGTTCCTCCTGTTCTTGTTGGGACTTATTATGGAAATGAAAATGATGTTGGCATGCTGTTGAATTTGTAGGCAATATGCATGGTAGACCCAGTGGCAGTTGGAACAATCCTCACTTTGGAAAAGCAAAAAAGAATTTCAATAAGCGTCCTACTTCATATAGGAACCCATATCCACCTGCGTATGGGCCACCTCCCACCAGCTACCAGGGCTACCAGGGCAGTGCTTATGGTTCTGCTTCTGGATCTAAGCGTCCATATCCTGATATGGTAAATTTCTTCTCATTGCTCTTTAGTAGCCACAATGCAATTGTGGATGTTTTTTTCATTAATATTGCTTCTCAGGTGGCTCATGCTGGATATGTTCAACCTGCTGTAAAACAAGCTCGAGGTGCATATGGTTATGCGCAAGGAAGGTGTGCCTCTTATTTGGCTTTTCGTTCTTGTTATTGAATTCCTGGTATCCTCCCTAACTGATGTGTATTTTCTATTTATTGGTTAATTAGTGCCGGTGGATATGATGTTCAAGGGACAAGTGCCGCTGCTGGATTTGCAGGAGGTATTATCCTGAGCATGATAACTTTGTTTTTTACTATCTTATTTTGGTTTCAACGCCAGAATCTTTTTGGTCCTTAATTTTTGTTTAGCATATTTCTATTCTGATGGGGGGAGGGTTCTCAATGTTATCATGAACTTGAAAACTTGTTCTAGTAGGCAACCTATAGCGATGCCTAGAAGTGATCGAAACAGCCACGTAACTGTTGGTTTTCTTCTTTTTCTTCATCTTTGAAAATGGTGATCGAATTCATTTCTTAAAAAATCTGTACGGCACACTGGAGCTATATTGAACCCAAAAAACCCCAAAAATAAGGGAAGAACAGCTAATAAAGAAAACTAAACAAGCCAAAGCCCTAAAAAAGTGGGCAGACAGCCCAAAACAAACCTACATGTGAATTAAAAATCAACGGAAATGACCAAAAAAGGCGTCAAAACTCCCTCTTTGGCTAGATGATCCACTGCCATGTTAGCACTGCACTTAATATTGGTGGAAAGAGAGATTCATGCTTTTAGACAGATCAACCACCTCTTCTATGATATCCTCAGGGTTCCAAGGAGGTCTGGAAGACTCAGTAGCCCATTGAATAACACAACAAGAATCTGCTTCAATGAAAAGATGCTGAGAGTTGAGATGAATAGTTTCACGAAGGCCGATATTCAATGATGACAGTTCAGCTTTATAGATAGGGCAGAATCCAGCTGGGCCCTAAAAGGACAACAGAATGGATCCTCCTATGTGCGAATTAGCGCCTTCAATACCAGCCAACCCTGGATTGCCTAAAGCACTCCTGTCAAACTTAGTTTCAGTGTACCTTGAGGGTAAATGCCACTTCCTTCCAACTATGAATGATGGTAGTGACAGAGATACCTTTGAACTGAGGCTGTTTTTGTCCTTGGTCCTACGTTTGAGTTTTTTGGTTCCCATTTGTATCCTTAGGCAATGACAATTGTTAGTGACATCTAAAATCCTCAAAATGCTCGACAATTATTGGTTCAACTACAAATGGCAATTATATCAGAAAGAAAATTTGGTTCAAAATAAAAAAATAAATTGTTTCCAACATGGGCCTATAAGAGAATCATCATTACTTGGGATTTGGGAATGAAAGGTTTTTAAAAATGTCGGTTACCTTCTGCATTGAAAGTCATGCAGTTATTGGAGTGCTTGTTTTAATTTCACCAATGAGTATTCTTATGTATCATAGGTTGGCACTTGGTGAATCCAATGACTGAACTGATGAACCCAAATTTTTTTTTTTTATTTACATTACCTATGATTGCTACAAAGCATGTTAACCCCCTTTTTATTGACATCTTTATTGGAAATGTGTTTTCCAATTACTCTTTCCCTTCTAAGTTCTAATACTCTATGTTGCTTGTGTATCAGCCAAAAGTACGAGCCCTTTCTCTCATGAGAGAACAAGTTCCTTGTTCTTCACTTTTGGCCTCTTATTGTAAAGATTAAACAAGAACCTCGGTGGTTTTGATCTTTTCATTGTCACCCATAAGTTGACAATGCTAGAGTCACCCTTTAATAGAAGGTTGCCACTTGCCTAAGAAAGTTACTGTCAACATTGTTGTGAAAATCCTATTATTTGTATCCTAAATCCTATGATTAGCATCGAATCCTAAAGAAAAAGACTCAACTCTATATAACAAATCCCATTTATTGGTGAATCTTAGGATTCAAGTGCAAATCTTGCAATTTAATACATGCTTTATCGAATCTATGATTCGGAGGATTCTTCTGGTGGGAGCCCTGACCAAATGGCTAAGATAAATATAAATTTTTTTAAATGTTTTTTTAGTTTCTGCTTTTTTAGTGGTTATCTAGTGATTAATCAAACCTCTTAAAAATGTGGCATTTTGGGGAGGTTTAGAGATAAATAAGGAATAGACAGGTGATTGGAGCGTTTGACTGTACTTATGGGCCTCCTCCTACATTCCTTTCTGTTCATCAAGTTTTTCCTTTATGAAAATTTCTTTAACTTCCTTAGATACATTCTGACCATTATTTTCAGTTTTTTATCCTATGATTAAAAAAAAAAACCCTGCAACTTGTTTCCTTTTCCCCTAGTAACTTTGATATTTAAACATATTTAACTAGTCATACATATATCATTTTAATATATTAATATATGTAAGTTTTGTTCTTTATATGCTTTTATCGTAGTCTTAATTGCCATTGTATTATTGTTGCTTTGGATGGATTATTATATTTACTTATTTTTTAAAACTTTTTTAGTTTTCAAAAGAATAAAAAGTCCTACAATTCACGATAGGTTTCATGATATGATTCAATTCAACCCCTTGAATGATTTGTGGTATAATTTTGAATTTCAAAACAACTGTCGCTACCATTTTACCAATTTTTTTTTTTTTTTTTGAAGTATGTACGTACATCATATAGTGTGCGTGCGTGCGTGCGTGGTGGGTGGGTGTGCATGTGCGTGTGCACACGCTTTTACACTCAACACTTAAGCCATGTTCTCTGTAACTCCACAATCTGTCTTGTGCTTCTTACTTCAAAGCCTTGTCCCAACTATGTTGGGGTCAGCCATATGGATTTTGTTTTTCCATTCTAGTCTATCATGGGCTAAATCCCTGGATAGGTTGCACTTCTTTAGATCTATCCTAATTACTTTCAGCCATATCCTTTTCAGCCTATCCCTTTTACTTGAGGGGACATTAACCTGCATAAATACCCAAAGGATACAAGCCAGATTTACAAAGAACGGCAAAGGTTCCACTAATCCTTGATAGAATCACTTGTATCTTTGATTTCTCCCAGTAGACAAGATAATCTTCATGGTGTCTCACTTTTGATGCTCACTCAAAGCATTTTAAATAATCCCCTTTGTTTATGAGGTTGTCATAAGGGACCTTGAAAGGTCAATGAGCTTCATGCAGCAAATATTTATACATATTTTTCTTCTATAATTCCTACTTGCAAAGAAGCACAAATGCGCCACACCTTTATCATCGTAAAAAGCTCTTCCTCTGCCTATTCTTATTTTTTGATGCAGGACAGACCCATGGTCCCCATGGTTCGACCAGCCAATGGGCCAGCCCGTCCATCTCGACCCAGTTTTTTGGGCCTAGCCCATCTATCAGTTAGATATTTATTTTATTTAGGTTTTTAATTATGTTTTCAGTTATTTTAGTTGGATGTTTTAATCCCGGCCATTGATGTGTTTGGATGGCCTACATTAGTTTTAGGTTTTCTTATTTTCCTATACAAACAATTGTAAAGCCTCTTGGCTTCTAGAGTTGATGCTGAATGAAAATCTTCATAGTGATTTTGGGTTCCCCAATTTCCCTTTTTCCTCGCATGTGATAGGGAGTTTGGCGTGAGGCCAAGATTTTTCGGGTTTCCCTAACCTACCGCCCTCCATCTTCTATATCCAATCTACCTGCCCCGCATCTTAATCTGCCGTCCGCATCAATTGATACTAGCACCTCTTAATCTGCCGTCCGCATCAATTGATACTAGCACAATAACCCGTGCTTAGCATGGTATCTCCATGCATTTTAAAATAAATAATTATAGATTAAAAGGGTTATGAAAGTACCTCCTTCCATAGAGCAAGTTGCATAAAATAGAAATAGGAAAATTAGGGCACAAATGGAATTAGAAGAAATGGGAATAGAAGAGAGTTTTTACAGAAATGAAGAATTGAAAGGAGAGTTTTTACAGAAATGAATAACTAAAACTTCAAAAAGTGAAGAGTAGACATCAATGATTTGGTGGACAGTAGAGGTGAGTGGTTTGGTGAAAAAAAAAAACATGAGGAGATAAGTAGTGGATAGAGAATGTGGAACATTTGAATAAGAAGGGATAACCTATTTTGCATGGATACTTGAAATGGGCAACGTATCGTATCGTATTGTATCGTATACTTCACTTTTTACAAGTAAAATCCATGTCCCTGGCATGTCTATGGCTTGACCCTCCCGTATCCGTGCCGTATCTGGGCATAATAGGGTATAATTGTCAAACAAAATTAGAACTACTAGTCAAAATTAAAGCCAAAACTCTTGGCTTTAGTATATTAGAATTAGAGCCAAAGATCAATCCACCTGGACTCGAACTATCTTCTTCTTAAGTTCTCCTCTTCCCCTCTTTTATTCATTTGATTCCATCTTTTAGAGAGGGGGAAAAAAA
Organism: Umbellularia californica; assembly: GCA_028538565.1. NCBI lineage: Eukaryota > Viridiplantae > Streptophyta > Magnoliopsida > Laurales > Lauraceae > Umbellularia > Umbellularia californica. The sequence goes on from JAPQWN010000005.1 coordinate 70,354,444, forward strand.
AAACCATCCTTGTCGAGGCCTTCATCTTCGCCAAGCCCCAAGTTCTTCACTACCGCACGTTCCTCAAGATCAAATCCAGTTGGCCGAGCATCACCTCCCCCAAGATCCTTGGCCGGATAGTCCCTAAACTCCCAAAATCCCTCTCGGCCAACGATGAAATTCAAAGCCCTTTGGCCTAAATCCCTCTCTAATCAAGATCCCTTCACCGAGCCCTAATCCTCACCAAAACCACCAATGGAACGTCAAAATCCTAGATCCCAATCGATCCATACCCTTTTCAATCAAACCCAAAGTAGTCGAAACCCAAATAACCAAAAATCCCCAAATCCACCTCCATCCGAATCCATATACCCAAAATCCAAAACCTTTAACTCCCATCCCATTGAAATCCTTAAATTCCCACAACTGCTGTACATAAAACCCAACCCCTACTTCTAAGCCGATCCCTTTCCACGGTCATACCATGTTTACCGAACCCTAAAACCTTAAATCCCCATTATCCCATCTCCCCACATCCCACATGTTCCATCATCCTAGCCATCCCCTGTGAAATCAGTTTCCTATTCCTTGTCTCTGGATAATCGAACCTCCATCATCACCAAACCTAATTGCCGAACTCTTTTGAAAATCGCAACCATCCCCAACTCAAACCTAAATCCTTCAAACCTCATTCCCAGAGCACCATCAGAACCTAATCGAGCCCAACCCCACTGTCATCTTCGTACCACTCCAAAACCCTAAACCATCATGGCCAATCCATCAAAACCCTAATTTCCCAGCCACTCTAACCCGTCCCCATCTCTGTCGTGAAAAAAAAGAGGGACCATTCGTTTACTCTCAGCCGAACTGAGTGAGAAAAACTGAACAGAGAAGAGAGACCGAGAGAAGAGAAGAATCAGAGGAAAGTGCGTACCTGGCAGCAAGAGCATCTCCACTGGCACCCGTCATCATCATCGGCAGCGCCATCGTGGGCATCCACCGCATCCACCATGACGCCATCGTCACTAGTACGCTTCGCCTGCACCAGCGCCCCTTCGCCCCTCTACTTTTGTCATCAGCTTCATCTCAGGAGCGAACGGAGCTTCCCCTTTGGCGAGCGGATGAGCAACATCTTCATCTTCACCACAATCGTTGTCTTCATTGCAGCCCACCACTTGAAGCAGATCTTCACCATCTCATCTTCACCACCAGCATTGTCTCCATCTCTCTCCCATTGTCTGGTAGCAGCCTTGAGGAGGACAACAGTTCTCTCTATTTCGACCAAGCAGCAATGAAGTTGAAATAGGGGCTTTTCAATTCTCAGCGTCAAGATCGAGGCAGCATAGTTGACCCGAACCATTGAAGCATGACCCGAGTTGATCTGATCCGAGTCCGACTTGCTTCCAAAGTCCAGAGAGAGAAACCCAATAGCAAGTCAGGTCAGAACAGCAGTTGGGTCAGGTTGGTTAGACCCAGCCCACTCTTTTGAACTGCAGCAGCAAGCTGCTGACATAGCCTGGTCAAAGTGCTTTGACCAGTTTTTAACCAACCATCTTCAATTAACGATATCTTGTCCATCTTAACCCCAATCATCAATCCGTCTTCGCCAGTGTATTCCTGACAGTCACATCTACACATCAGGTCAGTTTCATTTTTAAGAGCATTAAATTTTTAGTCAGTACCTCAAAGTCAATATGGAATTGCAAGATTTTGGCTCTAGATTCGAATATCAACCTAAAAAAAATGAAATATGCAATTAAGTATGGACAATGATATTATTAGAATGAAGTTTACGTTGAACAATTCCTTAATTTGCAACAAGGAAAATTGGCAGTTTATGAATACTACGATGAATTTTCAGGGTTTTAAGAATTATGTGGATTAGATGAAGATGATCATCAAGCAATTAGTTTTACCAGAGGATTGAAACCAAGCATATGGAAAAATATGAAGGACTGCAAGGACACGTATGAAGCATTTTGGGAAGCAACCCATGTTGAGCGCTTGATAAAACATTACCGCCTTTGAAAAGCTAAGTTGCAAGAAGGAAAATCTATGCGAACAACAGAAGTGCATGTTGTGGAGCCAATGTGGAGAATGTCAGAGCTATATTGAGGAATAAAAACAAGAAACATATGATTCCACAATAAATTTAGATGAATGAACAGACAACTCCTCCAAAGGATTCTACTTCAGATGAATTGGAAGATCAAGAGATACAAGCAGCAAAAGAATCAAACACGGACATTGAAGAGCTGAACATGGTTAACATGGAGTTTGATCATCTGATGGATCTCATTGCAGACCCCCCTCCCGAAGAGCAAGTTGAATCATCAAAACAAAACACTATTATTCTAGAGATTTCAAAAGAAGATCCAATCATAGAGTTTCCCTATATTGATTTCATCTTCGCGGATCGACCATTCCTACTTGAAGATTGTATATAGGCAACATAAATTCAAAAGGATGAAAATAGCGGCAGCGGCAGGCGTAGTGGCCCGCTGCCAAAACAATATATAGTGGCATAGCGGTGCAATTTGAAAAAATCATCAAAAAATATGAATAAATTATAGAAAATCTAGAATATCGGAAAATGATAGAAAATGTGTTTTTTCTTTTTTTTTTTTTTTGCAAAAGTAACTAAGATAAGGGGGGCATAGCGGTCCCCTCATTGTATGAGGTCCTGTATCGTTGTATAAATAGAAAATAATAGTAGTGATTATTTTTTCACATGCATTCATGTTGTTTAGTTATGCTAACTTAGAAACTAATGAAAGGCTCATAAAATAAAGAAAAAATTATGTCATGAAGTCAAGACTTAAGACTTAAGAGTACCTAGAGAAAAGAACACCTCTACCAAAGGGGGTGTCTAATAAGATGTACCCAGAGAAGAACTCTTTGTATCGGCTGTAATTCGGCGAGATCATGTGTTTTTTGGTATTCTTTTAAACATAAAAGGGTAGAAGAGTTGCGTGAAAATGTTATTTGGAGAGAAGAAGAAAAGAAATAAGTCTTATTATGCAATTTAAAATTTTTTGGAAATCAGGAATCTGTTCACTCCGTAGCGGCTGCTATGGATGTGAGCGGCATTAAATTCCATTTAGATCGCTACGCCCAATATAACGAAGCGGCCACTATTTTGATCCATGATCTCATCCAATCAACTTTCAAAAATCAAGAGAAGTGGCGCCTCCATTCTCCTTCTAAATGGAGGAAAAGATCGAGTCAAGCCTCCAAGCCATGTGAAGAAAGCAAAGATCAATGGACAAATCGGAAGTTCACACGTTGGGTCTTCCATCTTGGAGAACATCTATGGAACTCGAGATCAAGTTCTCTCCAGACAGGGGAGAATTGATGTATGATAGACCCATGTTCCCGAAGGGTCGACCAACCAATGGGCCCAACTCATCTATCTTAACCCAATCTTTCGGGCCTTGCCCACCTATCTGTTAGATATTTTATTTTATATAGATTCTTAATTATGTTTTCAGTTATTTTGGTTGGATGTTTTAATCCAGGCCATCGATGTGTTTGGATGGTTCAAATTAGTTTTAGTTTTTCTTATTTTACTATATAAAGCATTGTAAAGCCTCGCCTCTTGGCTTCTAGAGTGTTGATGATGAATGAAAATTTTCAGAGTGATTTTGGGTTTCCCAAGCTCTCTTTTTCCTTGCTTGTGATAGGGAGTTTGGCGTGAGGCTAAGATTTTCGGGGTTTCCCTGACCTACCCCCCTTATCTTCCATATCCATTCTACCAGCCCCAAATCTCGATCTTCTGTCCGCATCATTTTTCGTAAGTTATTTTTGAAGATAACATTAACTTCATTAACAAGTCAAAGAAAACAGCAAAAACATCATATATCATACAACAAATCATTTCGATTAACCCCATCTTTAGCTAATCGATGAACATCCTGATCAACCTCACCGGCTAATACGAAAGAAACTAAACTGATTCTCTTTAGCTTTCTCTATCTGATTTTGCAAGTCTCTATGGGTGTGGCCATGTGGGCTATTAGAAGAAGCCAGCCAATGGCATAACTTCGGCTTCATTAGAAGTTTCCTGTCTCATAGGTCCCAAATAAATTCTGGATTTTCATCTGTTGTTATCATTCATTAAACTGCCATATCGCTCTCCGTATATCCTTTAATCAACTCTATCAAAGTTCAATTTCAACACCCCCATTGGAGGAGGGATCCAACAAACATTTTGTCAAAAAAGATATTTGCACAACACCACCATGAATCCTATTTTCTGAACTCCATGAAACTCCTGAGTAAGTGGAGATGTAAGCAAGCTGGGTTCTATATGGTTCCATGACTTGAATCGGGCCCAGACCGGATATAGTTTACCCGAACCTGGCTTTCTGTATCCAACTGGACCTGGATCAGACTCCTAGCCCTACTCGAGGTCAAAAAATGTAATGTGAGTTTTAGTGCAAGCAGCAGGTTTTGAACCCAGGACCGTGTAATAGACAAGAGCACCTAATAGATGAAAGCACTAGGGTTAGGGCTTGCGGGAAAGTGCCGAAGCACATTACGGTGTCGAAGCACGTATTTGCAAACACTTCAACATGTCTCCGTAGAGACAATAACGAGGACGCACCTCAAGGATAAAACCCAAATTCTATTAATCAACTCCCAGAGAATTTCTTCTCTACAATGAGATATAAATAGGATAAAAAATCATGGTGGCTGAGAAACCTAATAATCTAACTAAGGAAATGAAATAAGAGTCCTAATAAAATTGGAAACCCGATCCTAATTACAATTATTTAGATAAAGTTAGAAATCTAATGAAAAATAATTAGGGAAATAAAATAGTTCCTAAACTATCTTGGCCCCATCTGTGGCCCGCAGGTCCGTCCTGCATCATAATGAGGTCTATTTTTGTAAAAAGTAATATATAATATATAATCAATCCGGTACACAGGTATCCGGGTTATGGATTGACTGGACCAGATTGGGTCTATAACCGGGAATCAGTGGCAAACTAACATCCCTATGAATATGAGCCCAAGATATTACCTTCCGCTTAGCCTTATAAACCTCTTCTCTAGCCATTAGTGACTAATTTCTAGAAATTTGTGTATTTTCATAATATAAAGTCCCAAGGAATGACACGACAACAAAGACCCCCATAGAAGGCTACCAATCTGCCAAGCTGCCATCAAGTCTATCCAATGATTTTGATGTTACTCAACTTACTCCAAAGAGCAGAAGAGCACCATATATCCCATTGCAAATGGGCAATGCTACAACAAAATGATTAACATTCTTTGATTTCTCAAACACGAAATCTCAACCTTCACTATGGTATGTTTTTTTTATAGTGAAGGTGTAAGAATGTTATCAAAACAAGCCATCCCACAAAATATGAGAATTAGAGGAGCTGTAGTCTGCCAAAGGTAACAGAATCCTCCTGCTTGACACCCAGTCCATGAATGTTAATATAGGATGGCTTAGCCAAGAAAGCACAATGTCGTATTGATGTGTAAAACACATGATTGAATAAGAAAATTGCGAGATCCATGCTATCAGTCTAATGGTGGGCATAACTCTGATTGGAATAAGATTTCTTTAATAATATGGAAAGGTGGGAGTGTTTTTTGAGCATTTTGGATTTTAAAGGTGGACCTCAGATATGTATTTATAGTGATGAATCCCTCCGTAGGGGATGTTTGTCTTTTATGTATTTGATGTAGGACGGACCCATGGTTTGACCAGCCAATAGGCCCAGCCCATCCATCTTGGCCTATCATCTTGGGTGCCCACATACTCTTATCATATTTGGTTTTTATCTGTATCTTAAGTTGTTTTTTTATTAGATGTTTTAATCCTGGCCATCAGTGCGTTCAGATGGTCCATATTAGTTCTAGGTTTATGTTTTCTCCTATTTAAGTGATGTAAAGCCTCCTTGGCTATTCGGTTGGATATTATGATGAATGAAAATTTTCTGAGTGCTTTTGGGTTTCCCAAGTTCTCTTTTTCCTCGTCTGTGATAGGGAATTTAGCTTGAGGTCTAGATTTTCAGGGTTTCCTTGACCTACTCCCCTTATCTTCCATCTCCATCTCTACCTGCCCTTTATCTTGATCCACTGTCTGCATTAGTATGTGACAGGAAAAGGCGTTTCACATATGTAACATTTGCATATGTAAATATTACATATGTAAGTGTTGCATATGTGAAACACATTAACATGTTTGTCAAAATCACCATTTTCACATGTGTACATGAGTATATTCAATGTTTTTAAATGTACCACAGATTAGAAATATTTCACAAGTTTCTCAAAAGTCATGAAAATTAAGATACGAAATTTTACGTCCTAGCCATTTTTAGCCATATTAAGAAAATGAACTGTTTGGATCATGGATTGGGTGCCCAAAGAATGCGGAAAATTAGGTTTTATGGATGGGATTTTGGGGGGCATTTTGACAAATTTCTTAAAATCCACGGAGAGTTAAGATGAGAAATTTTACCTCCTGGCCGTTTAGCCATGTAAAGAAGATTAACGGCTTAGCGACACCTGGAATTGAAGATGAGGACATGTCTCACCATTTAAAAGAGAGTAGAAATTGAAGATTCGATGATGCCAGTAATGAACTTTTTCCTTCTGTTTTCATTTGAGTGTTTTTTATATTTTAGACCATAGTTGACTTATTGTTTTTTTATAACATTTTGTCATTCTTTAGTTTAGTGACGGTTGGATTATAGCTAGGGTGCGGGTGAAATTTAGCTTGAGTTTTGTGGCAGTTTCTGTTAAGGTCTTAGGTGAAAGATATGACATGAATGGATTAGATTTGGATGTATATGGTCTTTGCAGAGAGCAGGGCTGGGCTTTATGAGGAGTTTGAACGGTGTATATCTGGAAGGTTTGTCTAACTGAAGGGACTTGATACGGGGCTGATGAAATGGGGTAGTCTTAAAGTTTAAGTGGGGTTATTCTAATAGGATGTAGTTGACAGATTTTAGGGACAGATGGAGGTTAAATCTGGACAGAATTTAGGATGGGTGTGGGCGCAAGTTCAGTTCCACGGTAAGGGATCCAGCCTGACTCTGGTGGGGTTTAATGGCCGGAAGTCTGGTAGGATTTGGGATAGAATTAAAGGCTGTTTTTCTGCAGCATGTCTGGGATTTTCATCTAGATTTGTGAGTAGTTCGAGGAGAATGAATATGAATGCTTTATGTGTTTTGGGATGATGATCAATGGCTGGATCTCTGCTGGTAGAGTTTTGGCTAAGGTCGGGGGTTTGGAAGAGAATATAAAAAATAAAGTGCGAGAAGATGTGGACATCCTAATTAAGCTCAGGTTGGGATTGGTAACAGGCAAACCTCAATGAAACCTTACCTGCTTTGGTACCAAACTATTGAGGTCTAGATCCCTTGGTGACTTTGAGCTTCAAACTTCTTTGATAAACTCTTAGTCACACCAAGAGGCAATACGGAGTCACACCGAGAGGCGATGAGCACAATTCACATCACACTTGTAAAGAAGGGAAACACCCATTTGAACAAGTCTAAATGTGTTTTATTATATTTATGGCCAAACAGTACATAGAAAAAGGAACACCTTTTTAATTCATTTTGTGGCAATATATGATTCTTAATCCATCCATTTTACAATGAAATTCAGCCAATCTCCTTGTGACATTCTAAAGAAAAACTAGCAAATTTAGTGACTTGGTTGACAGGTAGTTTTAAGGAACAGTATAACAACTTAACTAAAGACTCCTAACATGTCTTGGATTCTTAAATAAATAAAGAAAATTTAAACTCTTTCCTAAACGGATTTAGAAACATGGAAGTTGGATGTCTCTCTCTCCAGTAGACTCCCACTTACAGGATTTTGTTTAAAAACAAAATTGCTGGAAGTAGTAGACCATTTTCATATCCTTTTTTTTCTTTATACCCTTAGGCAAATAAACATCATTTAATAGCTTACACAAGTCCTCAACAAATTTTCATTTTCTTCTCATGTGGATTCTTGCACGACCCTTCCACCCATACTCATTAAGACCTCTATGTGATCCTCCTTTTACAGTAATGCCCTAGAATAATCCATAAACCTTAGACTGTAAACTAATCCCCTGACCCAAGCATCCTCCCTTATCTCAACTTTGCTTAATCTCTCTGTAAACATTCTTTTAAACAAACCTTTCTTCAACACTTCTCATCCTTTTTGTCCAGACCCCATTAAGAATGCGTACTTCCCTAACCTTTTTGTTCCGATCAACCAATGAAATACTTGTTTTAAGTGTTTTAAGCCTTTGAGCATCATTTCACAGGAACCAGACTCTATCCTTACTTGATGTACTGACATTTTCTCGTTTATAGTTTATATTTCCCACATGGCACAGGACACTGATGTGTACTGCATTTTATAATGCTTAGTGTCATTGAATTTCATGTTGTGTTGATGCAGGAGCAGTTCCCCCATCTTCCCAAGTTCCTAATTACTCAGGCTATGCTGGATATGAGGTCTCTCTCTCTCTCTCTCTCTCTCTCTCTCTCTCTCTCTCTCATATATTTTTATGAAAGATGCGAACATCATGTGGTTTGCATTTCCATTCGGAGCCTGTTAATGGTAGAGCCTAATGAGATTTTGGAAATGACTTTTGGCGCTTCACTCATTTTTCAAATAAGCATTTATATTAATTAGAATAGGGCATGGCTAAACTTTCTGCCGATGAGAAACACTTTATTACATGAATTGAAGTGGCAAATGGTTATTTTGGCATTTCTACTAGTGCCACAAATCCACTGATGTTTGCATCTTTCATAAAATGTCTCTGATCTCTTTATTCCGATATTTTTGTGTGAATATCATTAAACAGAATGAACGAAAATGTTGTTTGTTATAGTCAAAATAACAGAGAGAATGAGAAATCATGAAGTTTTTGTGATCTTATGAGAGGTTTTTCCTTGAACTTCTAGATTTTGTCCAGCAATATATTTTAAGCAAATCATAGTACATTTCTTAATTATCTCTTAATGTTTTTTTAAAACTTTTGTTTTTGTGAGATTTTCCTTACTGATTTACAGAACATTTTGTTAAATTGTTCGGTTGAGAATCGTTTGGCATTGTTCCCATGTTGTTCCCTTGATTCTGTGGACATTATGTTAAATCGTTCGGTTGAGAATATGCTGCATAGAACTTGTTTGGTAACAACATAACAATTTTGTTCCAAGAAACAAGATTAAAAAGAAAAATCATATTTGGCAACAACTTTGAATTTAAATTTATTATAAATATTCATCAATTCATCTTATATATATTAAAAATTAGTAGGCCCCACTCTTACATGAATATTACAAGAACCCCCTATTTAGGAATTACAATGCGGGCCCACCTATTGGAATTACAAATTAGGGAAGAATCGTTGTACATGGGACCACCTTTAGACTTACAAAATTGAACTCACCTTTAGGAATTAGAACATGGGGCCCATCTTTACAAGATTTACAATATGGGCCACCTTTATAGGAATTATAATGTGGGTCCACCTTTATAGGGTTTATAAATGCATTTTATTTGTAAAATGTTGGGACTTTGAGGATGCTAGGAAATGCTTTTACATTTAGTATCATTAAAATATGAAGGAGAATCTTCAAGTGCATCCATCCCTCACCATTTGTGGTGAGGGACACCCCTTTTGGGAAAGTTTCAAGTACAAAAGAGAGGTACAAAAGAGAAGTACACCTCTCTTTTGTACTTGAAATTTCCCCAAAAGGGGTGTCCCTCACCACAAATGGTGAGGGATAGATGCACTGGAATATTATCCAAATATGAAATACTTTTATTTATTTATTTATTTGGTGGTCAAACACCTTTTAACCTGCGTCGCCCCATGCCTGTGCAACAAACACTCACCTTCTCTACACATCATCTTTCCTCTGCTCGTCATCCTTCTCCAGTCCAATTGCCCCCAATCAAATGGTCACATTCCTCATCCATCCATCATCACCAACAAACACCTTTACTAGCCAATCCTATGCCCGAACCTAACAACTCAACCCACTTCACCAACTTGACAAAACCAAAACACAAGTCGATCAACTGACTAGATCGACCTCCTTTCTTCTTAGCTACCATCACTCACCAACTCCTTATTACCAGTTCATCATTCAACATCTTACTAGAGCTTAGGAAGCCCCCATGTGCAGCCCCACAAATTTATCCAATTTATCAACCCAACCACTGCAAAACCAGTTGCACAACCCATCCATTGACCCACCTATTCAATCCAGCCCTTGACATTACGACATGAGAAAGTGTAGCTGTTCATAGTTCGTCCTTTCTACACACACACAGTAAGATTGATAAAATCATAAGAACATTATTGACAATGCAATACATTAATGTGATTTACTAGACATGTTTAGAGATTTAGGAAAATGTAATCCGTGCATCTTATCCATAATCAAAATCTGTACTGTATAAGTGGATAGAAAATATTTATAATTCCAAAACTGGGATAAATGGGCAGGGAGAGAGAGAGGAGAGAAAGAGAGATCGAGGGGCTGGGAGTAGACGAAGAAAAAGAAAGAAAGGGATTGTGTAGGGTGGCTGGGTTGGGGAGAGAAGAAGAGAGAAAATGGAAAAGAAAGAAGACAAGAAGAGAGAAAAAAATGAGGAAGGGGTGAAAGGGAGAGATTTGTAGGGGGCTGGTGCGTCTAATATTGGGGGGTCTATGGCACATCCCATTAGATTTTGCAGGCTACGGGTGTAGATGATTTGGATCTGCGTGGGAGATCTTACACGAAGTCCTCTTGTGAGTTGAGAACATGAGAAAGGTTGTGCTAGCAAGACACTTCAAAAATCATTTTCACTTCCTCAATCCAACGGGATAGGTTTTTTGGGATCCTTCCGTGGAGAATTAAATTCGGACTGGTAATTTTACCAACCAAACATGTTTTTCACGATTTGATCCCGTACATAGGATCGTTTGGAACGGGGGCTAAGTTTGTGCGGCATTATAGATAACAATGGGGTTCTGATGCTGTAAATGGAGTGCGCCTTATGATATTTTTTTTAATGATTATAGAGTCCTATCACTAGCTGGGGTTCCACTAGGTGGATAGGAGAGAGGTTTGAAAACTTGTGACTCGGACTCAAATCATTCAATGCAGGAAAAGTTGACTCGGATAGAGTCACAACACGGAGACTCGGGAGTCATGTTTTTTTTTTTTTTTAAACAAATTTTAAAGTATTTAAAAATGAATCCATTACTTATAAAAATATATTTATTTACGTGCATTCATGATATTCAAATCAAATAAATAAATTTATACATGCAAGAAGAGTACTACAATAAAGAAAAAAAATATTGCATATTACATAATTTGTTAGTCCAAATATCGAACGCAAAAAATCAAATATAAGTTTCAAATTGCATTCCAGTCATCGGTTTTAGATCACCGACTCCAAACCTCTTACACAATTACTTATAAATAAACTTTTATTATTTAAAATTAGATCTACCTATTAAATAGTTTGGAATGCAAACAACTTATTAAAATGAGATGACTCGACCGTGTCTCCCCTATTGTTGACTCGGTCTTTCGTCAAAATGAGATTGACTCGGGAGAGTAAAGAGTCAGCTTAAAGAGTTTTCCAAACATGGATAGGCGGGCCTCTTTGCATTTACACATCTAACATACAAGTAGCAATTACAAGGAAGTTAAGTATAATGTACAAGTGAGGATCTTTTTTGTCATTGCAGGCTGGTTACGGCTATCCAAACAATGCTACATATCATCCCCCTCAAACCAATGCCTCATATCCGCCTCAGAACAATGCAGCAGCATATCCGCCTCCAAGCAATGCAGGATATCCACCCCAAAGCAATGCAGGATATCCACCCCAAGGCAATCCAGCGTATCCACCCCATGGTGCTTATTATTGATGTTGAGGAAGCTTGCTGAAAATGGGAGGACAGAGATATATTGGCTTCTTCTTTTCTTTTCTTTTTTTTAAGATCCCTGAAGAATTCGTCTCCCTGCCACAGTGGCTTCTAAATCATGTCCCAAATACCTAATTACCATGTCAAACTTTAAAATTTATGTATTTTTTTTAAAATTTTCTAAGCAGATTTTCTAGCTGCATCAAATTTCTGGTGAATAAGATCGTATCTGTGTTTTGTATATGTTCATGGTGAGTTTTATTTGGTGAGCCATCTTGAATCTTGATTGTGGAATCTTTCCCATTTTCTTAGAGAGTCTACTTTTTCTCATGAAGTTTACTCTGAGAAATTAGGCTAGTTTTCTGGTTCCTTTCTAACTTTGAATTTATTCAGTTGTCGTTAGTGTATGGAGATGGTGGAAATATTTTTGAATTTTTTTTTGAGTTTCCAAGTAAGAATGAACTTTTTTGCTTAAAAAAAAAAACCTGGGTCTTCTTCTTTCCTCAGGGAGATCCCAAAAGTCGCCAATTTGATGGTGAATATTTTTTTACTTTTAAGATGGCCTGGTGGAATTTGAGAAAAGTTTGGAAAACTCGTTACTTAGTACTCTACATGTAAAAAAAAAAAAGGTGATTTTTTAAAAATATTTAGAAATGGATGCGGTATTTATAAAATAGAAATATACATTTATTGACTTGCATTCAAGATAAGCAATTTAAATTTTAATGAATTCCTAGGATTTCAGACTACTTGTTTTCTCCCTCTTTACAAGGCTGCCGTGTTATGTTAGGCAATTTGTTCCATGAAATGTTGTAAGACTTTGGCGATTTGGGTAGTTTAGGCCCCATTTGGCATCATTTTTGGGTTGTTTCTGATAGTGTGTCGAGATCAAGTTGTGTTGAAATTGGATTGTATCAAGACTGTTTATGCAAAACTTATTTGGCAACATTATGTTCAATTATTCCGTTGAGAAAATGTTCGGGTGAACTTGTTTGGTAAAGGCATAACAACTTGGTCCTATAAAACAAAATCAAGAAATTCATGTTTTACAAAAAATGTTGAGTTTAGATCTATTATAAATATTTGTTCTTAGATATTAAGAAATAGTAGGGCCCACTCTTATATGAATATAAGATGAGCCTCTCATTTAGGAATTACAATGCCACCCTACCTATAGGAATTTAGGACCCAAATCAAAATCATTGTACATGGAACCCATAGACTTACAGCGTCGGACCTCCTTTAGGAATTAGAACATGTGGCCCACCTTTATAGAATTTTACAATATGGGCCATCTTTATATGAAGTAAAATGAAGGCCCACAATTTGTTATTGAGATCATGTGGCCTACCTTTAGGATTTACAAAGTGGGGCCACTTTTTTGTGATAGTGAACGTGTGTCTCACCTTTAGGAATTCTTGTAATTGGGGGTCATGTTTTAGTAATTATTCTTCGCTTGTTTTTATTTGGTTATGTGTACTGCTAGAAGAATTTACAAATCAATGATGGATCACTATTAGAATCAAATAAATGAAAGTTTATAATCAGGCCCCATCTATCTCCTCAAACATAGAAGTGGTCACAACATGGAATCCATAGCAACCCCCTTTATCAATTCATGTATCTTATGTTTCAGTTTGTTTTATGTTCTTTCTTTCTTAAAAAAAATGTATATTAAAATAAAATCAGTTTTTATTAGTTTTAAAATAAAACCATAAACTGTTTGAGAATTATTTCATCAGAAAGGGTCCATTAGCTGCCCATCATCTCAGATATCTCTACATGTAAATCTCATAGATCTTTATCCAATTACTACTATCATAGTCTTGGATGCAGATTTTGCATTAGAAGCTTCTGTTTTCAAATGCAACAGCTTAAGTACACCGTCCTGTGGTTTTTGGGACATGACGTAACTTTGGCATTTCTAAATCCCTTGCTTCTTGATAGGAATTTATGAATTCCAATACATAAAAAATCCCATTTGGCCTTTAAGAATTTAGAAATTCTACCATTTTTGTATTTTGGTGGAATTCCTTGAGCAATCAAGAATTCCCCAAATAGGAATTCTAGTAAATCAACCGGCCTTATAAGTATTTTGGGTTTACTTGGCATGTTTGATAATAAGAGAGAAATCCATAGAATAAGGATTTTTCGCTGGGAATTTGTATAGTTGAGGATCTTACATTGATATTGGTGTGTAATCAATGCATGTATAGCTTAGAAAAATAGGGCTCACTGTGCAAATCCATTTCAGTGAGGATTTTCAAATCTTACGGGGGTGGTTCGATATGAAAATCCTAACAAATGTAGATTTTCATTTGTCAAAATCCTCATGAATTTACGATTACCAGAAATTTAAAGGAAAAAAAGTATTTCCTTAAAAATTTGGTTACCAAAAGTGACCTTAATAAATCTCACACCAATCCAAAGATTTTTGTTTCTAATTATTAGGATTTCAATAAGTAGGGCCCACTATGGAGCATATAAGCAACGCAATACAATAAAGAGCGACAAGAGGAGGAGGAGAAGAAGAGAGAGAAGATGGTGAATGCGTTTTGCTGTTTCTTCGGTTGCATAGATCAGGCGAGCGTAGGGATTGTGGAGAGATGGGGCCGTTTCGAGAGACTTGCAGAGCCCGGTTTCAATTTCTTCAACCCTTTCATCGGCCAATGGATTGCAGGTGTTCTCTCCACACGCATCAACTCTCTCGATGTCCGCATCGAGACCAAGACCAAGGTATACCAATTTCATTCTCTTCTCATCATCTATCTCTTCTTCTCCATTTTAACTTTTGTTGTTGTTGTTGTTTGTACACGCAATGGATGCAGGATAATGTCTTCGTGCAGTTGGTTTGCTCCATTCAATATCGCATTGTGAGAGCCAACGCTGATGATGCATTCTATGAGTTGCAGAACCCCAAAGAACAGATCCAGGCTTATGTCTTTGATGGTAATTCCTCACCCATTTCTAGAAACCTTCATTCTCTTTTGGGGTTGGGCCCCTTTTTTTTTTTTTTTTTTTATGTATTCTTCTTTCCTTCCTCTTTGTGATCTTATCCTGCCCTTTTGATGATTGTGATTTGGATTATTAGTGGTTAGAGCTCATGTTCCAAAAATGACATTGGATGAGGTCTTTGAGCAAAAGAGTGATGTGGCTAAAGCTGTGTTGGATGAACTTGAAAAGGTATTGATGCAATCAACTTTCTAGTTCTAGGGTTTGGTGTTTAGTCATTTCAATGTTCCTATTCCTACCTCTTATTTTCTTTCAAGTAGATGTCTAAAAGAGGAAGTTGTAAAATATCATCTCTTCTGACTTTTTTTTTTTTATATATATATTTTATGATTGTCTGAAAAGAAGCAAACATGTACCCTTTGCATTGTTTCTTATATTTGGGTTTTGGTTTTGATAATCTATGTAGCATTGTCCCTTGCATGAAAGGGTTTATTATAAAATTTCTATCTAGGAAGAATGGTGTTAGAACTTGTATTGATTTTTGGTAAATAAGTAATAATTAAGAAAACTGAAAAAAAAAAGGTAATTGTTGGATGTCTATATGGTCAAGTAATGTGGTTCCTATTCTAAATTTGATAATCTATGTAGATTTTTTGCTTTTCTCCTTGGTTTTCTTTGTTTGCATTTTTATGGGTGAATGCGGGTTAGATTTGAGCCGTTGCGTTTTTTAGGATGTAGTGTAATGTAGATTGCTATCTAATATTTGATTGCATTCTTCTAATCTTCCTGATGTCTAGTTGTCAACCATCTTCCTTTTGGGATAGGCTATTTTGCTGTTTATTGGTTTTATCTTGTTTCTTTTGATGCTGAATTGTATTCTGTTTGTTTTGTTTCTTTCCGATTAGATTTGAAATGCTTTATTATATGTGATTGCAATGCTAAGTTGACAGCATGGCATTTGATTAAAATTTCTAAATTTCCATATTTTGAAACATGGATTAGGTGATGAGAGCATATGGTTATAACATAGAGCAGATACTGATGGTTGATATTATCCCAGATGCTTCTGTGCGCAAAGCAATGAACGAAATTAATGCAGGTGCATCCTTCACTCTTCTTTTTTCTTCTGTTTTCAGTGGGAGAAATATTCCTATTTCTTTTACCATGGAATCCATCTATTATGCTTTTAGGCTTCAGTTCTGTGTTATGTACTTGAAATGGACCGGACATATTGCTCTGTGTTTCATTTTTGGTTTTGGGGAATACAAGTGTGTTGATTTTATTTTAGTGGGATAAGGTATGGGTTTTAAGGGTATAAGTTGGTGAGTGCATTTTTTTTTATCTCATATTTCAGTGTGTGTTTGCAAATGCCTTGATTTCAGAATACAAACTGTGCACATCTGTTATTCCCAATGCACCGGTTTCATCGTTATTTATTTATCCTTATTAAGTCAAATGATTCCACAGAAATTTTCTAATAGACCATTCTTGTCAGCAGTTTAGAATGTTTGTTGTCCAATTTATGGTTATTTATATTTACTTGGTTGTAAGATAAATGTGCCTCAGATTATAGAAAATAATATGTCTATGCAAGCAAACTGATAGGATCTTGTTATTCTGTGTAGGAATCTGAAATTCTTAACCATGCATTTTTTTCCACCGTTTGCTGTTTTGTAAGACAGTGCATTGAGTTGTAATATTTCTGCTTTGTTTCTAAAGTTGTCATCCCTATCCTTGTGTTTTTTTAAGATCCCCATCCTTTTGTTGCTATTATCCATTGTTTGTTAGTCTACATGTTCTCAGTTCTGGGGAATGACATCTGCGTTTTTCAATATACCTTATAACCGAAAAATTTTCTCAGTAAAGCAAGAATGAAAAAATTGGGTTCTTTGCAACCTTGAATGGAAATTTGAATACAAGATTTTCACCTTTATTAAGTAGGGCTTTCTAATTTTTATAGCTATCATTGGACAGAATGGTCTAATTAGATTCGGCCTTTAAAGCCTTGGCTAACTGCTGCTTTGAAAATTATATCTGCTTAGGGGTAGTGCTGGCATTTGTAGATGTTCATTATGCCGTTCCAGTCCAAATGGCATTGGTGTAGGTGCATTTTATGACTACATCACATATATGATACATGTCAGGATTCCCATACTAGTTACATAGAATTTTTTCTTATTGTTGTTGAGTATTGAGAAATTTCAAAGAAAAATTTTCTGAATTTTAAGTAGCAGGAGGTAAGCTGACCTATGAGGAAGAGTACATGTAGTTACCAACAAATGGACTCTTCATATTCAACTGAACAGAATGTTGTAATGTGCAAGCTATTGACGCTCATTGCTGTCTGAACTATGCATGAAAATAAACTGTCTGAACTATGCACCCTGCTTAAATTTCTGCAACATCTGGCATTTCACTATTAGAATCTCTAGACTAAAGGAGGTGGGGTGTGATTCAGCCAATACATTCTAGTGCAAGGTCTTGTGGTGGCAGTAGTGCACATCGCCACATCAGCCTGATGGAAGTGCTTTAGTATGGTTGGAGTAGAACATGAGAGATTGTACCCAAACAAGAGAAAAAAAAAAAAAAAATAGAGACATTAGCCCTGCTGAGAAGTAGAATGTATGAAGACAAACTTAGTAGCAAAGTCCTAATAGTCACAAATATTCTCTGACCTTAGTTATATTATATGCAAAGCATGGCTTTCCTCTTATGTTTACAGGGCCATGACTTGTGTGCTCTCTCTTTAGTATGGTGTATGCTCCATTTTCCTGTTTGTTTTTCTTTGAATTTTGATCTACATTCTCCGTTGTTAAGTATCTCCATGTGTATTTCTATCAACTATATAGTGCATGCTCATTTCATTCAAAAATTTTACCCTCCCAGTAAGAGGATTAATTCATTTTCTATCTGTTAAGTTGTTCAGCCAATAGTACCTGTTGGGATATTTGTTTTTTCCCCCTTAATTTCGTTCTTGTACATCACTGAGTACTAAGTAGGTTCCTATTGATGTTGCAGCACAAAGGCTTCAGCTTGCTAGTGTGTACAAGGGGGAAGCAGAAAAGGTGCTTCTGGTGAAGAAAGCTGAAGCAGAGGCAGAAGCCAAGTACCTTGGTGGTCTTGGGGTGGCGAGGCAGCGACAGGCAATCACAGATGGTCTGAGAGACAACATCCTGAATTTCTCCCACAAGGTGGAGGGCACATCAGCGAAGGAGGTGATGGATTTGATCATGATAACACAGTACTTTGACACCATCAAAGACCTCGGGAATTCGTCAAAGAACACCACTGTGTTCATTCCCCATGGCCCGGGTCATGTGAGGGACATAGGTGACCAGATACGCAATGGACTCTTGGAAGCATCCAGTGCTCAGGTCAACAAATGAATGACTTTGCATTGTTTGCCTTGGTGGGGCCTCTCCTGGTATCCAACACTACTAATGCTTTCAAACTAGAAGGTAAACTAGCTTTAGAGTTGGAAGGAATTGGATTATTTTAATTGGCTTCGTATATATGAGACAGAAGCGTATTTAGAGATGTATATATTCACATAAGGTGCATTTCAAGTGCTATGTTGTTGCTTGAATGTTTACGAGTCTTGGTTTAGGATGATAAAAAAAAAAAAAAAAGCTTACTTTCCTTGTTTGTTACCTGTTTGAGCTACAACAATACTTCGGAGGCATACCCTAAGATGAGGGCATGGGAAACTCAAAATCAGTATTTTTTTCACTTTTTTCATCTGTTTTTCACTGTGGTTAAGCAAGCTGAGTACTAAGTGACTAGTGACTGCATTACCTCATTGGGGCCATAGGGGAGTTTATCCGGCTTTCCTCTAGGCTCGGAGGGATTAGTCCAGCGCAATGGGTTGGGAACCCTCCCATAGCAAAAAAAAAAAAAAAAAAAAGCAAGTTGAGTGCCAAGTGACTAGTGCCTTTCAGAAGGAGAAAACCACACATTTCAGAAGGAGAAATTGGCAATTGTGTGCACAAACTAAACAACGCACATACTCATATTAAAAGCTGTTTTACAATTTTCTTACATTCTTTTAATGAATTAGAGCTTGCTCACAGAGCCCAGATCCAGGTCCAGATGTACATGTACTAGCAGACTGTAAACAGATGGATCCTGGCCTGCACAATTTGGAAATAGACAGAGTCAGATCTGAGAACTAGGGTCTGTGTTGGATGGACCTTACTTGGGCCTGGACTCCTCAATTGTAGATGAAATTGGGCCGGATATAAATGAGCCTGGCCAGAATCAGACTGCTGATGGCCTTAACCTACTGCAACTATTTTCCCTTTCTTACATAAATATAGGTAAACAAGGATTGCAAGTATTATATACAACTATTGATGTCTGGATTCTGGAATTCCTTTGAATCTTATTATTCATATCGAAATCTAATGAAAGATTTGTATCCATGCAGTGAATTCCATCTACATTGAATATTCGGCGTGAATCTTACAATACGATTCTTTTTTACTGAATATTTTGATTCATGCAATTCCTCTAAGCGCGAATAGCCATGGCTGAATTATTAATATTAGTAAACTTTTATTTTATTTTATTTTATTAGTTTTTTCATTTTTAAGAGGTTATGTAGTGATTAATGAAACTTTTCAAGAAATTGGGTGATTTTGGAGAGGTTTTAGAGATAAATAAGAAACAACATGTGACTAGAGGTTTGACTTTACATATGAATTTCATCCTACCTTCTTTTTATTATTATTCTTATTTTTTGTTTTCTTCATTAACTCTTTTTAACTTTAGGACATATGCTAACCATGTAAGGTTGGTGATTTTGATTTTTTTATTTTTATTTACAAAAAAGAAAAGTTGCTATCCCTTTGTTTTTTTTTTTCTAATAATGTTGATATTTAAGTATTTTTAATTTTCGACACATATCATTTATAATATTATATATATATATATGTCAATAGTTTATTTGTATGATCAGATCATTATTTGTCTATATATTGATGCTGTTATGGGTAGAAAATGAATAGATGATGAATAACTACTTTGTGCTTTTTAATTTTTTATTTTTATAAAAAGAAAAATTAATATCTTAAATACAATTCAAGTCAGCTCCTTGAATGATTTACTATTCAATTTCGCTTTTCAAAACAATGCACACAATATATTAAGTACACAAATAAAGAATCACAGGTAAACAGAGGTAGGGCAACCAAGTTTAAAGCAGAGCCATAGAAAAGGCTGCATTTACTAACAAAATTAATTACAATAACTTCACCTTCACCCATAGGCCATAGCCTTGTAAAATCCCTTCAGGCAAAGGAACCATAGTCAAGAGAGCAAATACATAGTGACCAGACAAACAGCAAGGAGAATCATCACAAGCCTCAGCAATTGCTTAGTTCTTCAATTACCATCTTCATAGTTGGTCTCTGGTCCAGATCTTCATTGGTACAAACCAAGGCAATCTTTGATAGATTCTGAGCATCCAATTCTAAGAACTTGCCTTGAAGTTTATCATCCATCAGGTCATCACAAGCCTCAGCAATTGCTTAGTTCTTCAATTACCATCTTCATAGTTGGTCTCTGGTCCGGATCTTCATTGGTACAAACCAAGGCAATCTTTGATAGCTTCTGAGCATCCAATTCTAAGAACTTGCCTTGAAGTTTATCATCCATCAGGTCTTCGAGTCTGCCAGATTCAGCCCCAAGTCGCATCGACTGGGTGATCTTCCGCTTCCCAGCGAGGATCTGAAAGATAATCACACCAAATGCATAGACATCATTCTTCTCTGTGAAACGGCCAACTGTGGTGTATTCAGGGGCCAGATAGCCCTTCCCGGCACTGTCCTTGAGTGTTGAGAAGAAGGCGTCATCAGCCAAGAGATTGTGGAGACCGGAATCAGAAAGCAAAGGACTAAAATGTTGGTTGATGAGGACCTTCTCTGCTGATATGTTTTGATGAACCAGAGCAGGTTTGTTCGGCTTGTTGCTGTGTAAATATTCGATGCCTGGATGATACAGAAACCACAAATATGTAGTGGAAATTAGAGATCAAGAAAATAATAAGGGCACATTTGTGCAGCCAGTCTTCGTTAAATTCCGTGCCACAGTCAAATTCCAGTTTGGTGCAGCTGATTTTCCTCATGGAAAAGCACAAAAATGAGCTAAGCTTTCCATGATTCCCTGGAAAATAAATTTCTAAAAGAGATGGAAGTGGTTTTCCTAGCATGCACACAAACATGCTCTAAAGGTAACTAAGGTTTTTCTTTTACCCAAATCAGCAAAGATGAAAACCATGAACAAGAGGGAAAAGACAAACCAAATGCATTGAGTGGCTCACTTCACTAATACCTATCTAAGAAAAACCAAATGCATTGAGTTGCTCACTTCACTAATACCTATCTACTCACAGAAGAAGATCAAAGGATCTGTTTGGGCTATACTCTCCAATGCAGAATTTTAGGTCATCTTGTCAAGATTTTTTTTTTTAAAACCTTTTTTTTCTAGTAAAGACAACTGAAACTGCATCTATGATGTGAAGTTAAGGAAAAAAAAAAACTAAGATAGGAAAAAGGCCCATAAAAATTATATAGAGGCACACTCAGCTGCAACTCTCACTGAAACTCCTCATTCTCTCTTTGGGGTAGTATATGTTTCCTCATTAATCTCCCATGGCACAGGTTCACAAATTACCTCACTTGACAACAATAATCCCCTCATTTCATTCCCACAAAGGATACTTTGCAAGGAAAATTACATCTTCTTTCTACCTTTGAATAGTACAATCATAGAGCCCCCCTCAAGTATCCGAAGGCTTGAATGAATTTCATTAGTGGTTCTTTCTTTAATGGCCATGATTTCTGCATAGTTTGAATAGAATACCCTTACCAGGTAAAAAAAAAAAAGCTCTAATCAACTCTCCCTTGTTGTTCTTTAATGTTCTCTTATGCGTAATGATCGCTAGTTATCTACATTTCACAAACTAGAAGAAACCTAAAGATAAATGACTGATGGAGCTGCTTCAAGGGGGGGGGGGGGGGGGAAATCTTAAGGCAATACAGTATCAATCTACAAGGATAGAAGAAAAGCAGACCTCTGGCAATGCCATTGATGATAGAAACTCTGGTTGGCCAGTCGAGAACCAGGCAGCTGTCATCTTTAACATCAAGAAACCGAGACAGGCTTCCATTCTCAACGAAATTGTAGATGAGAAAACACTCTCCCCTTCCTCTAGAACAGCAGAACCCCCTCAACCTCACCAGATTTTCATGCTGCAGAGAAGCGAGTATCTTCAACCCTTTCAAGAACTCCACCTCCTCAGTCTTGCAGCTTGTCTTGTTGATCCTCTTAACCGCAACAGCAGATCCATCTCGCAAAATCCCTCTGTAAACCGTCGCGAAATTGCTCTTCCCCAACAAATTCATCTCTGAGAAATGCTGCGTTGATGACTCGACCTCCTCCATGTTGAATCTAAGCCCTTGGAAAACCTCCTGTGAGAACTCCACACCACTCAGCGCATTTGCGAATGTATCCCATCCATTTGAATACTCGAGACTGATAAGTGTGGATGCAGTCCTCCTGCTTAAGTCCTTGCCCATGATGGTGTTAAGCCGACCATCAGAGCTTTCAAATGCGCTTCCAATTCTCTGTTTCCGGCGATGGTAGCATGTGAAAAAAAAGAGCCCGGTCACTGCTACTCCAGTAACAACTGCTACAACCCCAATAACAAAACCAGTTGATGCAGTTCTCTTCGACCACAATTCCGAGCAAGGGGATTGGCTGCAATTTATGCCAACATTGGCAGACAGAGGAATGTTTTTTGGATTGAAAGAATACGGATTGGGTTTAAATGATTCGGGTTTGTTCGGATTTTGATCATGAGAATCGCAAGCTTTCAACAAAGAAAATCCAATTCCACATAAATTAGAGTTGTTTCCATAGCGAAATCCACTGCTCAGTCGTTTCAGAGCTTCATCATTCAAACCAGAAGAAGAAGAAGATGAGTGATTTTCCATTACACATCAATAATCAAAACTACACTTAGTCAACTCAGGAAGCATAAGAAGGATGAGAAAAGCATACCAGAAGGAACTTTGCCTGAAAGTGAGTTGTTTCTAACGTCCAAAAGTTCCAACTGGGGGGCTTCGGTTAGCTTTACAGGAATGGAACCGAACAGCTGATTGAAGCTCAAATCCAACCTCGCCAGCGTACTCAAATCTCCCAGAGTCGCAGGAATGGCACCGGTCAGCCGATTCGATTGCAAAGCCAGAACACTCAGCTTCTTCAGAGACCCCAACTGGGTCGGAATGCTCCCATTCAGCTTATTACAACAGAGCTGTAAAACTACCCCAAAAACAAAAAAAAGATGAAAAACCCCAGAAAATTCAAGGCAAGAACATCCACAAATTCAAATACAAACACACTAGATTTCTGGGTGCTTCATGTTCTTACCTTGAAGACTACCCATATTGCCGATTTCAGCTGGGATAGTTCCGTGGAGGTTATTGACATTGAGATAGAGGTCGAAGAGCTCGGTAAGACTGGAGATTTCTTTGGGTATTTGTCCCTTGAGAGAGTTGTAGTGGAGGTAGAGACCGGAGAGGCATTTTAGGCCGGAAATGGCAGGAGGAATCGAGCCTGAAAGCCCTTTTCCTTGAAGAGAGATGTTGGCGACCTTACCATGCTCGTTGCAGGCGACTCCTGCAAAGGAGCCGTTGCATGGGTCCCCTTCCTCCGTCCATGACGACAGGAGACGCTTCTCTGGGTCCAAAGAGGCTTTCATTTCCATGAGAACTCTCAGCTCGGCATTCCCACAAACAGTTTGTTGAAGCAAAGATGCTTCGAGGAGGAAGAAAACGAGATACAAGAAACCCATGTTTCAGAAAATTCTCTCTCTCTCTCTCTCTCTCTCTGTGGAAGAATGAAGACAACTTCCGTTCCTCCCAAGTTGTACTTGTACCTTACACTGGTCATGTTTGCTAGAAAAATTAACATAAAGCAACCTGCTTTTCTTGGAAATCACAATAATCAACCTGTGTATTTTACAAGTGCCCCCCAGTATATTTATTGGGACGCTCAATGGAGTAACCCTATACGTAAATTCATTTTTAACGATATGGTCGTAAATACAATCAACACATGTACTTATAATTGGTTACAATTGACCTAATCCATGCATATGCATGATTCACCATTTGATTGATCTTAATTTCAAAATAAGTTAGTAGGTTTATTCTACGTGAGAGTGTTATTGAGAGAGATTCTTGGTTCTTCAGATAAAATGATAGTATTTTTGTAAGTAATGACACTCATTTCAATTTAATGGATGTAACACCAGAAAAGGAAAAAAAAAAAAGCCTGTTTTTACAATGACTTCCCCCACTAACATAAAATGTGAACCAATTAATACAATCCAACTTTATTGTAGAAGAATGAGAATTTTCTTAAATCTAGCCTCATATTAAGTTGAGCCATTAATTATGATTGAGTTTACTTATGGGGTGCTTGATAGAGGATTTTTTATAAAAATTTCATGTGTTGAGAATTTCTAGCACCAATGTGAGTTGCTATGAAATATTTGAAATTCTTTTTATGGTTGGTAAAGTTTTAGAGTTTTAGTCTTTTAAATTATCACTTTTGGCCCATTGAGATTTCTCAAATTTCAGCATTCTAAATGCTACAATGTACCAAAGAGTCCCTATCTAGGGACAATATTTGAACAATTATGAATCACCCCTCATGCAAATTCCCTTTAGTTCCAGCAAATCGAGAGGTCAGTAAATTTAATGGTCTTTGCGTTAGTATCTTAAATGTAATTCAGATCATGTTAGATTTAAAGATTAATAGAGTTGGAATTGATATCTTCATGTTAACATAGGCAAGATTAATAGAGGTGCGATTTGTAAAATAAAATAATGATATATGTAATGGAAAATATTCATGTGCATCCATCCCTCACCATATTATGGTGAGTGACAACATAGTGGGGCTAACTTTATGATACATATGATGCATCTACATACATTGGACCTCATTAAGTACACTAGATCAATTAAGTTTTCACCTATTCAAATGAATTAGACCGTTGGATCAGAGGTTAAATTTTTCTCTTTAATATAAAGTCGTTAAATTTTTGGGTCAGGGATGAAGGGGTTAGAAGTATGGGATTGACCCCAAATCTGATATAAGGGCCCATCCAAAAAGTCTCTTTCCATCCCCCAAGCACCCCCATTAAGTAAGTCCCTCACCATATGCACATGAATATAATATACCCCGTATGTAAAATTTGGTGATGGGGTAATATGTAAGTTTCCCTCTTCTTGAAATAGAGAAGAAAATTTCCCTCTTACTTACCTTACCTTATTTGCTTTTATGTATTCTCTCCTTCCCCAAGCAAGACAAATGGCACGTGGACTCATCACGGATGCCACTGTCAAGTGGACCACTCTTTCTAAACCAAAAAAAAAAAAAGTCTATGAACCAAGAACCCCCAATCTCAAATTACAGTTGGTGAAGAGGTTACAATTACATGTGAATTGTATGTGCTCCGTGGAAATCACAATACGCTTAGCTGTCAGTTCTGCATCCTTGAAGTCCATATGGACTAACCCCGAGGTACACTTAGCTGTCAGCATCCTTGAAGTCCACATGAAGGTATTGGTCGAGTCGTGTGTGGTTTTTCTCTCTTTCAGAGTTAGAGGTTTTAGTATTGGTTTCCGAGAAATCCTCCGCTCTTCACGAATCGAGATTTGAGTTCAATGCTACTACTTTGGGGCTATATGGGCTTTACTCGGCTTCTATACAGTCTGAAGGGATTAATTCAATCCAAAAAGTTGAAAACCTCTGTTAGAAAAGAAAAAGTCCAAATGAACTATTGTTTCGATTTAAATCATAGGATGAGGGACCCACCTAATGAGGGATGGATATGACCTAGAGTAGAGTGGGCCATGTGAAATCAGATCTATGATCCTCCGAGCAAAGGATATTATATCATCTTAGCATGTCTCGAAGATGATGGCCCACCCCCTGTGTGATGTATTTATATATTCATATTGCATGTGGTGATGTCGAATCAAGTCACGTGATCAATTCAGTTCTAAAATATTGTTCACGCATAGGACCACACTGCTGCTGTTATGATATAAAGTAGTGCCCCAAAAGTTTGGTAAATAGATGGTGGGCATTTAACAACTTAGATGTGACACATGTTACGTTTGTCATATTTGCAATTTGTTATGCCTAGTGTTTTCCCAACCCACAATCCACTATTCTTTAGAATGATTGAATGGAAAAGGCAGGGGAGTGTGGGGCCCATTGGAGGTGGGTTGAGTATGGACTGGATGGGAGAGTATCTTCATCGGTTTGAGGTTAGAATCCCAAACATGGAAAAGACTAGTGTGGACTCACCATCACTCACTATTTGTTAAAAAAAATAATAATAATTAATTATTTTACCCTAGGGTAGTTCAATTGGGTTAGAACCACGGTTTGCACCTGAAAATTATAGGTTCAAAGCTACACTACCATATTGGAGCTACAAGGGAGTTTATCCGGCTTCTCTTTGCGCTCGGAGGGATTAGTCTAGCAGCCCAGAGGGTTGGAAACCCCAATAGTAAATAAATAAATAAAATAAAATAAAAAATGCTAGTAGAAAAATGGAGCGGTGGTTAGTGGGAGTGTGGATTAGGGTGGAAAATTCCTCATCCGACTACAAACTGATAAATGATGATTGTGATGATGGTGGTGGTGGTGAGGTTGAATACCTAATGATATAATTTACCAATGTACTCTGAATTCCACATTGTAAATTAGAGTTTGGGCTGACCTATATTATCTTTTGGTGGAGTTTTAGTTGACATCTTAAATTATCATCATCAGCATTTTTAATGGTATTTCATCTATCTGAATTGACTTTATTGTATTATTCTCAAGAGACAAATTCAGCCCATAAGAAAAGTTGACATTTTCAGTCCTAGTCAAAGCTTAGGTTGAATCTATATGTCTAGAATGACTAGCCAACTTTAGCCAAACTCCACCTAATTCATATTGGTTTGACCATAAAAGACTTAAATTTGACCAAAAAAGTTATGGCTCAGTTTGATCATTTTAAAGTTTGGGTTGGTTTCTATTTTGAGATATATAACCCAATTAATAAAACAATTTAATTTGGGTTGGGACTACATTATATGCTATCCACAATGGTAAATTTGATTTGGACCCAACTCATCTGGCCCATTGCTACCCATAAGTGATTGCAGGTCACCTCCCATGGTTAATTTGTTGTTTGCTTCAATTGCTACCCATAAATAAGTGGTTACATGCTCCAAAACTGCTAAAAGACACTATTTGGTATTTGAGAAGCACAGTTTTTGTATGGAACTTATCAGATTCATGCCAATCACAAATGTAGGGAGATGGGAGGGACATGGTTTGATTAGGTTTTGGCCAAATATCAATCTAATTGGATCATCTTCATTCTTCATTAGGACTTAAGTTTTAATATAGTTTGATAAGCGCATTTTTTTATTATTGCTTAATCCATAGTAAATAATGGTTAGAATAGTGTCAAATTGGGATAAACAAAAATTCATTGGCCGTGTGCATGGAGGGTCTGTAGTCTTGGGTAAGCCATTTGCATGGAATATAAAGATTTATCTTTTCTAAAAAAAAAACAAATGCATTATTTTTATTTATTTATTTTGCCAATTTGAGGTTTTATCAAAAGTTCAACCTAAGAAACCATACAAGCACAATGACAATTTAGATTGCTTCTTCTCTTTGATAAATCATGAAAATGAACATCTCTCTTCTTCCTAAACACTTTTTAGAGCAGGATTAGATGCAAGATTAAACGAAAAGCATGCAACAGTAATTAATTTTATATCTTTCTGGGTTGGTTCTGTGACTATTACTCTTCACTCTTCAGTCAGGTAACAAAATCAAAGACATTGTCTCCACACCCTACAGTCATGTATTACTCTGTAAGCAACTATGCCTTTGGATCTGTGTGTCCTTTTTCTTGGTAAATAATTGATTCTACAAGCAACCTTTTAGGTCCCAAAACAGAACATTCACCATCCCAGCAAAGTGGTGGGTTAGTTTCTAACCCTTTTGAAGCTTTTGCCTTCCCTCCATGCAGTGCAGCTGAGCTGACATCCGTGCTTTGAAGTCAGTCAAGTCACTTTGATGGATGCCTCACAAGTCACAGCAACAAATGCGTAGTAGGTGGTTTGTAGAATCTAAAAGCTCAAGCACCCACACTTTTGGGTCATCCAAGCTGTCATCGGATGACCTGTTGGGAGATCTGTCAGAAAAGATAGAGACAAGTGAGAGTTGGAACCCCACCCAAAAAACAAAATAGAAAAAGTGAGAGTTGGTAATATATGAATGAAAACAAGGATCTACATCTTCCTCCAAAGAGATGCAGTCTCTGTAGTTCTTTGAATTTGAATGCAAAAGTCTTGGGCTAGTGCCTATAGTATATGGCTATTATCATGCTTAGATACCATTTGGTCAGCTGTAATGAAGGTGGAAATGGATCTTGCTCGGACAGAGTGCTGTCGGGCATATTTAGGCACGGCCCGCTTTAGCCATTTACTAATTATTGTTGGATTAGGTAAAGGCGGGCATTTTTAACCCGTCGGCTCTCCTAAATTCAAGCTTAGGATAAGATAAGTTCAAGTGTGTAGTGAGATCCACTTGGGGACCCGCATTGGGATAGGGATGGGGGGATTTCAATGACTCTCTGGGATCCCTTTCTTCACAAAAAATCAGTCCCAATTGTGATTTCTATCATCTCTATATGAGCCCAAAAATTTAATAATCAATAGTTCATTCGAATCGATACATAGTCGATCCAACGGTCCAGTAAATTCGGATATGACTGAAAGTTAATGGACATGTGCAATTTAGGAGGATCGTGTGTTTGGTCCATTTGGACGGACTAAAGGTGGGTCTCACAAGTACGAGCTTACAAAATTTTATCATAAATTTGAGCTCAGAAGAGCCTTGCTCTTATGTAAATGGGCACCATTTGAATTCAGCCTATAAGTTTTACCCACAAAACTGAAGTCAACTCAATTCCACCGGACCCATTGCCCACAAAGCTTTACCCTGCTGTAATCATTCTTTGGGGTGCATAAAGATATTGTTCTCAGAAAATTATATGCTGGAAAAATGTTAGGATGTTTTGAGATTAGGAAGATTGTGCAGAATATCATGGATGAAACACTGTAGAAAATCAATTAATTTTTAAATACTTAGACATCATGAATTAATATAAATGTATCAAGAATTATGTTTAAGATTATGTCTATAGATTTTTGAGTTTTATTTAATGGGAGATGCTCGTATGAGAGAATCTCCCTTATTTAAATATTATTTAGTTAACCAATATTTAAAAACAATTATGACATTGTTGATAAAATACTGATCCAAGTAAATATCACTATATTTTCAAAATTTTACCTATATTAGTCTTGATAAAATCATTAAGTTGGTTATTAGTACCATTCCAAACAAAAAAAAACTTAAATGACAACTATAATGTATACCAATTAATAATCCCACTTGTATATCTAAAAAATTTGTTATAAAGCCCTTCTATCCCATTATACTAACATGTTCCACATCTTATTAAGGTTCTGAATTTGGAAACAAATCCATTTTATCTGGTGTGGATCAAGATACAACACTTTGGTTCCACACTTCCATGTCAAATCCAATTAGAATCAAAATTTCAAATCTATAAAGATGAATCCGGTCCTGATCCATCATGGTCCCACCTCCATCTAATCCGTTTGCATCTCTACATTCGTCGATGGAAACACTGTGAGAGAAACCTTAGAATCATATGGTTGAGTCCACCTTATTTTTCACTACTTAAATGCTAAATGGATTTCAGCATCATCCATTAAACTAGAATTTCATCATCCTCATCAAGTCATGCAACTTTCACCACTATATTTCACACCGGTTGAAAGTAAAAATTCCTTACCTACGGTTGCAAACGGAACGGTAGTGGATCGAAATCATAGTTGATCTAGACTCGTTTCTAAATAACGGTTCTGGTTATGGATTCAATTTTGACTCGGAATCTGTTTTGTTGGTTTCATACCCGATTCCGATAAAAAGCTCATAAGCTGGGTTTCGGGTCTATGGGCGTAACCTATGTGGATAAAAAACCGAACACGTTTATCAATTGGAATCTAAATTGGGTTCTAAACCCGCTTACGAATCAAAACCTAAACTAGGTCTAGACCCGATCTTTTCCGAGCCCGAATCGAAGAAATGGATACCCCATTGGCAACCCTACCCATAAACCATCATCTAATTAAATCCAACAAAATTGACTCCAAGGCGACAGATCACTAGACAATAAAGTTTCCACCTTTA
Organism: Umbellularia californica; assembly: GCA_028538565.1. Classification (NCBI taxonomy): domain Eukaryota; kingdom Viridiplantae; phylum Streptophyta; class Magnoliopsida; order Laurales; family Lauraceae; genus Umbellularia; species Umbellularia californica. Next base: position 70,384,654 of record JAPQWN010000005.1, read on the forward strand.
AACCATTAATAATTCGATACCCTATGATAAGGTAGCCTTGAATATCCAATCAACCCCTCATAATTTTAGGTTGCCACCTCATGAAAATTAAAAACCACTCCTTTTTCCTTTCAAACAACCCCAAAAAACCCGGTCTCTTAAAAACTCTCATCACCAAACAAAGAAAACTAGTAGGAAACCATTTCATTTCCAAGCATTTCCATTTCCACAAACACAGAGAGAGGAAAGAAACAGAGAGAGAATGGGGAAAGATGCGGGCGATGATCAGGTGGCTTCGATGAAGGAGGCATTCACGCTCTTCGACACGGACGGCGATGGACGCATCGCTCCATCAGAATTAGGGATCTTGATGCGATCGCTCGGTGGAAATCCAACGCAGGCCCAGCTGAAGGAGATCGTGGCCCAGGAGAAATTGACGGCTCCCTTTGATTTCCCTCGCTTCCTTGAGCTGATGAAGAAGCACATGAAGGCGGAGCCGTTCGATCGCCAGCTCCGCGACGCCTTCAAGGTCCTCGACAAGGACTCCACCGGCTTCGTCTCCGTCGCCGACCTCCGCCACATCCTCACCAGCATTGGCGAGAAGCTCGACCCCGCCGAGTTCGACGAGTGGATCCGCGAGGTCGACGTCGGATCCGACGGCAGGATCCGATACGAGGATTTCATCGCTCGCATGGTCGCCAAATGAACCATCATCATCATCATCACCACCACCATCATCACTGTATGATTTTCTTCTATCTATCTATCTTACTCTTTCTTTAGTTTTTATCTGGATCTTTGGTTTTCTAATTCTAGGGTTTTGGATCTGGTGGAGGGGAAAAGGAGGAGTGATTGTGCCATCTGTATTAGGGCTCTTGTATTCAAACAGGAGGGGAAAAGGAGTCTAGGGTTTCTGTTCTTGTATTAGTGTGTGTTATGTCATGATGGTGTTATGATTTTGATGTTATTTTGTGTAAATGTGTGGTTTTTGGAGGTGTTTTGATTGACTTGGACCTGTTGAATTAATGGTGGTGATGGGTTTGGTGGATTTTTATGAAGAGATGGTAATTGCATTGCCGTTTGGGCTGGGTTTTCTGATTGGCACTGAGGGAAAGAGGCAGAAAAGCTAGGGTTTTTTTTTTTTTTGAATGTCTGTTTATGTAATTTGAATTGATGATGTTGTAGGTGGAATGGTATTGTGTGTACATTGTGGAACTGAATTTGTACCATGGTAGCAAGTTATTTCATTACCAATGAATCTAGACTACCAGATAAAATAGAGTTAATTGAAAGAATTATCTGCTTGTGTACAAATTCATTGCCACATTGCATCAAATTGTAGCAAAGGGAACCCATAGGGGTATGGTTGGTCCATTTATCTTTAGATCTCAAAATTTTTGGTAGGATGATTACATAAACTGTCAATGCAGATGGGTTACCTCGCGTATTACGATCCTAGGACCTCTCACAAGAGGAAAGAAAACCTTATCATCATGCTAGTCTTGTGGTTGGCGCTTGGCAATTTTAGGCCTTAATAGTGCTCTACTTCGATGCGTTCTCCACCTTTTTGTAATCTTTCCACTTTATCATTTATCCAACCAATTTCGACCGTTCATTTAATTTTATGAAAAAAGATGAAAGTTTAAATAAAAATTGCAGGAAGATTGGAAGTGAAATGGGCAGAATAGGGAAAAGGAGCCTGTTGTCAGACACAAAATAAAAGATAAAAATCAGTAGTCTTTTTTTATGCCCTCATATCCCACCAACAATTAAATGCGAGTATGTTGAGATACAAAGAATCTTTTGTTAAGGAAGCTTACAAACTAGAAAAAAGAAAAAAAAGGGAAGTTTGAAAGTTATATTGCACATCAATAACCTTTTCATTAATTAAGCATGCAGTTTTATGTCTTTAGTTCAATTGAATGAACTCCCCCTGTATGGCTGCTTTGGAACAACCTTAGGAAACACTTCATTGATGGAATTAGAAATGCCTGATGGATGTTTCAGTCAGCATTTGATGATTATTTAGATGTTTGAAATCTCTGGGCCATGTTCTGCAGAGTCCATCATTTGACTGTGATATTTAAGTCAATTAATGAAATGGGGTTTTTGAGATTGTTGAGAAGTACATCAATGATGAGGGATGTCGCTTCCATACTTCAGGAAGCCAAACCGGAAAGGAAGATGCAGGGAGGGTAGTGATGGTGATGGTGGAGATGCTAGTATTTTTTCTACAGAAGCCATCGAGGGATTGTGACATTTAAAGTAATTAATGTAATGGGCTTTTTGGGATTGTTAAAGGGAGGGAGAGAGAGAGAGAGAGAGAGAGAGAGAGAGAGAGAGAGAGAGAGAGAGAGAGAGTGTGTGTGTGTTTTAATTTCCTTCTGATTTCAAGTTCTTGGCCTTTTCTCCCTTTCGTTTCTTCCTTCCTTCAAATAATGTGCGTGCGTGCGTGCGACCTTTTATCCCTTTCGTTTCTTTCTTCCTTCAAATAATGTATGGGAAATCAAAATCATGTCTAGCGTTGTTATTCCAATTGTAAATGTTAAAAGGTTTGCGATTAAGTAACAACCGTGGTTATTAGTTAATATGCTTCTACCATTGATACAAGGTCTTAGAAATAGAAAATCCACATAGATCTCTGTCTGTCCTCTCTTTTTCTCTTCTTTAAAACCATTGGATCGTGATATTTATTTTTTGAAACCAAGAGTTAATTAACCAATAGGTGCAGTGTTTTACAACTTTTTTGTTTTTGTTTTATATGTATCAGTACAAGTAGAAATTGAGTTGAACACAGTTTATTTTCTAAATTTGCAGGCACATTTCAGTGCTAATATGACTAATTTGTCTCATCATCATTGTCAGTACTGAAGCATGGAGTCCACATGCTCTTATGCTACTTTTGCTCTTCATTGAAAAATTTCAAGAATATTATGGTTCTGGCAATGCTCATCAGTGATGTATATTGTATATTTGAAACTCCTTTTAAATTTATATGGTATTGGAAATTAGAATTCATATGATTTGAGTTATTTTTGGGTGTCTATATCTATATCAAACCGAAGTTTGATCATTCAGTGATTCAAAAATCATAGCCATCTATGTTGTATGCATTTTGACTGTTGAATGAAGGCATCTGCTTGTTTCTTTATCAATTTTGGCTCGTTATCAATATGTTGTAACATTACGGACTTTTTGGTTTTCTTCCTTTTCTTTTATTCTTTCTTTCTTTTCCTTTCTTTTCTTTTTTTCTCCAAAGGTTTTAATAATGGATCCCATTGCAACACCTTGGCAATGAACTTTGACTTGCATTTGTAAAGGAACTGAATGAAGTTCAAGCATTGTGCTACATTACTCAGGGCCTTATTGCATAATTCCTTCGGACTTACTTGGAATTCATTGGGGAGGGGCTTTATTGTAGGGGTGATGGCGCAGGGTTAGTTTGTGGAGATCTGACTTCCTTGGAATTCATTGGGGAGGGGCTTTATCATAGGGGTGTTGAGGGGGTGATAGTGCAGGGTTAGTTTGTGGAGATCTAGAGTGACCATCAAACTCCTGTGATTTAACTTCAAAGGTTGGATGGGGCTCAGTATTTTCTGTTAAGAGGAAATTTGAAGTTGCAACATACTCATGGTTGAGTGGTGTTGGCATTATAGTTTCACACACATGTCCGGGGATCAATCCTTGGGTCCTCAAGTTGACGTAGCACACCTGAACCACTGTCCCAACATAGGGGGGAAAAATGAAGTTCACTTGTAGATTTACAATTCTGTTGATTTGCTCTTAAATTATTATTTTTTCTGTAGAAACCCATTTCATTGGAAATATTTGAAATGAGTCATATCAATAGGAATAAGTTCATCATTTCTTTGATCCCTGAGATAATGTTTCCGTGAGCGATAATGCCTTCGGCGAGAGGCTGGTTATTGATTGGATTGACTTGTGTCTATTTGTGTACAAAGAATTCCCTGAATTATGTAAAAGAAAAAAGGGGGCCCATTTGGATCCCTGGAAGCATGTGCAGGTAAGTTGATTTACAAATTACAAGTAAATGATGTCCATGTGTTTTGAGTTGGCCATAAATTACTGTTGTTGTGTTCTTGCAAGTTGTAATTATGCTTCATTAGAGTTAATGTTAAAGAGTGTGGGTGGTCTGAGTTCGCAGACTTCTTTCTAAACCTGGACTTTGTAACTTTGTTTATGTGTAAATAATGTTGATCTCTTTGAATGGTTCCTTTACTTGACATTGATACGAGCATTGCAAAGGACCACGGTGTTCTTGGGCACAGGCAACAAAACAAAATAAACAAAGTCCTCTTCGTTCACCTATCTCAATGATTTCAGCTAGTGAATTTGTTTTTGAATGAGTATGACCACTGGTCATATTTTCCTGCAAAAGACTATTGGCAAACTGAGTTATCAGATGGCAAGTTCATTATACTATGATCTATGATAATGCCATAACTGAAAGAATAAATAAGTGCTCCACCACTGAAAAATTTTAAGGTAACTGATCATATGAATCCTGAATGTTCTTGGGAGATATGGGTTGGTAGCTTTGTTGTCCTTTTACAGTCCATTTTAGTGCTGGGCCTATCCGCAGAATGAGGGGTCGTGAATTGGATCGATCTGGTTCATGGCCCGTTTATGATTTGTGGCTAACTAGAGTGCAAATGTGCAGTGCATAAGCTCTTTCATATGTTTGGATAGTTTGATTAAATTTTATTGTGGACTTTGTTTATGCTAGGTAATTATGATAGGGCCAATCAACTTGTCTGATGATGGAAACATGAGGGATGCACCTTCCTGATTGTCAAATTATGTGGGTACTCTATCTGCCCAGATAATGGAATTATGATGGGACTCTCAAATCCCCAAGAGTGCTTGGGCCGGAGAAAATCTTCCTCTCCTGGAATCATGAGGGATATCATTCTAATGATGAAATCATGTGCGCTCTCTATTCACCTCTGAATATTTTATCTTATGCCAAGTCGATATTGAGAGAATGGACCAAAACTTAATTCACTAATCTGTTACAACGCACTGACGCAGGGCCTGCAAACCAGTAGAAAGGTAGGGTACAGATCCCATCCATCATCATCCACCATTTTATTAAATCGTTGAAGAAGACTTTGAAATTCTTTAAATCTGAGGGCTAAGATAATTTGGCTAACCCTGATTCATGCCTTACCTATAGTTCACCTCGTACATGTGGGGCCTATGGATTGGGGTTTGATTTCAGCTTGCCATACAGTTATGGAAAATCTACGTTCGACAACTGTAAATTATCTATGATTTGGGTCATTTGAGTACCTCATGTTTTTTTAGGTGCCAAGCCCCAACTCAAAGGGAGAGAGCGTGTAAAATCTTAAAGTCCGAGGACCTCACTTTTTACAAAACATGGCCTAAGAAATTCTCAATTAGACAAATCCATGGTGAGAAAAGCCTTTGTTTCCAAGGGCAGTGAGTAATCTTTAAAACTAAGAATTCCACACCTATTATCAAACAGGGAGAAAACCTTATTTTAAGGAATCCTCTCCTTTACAAACCTACTTAAAAGGAATCCTCTACTTTACAATCAGCTATGGGCTGGGTTGAACTAAAACGGCCCGATTAATATCTACTCTAACTCATACCCAACTAGCCCCGTGATGGGTTTAAATTTATTTTACCAAACTCACACTGAGTTGGCACGAGTCATGTCGGGTTTGTTGGTGTTTTCCTTCTTTCTTTTTATTTTTTATTTTTTATTTTTTATTTTTAATTAAACTATAAAATGAAAACATCCCAAGTCCTGTTGGGATTCAAACCAACAACTTGTGGTAGCACGAGTACCACCCACTACCACTTGTGCCATTGAGCTTCTTCACAACCAAAAAAACAAAAAATAAAAGAAAAAGAATTTTATAAATTAAAAGAAAGTGGGGAATGCCGGGTTCGGCCCTTCGGATGTGAATTAATATTTTGAATCCTATATCCATCGCTAGGTTAGATTAATATTTCAAACACACTCAGATTTGTAAAATCAAAGCTTTATTGCATAATCCAAACTGTGGAAATGCACAAAAAAAGTTGGAAAGATTTAGGGATTTTTACAAGAATATAAGTCTTAAATACTAATTAGATGAATTGATTAGGAAAAATACATAATTAATGAATTACGGTATAGTACATTTTTCTTGGATTGAGTTACCATCGTGACCTGTGTAATGATATCCATTCCTGGGCCTAGGTAACGAAGTCTTAGCTTCTCTATTTCGGTTTTCAATGAAGTTTCTCTCAATATTGAATATGAAAAGAGGAAATACACTTTTGGAAGGGATGAACGGATCGACAAATCCGACTTTTTTTAAGAAAGGAAAAAGAATAAAAACATACAAGCAAGAGAAAGAAAGAGAAAACACAAAATAAAGAGGAGAAATGTGAAGATGCCACTAGGTTCAACAACACCATCGGCGAAGCCCATTTTGGATTAGTTAATCTCACCATTATTTGAAAGCCATTCATTGACTAGTTAATTTTTTCAAAAAGAGCTGGATTTGTTGAATGCAAAAAGGGCTTCTAAGATATTGAAGAGGATGATCAATGACAATCACTATCACCAAAGGCTCCAAGGAGTTTGGAGAAAAAAATGATTTTCAGTTCATTCAAAGTAGAAAAGTTGGTAGACAGTAGCATCCGAATTCCCAACATTAGAATATTCAGGCAATGAGAGAAGATGTATTATCCTGATGGATTTGATGCGTTCATCCCTTCAAAGCGTGTATTTGTTTCCTTAATCTTCAATATGAAAAAAAAAAAAGAAAAAAAAACTTCATTGAAAACCAAGACGGAGAAACTAAAACATGGGTTACAATGGGTGGGATATATGCAAAAAGAGCATCAAATGGATAACAATATCATTACATAGGTAACGATCTTGTTACGAGGGAAATTTTTTCAAAAAAAATATATACCACATCGTAATTCATCAATTCCGTGTTTTTCATAATCAATTCATCTAATCAGTGTTTAAGGATAATTTTTTCATAAAAATCCCAAAGATTTATCATATGGTTTATCTCAAAATACATATATATTTTATAAATAAATTTAAAAATCTAAGGGGTGTATAAATGGGTCATGCAAATTAACCCTAGCCCAACCTGTTTTTATTACTGGCTAGAAATACCTCACCCATATTTTATGCGAGTCGGACTTGCAGGTCCAATGTGGTTCGGGTGAAGTTTTACAACCTTTTAACTCAACCCATTTTGATTAAACCCGACCCATTTGCCTACCCTACCTCCCTGCCTCTGGACTTCTCTGTCTTCCTTTATAAAACCCTAGCAAAATTAGGGTTTGCAGTCGCTGCTCGGCGTGGTGGGTGTGAGAGAGAGAGAGAGAGAGAGAGGGGCGGAGAGATTGTAGAGAAAGAAGCGTACTTCCACCGGCGCCACCATGGGTCGTATGCACAGCCGCGGGTAAGCTCCCTCTCCTCCTCTTCCTCCTCCTCCTCTTCTTCTTCGTCTTCTTCTTCTTCTCATCCTTTTGCATTTTCTTCAGGAAAGGCATTTCGTCCTCAGCCCTTCCGTACAAGAGGACTCCTCCAAGTTGGCTCAAAATCTCTTCTCAGGACGTAAGATCAAATCCTAACTTCTTATCTCTTTGAATTCTCAACGCAATCCCATCCATCAAGCCCTAACTTGCTTCGATCTCTTGAAATCTTCTTCTTAGGTTGAGGATAACATCTGCAAGTTCGCAAAGAAGGGCTTGACTCCGTCTCAGATCGGCGTCATTCTCCGTGACTCCCATGGCATTGCTCAGGTCAGGAGCGTCACCGGCAGCAAGATCCTGCGCATTTTGAAGGCTCACGGTATTGTTTCCTTTTGCATAAATCCTCTCTCTTTCTCTCTCTCTACATGTGTTTTTGAGTTGAATATTGGGATATTATGAGGTGATTGAATTGATGTTTTTGATTTGTTTGTTTGTTGTTGTTGTTTCTGCTGCTGTTGTAGGTCTTGCTCCTGAGATTCCTGAGGATTTGTATCATCTTATAAAGAAGGCGGTTGCGATCAGGAAGCATCTGGAGAGGAACAGGAAGGATAAGGACTCTAAGTTCAGGTTGATCCTTGTTGAGAGCAGGATCCATCGCCTGGCTCGCTACTACAAGAGGACGAAGAAGCTCCCGCCCGTCTGGAAATAGTGAGCAATCCCCATTTGTCTTTCAGTTTATTTCCTTCAATTCATTGATTGGCAATTTGAAATTTCTTGGCTTCTTTTAAATCAGTAGGATGATGTTGATTGACTTCTGAATTATGTGCATGACATTGGTTTTCTAACTTTCTATTTTTTTGAGGATTAATTTAAAATGTATCTAGTTATCATAATTATCAACAAAATGGCCTTATTCCATCAACCAAATGCTGTATGAGAATGAGTGAACTTATATTCAGTATGGAGAGATTGTTATAGTGGATTGTCGATGTAATCTAGTCGACACTCATCGATCATCAACACTTGGTGAAGGAAAAGGTACAGAGTAGTGGCAATCCTATCAAATTCAGTGGATGGGCTAAACCCAAATCTACACCATAAGATGCAGCATTTAACTTATCAAATCATGTGAGATGACTATGCCCTCTTGCTTGACACCCACCCACTTCCTTGTGTGCTCGGAATAGAGTTTCTCAAGTCACCCTCCAATCTCAGTAGCCTATTGATTTGGTGAAATTCAAATTTGAGGACTTTTCAGATTGTGTGATTTTCAGCCTATTTTAATGCCCAAATTGCTGGCTCTGAAAAAGAGAACTGCATTCTGTGCTCTTATTATTATTATTATTATTTTTTATCACCCCACCCATCCTAGTAGATTGCCTTTTGAACTACCATACACATTCAACTTGGAACCTCCAACAGGACAGGTCACTTCTTTCTCCTTTGTCTTATATAGTTACAGACTGCCATCTATTGAAGATACCAGTCTCAGTACATCTGCCACAGGTATTATGTGGAATTCATTGGATTGAATGCCCCATTCAGTCGGTAAATATTTAATTTAGCTGGCACCGTCAACCATTGAGAGTACTCTCCATGAAAGAGATCACAAGGGGGCAACATTTACCACAAAGAGTGCTGTTTCTTTTGAACAAACACGAGCACCAGCCATCAGGGTTTTGGGACTTGGACCTCAATTAAGGGACCGAGTCACACCCAGAAGGCCAGAACCCATTAAAGTAACATCTAGAAATCTAAAAAGTGAAAAATAAATTTCTATATCTATCATATTTAGGGACTTGAATTATATTTTAGGTGTTTTTAATGATTCTCACTAGTTATAGGTGACTGCTTTTGGATCTGAGGTTCATGTTTTATGTCCTGATAAACATTAACCTTGTGACTTTGTATCATTGGATCTTTGATAAAAAATCTAGTTTTAATTTCATAACTTTCACCCTATACCTTAACAGAGTCCTTTTAACGCCCTCTTCAAACAAAAAAAGTGTGGGAAAAAACCTATTAATATAAAGGTCTCAGCTGTAAATGCAATTAAGAGAGTGACTCGATCAGCTGCTGATCGAGTCCAAGTTGAGTTGGCTCAGTTTTGTTAAGCCATGCTGGTTATTGGCTATCTAACTTTAAAGGAATATGGAATATATATTCATGCAATCAATGAGACTGGGTTGGACTGTCCTACCCATTTTGGACTGGAACCTCGTGCTGTAACTTACATTCTATAGCTTGGTTGGGCAAAAATCAAATGAAACTGCTGTCCATTAGTTAATAGATGTGAATGTTGGTCTGTGCAAATAATTAACCTGCTATTTATTCGGAGCTGCGACTGAGTGATTGAAAAAAAAAAGGAAAAATTTCAAAATAGGGCCCAAGTTTTTGTCAGATTTCAAATCAGGACAAAAAATAAGTTACGTTTCAAAATAGGGCTTAAGTTTTTCATATTCCTTTCAAATCAGCCACATTTGGGATTTTCCGGTGATTTTCTTCAAAATTTTTTTCCAAATACCCGAAATGCCCATGAACCCTTTCTTCCATTCATTCCTCTCTACCGTTAGTCACCCCACCGTCCCCTCCCTCCCTCCCTCTTTGACGACTTTGAAGCTCGACGTCGAGTTTCGACAACACAAAGACTCCGATTATGAGTGAAAGTCCTGCCCAGCTTCCGATTCCCATTCGGATCTCTTCAGGGCCAAAGGAAAGGCCAGGAAAATCAGGGAAGTGCCCATGTATCGCTTTTGAGAGCCTCCGTGCATCGCATGAGGATTTCTTTGGAACCTAAGGTGCTGAAAGGAGAAACAATTTGAGTGAAATTATTGACCACAAAAGCAATGGAAGAAGAAAAACAGAGGAGAATATCGAAAGGGCAAAATAGGGGAAGAATCAGAAGGTAAATACATTGAGGGAATTGGGTCAAATATCACTTGACAAGATGAGGAAACCTCGGTCTTCGTGGCCTTAGGTCGCAATCCTGGTAATGCCCATTACATAACATTCCATCTTTATTCATTCTCATCATCTTCCTTGTCCTTACAAGGGCTGGAATTTGGAATGGTGAGAATGTTCTCAAGAGGCCTTAACCCGATGCAACACCCTTCCAGACCTCGGTTCTGGAATGCTACTTATGGCTTCTTCGAGCATCCCATTCCGTATTCTTTTCGCCTTCAAACTGCCTGTTTCGCCGGAGAACTCGATCTCCTCTGGGTCTTTCTTGTATCTCTGTTTCATTTTCAGAGGAGAGGTGGGTGACGGTTGGCAGAGAAGGAAGACTAGAATAGAGTTTTGGGAAGAAAGGGTACAAAGGCATTTTGGGTATCTGGGAAAAAAAAGAGAAGAAAGTTGCCGGAAAATCCCAAATCATGCTGGATGTCCTGATTTGAAAGAAATATTGAAAATTTAAGTCCTGTTATGAAATGTCACGTCATTTTTGTCTTGATTTGAAATCTGGGCAAAACTCGAGCCCCATTTTGAAATTTTCCCAAAAAAAAAAGGAAAACCAAAAGTGTAGTTAAAATGTTGAACTGTTGTAAGTTCCATCTTTAGAAGTTTTGAACACAATTTTGTGCAAATTATTAACCTGCTATGCTACTTTTTCAGAGCTGCGACTAAGTGACTGAAAAAAAAAAGTGTGGTTAAAACGTTGGATTGTTGTAAGCTCCTTCTTAGGAGTTCTGAATACAAATTTCAAATCGTTTTTTTAAAAGTTGAAATTCGGAAATTTTTTTATTTGAGTTGTAGTTTGACTTGAACTTTTTGGCTGCAATAATGAGCACCTGTCGACTATTCTATAAGCTCTTGTCAAATATCATAGAACTTGACAATAGTGAATGTTATTTTTGTTTCATGGACTTTGTAGAATTAAAATATTACTATAGTAGATATGTGTAGTTGCAAATCTCTCTTTAAAGTTTGATTTCTTATTCTTTAATTCTTTACATGTTTTTTGCTTTTCTTTCTTTTATCATATCTTCCAATATTTTATACAGCTTTTCAACTTTAATATTTTATATATTTTTAGACTTTAACATCTTTTTTTTTTCATATTAAGACATTATTGTCTGGATAAAAATCATCATCAAGATTCTGTGGGTCATGGACCCAATAATGCATCCGGCCTGCTATGAAACAGGCCTAACTCATAAGCAGGCCTGTCAGGGCCATCCCTAATCCATTTTTGTGACCCTTCAATGCCACATCTCATGTCTAATCCATTTTTGTGACCCCTCTATGCCATAACCTACTCTCATGGTGTCCTATGATTATGATGAGTTCTAGATCCAAGTCTTACATATGTCTAATTCGGTCCACCAAACTTTTTTGTTGGCCCACATCAAATTGGCCATTATTCACATATGGTCTTTAAACTCAAGCCAAGTGGAATTTGCTTCTATGCAAGTAGATCTTGGTGAAGTCATGGCCGGTATCAGGAACCTCTCATTGTGATCAAGTTCACGGGCTCGTAAAATCTCCATATTTTCATGTCCCTATATTTGGCTTTCAACTGACAAACTAGCCTTGGGTCCCATGCCATTGAAGACCCATACATTTTGGACATGGTTGAATTAATGATTTGACATCATTATTCTAAATGACTTGGGGCCTGTTTGTGTATCTTATATATTTGAGATAGAGCTGATTCAAATAGTTCTATTTGAAATAAAGCTGTTTTAATTAGACACTCTTACGAGTAGACTGCTTCGCAACTCGCAAGTCTGATTCAATTAGAAAAGGCCAATTTGTCATAGTTATATGGGCAAAGTTATCTAGTAATAGTAGTAGGTACAAAATTGGCATAACGTAGAAATAGTAAAACGCAAACATGTCATAATATAAAAGTTGTATTTGCAAACTTGTAAGAAAAGAATGAGGAAGTGCTTGTTTCAAATAGGCATTCAGGTCTGTTTGAAAAGGTTACTTTTAAGGAACCAAATTGCCTTAAAAGCTGTTTGAATCAGACATTCAGGTGAAGTTTGCCAAATAGTCTAAAGCAGTCAAAAGTCTAGTTAGTTTTTAAGTGAAATAGACCCAACAAGAGAGAGAAAGAGAGAGAGAGAGAGAGAGAGAGAGATTCATTTTTACTTGCTATTACGCCAATTTAGAATTCATATTAAATCTCCTTTCTACTTTTGAATGATAAGTCGTATTAAATCTCATTTCGGATTTTGCATCACCCTATGCTGAGAGTTGTGGATTTTGTTCTGATCTTTGTTATGACTTACCATGCAGTATTTTTTATTCTTTGTTTTTTTTTTTTTTTTTTTTTTGTGCAGCGAGTCTACCACTGCCAGTACCCTCGTGGCCTAGAGTAATTTCTTCATGCGACTACAGTGATCATGTTAGGAGGGGTAGGGTATGGATGCTTCTGGAATCATATGGATGAAAGACACCAATATCACTTCATTTTGGCTCCTGGATGACTAGTGACGGCTTTTTTTTTTTTCCCTCAAGATTAGTCAGCCTCTTCTTCTAAAATAAAAACTCCTGATTTTCTGAGAATTCATAGTCACTGGACATCTTCATTTATGATCTCTTTTCTAATAGGTGGGCTTATCTCTGTTTTGAGTATTATGTCTCCCTATGCATATTTTTGTACTATGCGTATTTGTGTAGCGCCGATGGTAAGGGACTTGGGGGAGCACATGTGTGTGGGTGGGTGGTTGAGTATTTACCATAGGGGGAATAAAAGCTATTGCATTGGACCAGGTAAAACAGCTCTCATTGTCTTTTTGGCATGGGGGTGTGAGGTATGAGCAGCAGAAACGTTATCTTTTTTTTTTTTTATAACGCAGGGTTCCCAACCCTTTGGGCCAGAATAATCCCTACGGGCCCAGAAGAGAAAGCCGGGTAAATTTCCCTTGTAGCCCCAGTGTGGTAGTGCAGTTTCGAACCCACAACCTCCGGGTGCAAACCGTGGTCCTAAGCCAACTGAGCTACCCCTTGGGGTTGAAGAAACGTTATCCTAAGTAACTACAGTGTTGCATGAAGCCTTCAACCCCAAATACGTACAAATTCTTAGGCATTTAGGTTATGGGGTTCCTGTTTATTTGCATTATAGTACTTAGGATTCCTATCATAAGTAGTTAAAAAAAGGAGATTAAAGTTAAATTTTCAAAAATAAGCAGAAAACATCCTTTCTTCTTAGTGAAATAGATTCAAAAGATGGGAAATTAATAAACCAGCCACCCCCCTAGTAATTCACCTCTCTGAGCAAAATCATTTAATGAACTACAGTTCATTTCTTCCTTGTGTTTCATTGTAACTGTTGTTGCATTTAGGTCTTGCACATCAAAACAACTTCTAATCTTTAGGGCTCTGCACAAACACACCCTACCCGGTTTTCCTCTTTTGCGGCTTTGGATTTCTGACGGGTTAGATGGGATTGCTGGATCTTCTGCAGCGAGGAAAGATAGCGTAGACTATCGGATTTCCCTGCCTTTTCTTTGCCGCACCAAACAAGAAGCGGTGCCTCGTCGGCAGCTCCTTTCCGCTGAAACTCTGGCTGCACAAACGAAGTCATTTCATCTTGCAAGCCCGCCCATGTGTGTTTGTTTATTTTCCCTGAAGGTTGTACTGTTTCTGTCTACGTGTTATGAAAATTAATCAGTCTCTGGCTTATGTGGGCTGGGCAGTATTCTTCACATGATCTTGGTGGCTCTTCTTATACATGAGTTTCATCCATACCGTTTGCAGAGTAGTTTGTGGACGCTGGGAGCAACTGTTTGTAGGAAAGCAGTTGGATCTGTAGGAAGGGTTTAATATGGTTTGCATTAAAGTACGTAGGAATTGAATACATTGGAAGTCTACCGAATGATTATTAAAGCTGCAAGAGGTGATGGATATGTAGTCAAGATAAATAAGACCTTCACTTTCCTATCTATGGAATGCTAAATGATTATTAATGAGGTGGGGTGAATGATATAGGGTGATGTATAATAGGGTCATTACTTTCTTAGCTATTGGATTACAAATAGGACCTTGCAGATGCTATGCAAGGTAACAGGACCTCACACGTGCGAGGTAAATAGAGACCCTCACTTGCACATGCGAGACAACGTTACCCTTTTGATTCCAATTTTTTAGATGAACACGTTATTTTACCCTATTTTTGGAAATTTACTGTTCTTTCGATTTTAACTACTTGAGAGTATTAATTATATGTATTCAAATTCCTATGCATTTGGTAACATTCATAGTGACACATATTCCAACATCCTCTTTGTGGAATAGGGGTGTTTAAACCGGGATGGGCTATCAGTCCACCCTGGCCCGATTTTAGGAACATTACCCTGGGCCCAGCCCAAGATAGACACATGCAATAAAAGTACGGCCTGAGCCTGCCCTTTTAATCGATCAGGAAGGACCGAACTGGGTTTTTTTTTTTTTTTTTTTTGGTATTCGAGCAATTGGTTGGACTGATTAAATTAAATTACATTTCTTATATGGGCTGGGAGAGGATTTGGGCTTTCTATTACTTAATCCAAGCCCAACCCAATTGTTAAATGGGCCATAATTACTTATCCTAGCCTGTCCAAAGTGGGCTGATCCCGGATCGGGCTTGGGCTGGCCTGGGCCATGAGCACCCCTACGGGTTTGAAGTGGATTAGATGTGTACTGAAAATCACGCGGATTGCTAGAAGAGAGAGAGATGTATAAACAGGTTGGCAAGTCTGTTTTATTTACTGGTAAAATATGCTGGACTAAATGTAAACGAATGGGAAAGATGCATTTGTTTTCACGGAGAAGCCCCTAAAACAGGTAAGGTAATATGAACCTTTAAAAATAAATTTTGACTAGTTAACTAGTAATGAAAAGGAGTCAACGTTCTGCCATCATTTTTTTTTTCTTTTGTGTGAAATTATGCCATCTGCCATCATTTTTATGCACCCATTTTGCTACCTAGTTTTTGCCAACATGTACAAGGAGCAATGTGGTGTTGTACAAAGCCCCCTCGGTTTATTATTCTTTTAATTTGGAGAGATTTTTCTATGTGTTTTTTCAAGCATTTACATGACCTTAATCAATGTAATTTTTGCAACTCGCTTAATTTTCCCTTGTCTAATGCTTCCAGCTTAATTACTTGCCGAGCAATCAAATGCAGAATTGACGGCTTTATTCTGTTAGGCCCCGTTTGTTTAATTTGCATTAAAATATAAATTAATTAAATATATGGTTAAAAATAAAGATCAAAGGTGAATTTGAAAAAAAAATAAGCATCAAATAGCATTTTCTTTTGATTCTATTTCTCTAAAAGAAAAACCCTCGTAATTTTATGAGGTCAACTAGTCCCGACCATTGGATGGGAAGTCATGTCGGTAGTTGACGATAGACACGAGGGTACCTCTTCTCCAAAGGAGAATATTATTTATATTCATTTTATGGAAATGCACATTTTAATATTTATTTTTAACCATCCTATGCATTCTAATGCTAACAAATAGGCGCTTAGAATTTCGCAAGAAGTTAAAAAAAAAAAAATCAATTATAGTACAAGAACTTGGATCGGGGCGGCATCAAGTTCTTGAGATAAGTATAGAAAAGCCAGATTTTTTTGGGTACTGAAACTGGTAAGAGTGATGTGTTTACATGCAGTCTAATTATGTTCATTTTGCACTCTGGTATCAATTATAGTTGTCCTTTCATAATGGATGTGGTTTTTACTACTTTTAGCAAGTTCTGTCATCCTTGAAAAAAACAATTGCCCTGGTACTTTATCAAGGTTTCTAAAAGTTTTAGGGAAAAAATGTACTTTGATTAGCTGTTAGGGTTTTGGTGGGTGGAGTGAAACCCTATCTGAGTAATATCCACTGCTAGGTTTTGTTTCACAATAGTGATAAAACTTTCAAACCTTTTGAGAGTGTCCCCATTTTCAATGATGTACTTCATGCACCACTGATACCTACAATGTTCTTTGCACAAATAGAGAGCAACTGAGCTGTTGTTGAGTATCCAAGACTCCTTCCAATGAAGGCATTAGATCCTCTTATACATTGATTAGTACATGAATTACTATTATACTACTAATGCCTTCATCTGGTGGTAGTGTCATTTGAAGAGGTAACTCATGGATGGTATGTGCTTATTTTATTATTTTTCTTGACGAATCCAATTCCATCACACTCCGTAACCTCTTATGAATTAGCACACGATAATTTGACACTAATTTACATTAAGTTAAATTAAATTACATGTGGGAATTAAGAAATTGATCGACTTTAAAGACCCTAAGTGAATGTTTGTGATAATTTGATTGAGAT
The DNA here is from genome assembly GCA_028538565.1 of Umbellularia californica. Lineage (NCBI taxonomy): Eukaryota > Viridiplantae > Streptophyta > Magnoliopsida > Laurales > Lauraceae > Umbellularia > Umbellularia californica. The sequence goes on from JAPQWN010000005.1 coordinate 70,401,378, forward strand.
GATCTTCGCCTAAGATCAAATCTAGGGGTGTTCATGGACCGAACCAGCCCAAGCTAGACCTGGACCCAGTTTGCTTGGGCCATAGGTTTTTGTACCCAAACTGGGCTCAGACATTTTATTTAGGCCAATTTAATAGATGGGTTGGCCCTGGGTTCAAAGATGGAAAGCGTGAATTCCAAATATAAAAATATTAATAGAGGAGTGATGGAGAGGAGACTCAAACAAGTTCCATCTTACCCATGGATGATGACCGTTGTCACCACTTATGGCTACAACTTTTTTTTTTCTTTGGTTTGGGTACCCACTTATTGCTAGGGCCTGAATCATCCATGGTGAGGTCTTGTGACTTCTGCTATCCTAGGGCCATAACCTGGTGGGGGTCGGGGGCTCCTTTTTATGTGAGCTCTAGACTGCATGAGTTGACTAAAAAACAATTTTCGGCTTGCCATTAACGAGTTAAAAATTTCACAGGCCATAATTAATTCAAATGTTTCTTTTTTATACGGGCCCCATGGATCATGGGACAACAAGATAGAAAGAGTCATCTTGGATGGTCAGTTTAATTCTCTGATCCTTTTTTAATTTGTGACCCACAAATTTAACAAACTTTATAATGAAATTTTTTTTGACCTGCCATCCAACGGTCCAATCTATTTAGATCGGGCAAAACTCAACGGATCCAGTGTAATTCATGGGTTCCATCTGTATAGATAGTTTGGATGGATCATATCAGGAGTGTAAAAGAAAACCGAAAAACTGTCTAACCAAACCGCGGTTAATAATCAATTTCACGGTTCGGTTATAGTTATTAAAATAAAAAAACCGTGCTTCACGGTTCGGTTACTGTCTTTGTCTCGACTTCCGGTTATTAACCGAACGAAATCGTTAACCCTAATAAGAAAAAAACCTAAGGGCCTGAATGGAAATTATTATTATTATTATTATTATTATTATTATTATTATTTTCACAGTAACATAATATGCTATTCTCCAACTATGGTTTTTTATCTTTCAGAGTAAGCTTGATTTATAAATGGCAAAATGTTCACAATTCTTTTTAAAAAACTGACAATCAATCATAACCGAACTGTTAACCGCAGTTTAGTTTTTAACGGTTTTTCAAGATTCAATTACGGTTACGGATTTTAAAAATAAAAAATCGTGAAACACGATTCGATTAATGATTTTCCCAAAAACCACGATTAACCTAACCATTACACCCGAACTCATCGTATAGTCGACCATGCTATGCTGCCTTGGTTGTAATGCGGTGAGGGACACAAGCATATCAATATTAAAGGTGTGTACACCATTGGATGGACTGCATGCTATTTCCATACAATCAATCTAATCAAATGGTGGATAACCAAGGATGTCAAACGGGCCGGGCCAGGCCGGCATGGCACACTCCAGCCTTGGCCCGCCCCGGCTAGCTAGCAAGGCGAGGCCAGCCCACCAGGGAAAAACCCTGGCACGGCCCGTCATGGGCCGGGCTGGAGCGGGCAGGGTCGTGCCGGGCCAGTAGGCCAGGCGGGCCTCTTTTAAATTTTTTTTCTTTTTTTATCAGTATTTAAAAAAAAATAAAACACAAGCACGGTCCGCTGATCACTTTCATTCAGTGGGCCCCATTATGAAATAGGGATATTGAAAAATAGATAGCCCAGACATGAGTCTAGTATGGCATTTAGGAAAGGAAAAATAAATAGCAAATTGTACCTGTTGTAGCTTGATTGTCAAACCCTTGTAACCCCTCTCTCTCTCCAGGTCCATGTTATCAAGAAATTGCTCTTTCATTTCCCTGTTGGGTACAATTCTACTCAGCTGCAATAATTTATCTGCTAATGTAGATTTTCCCACTTACATATGACATGTTGTCTTCTTTTAATTTTCTGCCTCCAAGCCTCATTGTAGAGAATCCTGATTGAAGGAGCCCAGTGGTTCATAAATTATTTTGCTATTTAAAAAAAAGGATTTATCTTTTGGTAAAAGGTATTTTTCTATTGTTTTGAAGTTAGGTTTTATGATGCTGACCTCTACACTAACAACTTGATTGGGGTTATGATATGAGCAGATTAGCCAAGCAAAAGATGAGTTCACATAGGTCAAATCATTTTTTATTTTAATTTCTAAGGACAAAGACATTACTTGAAAGATATTATATCTACATAATTCACAATTCATACAGTTAGAGCAATAAAGATATAGTATATGTGATTTTTTTTTTCTTTTTTGAAACGGACTTGATGTGGTTTTAATTACATAATCATCATCATTAAGCTGACATCTCATCTAAGGTTAGTTAAATATTTCTTTTATTTGAATAAAACTTAAAGTTTAATTTGACAAGTCTTAAAAGCAAACTACTACTTTGATTTGATGCAATCTTTCTTTTGCTTAGACCTTTTAGATCAGCACATTCTTCTAAATTAAACATGAGAAGGGCCATTGGACTGCATATCTAAAATGAGTGCACCCCTTAGCAAAAGGGACTACCTCACTCAAAGACTGTATTTCTTTAAGTGGTTAAAAATAAAGAAAGCAAATGTTAATATCCAAAAATGCCAATAAAATAATCTCTTCTCAGATAAAAATTGAATCTAAATAGAGATGAGAAACGAATGCTTATTTCACCATAAATTTCTATGTATTCAATACTTATATATATATATATTTTAGAATAGCGTATCCCAGTAAGGCATTTTCATGAGAGCAATGGCCTTCCAAAAACTTTTTAGAAAGAGTGAAAGAGTTGAATGCTTTGAGAGAGAGAGAAAGCTAGAGAATGTATAAAGAATGAGAGAGTTGTGTAAATTGGTGACGAATGAGAGTGGGAGGGTTAGGGTATTTATAGACTTTAGAAAATGGGCCGGGCGGGTCCCCCACATTTGACATCCTGGGGGATAACTATGGAATATGGTGAAGAAGCATAAGTTATATATTCAGACGAGTCCCCACCGCCACCGAAAGCTGCTGCCTCCGACACGAACCAGAGCACAATCGCTTTCGCGCCCTCACGCCACTCTACTCCGCTCACGACGCTGCAACACCACCGAAAGCCGAAATGGGTCTAGGTTTACAACTCGTAACGGAACGTACCGGAGACGGCAACGGCCAGCCGCTTCTCGACGCCTCCACCGGCGAGGAACTGATGCTCGTCCAGCCGTCCGTTGCCATCGTGCTCGGAAACCGCCAGCCGGAATCGCCCGGCACCCTCTACATCTCCACCAAGTGCGTAACTTATCGCCCCCTCTCCTCCGATATTTCGGATTCTCTGTAACGGTTTCGCTCTTTCTTTCTTTCCTTTTCGCAGGAGAGTGGTTTGGTTGAGCGACACGGATAGAGAAAAGGGTTATGCCGTTGATTTCTTATCGGTTTCGCTGCATGCTGTTTCTACAGATCCTGAGGCTTACGCCTCTCCTTGCATTTACGCGCAGGTATTCGTAACTGTTTAGCTTCTAATTAGGGTTTCTTTTGGCCTTGATTGGGTTTTTTTGAAACTGGGTTATGTCTATTCAGGTTAGTTGTAATTGATTTTGACAAAGAACACAAGAACTGTGGAATGAAAGTGTAACTCATGTGATTTGAATTCCAGACGCAGCGCAGATCTGAACGAGCTCATTAGGGTTTTGTACATCGCAAGCTGCTGGGGCGATTACCCTAATTTCAAGAAATTAGGGGTTTTGACTTTTCTTGTTTGTTGTGGTTGTTTTTATCTTCTTCTTTTTGAAACTCTGCTGTCAAAGATGCGAGCTTTAGGAGAAGTTGCTCTGCATTTTCACAAATAACGTTCTTGGCTTAATAAGGGTGGGGTTATCAATGAGGGATTTTCAAACTTTTGGGGTTTTGGTAGTTGAACATGAAGTTACCATGGAAATAAGAATATTTAAAAATTACTGCCAAGTGTAAAGTAAAAAGTGCATTAAGGAAGTAATTGGTTTATACCATCATTGTAAGTTCTTGATTTTAATAGGAGCAAAAAACTATTTGAGAAGGAAGTGTTTGGCATTTTGGGATGTTAGGATTGTAATTAACTATGATGCACGGATACTTCAAAATGGGCAATGTATTGTCTCGTATTGTATCTTGTACTTCACTTTTTACATGTAAAATCTGTGTCTTTGCTGTGTCTATGGCATATCTCTGAAGTATTTATACTGTGTCTGGGCATCATAGGTAATTAAAAGAAAAAAGGGGGTCAGATCTAACATGATAATAATGTAGGATGTTTTTATTGCAAAAAAAATGGAAGAGAAGTGCTTAGAAATAATATGAAAAAATTGGGAGAAATGATAGTTATTATCTCCACATAATGGGGACTAATAATAACATTGATTTATTACTTAACATATAAAGGGATACTGGTTAGAGTGAGGTCACTGTTTCTTTTTAATTGCGGGTCAAAATCAAATATCGCGTTATTCTCATTTTTTGTTCAGAACTGTTGATACTGTGTTTAATGCATTATTATTAGATAATTTCTGTTTTAGTGAATAATCGTGTCATTTTGAAGAAGCCATTGGTATTTTTGTGATAATTATCTCCCAAGAGATTTAACATGGATGGTGCTTGGGCAACAACTCCTTATCGGGCATGCTCAATGATCAAGGCAGGTCGCAGGGGACTTTCCGGAAGACTATGTGTGGGTGTTGGATAGAAAAGTCTGTACATGGATAAGGAGAGGAGAAAAGGTTCGGCAGACTGGACTTCAGATGGTGTTAAATTATGGGCTCAAAATCAAGGGTGAGGAAGCGATCAAAAGATTTAAGAGTGAGATCCAACAGTGGATTCAGTTTGTATGAATATCAAATTGGCATGAGGGGGGTGGTGGATTTTAAGTAGAGATTTATACTAAATTGTAGTCAATCATAATGGATTTTAAGTGGAGATTTATGCTAAATTGTTCTCACTCTAATATTCTGAAGCCCCGACATTATTACAGTCCAAAATTGTACCTTAACGAAATCTCCATCCTCTTTTCCCCCAATATCTACACTCACTCCATGAGGGGGTCGGTTGTGGAGTTGTTAGTATTAGTGATGATAGAAAATCAAGGATATGGGGCAATGGGCCTATGTGGCTATGCAACGAAACAAAGACTACCTTTGGACTTAAGCATCCAGGAATTCCACCAAAATGTTCATGTGGCTGGAATTTAGAAATGCTAGTAAAGAAACATAACATTTGGAGATTCTAGGGGACAAGATGTCACATCCTATGATGCACGGATACTTCAAAATGGACAACGTAACGTGTCGTAAAGTATCCAATACTTCACTTTTTATGTGTATAATCCGTGTCCTTGCCATGTCTATGGCGTTTCCTAGCCATATCCTTGGCGTTTCTGGGCATCATAGGTCACATCATGTCTGAGAATTCCCAACTTGGTGAATTCCTGACAAAAATTCCACAGAAGAAACAGGCCCTAAAAATATCCTTCTCTCCTTCTCTTGTTCCTAACCTATTATATAAGGTCATCATATGCTCTTTCTTAGCTTCTTTCTTTGCCTTCTTGTAAATCTCATAGTTTTCGATATTCCTAGTACTCTGCAAACTTTGTAACAACGTCTCTTCTCTCGAACAGCTTCCATGTCCATAATTGTCATCTTATATATATATATATATATATATATATATATATATATTATAACAATTATAGACATGCATAATACATACAAGTACATTTAAACATGCCATTCACCATCAGATATTTGAGTTTGGATCTGACTGATATAAATTGTCTGCATATGGATCCAAAATTGGTTGCAGGCCCAATGCTTTTGGTTTGTTTGGATCCTTCAGATAATACATAAACGGGGATTCATTGACATCCTAATTGAAACCTTGTTGCATTTATTTTGGGGTTGGCCCTTTGAATCATCCAAAGCTCAAACGAAGCAATAAAAGCTTGGTTATTTCTAATTGTTCTCTTTGTTTTCTCATGTTTCATGGTTTTCTTTTCTTTTTCTATTTATAGATTTCTCATTTATATGTTCCTTTCTGAAGATCGATGTTGGTGAAGACGAGGAATCCGAAGGCTCAGATTCAGAATGTAATGAAAACTTAGAGCTGTCAAAGATAACTGAGATGCGACTTGTGCCATCAGATCCCAACCAATGTATTCTTCATGCTATTCATATAGTTCATGTAAACAGTAAATATAGTTGCTTCTAGAAAGCCTTAAATATTCTATTATTTGATATAATTTCTGTTGTTTTTCCTTGGCTGAGACCCATTGTAAGATGTGATCTAATACCTAGTATTGCAGACTGATTTCTTTATGTTTGCAGTTTGTGCTTGTGACTTGTCTGTGTTTCGAATAGATCCATTGAAATGAGCAACATATTGCATATCAACATGTCGACACATATCTTGTTGGTGTTCTTCATGATGTAACTGGATTCTTCTATTGCTAGTTTTTAACGTTGTTTTGTTGGCAACAAAAACAAGTTTCACCTTTTCTTCTTTTTAACTCTAAATAATAGACAGAAATCTTCATAATGTTTTGGGTAGATATTGTAAATAATTTTTATTGGTGTTATTATTATTATTTTTTTTCACACGGGTTGACTACAATCACCCAGTCAAAAAATGCCCCTCAGTGGGGCCTACCTAGATGCATAACAATCAAGGGAGGAGGGTGATGGAAAGGTTGGATGTAGATGAGATATCCGCAGATGATCCTAACTCGAAGTTTAATGGCTATACGTCGTGCTATTTTTTGTGATAAAAATCCAAGGTTAATAATGTCCGGAACAATGTGAAATTTAGGCTCGACTAGAGGAGGGCCCCATGTTCTGCAAAATGGGCTTTGAAAAAGAGGCGTTTCAGAAAAGGGCATTCGGTAGAATTCCACATTTAATAATGGGCATTTATTTGAATTTATTTAATTATTATGCCAAATTCATGAATTCTGCTTTGGGAAATTATCCGAATTGGAATTGGACAACTCATATTGTTGTTAAATTCTAATAATATACCTTAACTCAAGAAAAAAGCTTGCTGGGCGTTGCCTGCATCCATGTTTCCATTCATGTGTGTGCATGGATGTATGTGGGATGTCTCTCTCAATGCATTTGCGGGAGGGGCATGCATCCTTTTCTTGCTAATTTTCTACGATGTTCTGCTTTGGTCTTCTGGGTTCATAAGCGGTTGTGTGGTTGTGTGCTTCTATGTTTGAAAATATATTAGGTGTGTAACCATTTCTTGACATTATATTTCATTGTCATTTTCTTGTATCCCATCAAACGGCTAGTAGGATTCTATTTTTCATGTATCATATTTCTGATTTGTTCTTTCTGGTGTAAGATCTTCAAACTATAAGATTATGGAAATTTTGGCACAGTTTCTTCTCACACAGCCATTTATCTTGTTACTTCTCTGGTTATTGTCATTCTCTAATTGTCATCCTTAACATTGCCTTGTGGCAGTGGATACTCTCTTCGAAATCTTCTGTGAATGTGCTGAGTTAAATCCCGAACCCGTTGAAGGTGAGCAGTATAATCCTATAGTTTTTCCCTGAACATTATATATTACATTAAAAAAAAAAACATAAAAATATATATAATGCATGTGCTGTGGCTTCTGCAGAGAATGGTGAAGAAAATGAATGGTTTTTTGGTGTTGAACAGATGCAAGACAATACCAATCCAGGTTAGTCCTCTTTATGCCAGTGTTCCTGAATTATATTATTTTCCACTAGCAGTTCTAGTTCTTGAAGGATAAAGATAAATGTATGCTTCTGCTGGCAGGGGAAGATTCTGTGTGGCATTTCTCTGAAACTACTGCCAACCCGATCGGTTACTCAAATGGGGATCATGAGCTGGCCCGTACTGGAATTCTTGAGGTGCGTATATGATGGCTATCCTAAATCCTAACATCTATGCATCCGTTCAGGAGTTCCAGATTTATAGTGGATGTAGGCCAATTTGAATGGTTCCAAAGGCAGGGTGTGTTTGTAGTCATTGATTATCCACAATGTTGCTGATCTATCTCTCTAACTAAAAGGTTCTATTGTTGCTCTTCATTTAATGTCTTTTATCAGTCGAGAATCACTCTAGTCAGGCTTCTGTGTGGATCAGCCTGTGGTGCCCATTTAGGTAGGTTCCAGAAATCCAGACCCAAGGAGGTTGGGGGGGATGTTAAACCCCAATCATGGAAAAATAAATAAATAGGATCATCTAAACAATCCCAGCCTATGGTTTTTGGGCCTAAAAATTCAACAGTTCTTAATGTCTTTTCTCTTTTAATTAATCCAGCAGTGGGTATGGTTCCAAACTGGGTCGTCATATCCCATTTCTAAGCTTGGAATGACCAGGCATGTCTGGCCCACTGATAGCATGATAATTATAGGGGTGCAAGGGTTTGAAAGGTCTCTCTATGACCTACTTGTGTGCAAAAGATAGGAACCTCACGGAGTCATGAGTCATAATCCAATCCTTAGCTGTTATAAAGTGGGATGGGTCCCAAAAATTGTATGATCAATTGGAAGGCCTACACAACGCACAGGAGTGGCAGTTGTGGGCTGGTGGATAGTTTTAGTTGGGTGTGGTGATATGTCATGGGGCCCACATGGGGCACTGTGTCCGGAGTTTTTTTTTTTCTTCCTTCTTTTCTTTGGGTGATTAAAATTTCACCCCATCCTACCATTAAAGTTCTTTTTGAATAAACCCTTGAAAAAGTATGCCCTGTTTTAAACCATCGATTTCTCAAATGGTTTAAGATTAAAGGGTGTCCCAGGTGGACTCTATATGGCACCTGTGTATGATCACATATATACATGGTCTAGACAGCTGTCAGTCAGATATGCTAAGAACTATCCTCACACCATGTCCCCAGTTGTAGCTCAGCTGTTCAAGGGCATCATATAGTGAGCTTGCGCAAGTTCTGGCCTATTAAAAAGATTCCTTGCACCAGTTATAGTGAACTTAATTGTGGCAAGACAGAATTTTAAGTTTTTGGATTTGCTTAACAGCTGGTTTTATTTGTAATAGTTGCGGGTCCATGGCGAACGTGAAATATGATCTCGTGAGGGATTTCCACCACTTGGGGCTGACTTTTCTGTTTCTTTTTTTTTCCCTTCCATATTTTCAGCTTCGAATTGATGATGAACGTTTCGAGGATGCAGAGGAAAGTGAAGGCGAGACGCACCGTGGCCATTAATGAAGCTCTCAGTTACCTTTAAAAATCTCCTTTTTTCTTTATATGTTGTTTTTTGCGGGTAGATCTTTTCTTTGTATGCTGAAGATGTTGCTGTAGCTGAAAACAGTTAATATATCGGACCTGAAACAGCTTAGTGAGGCCTGACGGACCGGTGACAGTGAATTTATTATACCATACCCATCATTTTCAATTGATAATCTAAACATGTTTTCATCCTCAATATTGTTGAAGACTGACTTCCTTACTTTACAGCCCTTTTGTATGTTGGATTCACATATGATCAGTGTAATCCTTCCAATGCCCCTATAGCTATGCCCCATGAATTAGCACTAGTCCCAGTTCGAATCTGATCAAACCATAATAATATGCTGTTGGATTTAATCACAAAATGTGCACTGCAGGAAACCACTGATTGCTAAGGCACATTGAGCCTTATCACTGTTTAGGGCTAATTCTATCCGCCTCCCCTACTCCCTTTTGTAGGTAGTCATGTTATTGAAACGTGATGATGAGTAAAAGGGGCTTTCTGGAGCAGATTGGGTGGTTCTGCACAAGGATGAGACCTTAAAGGGCATGTTTTTCATGGAATTGCTTTTCCTGGAGAGGGTTAGGCTGAGACTTTTACAAGGGGTCTCAGCCAGACCTATCAAAGCATGCAAAATGAGGGCTCTCCTTTTTGTCCTAAAGCCGAGCCTGAGGAGAGCATAGGGTCTGATTTTGAATAGGTTACCCTTGAGGGCCGGGCTAGGTCTTTGTCCATGTGTGTATGGAAATAATTTCTGTAATCATATTAAATAAATATGGGTGTTCTTGTCTGGATGTGTATATAATTTTATGCCAAGAAGTAAGCTTATATGATTCAATTACTTTCTATGTATTTTAATTTCATGTGAACAAAAAACCCATTTTAATCAATTATTTTTTTATTTATTCTAATTCCATGCAAACAAATAGGCCATCACATCATTGAATTTCTACGTATTTTGGTTCCGGCACAAACAAGCACATTGAGTTAATTACCTTATATTTCAATTTCATGCAACGTGCCTGTTCCATCAATGAATTCTTATGGACTTCAAGTCCACGCAAATAAATAGGTAATAGGTGAGGAATCCAGAGATGTGTGGGTTACCTACTACCTTTGCAATAGTTGTTCCTTGCTGAGGATTTGTATGCTAGAGGATTTCACATCGACTTCAGTGCATTTCAATGCACATAGCTGAGGAAATTAATTTCAATGTACAAATATGCACAAGTGAGAAATTTCAAATCTTATAGCGGGAGGTTGGAGTTGGAAACTCTCTATCCTTGGAAATTCAAAATGGTCAAACATGGGTTTTCACAATTTTGTGAAAAAATAAAAATATTTTTTTTTCCTAGAATTTGATTGCCAAACATGACCTAAGTTATTTATACAACTTGATCTAAGTTTTTTTGGTGCCTTGCCTAAGGGGGCTGGACCCAGCCCTATCTGGTGAGGGAAGTAGACCTTGGGTGAGGTGAGGGAAGAAGCCCTCGAGTGAGGGATGACAGCCGTTGGGCGAGGGAAGCTGGCTTGCCCAAATTTAAACCCTGGGCAACTAAGTAAAAACTGACATCTCTTACCAATGAAGAGGCAGTTCTTAACTTGGCCAAAGTTATATATACAACTTGTTCCGAAAATGTCCATGAGAGCATCAATGACGAAAAGTTCAATCAGCACAAAGAGGATCTCAAACTCTCAATAGAAAAAAGAAGTCGAAAGAGAACAACGCGAAGATAATCTGGTACTCTTGGTCTCTAAGGTTTTTCGACCTGGGGTGATCACAAGATTTAGATGTCGGGCGACTGTTTATTAGAAATATGTGGGACAAGTCAGACCCATTTTAATATTTGCTTTTTCAAAATCAACATGGGGCTACTGCCCCGGGTTATCTAAGTGTAGGTCCGCCACTGGACCCTGGTTATTGGGCATGGATTTTGGGCTTGATTCATAGCTTGGTCTTGGTCCATTGTTTAGGCCTAGCCGACAAGTGGCTCAGTCCAATGGATTTACAACTGAACCTTGTACATAGTTATACAGAAATAGGTTCTCTGCCCTCTGCCCTCCGCCTTTTACTCAAATTTCTTTTAGCAAATGATACAAACACCCTGAATTTTAATAAAAGTTCATTCTTTTGATGGTTTTTTTTTTTTTAATTCCTTTCCTCTTAAGAACATGATTTCTAATTGTAGCTATTATAAAATGGTTTGGTAGGCTAATTAGGAGGTGCTAACTCATAACTTGATGTGCCAGTCTAACCCAAATTTGATCATGTAATTTAGGGTTTGGGCTGATACCAATATGCCCATTGGAGATTTTGAGTCCATTTTTAGTACTCAGTCTCCCAACCTCACGCCAACATGAATAAGCTCAACCAGAACCTTGCCTATTTTATTAATAGAATTGGAAATGTTGGCCCCAATTGAACCTAAAAAATTAGAAGTAAATGATTTGAGCCAAGCTGGACCATTTCAAACCCAAACTTGTACCTAGGTATCCGAAGTTAGAGGAGCTCGGCTCAAGCTCAAGCTAAAGCTTGAGAAGTCAAACTTGAGCTTAGCTTGATTTTTTTCTAAATTTTATTGTTAGTAGTGTTCGTATATTATACATAAAACTTATATATATATATATATATATATATATGGATAATATTCATATGCATCCATCCCTCACCATTTTTGGTGAGGGACACCCCTTTTGGGGAAGTTTCAAGTACAAAAGTGTACTTTGTACAATACATATGAAGATCCCCCTATATATATATATATATATATAGATGCATTTTATCACATGGGATTTAAAGATATATTAGTTTCAGCCATAATGAAGCATGTCCTGAATTTGTATTTGTTGGAATGGATTACATGGGCAATTCAATGGGATACACTATACCAAACGAATAAAGCTTAGGAGCAGTGCCTTCATAAATTTCCTACTTCTATGCTTGAATTATACTACTTCTGTTTTGATTTTGTAAATAGAACTTGCTCCTATTTAGGAGCAGGGCCTCTTCGTGAGTACAATTGATAACTTATTTAGTTGTGGATAGTAGCCATTGATAACTTGTTTTGTTGTTGATAGTATATATTGTGGATAGTAGCCATTGATAACTTGTTTTGTTGTTGATAGTATATATTGATAACTTGTTTATTTGACCTACATTGGATACTCATTTTTATTGATTTTAGAATTTTCTACCGTAGGAAGGCTTAACGTTTGGTTTACACCGGGTGTCTGATACAATATATGAATAATTAGAGAATGTTTAGGTTATGTTTAAGATTGGGCTTGTAAACCAGGTGTCTAATACAACATATGAATAATTAGAGAATGTTTAGCTTATATTCAAGATGGGCCTAAGCTCAGTTTCGGGCCCGTGCAAGACCAGATCTAATGTAAGCCTATTTAATTTAGAGTCGAGTCTGAATAACCCCCCGCAGACCCGACCAATATTCGCCCGCAGACTCGTCGAATATTCAACACGGGATTAGACAAACCAAGCCCAGGAGGACCATTGACAGGGCTGCCTGTATCCTATCGTTTGTAAGACGGTAGGACGTGGTTCGTTCGATGTGGGCGTGTGCTACCTATCATGGCCTTCGACTCCGAATACTTCGTTCTTCTACTTGTTTTTCATTCCTCTCCTCCCATTCTCCAAATCCACTCGTCTTCTTCCTAAATCGCAATACAATGGAGGAGAAGAACCCTAATATTTCCCATCCCGCCGACAATTTCTCAATCTCTGCTGCTTCCTCTCACTCTAATTCCAGAAGAAGAAGGCAATCTCATTCATTTCTCTCTCTCTCTCTAGGGTTTTTATCTCCCATCATGCATTCTTCGTGCATTCATTCACTTTCTATCTTCTATTAGGGCTGTTTTAATCTCTTTTATTCTTATCTACTCTACAGTGGGCGACGTGGTAAGAAGGATTCGGAATGGGGCGGAGTTGAGATGACGAGAGAAGACCGATCGCGAACGAGAGGTGGAAAGGATTCCAAAATGGATAGAATCGATGCTCTCGGAAGAATGCTGTATGTAATTCTCCTCTTTTGTCTGTTTTTTTTTTTTTTAGTCTTTGATTTCAATTCGGATTCCCTTGTTTGGAGTGGAAAATCTTTGATGTGTTCATTTCATTCTGGATTCCGCAGAACTTTGCCTTTTAGGGGCGTTTTGTATAAGTTTTTGCTTTGTTCTTAGGAGTGAAGGACAAGCATTTGTAGATATTTGTTCTGAGCATGAAAACCTAACAGAAATCATATGGTTGTGGATGGGACCATAGCAAAAACTAAAGAGAATGAGTTCCATCATCAAAGTTATGTGTAGGAGATCAACTGTTTACAGAATTCAAATAGTTTCAAATTATTTTAGGAGGTGGGGTTTTAATTTATAGCAGAATTCAAACGATTTCAAATTATGCCGAATACAACTCTGATGATTTCAAATTATTGTAGGAGATAGATCCTAACAGAATTGAATGATTTCAAGTTTCGTTATGAGATGAAAACCGAGAAGAATTCGGATATTTCAAAAGTTTTTTAGGCAAGGAAGCTCACTAGGAAAACCAAATGCTTTCATCTTCAAAATCAGACAGCTTAAATAACCAACCTTAGGGCTTCCACAGGATATAATTATGCAGGTGGTTTTTTATGGTAGAAAATTAGTAGAAGGGCGAGACTCACAGGTGCAGACGAAAATGAATGTGTGGCTTAACTGGCTGAGAAAAATCATAATTGTGAGACCTGGAGGCGAAGGAGGGTGGGGGGAGAAGGTAGATCTTGGCCAATGAACATATTCATGGATGAACATGAGAATTGTACTTAGAGGTGGTGGAGATTTTGAACTTGACCAGTGGACATGATTTCCAAAGGCGGAAATATGTTCAAATCCTGTCCTTCCCCCCTTCCCAGAGGAAAGTCAAATCCTCATGCAGCAGAAAATTGGGCTTGCAAGGATCAGCATTTCTTCAAAAACAGGATGTACTGAATGAGTGGTTTAATCAATTGTTACGGAAAACTGGGTCCTTTTTTGCAGAAACATGTTACAAAAACATCACTCTAGAGACCTAGTGCACCTTATTTTTTGAAGGTACAGTTAGGCACTCCTATAGTTTGTGGCTGAGCAGCTGCTTTTCTACAGATGCTACAAGCAGAACATGAAATGTTTTCGGTTGAAACTTTATTTTATTTATTTCTTTCCCTTCAAGGATGGTTTTTCTATTTTTGAGTGTTATTATTATTACTGTTACTACTGCTATTACGACTTTGGTTGTTGTTGTGATGACCACGATCACGACCATGACCCACGCTACTGCTACTATGAATTATATACTGATTAGAAATTTGAGCCACTACTCTTTTTTTTTTGGCAGAGGTATGTGATATGAATGACTTAGATCAAAAGATGTGGCACAGACATGAGACATGTGTTAACAAGTAGTTTGCATCAAGGCGGACGTCAGCATATGATCATTGCTCTATTATTATTAGCAATTTCTTTCTTTTTCCTTTTATTTATTTATTTTTCTTTTGTCATTTGTTCTTCTACCACTTATTGTGTCAGCTGTGATCAGTTGCATAAACTCAGATATACTTTCCGTGTTGACTTTTCCAGCATTCTATTGCTGTAGCTTAAACTTTTTTTTTTTTTTTCCAGTACTAAAAACTTGGGAGAAATTTTAGAGAAACCTCACTACTGCTGCTGCTGATAGCATGATACTACTGCTAATGATGATTAGAAATTTGGCTTTACTGCTGCTGCAGTGCTGCTCATATGCTGATGAGAAATTTTGAAAATTTGCATCACTGCCTATTTTTTGTGTGGCATGTGATGTGAATGGCTTAGATTAAAAAAAGGAGTGATGTTAACATGTGTCAACAGGAGTAGTCTGTCTGGAAACTTGCAGGCGGACATCAACATAGGATCATTCCTTTATTAGTATTAGTGTTTTTTTTTTTCTCCAGTTTGTTCTGCTGTCACTTAATCGTGCAAGCTATGAACAGTTGCATAAAGTCAGATATCTCCATCTTTGTTTTTCCACATTCTATTGCCATAGTGTCTCAAAGTTTCTTTACCATTTCTGATTTCCAGAACACGTATTTTGCGCCACATGGCTACCAAGTTGAACTTGGATATGCGAAGTGATGGATATGTTCGGGTGCGTGATTTGTTGGAGTTGAACATGACCACATTTGCCAATGTTCCATTAAAATCACATTCAATTGATGATATTAAAGAGGTGAGTTCATTATTGAGTCATAACTGTCACTAATAGCTGTACTGCATATATGCTGCATATCTGTCTCATATTCTGCAAATTCTGTGTGTTTACTTTATATTTGCAGGCAGTCAGAAGGGACAATAAGCAGAGATTTAGCCTCTTGGAAGAAAATGGGGAGCTATTGATACGTGCAAACCAAGGGCACACCATAGAAGTATGACATTTTTCTTTTCTTTTTTCTTTTTCCTATCCTGCTTGTGAGGATTCGAACTCGCGTGCTCATCCCCTCATGAAAGCATTGTGTGATCCTCACCAGCTGAGCTAATGCCTAGGATGTTTGACATATTCTTTGATCAAACTGAAAATTGCATTTTACTTGCATTAAATGAAAGCAGTGAACTGGAAATTAGCATTTTATCTTTTTTTTTTTTTTTTTTTATCCGTTGCTTCACTCTGCTGGTGGGGAACCTAGTTCCTATCAGTATTGGCTTGGGTGTGTTTGGATGCTCTAGAACACACATGATACCTATATGAACGAGAGCAGAATCCCTTTGTTTTTTAACCCAGAAAACTATTGTGTTTGGCAACTAAAAACAACAGGCTCTCTCTCTCTCTCTCTCTCTCTCTCTCTCACACACACACACACACACACACACACACACACACATATTTAGAAAGTCATGCCTTAGACTTGGTGGTTGAAAACCGATCTCCCCTAACCTTGCTAAGACCCAGAAATCCACCTGTCCTACCCCTGATAACTATCCCTAGCCCTCTCCTTACAATTTCAGTTAATATCATTTCACAGGACTGGCAGAAAATTTTGGGAAGATGGATGATGGTTTTGCTCTCTCTCTCTCTCTCTCTCTCTCTCTCTCCTCTTCCTCTTTTCTTTCTTATTCCCCATGTAGTTAATTGGCTCCTCTCCTTCCTAGGTTTTCCATCCATTAAGTTCTTGCAAAATTCTAAATTTGTATGAAGTACTGATGATTCAGTTAAAAGTGGTGTATGAATTGGATGTCCTTTTAAATAAATCTATTTTTT
This sequence comes from Umbellularia californica, assembly GCA_028538565.1. Taxonomy (NCBI): domain Eukaryota; kingdom Viridiplantae; phylum Streptophyta; class Magnoliopsida; order Laurales; family Lauraceae; genus Umbellularia; species Umbellularia californica. The sequence continues at coordinate 70,417,820 of JAPQWN010000005.1, forward strand.
TTTTATCAAAAGTAATAGTTTGGTTATTCTTCTTCTTGATTGATATCTCAGTTCCTATGGCAATATTAACTAGGTCCCATAAGGTGCTAATTTTTCCAATGGATTATCTATTGGTAACCATGATAGTTTATCAATGATTGAATCCAAAAACCTACTTACAGCAACAGCTAAACAAGCCAACTAATTGCAGTCCACTGCTGGTGATCTCAAAAATATCTGATAGCCAGTTAGTTTCCAGTTGTCCCAGCTCAAAATTTGTTGAAAATGCAGAGCAAAGATATAAATAAAAAGTGGGACGTTTCTAAGGAGAAATCACTACAACTGCATCTATTCCTTGTCCTTTTTTTTCGTGGTTGAGGTAAATCATCAGCTTCTATCACCTACAAATACAGTATAGCCATCCAGAAATAATCCATACAACACCCAAAAGTATCCATTTATTTGTAACTTTAGTGGCCATTTGCCTAAAATGAGAAGAATACCATCGTTAATTTGCTGGTCACAAATACCGTGATAGATCATCTAAATTAGTGACAAACTTTAAATTATTAACTTATCCAGATCTTGTAGCTCACCTATTATAATTGAATGCAATTGCATGTGGGAGCATGATTTGTACCTTTTTTGAGCCACCATTTAATAAGATGCAGGCCAACTTTCTTTGACCTATGATTGATTTCTGGTGAGCCACTCTAGATGAGCAATATGTAACTCATCAAGATGGCCACATATTTGTGAGTCTCAACTCAAAACTATTTATAATGTATGATATCACGTCTTTGTAACATGATCCTATTTTTCCTAGGATCAAATCCTCTTTGATGTCCATGCCTTGAAGGAAATGTCATGCTTTTATTTGCCTTTCATTCATGTTTTCTACTGCATAGATGTGTTTCAAATTTTGGTTTTGAATGTGCAATAAATATGAGTTCCTGACTCAAATTTGGGATTTTCTTTTGTATGGCTGCAAATTTATTCTAGCATTACCTTCAGGTCCTTTAATCTAACAAATGGATTTTGCTGCTGTTGTTTTCTTTTTCTTTTTTCATTTTCTATTGTCAGTTTTGTCTCGTATCCCTTCTGGATGCATAGGCTGAGATATTGTTAGAAACTAAGCTCTACATAGTTTTGATTAATCATCAAATTTTGATCTCAGCACGCATTAAAATCTTCGGTCAGTAATTCCCAAACAACCTAACTTAGAATTTGTAATATTCTTTAGAATTTTCCAAATGAAAATAATGCACCAAAATAATCTGAAAGTACTTATTCTGCATCAAAGTTATTCTACAAATATTCTATCCTGCACATATCCCCTTCATTATGGTTCACTGACCATTCATATCTGTGTTGTAGATTTTAGTTGAAATTAGGTTAGCTTATCTGAGGTCATAATGAATTTAAAGTTAGAACCCAACAGCTTATTGTTTCACTTTTATCATGGAAACCATGCATTGGTTTTTGTTTGGGGAAGGGGAAGGGGAAGGGAGCACAATCCTAGCAAATCGGCATCATACAGATCTGTACATTTGTATTGTTGTAAATTGAAAATGTATCCAAAGAAATTGAAATATAACCAAACAAGAAAACTGTATTTGGGATTATCGTAGTGTTCAATTTCACATGTACTTGACATCCAACAACCTTGTATTATTCTGAAAAAAGTGGAGCTTCCTTGTTGGAGAAGAATCTTTGTGTTTGTCTGTGAGGATAATGATGATCCTATTAACAAGGAGAATTCAAGGGCAGGTCCATTTCCTAAAGCAGCGCAGGAAATGAAGGAGGGAGCCAACGGGCTATTCTCCAGGCCAAACGGCTTAGGGTAGGATGTCCTGGTCTCACACCACAGACAGGAGAAATCTCACGATGATTTAACTCAAGTTCTCATTAATTTCTGTATGTCCCAAAGAAGGACTTACATCCTTGATATAATTGAGTCTCCATATAATTTTAGTAATCAAGCTATATAATCTTAGAAGCTACTAAATCTATGAATCTAGAAACTTAGCAAATGCCTAATCACAATAATTACTTAACTCTAAGAAATCAACTAATTTTAGAAAACCTATTAGAATAGGAAACCGCCGATCTTGGAGACTTTCTTTATTGTTGGGACTTATGGGCTTTGGGTCTTCTGGAATAAACCTTTAAACGGGGCCCATTGGTCTGGCCTGCATCAGCTCTCCCCGGCTTGGAAAACCTCAACTCCGGCGAGTTATCAGCTTGGTTCCTCTTGGATACCAATTGAAGCAGCGCAGGGAATGAAGGAGGTAGCCAACGGGCTATTCTCCAAGCCAAACGGCTTAGGGTAGGATGTCCTGGTCTCACACCACAGACAGGAGAAATCTCACGATGATTTAACTCAAATTCTCATTAATTTCTATATGTCCCAAAGAAGGAATTACATCCTTTATATAATTGAGTCTCCATACAATTTTAGTAATCAAGCTATATAATCTTAGAAACTACTAAATCTATGAATCTAGAAACTTAGCAAATGCCTAATCACAATAATTACTTAACTCTAAGAAATCAACTAATTTTAGAAAACCTATTAGAATAGGAAACTGCCGATCTTGGAGACTTTCTTTATTGTTGGGACTTATGGGATTTGGCCCTTCTGGAATAAACCTTCAAACGGGGTCAATTGGTCTGGCCTGCATCATTTCCCAAGGTGGACAGTGATGTTGAGGAAGCCGCAAGGAAAAAGCAGCCGAAACCAAATTATGTAAGACACTTGAACAAATTATAAATCAAACCCCAAGAAAGGTCTCGAAATGGTGTTTTTGGTAGAGAACCTGTTGCATAATTAGCTGGTATCAGCACATTAGATCACCAGTTTAAGACTTCTGAAAATTATATCAGATGCCTACTGCCTACTAGAACTTCACTAGTCTAATAATAGTATAGTGCCGTCATTTCTTTCTATAATCCCTGTAGTAGATATGGTACGATGAAAAAAAATGGCAATTTAATTCCCCAAGAATGTTTTGGCAGAGTTCACTTGATTCTTTTTTATTTTCCATTGGAGGCTACATTGAATCTTTATATCACTGTTGGCTTCTTGCTCTTTAGAGCAGACAAAATCCTTTACTGGTTTTCTTGGGAGTAGATGTCTGAAGATTAGGAAAGAAATTTCAAAGGATCAAAGGCAGCCTTAGATCCTTGCTTCTTTTTTTTTTGGGTTAACTGAGAGCTCTTTCCTGTCCTTTCTTCACAAAGTAAATATCTCAAAATCAGGAAAGAAATTTCTTAATAGCAAAGGACCAAACATAACCTTAAATGATGTCATGTTATTTCTCTATTTTGTACTAACCAATTCGGCATTGTGTATTTCTTTTGGGTAGGTAATTGAATCTGAAAGGTTATTGAAGCCTATCCTTTCTGCGGATGAAGCCCCTGGTAAAAATATGTTGTTCAGGATATTTGTAGTATGGTTTATTCCATCTCTGATTAACACGTATATGTTGCTCCTTACAACTGGTTCCCATTATAAATGCAGTGTGCGTACATGGAACGTATGAGAAGAATCTGGAATCTATATTGCAGTCTGGTCTTAAACGAATGAAAAGGTTACATGTTCACTTCTCAAGTGGATTGCCAACAGATGGGGAAGTGATTAGTGGTATGTTCTTCCGAAAGTCTTTTCATGGAATGACTAGTTGACTGATGTAGTTTGTCATCTCTCTTTGTACTTAGAAATGGAAATGTGTTAAACTTGAATCTCACCTAACTCGGCCTTTAAAGCTCATTTTTTCAGGTATGAGACGGGATGTCAATGTTTTGATATTTTTAGACATCAGAAAGGCTTTAGAAGGTACTTATGCAATCTCTGAGTTTTGCCTAGCCAGAGAGAGGCTTTATGTTGGTTGTATCTTGTGCCTAGCCATCTTGGTGATCCATGCAAACCATTGATTCGACCCACTTGTGGGTATTCCATATGCTAGAGATCTCAAAGTTTGGATACTCACACCCGTCCTTGCTATAAATAATAGAAAGGGGTGGTTAATACTTAATATGATGGTGACAAACTTTGGTCCATGGGAGTTTTTCTTGCAGAAACCAAACCCATCTGTGTTTACTCCTGCCAGATGGAGAATGGCCGGACACAAGGTGTAATACCTTTGCAGCAATTCTCTGAAATTCCAATTATTGTTACTATGATGTGCATGTGACAATGTTCTCTTTTTTTTTTTTATTGGCAGAGGGTATGAAGCTTTACATTTCGGACAACAGAGTGATTTTGACCGAAGGCTTTGATGGCACTGTGCCTGTCAAATTCTTTGAAAAGATAGAAACATGGCCTGGCAGACAACCCATACCCTTTTAGGGGAGGTATCATTGATGTCTCATCCCTGGTTCCCTCTTTTTCAACCCCCAGCAACACCTGTAGCCCCCCATGAATGTGTGCATGGTTAGCTACTTGTATACGTGGCTTTACTTATTTTGTGCCATCCGCTAAAATTAGTGAGAATATTGTAATTTCCGCTTAATTATTTGGTGATTTTTTTTATAAAGATTTTTTTTTTTGGTTTATTCATGCTTTCATAAATTCCCAAAACCAAACCCAACATAGAAGTTCAAATGGTCAACCTAAATGAGTCAGGTTGGCTATGTTTGGGTGGGAGGTCATCGCAAGTATGAGCTCGTTGCATGCCCATACAATGTCAACACACCTGGGATCATAAGGGGTCGATGTAAATCTTGATCTATCAGATCCAGTTTGGGTTGGGTTAATAGGTAGCAACTGCACACCTACTTGGTTCTGTTGTGTATATGGATGTGGATTGTGGGGATTGAGTTGTCTCTTGCTCCCTTTGATCAGAGGCTCTCTCTACATGTAAATTCATCACAGCTAAGGAGCCATGATCTTACCCATTGAATTCCTAGGATTTGTAATCAATGCCTTTCATTGAAAGGAATGAGAGAGTTAACACATTAAAGGTCATGAGATGAGAGGGTAATCCTCCATACGTTGAATTGCAGTCATATCATTTCTATAGGAAAAATCCTTGAAAGAGGGTTGCAGATAGAGTTAGCCTGATTGAGAGAGGCTAAAGGTGGTGCAAATTGATGATAAGCCTCAGCTGTTGTCACTCTCGATGCTGTTGAAACACATGCAAGAGCATGCATGCATTTGTTATAAAGAAACAAATGGGACGGTATCATCTGTAAAATATTATTATTAATCATCTTGTCGTTAAAAGATTGTTTTCAAATTGCATATAAAGAAAACACACTTGGCTACCTTTGGAATTGAACCAGCTGTTGGTTCCTTGGTGTGAGATCAAATGCTTGTTAGGCAACATAATACTATGCCAATGTACAGACAGAATTCTATGCTGCTTTACATAATAATAATAATACTATGCTGGACCATGATGCCCAGATGCAACGTGGATTTGACAGGGACACCGATCTTGCCAAGGAAGGAAAATTATTTGAATATCAAATTCCATCAACATCAGCTTAGCCTGTATTTATCCCATCAGTTTAGAGCCCACCAGCAACAGGAACAACATGATATTATACAGTATGGCTTACATACATGCATGATCACAGCATCGATGAGCTTGACTTGGATAGTAGGCCCACACAAATTTAGATCCAAAAGAAATTATGATAACCAAGATATCCATGTGCCCCAAAATCAACAGTCTAAAAGACTTGGAGAATTTCAAATCCATCAACTGAATAGATGTCAAAGTGACTCCGATAGCAAACACAGGGAAGAGAAGATGGCCCCACAAGTTGGCCACTGAGCACGTACATGTTCCAGCAGATAACACCACGTGTGCCCTGTGAGTGTATCGGTCCCCAGCGTTTGGGCACCTTCAAATAAAAGCAATCAGGGTCTCGCATCATATGATGCGAATGAACGAGACCATGACAATGAGTCGATGACTTCATTTTCTTTCATTCTTCAGTGGTTGAATCATTTCCAAGGTGTTTGCAAATGACTACTGGGGCCACTTTATGGCACAAACTTCTTTAACCATGTGATTAGTAACTATAATTTTCAGAACCAACAGATCTTTTATCATGCACAAGGTGTAACAGAAATCAAATGGTTTCAACTTCTCTGATAGATGTGTCAGTATCATCATCCCTCGCGTATCAAAAGAAATTAGGAGCAATATGTGAGAGAGAATACCTTTGTCAGTTCACATACATATCAAACATCTCATGAGTTATATATCCTCTAACAGTAGTTTGTTCTTCATTTGTACTCATTTGTCAAATGTTAGTTGTTGGTGTATGTATGTGCACATGTTTAAGATATGCAACCAGATTAACAGCTTTATCTGTATATCAAAGTTACCCAGATGATGACCAGCTTTGTTTTCTGTAGATGGACGGACAGGCATGACATCAACTCCACAATGGACAACCGAAAGCTTGTTGAATAAATTAGAAACCTTCAATCAACTCTGGATAGTAGTAGGTAATCAAGCTGACATAGAACAATTACATCACCTGAATGATGATATGCTGTTACAACAGATTGTTGTAAAAACAAGCACCGCGAGTAACAACACGCACCCCAATAGATGACTGTCCAAAGTAGCCACAAAAATTTTCTGGTGCAGCAACATTACTAGTTTGAAGTTCTTACAAGCCAGCAAAAATCATCACTAAACTGCTTAAACTAAATATAATCCCAAATCAATTTTTCTTGGATTGCAATTGGGTGCTAATACCTTGGCAATTGGAATGGTCATCGTTGAACATCTCAAAGTCCTTAAAGATCTTCCAGTTCAATCCTAGTGTTCAAACCATCAGTCCACAATTAGCCTTGTGAGATCTACTTCTCCAATCTCCAACCATCCCTATTTAAAGCCATAATTCTATTTGCTAATCCTGCCGCGGCTGCACAGACCCTTCCCACATGACACACCAAATAGGAAGAATCCTAGAACAAAATGAGAGGTAGCTAGCCAACTTCCGGGAGAGACAAATTGACCACACTGTTCTTTGGTAGCTACCCTACCCATGAAATTTAAAGAACCCAACGAGGCATGAGTCATACATTATGCTTAACATCGTTCTGGCCAAGATTGTATGTCTTTTTTCAACCTACTGAAGTTCAAGCCGTGGGGACCTCTTGGAAGTTTCAATCAGGGAGCATGGAGGAGTAAATACATAGACAACAAATCAAGATGTTTGAAAATCAATTTGGTTTCATGCCAGAGAGCTCAAGGAGGCTATCTTCTTACTCATGCAATTAATGAAAAATACAGAGGAGATGAGAAATCTTCATTTGGTCTTTGATGATCTAGAGAAAGCTAATGATATGGTGCCTAGAGATTTGATTCAATGAGTTTTAGATAATAGCAGTCTCCCAAGAGATTAATTGACATTATTAAAGGCATGTATGAGGGAGCAGTAACTAGCATGAAAACTACTTCTAGTGGCCATGGGTTTCCATCACGGGTTCTAAAGCCCTCATCATTTTGTACTGATATGTATGAGTAATATAGATGAAAATAGCGGCCGCTATGAAGCGTAGCGGCCGATATATCGGCCGTAGCGGCCCAGGCCGCCACGCTAAATTGAAAAAAACAGTGTTCTGACCGCTACGGCCGCTACGGGGCCGCTACGGGGTGAGAAAAAAATCCTACTTTTCAATTTTTTTTAAAATGCATAATAAGACTTATTTCTTTTCTTCTCTCCAAATAACATTTCTACACAACTCTTTTACCCTTTTATGTTTAAAAGAACACCAAAAAGCACATGATCTCGCCGAATTGTAGTCGATACAAAGAGTTCTTCTCAATGATTCTTCTCTAAGTACATCCTATTAGACACCCCCTTTGGTAGATGCATTTTTTTCTCTAGGTACTCTTAAGTCTTGACTTCATGACATAATTTTTTCTTTTATAAGCCTTTCATTAGTTTCTAAATTAGCATAACTAAGTAACATGAACACATGTAAAAAAAATGATCATTACTATTATTTTCTATTTATACAGCGATATAGGACCTCATATAGTGAGGGGACCGCTACGCCCCCTTACCTTAGTTACTTTTGCAAAAAAAATACATTTTCTCTCATTTTCCAATATTCTAGATTTTCTAGAATTTTTTCATATTTTTTTGACGATTTTTTCAAATCGCACCGCTACACCGCTACGTAGCGTTTTGGCGGCAGGCCGCTACGCCCGCCGCTACCGCTATTTTCATCCTTGATGAGTAAACAACTTAAATTCAAGAGTAGGTACCTTAGTGTATGCAGTTTGAACGTTGGTGGATGAATCAAAATATGGTGGGAATGCGAAACTTGGGAGATGGGGGAGGCTTTAGGATCCAAGGGCTTTAAAGTAAGCCGTACAATAGATAGAATATATTAATTGCAACTTTAGTGGGGATGTGCAAAGAGATGTATTTCCTATGAGAAATGAAGCTCAAGACACACCACAAAGAGATTGCATCCGTTCCAATACTTTGGCTTTATAATTAGTAAGCATGAAGAGATTGAGGATGTCTTACGTAGGATATAGGATAAGATTGGATGGTTGAAGTGGAGGTGCTTTGTGATTGGTACATACCAACAAGATTGAAAAGGGAAAGTTTTACAAGATAGCGAATATATGTGTGTGTGTGTGTGTGTGTGTGTCTATATATATATATATATGGGAAGTGCTCCTATGAGACACATTCTCACAAACTTTATGAGAGATGGGTGGGGGCCCTCACATTTAAGTTGGGGGTCCTTGTATTTAAGTTGGTGAGAGAAGTTGGGGGTCCTTATATTTAAGTTGGTGAGAGTGGATATGGAAGTGAGGGCCCCCACCCATCTCTTATAAAGTTAGTGAGAGTGTCTCTCATAGGAGCACTTCCCTATATATATGTATGTATATATATAGGGGCTAGCTCTCCTAAGCTCAAGTGTGTGGGGGGGCCCACCTAGGGACCCACATGGGGAGGGAGATGAGGGGAATTTCAAGGACTCTATAGGATCTTACTCTCTGCAAAAAATTAGCCTCAACCGTGATTTCTATCATCTCCATATGTGCTCAAAAGTTTAATGGTCACCAATACATTTTGATCGATACATAGTCGATCCAACGGTCCAGTAACTTCGGATCTGACCGAAAGTTGGTGGACAAGCGCAATTTAGGGGGCTCATGTGTTTGGTCCATTTGGATGGACCAAAGGTGGGCCCCACAAGCATGAGCTTACGAGATTTTATCCTAAGCTTGAGCTTAGGAGAGCCTTGCTCATATATATAGAAATATTCATGTGCATCAATGGTGACCAGCTATAAAATATGCAAAACAAGAGCGAAGAAAATATGAGAATGTTGAGATGGCTGTATAGTAATTAGTAGGAGATACCACAAAAAAAATCCATTTTTTTCCAATATTTTGGCTCTATAATTAGTAAGAATGGTTGAAGTGGAGACTTGCTCCGGTGTGCTTTGTGTTTGGCGCATATCAACAATATTGAAGGTAAAAGGACAACAATTAGACTAGCCATAAAATATACAAAAATTGAGTGTAACAGAGATGGGAATATTGAGATGGATGTGTAGTAAAACTAGGAAAAATCAGCATTTGTGAGTAGCATCAATAGGTGATAACAGACTCATTTGAGATAGTTTGGACATGTTCAATACAGGACAACAAATAACGTTGGTAATGAGAGGTTTTTCTATGTAGGTTGATGGCCCCTCAAAAAAGACGGTATGGGGAAAAGGATATGGATGGAAATAGTAAGGATAAAATATGAATAAGTCCAACCTGTATGAGGATTTGGCCCAAGTTAAGCTAGAAATTGTGAAACAAAATTCATGTAGCGACCCCAACATAGTAGGGACAAGGATTATGATGCTGACGGCGTTCTCTACTATTCCAAAAATCTAACATTTCACTTCTAATTACTTCACAATAAGTCCTCAATGGCCTTTCCCTTATAGTTCGTTTTACTTGTCAATTGTCATACTCTCCTCAGGAGTTGATTCTAGTCTTCTAGGTACATGTTTAAAAAAAAAAAGGGTACATGCTTAATGACGTTCAATTATCAAAACAGCGTAATGGCATTCCTTAATTTTTATCCTCTATTAAAGAAATGCATCAGATTTTTCTCTATGGTATTCATTTTCAATTTTGCCATTTCTTGTAACTCCACACATCCATCTTTCCCACACATACTTGAGATCTTGCTCTTTTTTCTGCTACCCAACATTCTTTTGCATACAATAATGCAAGTCTCTAATTGTTGTCTCATTAGAAGTGTCACTCAACAATCATATGACATAACAAAAGCTTGTCTCTACTTAACCTACACAAATCCCACTTCCAATATCCTCATCAAGCCCTCGTTTTCTTCTATAGTTTGATCCCAAATACCGGAACCCATCACAGGATATGCACAGATAAAATGACATGTCAAAATACTTTTAACTGCAGTGAGAGGTGAAACCAAAACATAGTAGGCATACTCGAGAGCATTGATCCTCCATTGCACATTAATTTAACTGCCCTCGTTTCATGGTAAATGATATTCACATATGATGTGCTGCTAAGTAGTCAAGCAAGAAAGCAAATGAATGATAAGTAGGAACCTTACAGAAAGGCATTCCAGTCAAATGGGTTAAAAATTAGAAGATATAAAACCGAGTATAAGAAATGTAAGTTAAGTGGATCAGAGAGTGGAGAAGTTGTGATAGTCAAAACCGGAAACAACCTAGTGCCACAATGCGATAGATTTCATTATTTAGAGGCTATAGGAGAACTACAAAGCGGAAGATTAAAGCTATATGTATTATATAGAATCTACACAAAGCAGTAATGAAGATCAGCTAGCAGTGTCATGCAATCGATAAGTATCACTTAAATTAAAGGAATCTTTTATGACAAGACATTAGTTAAGTCTAACATGTTGGAGTTGAATGTTAAATAACAAAGAAATGGGAAGAAGCAAAGTTCATGCGACCGTGATGTGCATGCCTAGAAGGATGCATGGAATTACTAGAAAGGATATAACAATCAGCAAGCACCTTATAAGAAATCCCAAATAATTATAATTAGAGGGGGAAATAAAAGAATGTCCCTTGAGATGGTTTGGAATGTCTAGAAAAGGCCAAGAACCGCCTTGTGTGAAGGGGTGAGTGACATGTCATTATGAGGAGTAACAAGGAGCATGGCAGTGAATAGAGTGAAGTGGAAGAATAGAACTCGTAGAATTGACAATAAATAGAGGGGTTTCATAAATGGAAGGGTTTCGTAACATTGAAGTTGAGAGGGAATATGCTTAGCTAGCCTAAGGGTGACAATCTATAGCGCCCAACACATTCTAGGTAATGAGAAGTTCTCATCCTTGCGTGAATACAACATGAGGAGAGACTTTATGTTTTTTGTTTGCAGTTTGCAAGTGGGTTTCATGGTGGTCCTATCTTGGTTGGAAGAATAGAGCTTGTAGAATTGACAATAAATAGAGGGGTTTCGTAAATGGAAGGGTTTCGTAACATTGAAGTTGAGAGGGAATATGCTTAGCTAGCCTAAGGGTGACAGTCTATAGCGCCCAACACATTCTAGGTGTGTGTTTACAATTAGTAGGTTATATTGAAATTATTAGAGACGTGTATGAAGGAGCGGTAGGCCGGTAACGAGTGTGAGATAGTTGAGTTCCCATTGACCATTGGTTCTCTTTGCACAGATTATGAATGAGTTAACTACTCATATTCAAGAAGGGATACCCTGCGTGAATACAACATGAGGAGAGACTTTATGTTTTTTGTTTACAGTTTGCAAGTGGGTTCCATGGTGGTCCTATCTTGGTTGGAGTTTCCTTTCTATGTAAAGAGTTCGAGAGTAAAACTCGTTTAGCCCACCCAGATAAGGGTTAAAGCTCTCATAACGATGATGATAAATTGATAATGATGAGGATGAGGATGAGGATGAGGATGATATGTATCTCTGAGATTTCTAACAAATTAGCAAGCAAAACTTGGCTTGCCCTTTTTGCAGTAAAAAAATTAATACCAAATTTTGGCAGTCAAGATTTTTTTTTTTTGGGGTTGTGTGTTTACAATTAGTAGGTTATATTGAAATTATTAGAGACGTGTATGATGGAGCGGTAGGCCAGCAACGAGTGTGAGATAGTTGAGTTCCCATTGACCCTTGGTTTGTATCAGGGGTCAGCCTTAAGCCTTAATCTCTTTGCACAGATTATGAATGAGTTAACTGCTCATATTCAAGAAGGGATACCTTGGTGAATGTTGTTTGCAGATGATATAGTTTTGGTAGATAAGTTAAGAGATGGTGGGAGGCTTTATAATCCAAAAGCTTTAAAATAAGTCGTACAAAAATAGAATATATGGATTGCAACTTCAGTGGGCAAATACAAAGAGCTGAAAACTATTGTGAGAATTGAAGCCCATGAGGTACCACAAAGAGATTCATTCAATTACTTTTGTTTGATAATTAGTAAGGATGGAGAGATTAATGAAGATGTCAAAAATAGGATAAAAGCGGGATGGTTGAAATGGAGACTTGTTTTTTAGAGTGCTTTGTGATTGGAGCATGCAAACAAGATTGAAGGAAAAAATTTATGGAACAACAATTAGACTAGCTATAACTTATGGAGCAGAATGTTGGCTAATCAAGAACCAACATATACACAAAATAAATGCAACAAAGATGAGAATGTTTAGGTGGATGTGTGGTAAAACTAGAAAGGATAAAATTAGAAATAAGCCCTTTTTAGAGCATTTAAGGGTAGCATCAATATGGGGATAAACTTAGAGAAACCTTGTTTGTGATGGTTTGGATATGTCCAACGTAGCCCGCAATGGCGCCGATAAGAAAAAGCTTAGCTATGCAGGTTGTTGGCCTACCAAGAGGAAAAGGTAGGCCGAAGAGGACATGGATGGAGATAGTAAAAATAGATGTGAAAAAGTAAAAATTATTTGAGGATTTGACTCAGGATAGATCGGAATGGATAAACATAATTCATGTAGCCAACCCCGATATAGTTGGGACAAGACTTTGATGCTGATGCTGATGCTGATGCTGATGATGATTTAATATCCGAATTAGGTAAACTTCTTCATAAATTAAAATGCCCCGAAATTCGCCACTCTGAGGTACCATAGAGGTTTCATTCCGATACTTTAGCTCAATAATCAGTAAGGATGGAGAGATTAAAGAAGGAGATTTAGGAAGATGGCGAACAAAAGATAAGAGCAATATACCCCACAAATGAAAGCATTAAGAAACCCCCAACAACCACCCAAAAACAAAGATTACAGTTTTGCCCACGGAGAAGATCTATCCACCCCTTATTTAGCTAAAGCGTCTACCACTATTGGCGAACATCAACTCATGATGAAAGGAGACAACCAAAGAAGACGAGAGCTCCTTAATCTCATTGAAGTGGAATTGGGACTTCCAAGGCCTAGAACCACACTTCACGACCCATCCCAGGCATTAGAAGAATTACTCTCCCCCACCACTAGACCATGGAAAGTAGCTGAGAAGATTAAAAGAGCTCCGAAGATTGCCAACACTTCTTCTTTATTAGAATCTCTAATCCCCACATTTTTTGTGAAAATAAGAAATACCTCACCCTTATCATCACGAAAAACATCACCAATAACAGCTAGCCGCGGCATACCTCTCACTACACCATTGATATTAGTTTTCAACACTCCCAAAGGTGGAGGAGTCCAAATAATGGACTTCGAGATTGTTAAATTCCTTTCTCACATAAGCCCACTTAGCAATAGAAAGCTTTACCTTGGAAATCGAGTCTTCCATTGAAGCCAAATAATTCCTAAATAACCTCTCATTCCTTTCTTTCCAAACAATCAAAAGGATGCCAAAAGAAATAAGAGTGAAATGGTTGAAGTGAAGACTTGCTTGTAGAGTGCTTTGTGATTGGCGCATACCACCAGGTAAAGGAAAATTTTAATAGTATAGTATTTAGCTCAACTATGACCTATGAAGCAAAATATTGTCCAATAAAGAAGCTAACGGATACAGAAAATGAGTATAGTAGAGATGAGAATGTTGAAATGGATGTGTGATAAAACTAGGAAAGATAAAATTAGAAATTAGAGCTTTTGGGAGTAGCATCAATAGGTGATAAATTAAGAGAGACTCGCTTGGACATGTCCAATGCAGATCCACAATAACATGGTTGAGGAAACGTTTCTCTATGTAGGTTGATGCCCCACCAAGGGGAAGAGATACACATAATAGGACAAAGCAGTAAGGATAGATCTAAAGAAGTGCAACCTAAGGATTTGGCTCAAGATAAATTGCAATAGAGAAATAGAATTCTATGTCACCGACCCCAACATAGTTGGGACAAGACTTCCATGATCATGATGACCAATTAAAATCGAAATTAGGTAAACTACTTCATAAAATATAATGCCCCTAAAATTTGCCAATTTTTTCTCGGGGTGGGCATTCTCTAACTTAAGCTCAAGCCAAGGTCCATGCTACAGAGGAGAGATGCCTACAGTATAGCACTTGTTGGACAATTGGCAAAAATTGCCACTTCCTATGAATCCTATCACACTAAATCAACTAACCCCCATAGCTTTCTCTTATTTAAGTTTTAGTCAAGTCTTCAATGTATTGACAAAATTCTTTCCTACAATCCGTAAACCTGAGAAGGCAGCAACTACAGTCCGAGAAGTGATCAAATACTTGGTCATGGACCTGCAAAGGCCTCATTTTCCAATAAAAATGTTGATCTAATTCCACATCAAATATATCATCATAAAAAAGATCAAGTCGGAAAATTATTAAAATAGTTATAGCTAGTGTGTGTGCGCTGAACATAAGAATGGAATGGAGTATATTTTTAAAAGTGAAAATTAAAAGGACCCACGTGCCTCATTGACTACAAATGCAAATTATGGGTCTAGATAAGGCAACCACAAAGAAAAGGCAGTAAGTTGCTCCATGGAAGATCAACAGAAAAAGCCCTGCAAGGTAACTCAAATTAGTTTTTCCGGGTTATCCACGAGCAAGTAAATGATCAAATAAAATCCAAATTTACAGAAACAATTGCTAACATAAGGTAACCAAAACAATTTTATTTAAGCAGTGTCACAATCATAAGGTCCATCAATCGGCGTAGCTTGTAATTATCAGCCATGGATAGTACAGTACCAGTCCTACTAATAACATTGTCGAGAGAAAAAACACAAAAAGGAAGAAACAAAAGGAACACGAGGCGAGGAATAGAAAAGCAGATGCTTTCAGTTACTTTCATACAGTTCAAGGAACGGCCCACCAACACTTCCCACTTATGCATAATGCCCCTTCTCGCAGGATGTGCATTTCCAACTTATATGACAATATTAAGTTATCAAAGAAGACAGAATGGCCAAAGGAAAACTAGGAACAAATCTTAAGAATCAAAATGAAGAATTTGAACAATTCTACCAAACATTATGCAAAAAAGTGGCATTGTGATAAGTTTACCCCGCACTCTTCCTTCCCTTGCTCGAATAGTACCCAAGATACCACTTGACAAATTTCTTCAGACCCGTCTGCAGATCGGTTGTGGGCTTGTACCCAAGCTCCTTCTGTGCCAGGCTAATGTTCGCGTGCGTGAATTGCACATCCCCATTCCTCGGCATCTTCAACATCTTCTTGTTAGCTTTCACCTTCAACAGCTTCTCCAATATACTAACAAGCTCCGTCACAGGCACCGGCGAGGTGTTCCCCAAATTGAACACCCTCAACTGCGCCGGCGCCTTCTTCTTCCCCCCACTTCCAGTACTCTTCTCCGCCGTATCCAAGGACGCCAAACACCCCTTAACAATATCATCAATGTAGGTGAAATCCCTAGCAACAGTTCCATGATTGGGACCTTCAAAGATATTAATGCTCCTACCTCTCAATATATCTTTGGCGAAGAAGAAATAAGCCATATCAGGGCGACCCCAGGGGCCATAAACGGTGAAAAACCGCAACCCAGTAATCGAAAGACCATATATATGATTGTATGTATGGGCAATTTCTTCACCTGCCTTCTTGGTGGCGGCGTAGAGGCTGGCGGGCTGGTCCGTGCGGTCGCGTTCTGAGAAGGGCACCTTGGAATTCAATCCATAGACGGAGCTGGAGGAGGCCCAGACTACGGCCGGCTGGGGGTTGGCGGACTTGCAGGCCTCGAGGACGGAGACGAGGCCGGCGATGTTGCTGTGTACGTAGGAGGAGGGGTTCTGCATCGCGTAGCGGACGCCTGCCTGGGCCGCGAGGTGCATGACGTGGGAGAAGGGGACGACGTCGAAGAGCTTGCGGAGGAGGGCGCCGTCGTTGATGTCGCCATCCACGACGAAGACGCCGGAGCGCTCGAGGAGCGCCTGGCGGTCCCGCTTCAGAGAAGGATCGTAGTAGTCATTGAAATTGTCCAGGCCGAGGACGCCATCCCCGCGGCGCTTGAGAGCGAGAGAGACGTGCACGCCGACGAACCCCCCGGCGCCGGTGACGAGTACGGTGATGCCACGGGGAGTGCGAACTCGGGCGGAGGACCGGACCCTCTTCTCCCAGGAGGCACCGCCCCAGGTTGAGGTGATGAGGGCGCGTCTTGCAGGATCCGCCGCCGCAGCGGCGGACAACGTCGGAGAAGGCGATCGGAGGAAGAAGACGAGGAGGATTCCGACGAAGACGAAGGAATAGAAACCGATTTTGGCCATGGACGAATGCCATCGTAGGCGATGGATGTAGGAAGATTTATCCATCTTGAATTTCCCAGGTGTGGATGGAGAATTATCAAGATGTGAAATCGATTTCATCTGTGACATTGATGGAATGAAAAACCCTAGTCAGGGTCAAGAAGAAGAAACAAGAAGAACCCTAACTTTAGATTTGAGGAATTAGGGTTAGTGGGGGTGAAAGAAGGAAGAAAAAAAAAAAGGTGAAATGGGAATCCAAAAGAGAGAAAGATGAAGGGGTTTGGTTTCTTGGAATCTTCTTTTCGTCTTCTCCTTGTAATTCTTCCTGCTTTTCCCTTGTGGGGGAATTCAAAGAGAGAGAGGATAGTGGTGATGATGATGATGCATGAAACTAGAGAGTGGAAATGGAAAATGGGGAAATGGTGACATAGGATTTTGTTTTTGTTTGGATTTTGAAATTAGAAGATATAGCTATCTATATACCGACATATCGTTGGTGTGTTGTTAGTTTAATCCGGATTATGAGAGAAAGAGGATATTTTTTTCCGGATACGTTAGGTAGTGATGTTTGGGGGATAAAAGGTAAAAGGTCTTTTCTTAGAATGTTGTGATTGTGTTTGTTACGGTTGAGAGAAAGTTTGTGTTATTTTGATAGTTGTTAAGAATTAAGATACATGGGATGAGTGGGTTGAGTTTGCTAATTCTGCTTTATTATCTGTTAATGGCATATTGTCTAGAAAACATCTTTGTGTTTTGATCATAATTTTATCCTCTCTAGACATTAATCATCATTAAATTTAAAAACAATGATTTTACATGAGTATATTCAACCCACCCTAGGATAAGGATCATTTGTTTAGAAGCTTGATATCTCTCATTTTTTTCTACCCGTGTCAGACATGTTTACCGAGGATGCGAGACGTCAAACATAGTAAAAGAAGTGTGCTCTATGGAAAGAGAATGGAACCCTAAGCAGTTAGGTGAAAAACGAATATTCAAGTTCCAGCTTCTCTTGATGGTTATATATTGAAGTAGGGCCTCATTTTTTATTTATTTTTATTTTTTTGCTATTAGAGGGCTCCCAACCCTTCGAGTTGGATTATTTTTCTTTGGATTCAGAAAGAAGCAGGGTAAAACCCCTGTGGCCCTTAGTGACAGCACAAATGGACTCAACATTCAGTTCCTGAAGAGGGAAGAACTAGGGGTCGATACCAAAACTTCTAGATCTGAAAGAAAGAGAAACCGTGGTCCTGACCACTCGGCCAACTCCTGCCTCCTGAAGTTAAGTAGGGCCTCATTTGAAGTGGGCATTTTTCAAAAGAAAATGCTGGCTGTTTTTCTAACATCCATCATTTGTGTATTGTTTCCCTGTCGACTTCTTAAGTTAGACTTACAAATGCGACTAGACAATGGACCATCGGTAACCTAACTATCGCCCTTACGTTAGGTTGCATTCATGATTATATTAGCATTAACTGGTTCCCTTTTTGCTTTTCAGGATAATGAAGTATATAGATGTGATACTTGGTTTGCACTTGTACTGTAAATTCAGTCCATTTGGGCTGATACAGACTTCTGCGCTCTTTCATTTTCATCTGTTAGAAGATCACACCAGTATTTTGATACTATCAGTTTGTATCAGCTAATGACGATAATTTTCTCCCACGCACCTGCGCGTGGAATACTCCACATTGGCAAAGTTGAGAAATGTAGGATCCATTGAAATTCAGGGGGTCCCACATTGGTGATAGTCTGGATGTGCGCTCTTGGAGGAGCAGGAGGAGAAAATATGCCCCTACTACTGATACTTGAACATATAGCTTGATTTTATTCAGATGAACTCCTAGGGTAATGTGTATATGG
Organism: Umbellularia californica; assembly: GCA_028538565.1. Taxonomy (NCBI): domain Eukaryota; kingdom Viridiplantae; phylum Streptophyta; class Magnoliopsida; order Laurales; family Lauraceae; genus Umbellularia; species Umbellularia californica. The sequence continues at coordinate 70,436,325 of JAPQWN010000005.1, forward strand.
CCTCAGGCCGAGCTCTGGGAGCGGATGTTATATTTCAGGGGATGAAGTTTCTTACCACGGGAGCAGAAATTATCCCCCAAGGATAAACGGATCTAGGCTGGTTCGCAAAAAAAAGAAGAAAATCCTCATGCATAAAATGGGTTGTAAATGTCAACTGGCTTGGTTAGGGAGGGATTGCAGGTTGAAATACATTGTAAGTAGGGTCGGGTTGGGCAGGGGTGGACCTATGTTAATTTGACTTGGGGCGAAAATCACTAAAGAGTTGAATGGGCCCATGCCCCATGTAAGTTAAAAAAGTCGCCCCACTTGGTTGACTCTTTTCTTCTCTTCCTTGAAAAAAAAAAAAAAAAAACTCTTTCCCTTCAATCTCTGCGAGGGAGTAAGATCACGCAACTCGTTTCCATTTTATGATTGGAGGAAGATGAAGACTCTTTTTTGCACTTTTATGTTTTTTATGTGATCTTGTCATTATTTTCTTAGATGTTGTCTCTCTTTTTATTGGTTTTATCATGTGGCTCGTTTCCAAATCTACCATTGTAGGAACTATTGAGGGAAGCTATGGTTGAGCTTGGAGTCAATGGCAGCGCGGGAGAAGGTGTTGAAAGAACAACTATGTATGGTTTTTTTCTCTTGCCTTATGTGAGTGATGGGTTTCTTTGTAGAGATGAGAGAGAGAGAGAGCAATGTTTAACCTTGCATTTGCTTGAGACAAAGGCAAGGAAAAGAGGTGCCTAGTAAGGCTTAGCTTCTCTTTCTCTCCAAATAATATTAATGGAACTCTATATTTGGATAAATGGAATTAGAAAAATTAGGGCTAAATTCGAACTCTTAATCTCTAAATTATAATTTCAAACCTAAATCTCCAAATCCTAAATGAAATCCTAAGCCCTAAAACACCAAATCTTATTTGCAAACCGTAAGCCCTAATTCCCTAAATTCCCTTTATTTGTAAGCCCTAATCCGCAAAGTCCCCTAATTCATAATCCCTAATTCCCTAATTTCTCATTTTTGAAATTTTTTCTTGGGCCATAATATGATTTTTATGATTATTCTAATAATGTTTATTTAATATAGTTTATTTCTTGTGATACATGAACTATTAGGAGCTTAAGGAAATAATAAAGACTAAGCATATACTAATTTTTATAATATAATGATTATTAGTTTTTTAGGGTACTCTGTAGTTTTTTCTTTTTTTTAGTATTGTTGTAGCATGGTTGTTAATTCATGCACAAATTTCTTGAGTAGTAGAAAATGCGTATTTATGAATTTAGTGTTAGTAGTAGGATTCCTCAAAAAAAAAAAAAAAAAAAACCAGTTGAAAATCATGTCTTTAACCTATTAAATAAATGGAGATTGTTGGTAGTCGGCAATGATATTGACGCAATTGACTTTATTCTTAAATTAGATATGGAAAGATATATATATATATATATATATATATAAAAGATTAACAACTGCTAATCTATTTAAATGCAATACTATTTCTCCTTTCCTATTCTTTATGTGAAAAAAAACCTAGTAAAAAAATAATTGACATTTTCAATTGACCATTATCCGCCTCACCCAAACTAAAATCCAAGGTCTGCCACTGGGGTTGGGTTCACACTGGGTTGGGCTAGGAATATCCCAAATCAATCGGCATGGTCTAAGGTCTGAGACTAGCCTAAAATACGCTAAGCCCTAGCCCACATTATGCCAAACTAGAAAAGCCCAATAGACCAGCACGGGCCAACTATGTTTTCACTTAAACATCAAGAAGGAAGTTCAATGATGTTTTGGATGTGGAGTTTATACATACTAGCGATGGTAGCAGAAACTATTTTGTTTCTTTTGTTCTGTGGTTGCTCAATTAATGTGAAAACAGACAGGATGCATGTGAGAATGATTGAGATGGGTCTTTTGAGACAAATAAATAGGGTTCACCAAACGGTCATAAAGCTGGAGAAGACAAACTAGTATTTGCTTTTACTTGGATTCTAGACCCCTGCTTTTGATACAGAACGCATTTTACCCTGGTTTCATCTGCCCACAGCTAAGTTTCCAGTGAGAGGAAAGGCTTGTCCTGTTTTTATTAGACAGAGATGTAAGTAGCAGGTACATTTGTATAACCACATTTATTGGGCTACCAAAATTAAATCTCACATTCTCATAGCTTCTCTCTTGCATTTGCACTGGTCAACTTTTCTTTCAGTAGAAAAGCACTACATTACATTGATTAAAACAAAACGACATTATCATGGACAAATCTACCAATAAACAGGTGATACCAAGGGAAAATACAGAATTACAATCCAACCTTGCATCCATTACCTTGGTCCTATTTTGAATATTTTTCCAAAATATCAGCAAAAGAGTTTAAAATGCTAACAGTATATGCAAAAAAAAAAAAAAAAATACCAACCAGTATTTGGAGACTACATATGCCAAAGTTTTGGTGGCATGTTTTGTTTTTTTACAATCGGAGGGTTCCAAACCCTTTGGGCGGAACTAATCCCTCTGGGCCTAAAGGGAAGCTGGGTACGAACCTACAACCTTCGGATGCAAACTGTGGTCCTAGGCCAACTAAGCTACCCCTTTGGTGGCATGCTCTTATTTAGAGATATAATGACATTTAATAGGACTGTAATGGAATATTTTAGTAGGTATGATTAGAGAAAGAGAAGTCATGAGAGGAAAGATAAGGAGAGGGTCGTTAAGAGATATATAAGAGTGAGTTGCTGAGAGAAATGAGGAGCGAGATTAAGGATATAAGAATTTGAATTGAATCGGAATTACTATATTTAGTGAATTTTACTTTGGAAGTTAATCCCTCTCTTTATGATCTTCTCATTTCTAACCTTAATATTAAATATAATCTTCATTTATGTTGGCAATTGTAGTGGGGCTCACATGTATTGGCATGACAGACCTCGCAAGGGCGGAAATAGGGTAGGCAAAGAGGAGATTTCATTTAAAAAAAAAAAAAAAACTAATTTTCCTTGAGTATTTGAAAAAACCACATTTGACAATGGTAAATGTTTGAGGATTTGGGCCGGTGGGAATTTGAGGATTCTCAAGTTCAAACATCCCCCATGTTGCCCAAGGGTCCAAACCAATTGAGTCAAGGGTCATGGATATTGGTAATTCTACATAATCTTTTTTGATAAAACATTATATATAGATGTAACTTGTAAATCTTTCTTCCTTGTGTGTGGTTTCTTTGTCGATAGATTTTGCGCCTTCACACAAGCACAAAACCCCTAGGATTTGAAAATCTCGGTTTTATGGACTTACACAACTGATATTAAGTTTTCACAACTACACATATATTAATGTGAGATCCTTAGCTATATCAATCTCCTAATCCATGTAAGTGATGAAATTTCAAATCTATTGATTCCCAACTTGTTAGCAAATGTACCCTTGTATATATGTACTTGAGTGCGCAACCAAAGGGGCCCCCTGGTGTCTTGAGAGACGTTTCATGATCTTCTAATCTAGAGACAACACGAGATCTATGGTTCTGAAGCTGTATTGATGGTGCTGTAATGGAATAATATTGTTGTTGAGATGTCAAAATCCTTAGGCAGTCCACCTGTCCACTACATGATGTTCTGATTGTCATCTTCTAGCCTACATACAATCCTGATTTATTTATGTGGGTTTCAACTGTATTGGCAGGGGGGATGAAATCTGTGTATTGTGATCGTCCTGGTTGGCTCTTTCAATGAATGCAACCATTAAAAAAGAGTACTGGCACGGGTCGCAGCCCGGCCACAGGATAGGAACGCCCCTAGCTTGCTTTGCTTTTCCTAGTGATTGAGGCCCATTTGTTTCTTGTAATTGAATTTTTAGGAATTTTAAAAACTTGTATTTTTTAAAGCTCAAATAACTTTTCCTTTTACGGAAAATGAAATAACGGGAGATGTGGAGACGAAGACTTATTAGGGGTCTGTTTGTGCACAGTCACGGGAGAGGAAACCTTTCTTTCCTCTTCCGCGGCAAGATGTTTCCCGCTGTGGAGGTGGGACTTGCGCATCCCCTCTTGGCGAAGAAAGTCGGAGGCTTTAAAGGCGTCGGAAATTGCGGAGGGATGGATTCCATCCTGCACCAAACAATAGCAAGATGTAGCCGGAATTTCAGGCGCCATGTCGGCAACGGTTTCCGCTGAATCTCTCCCTGCACAAACGTGCCCTAGTAATGCAAAATTTTCTTCTATTGGATTCCATTTAGGTGGCGGTGTAAGATTTTCAATCTCCACTGCCCACAAAAAAGATGACCCCACCGAATTAAGGTGCACACCAAAAATACTGCGCAGCTTCCGTGCCAAATTCGCATAGGAGAAAATCTACCTATCAATAATTATATTCCATGTATAATGACATTAATGACAGGTGCAATCAAAGAAGAGCAAGGTGACACTGGAAGGAAGCCACATAAGGTTGAGAGGGGGGCAATTCGAACTTGTTCCTTCCCTATAGCACAGGAGAAAGATATCCAATGAAAGATTTTTTATCCTATCCTTTTACCCCTCCCTCAACTTTCATTTCTCTCTTATTTACGGTTGAATAACCCTTCTTCCCTTCTAGAAAAAAACTAACCTTTTAAAACACACAAGGGGATTTTAATCATTTACTTTTATATATATATATATAAAAAAAAAGACAACTCATCAAATCACAAATAAGATGTGCATTGTGTTGTGGTTTTTCTTGTTTTATTTTTTTATTTTTCTTGCCCATTATTTAGCCTAGAATTCTAATCCTCTCAAAGTATGAAATTCATAATCAGCACAACTTTTTATCAAAACTTGGATTTATAACATTTTAGTTCAGAATCTGAATTACATTAGATCTAATTTAATTTGCAAGTAAGAAATTTGTAAGAAATTTCATTTGGCTTACCCTAAATATAGGTGTTTAAAGGTTTTTTTATACTAATTACACGACAAAGGTTCCATCGAGGTGAGTGATTTTATTAAAGTTTTAGAAGGACTCGGGTTTCAAACAATGGCCAAAGATTAAGATTTTTTTATAAATGTCATGTACTCATGAGTAATCATGTACCCATGAGTAAAACTATTAAAATTATTAAAATTATTTAATAAAATTTTAATTATGATCATGTACTCATGAGTAAAATTAGATCATAATTTAATTATGATCTAGAAAATTATTTAATTTAAAATTTTAATTATAATCATGTACTCATGAGTAAAACTATTAAAATTACAGTCAACACACTCATGGCCGAGTGCTGTTGGCACTGGTTTTACATAGATGCCCAGGGATCGATCCCTGGGTCTTCAAGTAGAAAATATCACTACTGACAAGTTTCCCAACATAACAAAAAAAGCTAAAAACCGTGCAATTTACAATTATGCTCTAGTCTGTTGTACCTATTTTTTAAAATGCTGTTGGATATAAAAAAAAAACAATCTAAATTCATCTTTTTAACATTTTGGGGATATATTGTAATAACTAGTCCTTTAACTTTTTGTACCCATTATAATGTAATAACTTTTTTAATTCTTTCTCAAATTCCTAGTTAAAGGAAACTTTTGCCCCCGCCCCCCAAAACCCAGGAGAAAATACTGGCTCCATCACTGAAGTGACACAAAAAATGGTGCTTGTTAGTAAATATTACGCTAAGAAGCAAATTACTACTACAATCAGTCTCTCCCTTTATTTGTTTTATGGGTAAATCTCCTGTTAGTGTTTCTAATTACTAAATAGAAACAAAGATGCATTAAGATCTCGACACCAATAAAAAAAGACAATTTCATAAGACCAGTGCTTTGATTCTGAAACTCTACATCAATGGATGAGTGAAATGCCCTACTCTGGCAGCTTCGAAGGACCACATGTTCCCTAACTAGGGCTGCACATGGGCGGTTTGGATCGGTTTAACACTAAAACCAACAACCAAATCGAACATGTCGGTTTTTTAATTAACTGATCCGATCAATGAAGAGGGCTCAAACCAAACCGAACCGAATCAAACGGTTCGGGTCGGTTCGGTTGGTTAAACAGTTGTTTTTTATTTTTGAAAATCAGATATTGAAAATTTCAAAATGATGATACCCCATCCTTTGCATTTATTCCAATATTTAGTGAAAACATAAAAATCCAACATTCCAGACTGGACTAAACGCATATAAAAAATAATTCTACTCCAAAAGGAGAGTTTGGACTAAACGCAACAGGTAAAAAAAAAAAACCAAATTGCAGTGAAACATTCATTCCACATGATACTATTGGAATTGCAATAGAATAATAGTTCATGTCAAGAAAAGTTACAAACAAACGGAATTTGTATCAGAACCTACTGTATTTTTCATAAATGAAGGGTTTTTAACACATTGATTAGGTGAGACCAAAACCAACCATCAAAAGGCTAGACTCTACTAGCTTTTCTAGCATTCTCAAGAGTGCAGTCTTCTGATAAAAACTTCATTGAAACGAGGTACGAATTATGATAGAAAAAAAACACCATGTACAGTAATACCTCCATCTGCAATAAAGTATCAAAAGGCATTTGAGAGATTATAGGAGATGCATCGAAGCAGTATTGACGGTTGAGTTCATGTAAGAATGGAGTTGTGAAATGTAACTTTAAAAGTAATAAAAACCGAAACCCTAAGGCTAAAATAGTAAAAAAACAATATTAAGTTACTGCATAAGGTCGGTTCGGTTTAAGCGGTTAATCGTTGGCTCAAACCGATAACCGACCGATGTAAGCGATTTTTATGATTTTCAAATCGTTAACCGAACCAATGTATTATAAACAGATCCAAACCGCCCGGTTCGGTATGTTCGGTTCGATTTTGCGGTGATACCGGATTTTTTGTGCAGCCCTATCCCTAACCAACAAACTGGTTGCATTGAAAGAGTCACCCTCCACGATTAACCACTCTGATAGCAATTATGTTATAGCCCAAACCCTCTAGAGCAGCATTTCTAACTAGATGGATTTACTTAGCATTTTATTTGACTTCATGCTAGAATAGCTGATTACAGAATACAAATCCACATGCAAAGCATAGATTTTGCCTCTAATATCAAAGATTTTATATTAAAGTTTTTATTTAGTATTCAAAATGAGCATAAATGCATATAAATCCTTTATTTTGTGTATGCTGGCGTGGATTAAGCGATGAAATGTTTGGTTTTTATATTTTTTTTGGTTGATTTGAATTTTTTAATTAGTTTTTTATAAATAGATTTATAAGAATGGGAAATTAGTTTTAATATATTATTCATGACTTAACCTGTGCAATGAAATTCACGTTGAAATTTCAAACATTTCCCTTTACTGATGACGGTCAATCTCATGGTCTCAATCGAATAGCTAAAAATGTCTAATAAGTCTTAACTTCTTTCTTATTCTAAATCCCAGAGCCCTCTTTTATCTAGAACGGCAAGTGGGCCCCATGATAGTTTTAATATATTATTCAAGACTTAGCTTGTGCGATGCACAGGGGCTTCATGCTAGTATAGGTAAAGTAGGAATGAGAAAAGGAAACCGGATCCTCTACTGCAGAAGCTAAAAAAATCTGTATGCAGTTTTAAAATATAAACATGGTTGAGATTGTGGGGACCACTTCCCTATTACATAAATAGAGGCACTGTTGTCATTTGTCAATAAATAAGTTCATTAGACATTCCTAGCTATCCGATTTAATGTTATTAAATTCAGGTTGAAATTTCAAACTTTTCCTTTCACTTATGACTGTCAGTCTCATGGTCTCAATCGAATAGCTGAAAATGTCTAATAAGTCTTAGAAGATTTTACGAAAAAATCCCCAGCAAATGGTTGTTGCACGAAAATGTACCTCATAGTTGGGACCTTAGGAAAGGATTCCTTCATCCCATTTTCGTTTTTTTTTTCTTACTTTGGGGGGGTGACACTAGCGTCACTCATCTTTGATTGGGATGACGCTAGCATCGCTCCTCCTTTCTTATGAGAGGTTTCGGGATCAAGGTGGACCGCATTTCTTGTTCTCTTGTAATGGGATTCTGGTAGTAATATTGATATTTGTATGGGTGAAAAATCCCTCTCTTGAAATATGTTGTTGAGATGGGAACGAATAGATGATAAACAAAATTTTACAGAAATCCCAGCGCCTTAAACTTCTCTTGAACGACCAGCCTTGTGGGACCCACCGATCCACCTGATCATAGATCAGGACCAGCCATCTGGATAGATCCAGATGGGCGATCAGGGTGGCCCTGGTCCCAGGTGGATTGATTTGCTAGGGGCCCACCATCCATTGCCCAAAATGACATGGGCGTGAGACCCCTTTTTTGAAAACGATGAGCAGTGCAAGTCTGGGAAGTCACGGACAATTGCTAAACGATGAACAGTGCAAATCAGGGAAGTCAAACCCTTTTCCAAAAACGATGCCCAAAAGGAGAGGTTGGTTTGATAGAGAAGTCAGGGACAATTGCTAAAGAGCTGAAATATAAGAAGCAGATGATTGATGAGGGGACTCCTGACCTCAATCTGGACATGGAGAAGCTCGATGAAGATGGCAAAAAAAAGCAAGTTCAAAAGCAGCCAACAAAAGCGATTTGCAACTGTACCGAATCAAAGTGCCACGAATCCGGACCCTCTGCAACATCGGTGACAAGGACAATGATCAGCAAGTCGAATCCCAGCAGCCTATCTTCACCATCATCTACCCAGAGGATTGGGTTCTTTACTACAAGAGCTAGATTCGAAGAAAAAGAGACGAGGAGCGACGCTAGCGTGAGACAAGGGACGCTAACGTCACTCCTCTCATTAAAAAAAAAAAAAAAAAAACAACAACAGGGTCAAACGGACCCCGTTTGTACTGCCCAAACTATTGGGCACCTTTTCGTGCAACTGCTATCTACGGGGAATTTTCCCGTAAAATCCTCGAAGTCTTAACTTCTTTCTTATTCTAAATCATAGAGCCCTCTTTTATCTAGAACGGCAAGTGGGCCCCACAAACTTGCCGCATGTGATAATTTCAGGGGCGGACCCAAGAGTAAGCACGTGAGTGTAATCGAGAAACCCTTGAGATAAAATTTTAGAAGATATGATTTTATTATTTAACGTTTTCAATTAACCATATACCGCACCACCCAAACGAAGATCCTAGGTCTGCCACTGCCCCAATTCCTTCTTTTAAAGCATGAAATATGTTTGACATATTGCATTTCTTGACACCCCGGAGTCCCACATCGACTATAGAGAGGAAAGTGAATGAAATTATATGTATAGCTTAGACCCTTACCTTGCATGAGGTTTTTTGGTGGGTTGAGGCCCATCAGAAACAAAATCGTGGGGCCTGTGGGCCAAAGCAGACAAAATCATGCATGGGTATGGGGTGGGGCGTTACAAATGGCATCATGGCCAACTCTCGGCTAGTTTGAGTGTGGGTTCCTGCTGCGACCTGGTACAAGTGGGCAGGTCCCTTACGTTGCATGAGGTCTTTTGGTGGGTTGAAGCCCATCAGAAACAAAACCATGAGGCCCGTGGGCAAAAGCGGACAATATCATGCATGGTTATTGTAACGCCCCACCCCATACCCATGCATGATATTGTCCGCTTTGGCCCACCGGCCTCACTGTTTTACTTCTGATGGACCTTAAAATGTGACGCCCCGGAGTCCCACATCGACTATAGAGAGTAAAGTGAATGGGGTTATATGTAGAGCTTACACCCTTACCTTGCATGAGGCCTTCTGATGGGTTGAACCTATTAGAAGCAAAACCGTGAGGCCCGTGGGCCAAAGCGGACAATATCATGCATGGGTATGGGGTGGCGCGTGACAAATGGTATCAGAGCCGACTCTCGACTAGTTCGAGTGTGGGTCCCCTGACGTAGCCTGGTGCAAGTGGGCGGGTCTCCATGTGGGCGGGCCAAGAGGGCTGGCAGGCTACAAGGACTGGCAGGCTACTGCACAGGGACATGCAACCTTAAGGAGGGTGGAATGTGACGCCCTGAAGTCCCACATCTATTATAGAGAGTAAAGTGAATGGGATTATATGTAGAGCTTACACCATTACCTTGCATGAGGCCTTCTAATGGGTTGAGCCCATTAGAAGCAAAACCGTGAGGCCCGTGGGCCAAAGCGGACAATATCATGCATGGGTATGGGGTGGGGCGTTACAGTTATGAGGTGGGGTGTTACAAATGATATCAAAGCCGACTCTCGGCTAGTTCGAGTGTGGGCCCCTGCCATAGCCTAGTGCCAGAGCCGACTCTCGACTAGTTCGAGTGTGGGCTCCTACCGTGGCCTAGTGCAAGGGCGGGTCTCCATGTGGGTGGGTTAAGAGGGCTGACAGGCTACAGAGACTGGCAGGTTACTGTACAAGGATGTGTAGTCCTAAGGGGGGTGGAATATGACTCCCCGAAGTCCCAGTGAATGAGATTATGTGTAGAACTTACACCCTTACCTTGCATGATGCCTTTTGATGGGTTGATGCCTATCAGAAACAAAACCGTGAGGCCCGCAAGCCAAAGTAGACAATATCATGCGTGTGTATGGGGTGGGCCGTTACAAATGGTATCAGAGCCGACTCTCGACTAGTTCGAGTGTGGGTCCCCTGCCGTGGGCGGGCCAAGAGGGCTGGCAGGCTATTGGATAGGGACGTGCAGCCCTAAGAGGGGTGGAATGTGATGCTCCAGAGTCCCACGACTATAGAGAGGAAAGTAAATGAGATTATATGTAGAGCTTACACCCTAATATCATGCATGGGTATGGGGTGGGGTGTTACAAATGGTATCAGAGCCGACTATCGGCTAGTTAGAATGTGGGTCCCTGCCGTGACCTGGTGCAAGTGGGCAGGGCTAGAGACATGCAGCCTTAAGAGGGGTGGAATGTGATGCCCCGGCGTCCCGGAGTCCCACACCGACTATAGAGAGGAAAGTGAATGAGATTATATGTAGAGCTTACACCCTTACATTGTATGAAGCATTTTGATGGGTTGAGGCCCATCAAAAATAAAACCGTGAGGCCCGTGGGCCAAAGTGGACAATATCATGCATGGATATGGGGTGAGGCGTTATAGAGACTCAGGTTTGGACTTAACCCAGAAAATGTATTAAAAGAAAACTAGTTTAAATCAACCTTTTTTTTTTCTTTTGTGTGTATCAATGGCCTGCATATCTACTGTTATATAGATATCCACTTTTTCAAAATATTCCTCCCCATCTTTGAGTCATACATCATTTTAAAATATACCATAAGAAAAATTAATTAAACCAATATATATGTTCAATCAACAATCTCTGATCATGTACAAGATTCCGGAGCTCTAAACAACATGAGCTGAAACTCGATAGTAATTTCTCTAAGGCCTATTGCTCACATTGCTGGGCTCTGTGATTCAATTGACGTTTGAAGGGCTAAGAGAATCATATGGGTTCAATGAAAAATTGGACCCACCTCCTGACAAGATCTCTCTCTCGACTGCACATGGCCCATCTACAACTTTAATTTTTGAGTCTGTTGATCTTGAAAACCCATTTGATATGTGAATGTGTTTATGTATGTAATTTTGCTTGCTTGCGTTTGTCAGCAATACAAGTACAACCCCGGGCCCTAGGGAATTTTCTGCAAAAGTTGTTCTTGGATGAAAAGAATCTAGTCCCTTCTAGGTGAAGGGTGCAAGTGTGCAACTCCATGGTGGGGCCACGAAACAACCCGACCCAGTCACCCTACACGTGGACTCGCCTCGAGATGGAAAAAAACTAGAGTAGCAGACTTAACGCTGATTGGATCGAAGGTAAAGCTGCGATTGCAGGTTTTCCTCCTCTAAGAACAAGCCTACGGCTTTGATTAATTGTCACTTCCGGTGTTAGCCAACATACAAATGTCACATTTTCGAAATCCAAATTAGAGTGATCCAAAATTTTGCTCCTTATTCAACTCTCATCTTTCCAAGCCCAATGCTAGTAGTAAATTACACCCGGGATCCTGTCCATTGAATATCTAAATTGTTTAACGCACGGCGCATCCTCTTTGTTTTTGGGATAAATCCAAGTTTTATTCCAACATGAATTGTAAGTTTATATATTATATGAATAAAATGTAAAAAAAAAAAAAATCATGCATTTTACACATCAGAGCACACTTTCTCAGCAGAAAGTTGAGATCGTCGGGTTCAATATTTTCAAGCCTCCCTCAAACGAGAATCCTGGGTCCACCGCTAGATATTTTGAAAAGTTATATGCCTTTTTTTAAAACCAAAGTGGATGATCTGGCTAAGAAAAAAGATAAAGTACTTACTTTTCTAATCGCATAAAGGTTAACTTTATTTACACAACTTAAAGAATCATTTGGATGCAGATGAGCAAGTAACAATGATTTGGATGGATGACAACCAATGGCTGTGTTTGGGGGCAAACGTAAGCTTTGGATTATATATATTAGATAGGCTTGATTGGACCAATAGGAAACCGACCCAACTAGAGTTGTGCATAGTTTGGGATACACTTTCTGATGAGTTTGGGCTGGACACTTAAGCCCATCTTCTGCGAACGGGGTCGGCTTTTAGGTCTTGGGGGTGTACTGTGCTTGTATATTTGGCTCCATAAAATGAATTTGGTTGGGCTTGGCGAAGCCATGCAACCTAATTAAACTAACAAATGCCCAGACTTAACCCAAAAGTTTAAGGTCCCCTAGTACACATTTGCCTATCTGTTGTTTAGTATTGCTTTGATGGTGTCTTTTTTTTTTCTCAGTAGATTCCTCATATATTCACCTCTGAACTCTTCTAATTCTAACTTGGTCACATTCCCCTTGGACCTTTCTTAAAAGAAAACCCCAAAATATGGTCCTGCAAACATAACTTCGGTCTTAGGTGACCCACCTGGGAGTTGGTAGAGTGGCATAAGGCATGGGTTTCACTCCCTACGTCTTGTGTTCGTAACCTGACCTAGATTTGTCCAGTGTGCATTTGTGTGGGTTTAGCGGGTGCCACCCTGACCCGGAGCAGTCCTGTTGGGTCAAAGTGCCTCACAGTGTTTGGGACATCAAAATGCTTCTTCACATTGTTTGGGTCATCACATGGATAAATCTCAATTCATACAAACCTGAAAGATCATTAATAATGTTGGATAAAAAAGGAGAAAAACTGGGTCAAACCAAAGAATTAAATGGGAGCCGAGATTGGGTCAAGGGTGGTCGAGGCAAATCCATTAGCATGTATGGCATTGCCCAACCCATTTATTAATTGGAATGGGAATGTTAAAACTGAAATTGAAATTTATGGGTTAGGCCAGGTTGGCAAGTCGGGTTAGAAACTATAATAATTGAACTTAAAGGTTGGTTGGTAACCCAATAAAGAGGACATTTTCCAAACATGGACGAAAGATGACTTGTTGCATTTAAAATGTCATGGCCTAAATGCAAAGCCCAGTCAACTAACTTGACCCAAATCCAACTCAAAAAATTCTGTGCTAATCTGACATCTCCAACCCCAAAATAAAGGAATACCAGGTTGGGGTTGGGTATGGTGTGTGATATTTAACTCACCAATCCCACCCTAATCCAAACCTGAACTTAACTTGACACTTCATGGTTCACATTGGCATTTTCCGTCCAATTAATAAATGGCTCTGGTTTGACCTAGACATATAACCTTAACCATCAAATGCCAACCCAACCCGACCCATTAACATCCCTTGCTGAACTAGGGACGCAGCTGAATCATATGGGTGTTGTGCATGAATTTCTATATCAATATCAGACAAGATACAGGAATGGCAAAAACCCCACATACATTGACTTAGTCTAAAAACGCAGTCATATTTAGCTTAATACACTTCTTATCAGACTTGAAACCATGTCATCATCCCATGATGACGGCGTCACGGGCCTAGTCAACCGGGCCAAAGTTATCCAACCTGGGCACATTTAGTTATTGGGCTTAATATGCAGTCAAGCCCTGAAACTCAGGCCCATCCTCTTTACAAAACATGTACATTGTACACCCCTTGTATAAAATATGTCACTCCAAGCCAGGCCTTGTAGAGGCTCAATCCCCAATCCATATAATAATCGGGCATGGAATTTAGGTCTGGATAAATCCAGTGGGGCCTACAATAGAGCCCAAATCTAGCCTAATATGGGCCAGCTCTGGTTGGGTTCAGGCTAACCGAGCCCTCAACCTTGCTATAGCCATAACACACCAAAGTCAGTCTTTATATCCAAGCTCATTAACAGATGAGTACGTGGCAATATTATTTCAAATTGGTGGTTGGATACTTGGATCATTTCTGCAATAACTGTACTAGATCCAGCCCATTTATGGCTATCATGGGCTCGACGCGCCATTGGCCTGATCAATGCAATTAAGTTCCTTGGCTCGAGCTGCAAGTGATATAAATATAAACCCAAAGGGTTGGTTGAATTGGTTGGTCTTGCCTCACATGAAGTGATAGCCATTCATTAAAGCCACAGGAATAAATGGCCCAATCAAATATAATCAATGTCTCTTTTTCATGCAGCAAACGTGTGCCATGCCCAGGCGCGTCTTCCTTGGGGGCTCTATGTAAAAAAAATATTGGAAGAAGGGCAAAAGCAAAATAAAATTAAAAAAAAAACGAGCATATTAATGTTGAGCGCATTTGCAGGGGGTACGTTCTTAAGAATTTTGAATTTTTTTCAAGTTTGGGTAGGGGCTCCCGGCCTGCCCCAGAGCCTTGTACTTGGGTCCGCCCTTGTCCATTGCCAATTGATTATATCTATACATTTGTGGTCTAGACATTTAGAATTTGTCAAAATAACAGTATACCATCAAGAAAACAAAGAAATGTAACTGTAAACCATCAATAAAACAAAGAAATGGTTCAGGTTAATTTCATTGATTGGGCCACTTATGGCTAAATTTCTGTCTACTTGGTCAAGCAGTACTGTGTCCTGTCGGTCGGGAGAGGAGGAAAGAGGCTTTTATTCTGGTTGACATGGAAATGTGTGTGTCCAGCCAAGGAGCAAAGAGAAGCTGCTTTTAATGTAACAGCTGCCATGAAAGCAGCACAGTACACTGCGCAGAGGGTGAAGGGTGTGTCACACGATGAAGAGTCCTGGGCTGATACTGGTATTCCTGAGGAAGGCAGAAACCTTTGACTCTTCTCTTAGAAACTAGAATCATATGGAGAAAAGAGAAAGTGTTGCATTAGGTATTGGTATTTTGTTAGGCTTTGCGGCATCAACAATTGAGTCACACAACAAAGGGAAAATTTTTTGATTTCTCAAATCCCAAAAACACAAGATGTTGTGGGGTGGTGCCCAAGGAACCACTTAAAGTTAAGTCTACTAAAAATCAATATGATTGGTTAAGAGATATCTTGTAAATGCTTACTTTCTTCCCAACTCATTGGACATGGGACTCTATAAAAAAAATATGGCAAGTTAAAAAAAAAAAAAAAAAAAAGTCTCTCAAATCCAAACAATGAATTACGTATTTCTCAAAATCGATCTCAAACTTTTTTTTGTTGCCTTCACTGTTGAATTAAAAGAACTCGCTAGTACAAAGAACACTTTGATTATACGTTCAATCTCAGATTAAAATAATATGCATATGATCTTAGAGTAAAACCAAGTCATATGTTCAAAAATTAATTTGACGAAGTGATATTCATTGTTGGATTGAAACATGCATGTAATTCTAGATTAAATAAATGAGTTGACCATGCTTCACTCATTTGAGAATTGTTGTTGGCTTATTGTCAACTTTTCATATTTGCATGTTCTATTCTTTATTTAATTTTTTTTAAAAGTCCATATACAACTTGATGTTAACCATTTTTTATAGGTAAAACTGAGATATGTACATAATAATGGCAACGCCCACAATATTGTGGCATTTCATATCGAAGATTATCAAGTCTTTTTTTGTAATTACATAGAGAAACAGTTAGGTGTAAGTGAATCTAGTTTTGAAGTTTGAAGTTTAGAAGCTCTTTTCATGATGGCAGATAGTTGGATTTCAACCTTTCTTTTAGTTCGGCCTATAAGAAGTAATAACTACGGCTCAAATCTACCACATGTTGTAATTTTATCTAATGAATCCCATGAAAGAAAGGCCATTGCCAATCTTTCTTTCTTTTTTAGGAAAAAAAGGCCATTGTCAATCATAAATGATCAAGTTTCATTGAGAAATGCTCAAGTTCCATTGATTGGACTACAATTTACTATAAGCCAAGTGTTGGAGCCTAGCTACTCTACTATTACAATAGTTGGATTAGAAGGAATTTGCTTGCATTAAACATGCTTGAGCATTATTTCCATTCAATGACCGTTACCATCTCATGAAAGGCCTCTAATATAAATGGCTAAAATTATTTAGTCAAAATTTTACTCTCAATGATATTTACGGATTAGTTTGTTTGCACATAATTCTAATTAATTGAGTGCATAGGAATTTATGATCAAATGAGCTCCACCAAAAGAATAATAAAGAGATGAGGTAAACAAAATCTGAGGTGAGTGTGAATGACTAGAATTTAGATCGGTTAGGGTGATGGCTCGGTACTTATGTCCCATCTTCCCTTGATTCAATTTTCATTTAAGGTGAGGTAATTTGATAGTTATTTTGAAATATTAATCTTTTGAGTCTTCATCTTTAACCACTTATAAAAAAAATAATAAAAATAAAAATACGAAGTCTTAAAATTTCAAATCATTTACAGGAAACAAACATACCCTAAGGGCCTATTTCTTTATTGGGAATTAAAGAATTCTTGTCTTGAGAATTTATAAATTTTCTAATATTTAAAATTCTTGAATCCTCCTTTGTATTTGAGCATCCATAAACCTCAGTAAAAAGCAAAGATGTTAGAAATCTAGGAATTCTAAAGGTCATTTGAGACTTTTTAGACATAAGTATAACCCCATTTTCTCTTTCGGCTGAATTCCTCTACTATGGAGAAATAAGAGTCCAACCCCTCTTTAGAGAAAATACGTTTTAATGGAAAAGAAACACGACTTTTCTCCTACTAGGGATGTACACAAACGTGCCCTAAATTGAAAGGGAGACTTCAACCAAATGGAATGCAATGTAAACTAGAGCTTTCCCATCCAACTGTTGGATAGCAATGGATCCATGTCCAGTCCATGTCTGTGCAAGCGTGTGCCTGCTGTCTTCAAGATGTACAATGTGAGATGGTGGGCTCAATGTCACTTACATCAGGACCTGCACTTGATTTAGACTAGAAAGACTCTTATTATATGCGTTTTGTGCAAGGCAGAGAGCATTTGTTTGTGGCCACTTATTCATTGTGGAAGGAGAACAGCGATTATTAACAGAGGGCCCTACAGAAGATAAAATAAAGCTTGAAAATCATTCTTAGCTATCATCTTAGCCCTCAATGATTTTTGTGGTACATTCTGCCCAAATATGATTCTGGGAATTAGAGGTCTCTACACACATGTGCGAGTCTAGATCCTCTGCAGCGTTTGCTAGCAAATTTGTCTTTTGATACTCACATTTTCTTTTCTAATGGTGGACTTGCATGTTTGCATGTTTACTGTGATGATTGTTTCGGTAAATAAAAGTAGAATTTGTGGATTAGTAATTTACCAAAATACAGATAAAGAAAAGTCGATAGCACTTCTAACGCCACTTGATGGACAATTATTAGATAGACTGTAATATTCGGGTGAGAATTAGTTCTCACATATTATATGAGAATTTTTTTGTAGGGCCCATTTGGGGATGAGACCAGGGGGGATGGAAAGATCAATGTGAGACCACCTCAAGTATCAAGTTTGACTCCAAACCCATGTCCCTAACCCATTCATCCGTGGCCCCACAAGTTTAGTGGCATGATATTCAAAAAAATATTCAACACTCGATCCAACGGTTCAGTCCATTCGGATGTGTGTCAATCTTTGGGGTTAGTGACTATCGGGGAGTTCCTATTGGTTGCTAGGTTTAGATGGATTGCTAGTTGGACCTCACAAAAAATTTCTCATATAATAAGTAAGAACTAGTTCTCACTTAAATGATTCCCATAAATAAATGAATGAGTGGATGAGTATCACTTTAGATTGGGAAATGACTAAATTCCAAATTCTCTTGCACGGGACGCCTGGTATGGAGGAAAACTTTTTTTGTTCATTCATAAAAAGTCCGAGGGACCTCTTTAATTAAGGCTTTAGCAGAGGACTTGGGTTTGCTTAGCCAATTGGGAGCCGGCATCTCACTTAGCTGCCTCGGAATCAATCTCTTAATATGTTTCTACCTTTCAGTAAATGCAGCCTTTATCTCCTTTCCCATGTATACGTGCCGTCTTAATGTGTGCAGGCTTTCACATGGGTCTCAATCCAAAAAGGCCAAAAAAAAAAAAATTAGGCAAAAGTGTATCAGGAGTGCAAGAATCGACCATGTATCCCAAAGTTCAGAGAGAGGAGGCGGCGACTTTTTTGACCAGACAGGCCAATTCGAACCTAACCCGGGAATTCCTAGTTTGGGTTGGCATTTTCAACCTACCTAACAATCATGTTAGGCTCAAGTGGTGCCCATACATGTCTTGGGATTAGCCAACTCGGCACAAACCCACTGTAGCTCAATGTTTTTGTCTGTCTGGCCCACACATGGTTCAGGTCCTTGAGGGGTTTTTACTTCCAAAAGCCAAATAATAAATGGGTTGGGTTTAAAACGACAAACCGACCCCGGACCGACCCAGGCACACAAGGACTTTAATTTGGGTACACGACGCAGATAATTAGTTCAGGCCTGGCCTCGACTGACACACACTGCTATTCAATTTCATGCAACTCCTTAACATAGGTGGGGTGGTGGGGCCCTTCCATTCTTTTTGGGTGGGAACATATGGATGGTGTTAGGGTCAGGTGGGGCCCTTCCATTATGGGTCGGCTCTGGGTTGAGTTGACCGGCGCTCTCTCTTTCTCTCTCTCTCTCTGTGGGCTGTGTCCCAACTCCCATAGCCAGAATTCTGCTAGTCTTCCATCGCCGCTCTAATTCCCCGCAATTAGCTCCGTGATTGGTGCAACCCATACAGTACTGTCATTTTGCTTGGGTCGGGCTGAGGATTGTGGCTTACATATCTGGCCTCATATGAAACTGGCTCATTTATTCAATCCAAGTTGCCCTTTTAACAATCAAACACGTTTATTAGGGCCTGTTTCTTTACTTAGAATTCTTGATAAGAATTTATCATCTTGTCTCCTAGCATTTGTAGATGCTATGTTTTCTTCGTCAGCGTTTCAAAATTTTCACCTAAAATGTTGGGCATGTTTCTTTGTTGGAATTTATGGAATTTTTGTCTTATGGAATGTTGAAATTCGCAAGGAATGTGGAATTCTTAGATGCTTATTTGTACTTGAGCATCCAAAAATTCCACAAAAATGCAATGGAGCTGGGATTCCTAATTTATTAATGGTTATTTGAGACATTTCAAGTGGGTGGAATTATATAATATTAGCGAAAAAACATGGCATTTGCAAATGCTAGTAAACAAGATGTCACATCATATCCGATAATCTCCAACATAATAAATTCTTGCCTGAAATTTTAGTAAAGAAACATGCCCCAAATTACCAATAAGAATTTAAGAATTCCAACTCTTTAACTTTTTGATAGAATTCCCGGATGCTCATGTACAATGGAGCATTTAGGAATTCCACTATGTTTGGAAATTCAGAAATTCCCCATATAGGAATTCCTTGAACTCTAGTAAAGAAATAGGCCCTTTAATTTATTTATAAAAAAAAAAAAAGAGGCTTGGTTTGGGTTGGGAGGATAATTCATTAGTACAATTAGTTTGGTTAGGTTGGGTTGGGTTGGGTTGGTGGGTTAACTAACAAATTTATACTCAATTTTAACCCACCCATTCATTAAATAGGCGAAAAAAAAATTAGCTCGAAACCTGTTAAAAAGAGGGGCTGAATCGAATCTTGACTATTGGGTTGAGTAAGTATTGGTCAGGAACTGGCCAATTGGCACCATATATTATATTTGATAAATGATCACGACCTGAGCCTTGTTTGAACTTTTTCAACTCCGAGGCCGTGTTTGAATCCTCTCCACTCCAGCCTTGTTACCATTCTCAGAATGTGTTATGACTTTCTAATTCAAATATCCCCCCCACTCCGGCCTTGTTACCATTCTCAGAATGTGTTATGACTTTCTAATTCAAATATCCTCTCCACTCCAGCCTTGTTACCATTCTCAGAATGTGTTATGACTTTCTAATTCAAATATGCAACGTGAATAGCATTCTTCACTTATATTCTTCATTTATTTTCTCCACATCCAAATGACCTATAAAACTCCAATGGGGTTGTCACTAAATGTACAAGAAGCCCTGGTGCACCATTTCATCATTAACACTAGGGATGACAGTGGGTTGGATTATATCTAATTAAACAAGAACCTTCCCAAGATACACCTGGGGCCCACCCGGCCCGTACCGGGAACACTAGTGGGCTGGGTTTGATTTAAGATAATTTAAAAAAAAATACTTAAAAAGGCCTTATTTAGATAAATAATACACAACATATATATATACAACATATATATATGTCATTAATAAAGAATTAGATAGTCAAAATTTAAACCCGACTCAAATCAAAATCTATAAACTTTTGTATCTTTCACCAACCAAGCCTATCAAAATCTCAAATAAGTGGTCCATATCTATCAAAACTAGATTACTGAATACTTTATAGGTAGGGTTAGAGCTAACAAGCCTAAAAATAAAGAGTCCAAAACCAGAATTCCTCCTCAAGTGCAAACAGCATTCATGAATGGCTTGGGAGCGAAGATTCTGCTTCTCCTTTTCCACTAGCCTCCTTTTTCCCTTCACTACTGAACAAAAAGAGAAGAAAACCCCACAGACGACAGGGATGCTCTCTCTTCACTGGTGGGACCCACCTGGCAGCTAGACTTTTTAAGAATCCATCTGTCCTCCAATACCCGCAAATCAATGGCGTTCTCTTGTTAGAAAAATCAAGGGATATTTTTTAAGCACCAAATCCTAGGAGAGAGGAAAAAGACATCAATGGCCCACCTAAATTATCAATCTAAGACTCCACATGTTGCACTTGTAAATTTGGCACTGACCCATGCATCTTCTTTTCCATTGGGTTTTATCATAAACAAGTATGAACAATGTATGCATGACATTAGATTTCATTAGCTTGCTAGTTTGGACATTTGTGATTTGGTTGAAACTTGTGATTACCTTTTTTTTCTATTGTCATGCATTGAGGTTGGTCTTATTGGTAACTTAACAATGACGGACATTCTCTCAAGCTCTTTTTCCATTTATAGGCCATGCAAAATCTTTGATCTTCACCATCTACAAAGGAGAGACAATTTCAATTAAAGTTATGAATAGAAATTCTCACAATGCACCCTTATAAAAGTGTCAAATCTAACAGTGTTTGCATTAAATTCATAGGGTCAATGCAAAACCTAAGTCAATTTAATCCATAATAACACCTTGATCAGCCTAATTCAAATTAGATTAAACCACGAGAGCGCGTCCATCTTTGTCCCACAAATTTCATGAATGCCTTCAATGCGTCGTAAAAAGGACCAAGTCGGTAAGGCTCCTGTGAAGTTTGTAATCGAAATTCACATAATTAGTAAAGGAGAAAATTATCAAAAAAGTATAAATTCTTTTTGCTAATTCTAAAAAAAGCACACAAAGATTTAAATATTTGAAAAGCTCCATAAAAGTTTCTTTGAGAAATGACAAAATACCCTTTTCTCATGGAGGTTTTTACCACTTAACCTCTTTCCTCCTTAAAATAGATCATTTTGATTTAGTTGATCATAACCATTTTATCAAATTAAATTTTTTTAGTAATTTAGAAACTCAAGTTTTAACCAGCTATGCATAAAGACGGTTGAAATGAGCTCCACTTTAAAACAAGTGTGGAAATCTTTTAGAGTATGTTTGGTAACAGTGAGGAATCCATAAATTTAACGATTATTCATTGATACCAATAGAATATGATTCCTCGCCAGGGATTTATATAGTTGAGGATTTCTCAGTGATATTGATGTATATCAATGCATATAGTTGAGAAAAATAGGGTTCGATGTACAAATCTACTTAACTGAGGATTCTCAAATCTTATAGGGGGTGATCGGATCTAAAAATCCTAACAAATGAAGATTTTCATTTGCCCAAGTCCTCATGAATTTATAATTGCCAAATATGAATTTACCACAACTTTAGTAAAACCGAAATCTTTTTCCTGAAAATTTAATTACCATACGTGACTTTATTCTTTTTTTTGGAATATTCAAACCATCATGTACCTTTTTTGAAAATTTGACAAAAATTTATACCTTTCAAAAATTATCCATACTGTAAAAGCCAGGTAGATTTTACAATTACCTAAAAAAACAGGCTGTTGTCAGTAAAACTTCAAAAGCCAAAACCCTTATAAAAACAGAGACCAGAACCCCTTCTCTCCTTCATCTCTCCATCCCCCCCACTTTCTATATATAACCCACAAACCAAGCACAACCTTCTTCACACCACACCACACCACACCACCCCACTACACTCCACTAAAATGCGCCAGGCGTACGTCGCCCGCTACCCTGCACTCCCCTCGCTTCTCTTCTTCTTCCTCCTCTTCTCCACTTCAGTCATCGCATGGCGTCCGTGGCCACACAATTCCCCCAACACCTCCTCTCCCGACTTCGGGAGCTCAAAAAAATACGAAGGATCATCCAAATTCGTGCACCTCCGCTACCACATGGGCCCCGTCCTCTCCACCAACATCACCATCCATCCGCTCTGGTACGGCACGTGGCAGCCATCCCAGAAGCGCATCATCCGCAGCTTCCTCAGCTCGATCTCAGCCGTCCAACCCAAGCGCCCCTCGGTCAACGGCTGGTGGTCGACCCTCCGCCTCTACACCGACCAGACCCTCTCCAACGTCACAGCTAACGTGCGCCTCGGCGCGGAGAAGAACGACCGCCTCTACTCCCACGGCAAGTCCCTCACCCGCCTCTCCATCCAGTCCGTGCTAAAAAGCGCCGTGTCGGGGGGCGGCCGGCCGCTACCAATCGACCCGGCCGGCGGGCTCTACCTCGTCCTCACCTCCGACGACGTGCACGTGCAGGACTTCTGCGGCCAGGTGTGCGGCTTCCACTACTTCACCTTCCCTTCCATCGTGGGCTACGCGCTGCCCTTCGCATGGGTGGGGAATTCCGCCACGCAGTGCCCCGGCACGTGCGCATACCCGTTCGCCGTGCCCGATTACATACCCGGGCTGAAGCCCGTGAAGGCTCCGAACGGGGATGTGGGCGTGGACGGCATGATCAGTGTGGTGGCCCACGAGATCGCTGAGATGGTCACTAACCCCCTGATCAACGGCTGGTATGCGGGGCCGGACCCGGCATTCCCCACTGAGATTGCTGATTTGTGCGAGGGCATTTATGGAACCGGAGGGGGTGGGTCCTACACGGGCCAGATGTTGAAGGATGGGAATGGTGCCACGTATAACATGAATGGGATCGGACGGAGGTTCTTGGTGCAGTGGGTCTGGAACCCGGTGCGGAATTACTGTTCTGGCCCTAATGCACTTGATCAGTGATTTGATATGGACAGGAGATTAATTAGATCAACTAAGATCTTCTTTAGTTTCTGTGGGGCCCATTTTTTGTTTGTTTGATGAAAAAAAAATCTCTCAAATCCCATGCCATCAATCAGAGTGATGAAATATACGTAAGTACGTTATTAGATTCTAATTAATATATATATGTGTATGTATGTGAAATGGTAGTGAAGATTGCCAATGATTTGGATGGCTGGCTATACAGGGAACAGAGAGGGGGTGTAATTTTAGCAATTTAGTTCAAGCAAAGATGAGTTCTGCTTAGATTGCAGTTGCTTTCAGTTTCAGCACCATGTTCATGGCTGCATGGGGTGGTTGTTTTTTTTTTTTTCTTTTTTCTAGACAAGAAGGAAGAAAGATGCTTTAATTAGTGATCAATAATTATTATGGGGTTTGTTTTGATTATTCATCTCTTTAGCTTTTCTACATTGTAATAAAAGCTATAATGTAGAATGAGATGATACAAGAAACTAGTTTAATATAGTTTAATATGCCTCCTATTAAGATTTGCTTTCATTTCACAATAATTTTTGCTAAAGGACTAGTTCAAGAAGTTGCTGATTTTGTATGATTGTCTCTTTTCGTTTTTTTTTTTTTTTTTTTTTTTTTTTGCTGTTTATGTTAATCCCTGGCTAATTTCCTCATCAAATGTCTTAGCAAATCATGCCTCTGGGCCTCTCTTTAATCAGAGTAAATGTGCACAGTTAGAGAAGTTATGTCTTGTATGTTGGTATGTTTATTACACATGATTAATTCAAAGTTGTATAACACTTCATTTGCCCATTTCAGACAGGCCCCATCATCACCCATGTGAAATAAGCAGGTCTGATCTTCTGATCATTTAAAGGCATTCTAACTAAGTTAATGAATGAATACCTCTCTTCTTAACAAACCTGTACAGGGAGAAGGGTGGTTCACCTATTCAGAAAGAAGAGCTTTATAAAACAGAGTGCTCAGTTCCTACTATTTTCAGCTTTGCTTCAGAAAGATATCAGAGATTAGATGGCTAGATCCCTGCTTGGGGTATGGATCATACTTCTATTGTGTGGTCCACTTGTACAGTCACAGTACCAGTGATTGGCTCTAGTGCCAAAAAGGATGATTTTGGCCAACGACCCAGATGGCCCTACCTTAAATATGCCAGTTCCAAGAAGCATATTATAATTACGGCCCTTCATTTCCATTGAAGTCTTTGATGGCAACTTTATGGAAAATGACCCAATGAGCTACCACTCTGATCTCAATCAAAGGATTGTTGCAACCATACCCTGGACAAATTAATGGGAGATTTACTTGCTCCATACTACAGTAGATTTATGTTTTGAATGAGTTGCTCAAGTGGTTGTGATCATCTTACCGGTTGAGAAATGAAGGCAAATAAAATCCAAATTAACTTGTAAGGGGCCCACATTGTTTACTGTGAATTGTTCAAATCACATGCTTCCATATATAAGGACAGTTGTAAGTTTGGTGATTGGAACCATGAGATCATGAACTTCCATATGCTCCACTGGATTTTGTTTTATTTTATTGTTTTTAACTGCTGCAAAGGGTACTGGGGCCGAAAAAAGTCCACACATGTGAGAAGAGTGGCATACGCAATGATCGATCCCTGAGCTACCGGTTGAGATGCAAGGCTGCCGTCAAATTGAGCAATTCCTTCTTCTTGCACCATGAGGCATTAGGAGGTGCATGTCTACATACATTTATACATCAGGCTGCATAGTGATTTGGATCAAAGAAAGATGGACCATATATGATAATCAGATTATAACTACTGTCATCACAACTCACAAGCATGGAATGATAATGTTCTGATATATGTGAGACTAACTCATTTAAAGTTTTTACCAAAAAAAATAAAATACTCATATGACTTCCAATTAAAATATACCATGTCAGCATAAGGCATAAAATGAGTTTCTTTTTTTTTTTTTTTGGAAAAAGAAAAAGAAAAAGAAAAATAAATTTAAAGCACCTGTCTTTCCTACAATGCTTATATGTACATATTCATCTATGATCAAGGCATGTTTTGATTTGAAGTCCCATCTTTGTTGTGATGCCCAACATAACCAGAGAAGCTGATTTGCACATCTTCTATCCAATAAATGAGCCTAGACCTAAGAGGTCTTCTACTTCTATTCTTTCTTTGAAAAAAATTGCTGGAATCTAGTTGCACAATTGATTTAGTGGGTTTAGTGCACTCTTCATTGCGGCCTTTGTGCTGTTATGTCGTGCCTCAAATTCTACTAACTAAAGTGAACATTGGAGGCCTTTCTCGTGAGTGGTTTCATGTAGGAGGTAAATTTTTTGGTTCTAACTTTTGACATAGACTGGACTGCTGGAGTTGGTTATTATATGCCAGCCATTCTTGATAGAGTAGAATGTCATGTCTACTCTTATGACATCAAATTCTTGTCTGTTACTGTAGGTAATTAATGGTTTTCAGTCTTATTTTTCATAGGTGTACAGTTTTCCAGTTCACAACTATATGTAAGGGTTCGGTTATTCTATGTAATTTCTAGGTATTTTATGATTTGTATTTCTAAAAACTGTTGAAATTGAAGAAGCAATGATGAATATAAAAAAATGACTATCAAATAATTTCCCCACTAGTGAAAATAGATATATGAACATCACCTTATTAATTTAAATACTAGGAAAATCAAGGTCCCGTCGACATCTCCATCTTAGATCCTTCACCTCGCTTCTCTAACAATCCTTTGTTGGACCCCATTTGACCATAAATTCCTATGCATTCAATTCTATACAAACAACTGGGATATAAATACTATTGGGTTGATTATGCATAAAAGATAATTATGTGTTTAACAATAGCATTGCAGTTCAAATCACCACTATAAATTGTTGGATTGATACATTTGACTAGATCTGAACACTTTTCTACAACACAAATCAGCAGTGTTTACATTCCCAATTAAAACAAGTTTAAACCAGTAAGGAGGGGTGCATGTCATATGGGTTTTACTAGGGATATAAATGAGTTTTCGATTCTCCGATTACCGGAAGGTTCTGACCCGTTAATAACCGGGTTTGGGTCCTTATTTAGACTCCGATAAGGAAACGAGTCCGAGTCCATTTTTTTGGACCCGTGACCTAAACGGTTTTAGGTCAGGTTCCACTTTGGTTCTAACCGGTGGACCCGAGACCCGACATAGTACATCAATTTTTAGAAAAAAACCCTCCTAAAAGCTAGTTTTCTTTAAATCATTAAGCTCACTTTTTCTAAATCATTACCTACCTTATCCAGACCCGGATCCATACATGTCCCATACAC
Organism: Umbellularia californica; assembly: GCA_028538565.1. Taxonomy (NCBI): domain Eukaryota; kingdom Viridiplantae; phylum Streptophyta; class Magnoliopsida; order Laurales; family Lauraceae; genus Umbellularia; species Umbellularia californica. The sequence continues at coordinate 70,463,189 of JAPQWN010000005.1, forward strand.
GGAGCCAATTCTGAAACCAAGAAACTGGTTCTGAATCGGGTCCATTTTCTCATTAAAGGTTCCGGGTCTGGGTCGATGGAACCAACCCATTTATAACCCTAGTTTTTACCTCCAAGATGGTGGGCCATGCATAGGTCAAAAGGTGGTCCCTAGGAAAGCATGGTTTCGCCATTTAAGCCAAGACTTCTAGAATTGAATAAGACATAGTATATAAGTACTTTTGAAAAGAAAAGAAAATAGAAAGGAAACCCACAGCTAAACTAAAACTGATAGGTGGCACTTGATTTTGTTGATTGAGAGAGAGACTTGATGCTGCTACTTTCAGGTGAGCCATCCACGTTCGCTAATCCTGGCCATTCACACCAAAGCACACTAATAAATAGATATCAGCCCAAATTTCACTACAATCGATGAAAGTAACACACACAAATACGATATGAAGTGATTAACTATTTAGCTAGTTGATTAATGATTTGAACTTTCATTTTTACACGTGATCAATCCAATAGACAATCAATGATAATTATAATAACCAGAAGGATTGGTTTCAACTTTCAAACATGGCCTACATCAACACAAATCAAAAGTTAGGGTTACACCACTAATAAATACTTCACAATTCACATATAGGTGGATGAACAACAAAGTATAAAATTATGAGAAATCCAAGGGACAGACGCCCAGAGACAAGCGGCGGACAAACGCTGTGATTTTGGTGCCTTGAGAAGCGTGCGCGTGCCTTGAGAAGCATGCGTGCCTTTAACGTCTGTCCGCCGCTTGTCTCTGGACGTCTGTCCCTAGCATTGCTCTAAAATTATCTGGCTCCACTTCCTATGGGCCATTGTCAAGAGTTTGCATGGAACAACCGCCTTACCATATGTGTAGCCCCTGGTAAAAAATCAAAGCTGCCAGCCATTTAAATCTGGGAGAGTTATATATATAGCAACCTATCTTAACTAATATTTACAAATAACCACATCTGCTTTTTAGTTTTTACATTTGACCACCAAGACTCCCTTGACAGTATCTGTCAGTGACCCTGATTGAATATCAAAGGCCAAAAAGGAGCACTTTGAAAACTTTGATGAGTTTTCGTAGATATCACTTAAAATGACAAAAACACCCTTTATCCTTGGGTTAACTTTAACCTCAAAATTAAACTATGTTAGTTTAAACTATTCTAAAAATGAATACTTTGACCAGTTTGATGCACTTTCATTGAAATCACTTAAAAAGTTAAAAGTACCCTTTAATTAAAGTCAACCTCCACAATTTATCCTTTGTTAAGTTTAACCTCAAAATAACCTCAAGGGGTAGCTCAGTTGGACTACGACCACGATTTGGATCCGGAGGCTATAAGTTCAAAACTGTACTACCACATTGGGACTACAAGGGAGTTTGAGTGGCTTCCCTGTAGGCTACAAGGGATTAGCTCAGGAACCCTCTGATAGAAAAAAAAAAAAAAGTTTAACCTCAAAATCAAACAATGTTAGTTTAAACTACTCTAAAAATACCATGATAACTTTTAAAAGTGACTGTACTTGTAAGTTCTTTTTTTTATTGGATTTTATTTTATTTCTTTATTTACCTTTTTTCTTTGCGTGCGATTCAAACCCATGCAACCATGCACACTTCACACACTCCTAACCAGCTGACCGATAACCCTGGGTAGACAACACAATCATCCAATGAGTTAAGCAGTTAGTAATAACACCACCTCCTTTCCTGTTGCTGTAGCTGAGCTGTGTCTGACCTCCCAAAGCATTCCCTGCATTTTCTCTTTGTATAATTAATACATGCCATTGGATTTTGAGAGTTGTTAAAAGCTGTAAGCCTTTGATGGTGGGACGGTGATTGTAATTATCAACATGATTGTTTATAGAAGATCAAAGAACTAGCGTGTGATTTGATTATTCAAAAAGTTTCAGGAGTGGACTGGATATTGCAAATCCAAATTGAGTCCTCATTTTGAATGTAGCAGCTCCACTAATGCATCCACCACTTTCTTGCTTGCTATCATTTGATTGCAAGTAATTGGATTTATTCAATCTTCTAGTGGAGCTACGACTTATGGGATTGTTTTGACAATAAGAAATTGGAATGCAAGGTGAAGGATCATCTGGATGGATTCCAAGGGGTTGACCAGTGGCAATTGGCCTTTGGACCACATATCTTGCAGGTAAATCCTCTTGACGCGTTATTACATTTTGATAGATCTAGCAAAGGGATTGTTTTATTCTAAGACTTTGTATTTCTTTTAAGTAGTTAGAAATGAAGAATCAAAGCTAAATGATTAAAACCGACCACCCCTTAACGGGAATTGAATCAAAGTAAAGGAGGGTGGGTAAATACTTGACCACAATCCTTGTAATTCAAATCCTAAGAAAATTAAGAGGTTATCTACATTGTACTCCTCTTTATAACCTTCATCCTTCGCCTCATATCATTCTCTCTTTATCTCTTTCATAATCCGCGTTGGAGCTTATTTGACCATGAATTCTTATGTACCACATACAAGGGACACATGCCCTTAATTTTCTCTATTGGAGAATCGATAAAAGAGCAAGTTGCTTAGAGTTTTTAGGGATTCAATAATCCATTAAACAAATAGAGTCTAGATCTAGTTAACTGTAACCACTCTCACAATAATCAATGATATTTTGAAAACATCACAATATAATTCGGAATGATATATATTTCCTTGAATATTACAATATTTTCGAAATATCACCAAAATTGGAACTATCTGTAGAAAATCATGAGACAATGAAATAAAATGGAAAAACGAGGGAAAACTATAAATATTTAGTTTTTATAGCTGGATTTCATATCTACTATTAATTTTATTTATCTAAATTAAAATTATTTTCTACAATATTTTCCTGACAACATCTTTAGAAGAACCCAAATTTGAAACATCCCTCTATTTCCGGGAGACAATAATTTTCTGAAAATGATATTTACTTCACCTGTGAGTCTATCTCCATGTAATTGGTTAAAATAAAACACACCAAAATTATTATAATCTACATGTAACTAAAGTTGTTCATAAGCATAAAAACTCATCTGTGGACAAAAACCAAAGTTACCTGCATGCACAGCCAATTAGAGATGACCCAAACTGCCTTTCCACACACCCCAAATTTCATTTACCCAAAAAAAAAAAAACAGACACACCCCGAAGTTCAAATTGGTGCACCTGCTTCTTTTAGGCTTTCCCTTCTTTGGGCCGTGTGTTCGACCCTCATGCATGTGTTGTTATACTATTATTAACATGAACCCTAAGATCGTGAACAGCATGATAATCACGTGTAGGATTTAATCTTAAATAAATTAAAGAGTACCTCCAGACATCCTGATGCAGAGAGCTTTCTGATCCTGCAGTCTGGTGCTGTTGCTGATTGATGCTGTGATCCGTCGAGAAAGAGACTATGTGAATGGTTTCGGTTTCTCTTTCCTTGCCTATAAAACCTTAATGTGTTGATTTTCGTGAATGCCTTTGTGATGGACGAAAGGCTTTGTTTTATAGGTGAAAAGAGGACCGAATTTCCAATCAGGGTTTCCATAGACTTAATCTCAACCATCCATCAAGGTAGAGTTTGTTATGGAATACATCTCATTAAGAAACCTTTTTGTGTAAGGAATAGCATGTATCCTAAGAAAACAGATTTCCTATAATGACCACAATTCGGGAAAGGAAAGGACTTCTAGTCCAAGTAATGGACTTAAAGATAATTTCCTTACATGTGTATCTCACATCTCATCTCATTAGGTGGGGAATGGCACGAGTTCAGATAAAGGTTATTCTTGCCACTCCCTTTTTGCTTTGCTTTTCTAATGTCTCTTTAAATTGCCATTCATTTTAGCTTTTGGGGTTTTCTCTTTTGGTTGCTTCATTTGCTGTTTTTGTGGAAAGGGTTTAATTTACAGCTTATAGAATCCTGACGCTTTACATGTTGTGTGAATTGTTTTGTTATAAGGTTGCATGTACCACCTCTTCTTTTATTTTTGTGTATGTGGTTTACAACATACTCAAACAAATGTGAAGTTTTGGAAAGAGAATCCAACTGGGCATGGGCGGACCCAAGTGCTTCATTGTGGGGGCGGTTGCACCCGTTGGACCTTAGCCGGTTTCTAGATCCATAATGAAAATTTAGGCTCAGCTTTGAAAATTCACATAAAAATCTTACGTCCGTCCTCAAGACCCATATGCAAATACTGAGTTGGTTCTAAAAACCCAATTGCCTATTTGAATCCGCACCCGTCAAACAAAAATTGGGTTTTTAGAACCTACTCATTAAATTGGGTTTTTAGAACTGGCTCATTAAATTGCAAATTTGCCCTACATCCAAATAGAACCAGACATTTAAAAGTTCAGGATGGAAGGGAGTTGTGATAGCTCACTAGGACAGGGTTTTTTTTTTTTTTTATCAGAAGAAGATAATAGATAGATCAAAAATTAAATGAAGATATTACTGATATAAATCCTGTTGGTCATATTTGATCAGTGAAAGGTTCGCTGAAAGAGATTAATAAATAACCAGAGAGAGAACAAAACTATATTTAACCATAGAATTTGAAAGAAATGCTCTCTCTCCTGGTTTAAAAAATCGGTCAAGTCTTAATCAACTTGGAATCTGGTTTGAGTAGCCCTCCTAGTGCCTAAGTCATATTGGGAAAAGCTAAAACTATTTTTTCTTCCTATTTTCTTGTTGTACGTAAGATGATGTTAATGACATTTTGGATCCTTTTGCACTGACTCTAGAAGAACAAAATTACATTATTAAAATATCTAAGCATATAAACCAAATCTACAAGCATTGGATTTGGAGGCAACATTCATTGAACCAAATCACAGATCAAACCAAATGTGATCAGCTGTTATTTTCTAAAATTCATTCTAAATAATTTAAAGACATGTGAACTAAATTTTCTATTACATAAGGGGGTTTTCCAATTTTTTTGCATGGCCAATGTGAAAAAAAAAAAAAATGAAAACTTTTATTGCACCAACTGGGTTTTCCAAATTTCTAGAGGGGCCATGGCCAACCCCAGACCCCATTCCCAACCCCTACCCAGTTCCTCCCCTGCATCTAACTACTATATGAATAAATCTAAGAAAACTTCAGGGTTCTTTAAAAAAAAAAATTGAACCTTAGGCACCTCTATCACATACACCTTTTCTCCTCCTCCTCCTCTTCCTCCAAACAGACAGCTTGGGTATTCACAAAAAAATAAAATTCTTAGAGAATTGTGTGGAAATTTGGGGCAGCTAACAGGGGTCCATACAAAAATCCCCTCTATCTTTTCTGCTGCATATAAGGTAACCAATAATGGGTGAATAACAAGGACAGGATACATTAGTCCCTTAACAAAATATTTGAACAGTATAATTTTATGTTGATACCTTACTTTTCCATTACCTTACATTGCATGGGTCTTGATGCAACTAATATTTCTTGTTGCACATAGAGAAAGGGCCACCTTCTGTATTCATGATTCAATCCATAAATCCGAGAATGGAATCAATCAACCAACAAACCAATGTCCCTCTCAATTATTGAAGGGCTTTGTCTATGAATATTCCCTACATCATGCGTGAGTTAAAAAGCAGCACAAATCACACATACTTCTTTCTCCCGGAATTTCAGCCGAATGCTTTGCTCATCAATGTCAGATTTGAAGGGTCTGCCATTGAACCAACACACAACCTTGTTCAATCTGCCATTGCAAATACTTTGGCAATCAAATCGTCTAGGCCTGTTGGTTTGAATTTAGGGTGACATGAAATAAAATTAAGAACCAAATGAAAAAAAGAAAAATAAGAGCGAGATGAAAGTAAAAGTACTAAAAGATTAAAATTATTTCATCTCCTTCCTGGAGAACCTTTTTTTTTGTGTGTGTGTCATTCATTGTCTTTCAATGGTAGCTCTTTTTCATTTTCTACTTTTACTTTCAACCCCTTACTCTTTCTTTGACCACTAAATTTTATTTCATTTCATCCCTCATGAAGAGCCCTTATTGGTTTCCCCTCAAAAGTTACTTAAAGAAATCCACGTTTTGCAGCTGTATGTACTAAAGAAGTCGAGCAAGTGAAAGTACCTCTAGTAAGATTTGGAAATCCTCTTTTTTTATGAACTTGCACAATGTATCAAGTTTTCACAATTATATACATTGATAGCATTGATATCGATATGATATCTTCAACTATATAAATTCTCAGCAAGAAATCCCTATCTTAGGGATTGGGGAAAAATTTTCAAATCTAAGATTCCTCATATGGTGCGGAATATGACTCCAAAGATTTGTAAAATAAAGTCATCCCACATTTTCATACTAGTTGGACGAATCATGATTCAAATCTCAGCAATTTTTACCCAAACAGATTTTGGAGTTTTAGGTAAGATTCTAGGAGTTCGTATCCTCCATCACAACTATTACACAAAACTATGTAACGCCTATTTAGGAACTCCATCATGGGGCCATGGTTAAAGGTGACTGTCACCCCCACCAATCACAAATCCTTTAAGTTTCAGCTCAAAAGAAGTGGGTTGGGCAGATGATCTTTATGTGAAGATATTATATATAAGACCCACTTATTTTGAGCTGAAACTTTAGGATATGCGATTGGTGTGGATGCTAATCACCTTTAACAGTCTAGATGATCTCTGTAAGCCCTATGATGGAGTTTCAAAATAGGTGTCATACAATTTTGTGTATTAGTTGGGGTAGAAGACCCAAACTCAAAATTTAAAGAGACATTAACCGTACAACTGCCCTTATACATAACATTTGCCACAAAAATGTCATAATTTAAATTATTCCCGCATAGTTGTTTGTGAAGGAAATGATGTTTTACAATTGATGATTTTACCCTTAAATCGCTCAATAGCCTACGTGCAATATCACAAGGTTGTAGGATATTGCACAAAGTTTCAATTTTTTTCACCCTCTTCCTTTCTACTGAAGACGAAAAACCGCTTTCCACAAATGAGATAAAAGGAACCACAGTGAAAACCACTTTACCTAGGCTAGCGTGAAAATTATAAGAGCTCTAATTCAAAAACCCGCAACAAAGCAAAAACAATGAAGAGAAAACCAAGTTTTGAATTTGGAGTGAATATGTGCGTTTTGGATTCGAGCGGGATTGAAAAATTGTGCGATGTTCTATAGTTGTACATCATCGCATGGTACACTATCTTATTGCCTTAGGATATAGCATGATTAAAGGGTGATATCGTCAATTTTAGAGCATCCTTTTCTATCCGAATCATTTTATCGGAGTTTATTAAATTTTGACGGTTTCAAAGCATTTGTCGGATAGGAGAAAAATTGTCTGCTCAATATATCAATAAAAGGCGAATTTGAATCGGATGAAACGATATCTCCCCTTATCTACGATCAGGAGATCGGGACCCATCAATCTAAACAACTTCTCACAAAGCATGGGCCCACAAAGTCCCACAAGTCAAAGTCTTTGGGGTCCTATCTCCTGCATAGGGGAAGAACGAGATCAGACAGTCCGTACAAACAGTTCCATAAATGATATCAGTTTTTTTCGGGGGAAAGCTGAAATGAAATCAGTTGATGATAATGAAGGGACCACCTTCTTTCTTGTCACCACAGATGACCCCAACAACTTCGTATGACTTTGATAGGGGAACAGGCAAATGAATGGGTTATGGGACCCAGTCCTTCTCCTTTGGTCCTTGAGAAATGACCTCTGAATATTGCTGTCCCATGCCTCCTCATGCAGATATTATGATAATTGATAAAGCCTCTCTCAAATCGCCTTGTCAATTGCCATCCATCACAACTTTTGTCATGTGTTTTTAGGCACCCATTCCAACCAACAACAGTGAAGAAGACCCACCAAAACTTTGATCCCTCACTGGTAGAGACAGCACTGTGACTTTCCTAGTGGTCTCGAAATCGGGGATTGGTATCAATCATCCACCAGCTATAGTTCAAAGACCCCACTCGGCCTCTCATGTCATCCATGACCCAATTCAAGACCTGAAATAAGCTATGGTGACATCAAGTTATCTGAACTTACTGTTTTAAGTCCCTTCTAAGTGGAAAGGTTGTATAGTTTAGGACTTAAAAGTTTCATTTGCCGCACACTGACAAGCTCTTTCTTTCATTCCAGAGGGATAGAATCCTTCTTTACCATATTATAAGTTAGGTGCTTTGCTATTGATATGATAATGGGCTGAAGTTTATTGCCTAGAATCTTAATGCAATGGTGATAATGAGTGAGATGAGAGATAAATTGGGGTGGCTCTCAAGTTCATGATTCAAAGATTGGTTGCCAATGTGCTTAAATATTGTGGTATCATTTGTTTTCCTAGTATATGTCACAATATTATCAAAATATATGTATTTTCAAATATATCATCAAACAGTTAATGGGACCCTATTGAGTTCCCTACTTTTATGGGTTTTCATTGTTAATAGGAGTTTCATTATTAATACGGAAATGGTTAGGGCAGGGCTACAATGCAGCGCTGCTAGTAAGGTGCAGTACCCCATCTTTAACGCATGGTGGGGCCTGCCTTTTTAATATCTGAGTTGGTGATCGGCCCTAGGACCCTTTGTAATGATCAATTTATATATTGTGCATGCCTAATTATTATGGACTTGGTTTAGTTGATGATGAGGGTTTACAGAGAGGCTATTTAGCTGAACAAGAGCGTCTCTGCCGATCTGAAACCTGAAATCTGAAAGGGAAGAGAAAACAGCGGTCAGGGCCCGAGGCTGCTGTCAGCCAAAGGCACTCCGACGCCTGAGTTAGTGCAGTCACTGAACTAGGGTGAAATGGGGAAGAAGAGATGTTTAGCAGAATAACAGTGCAGGCTGTATCTTGCATGTACCTGTTCATGACTCTTCATGCAGGCATATATAGAGGAGAGTGGAAGGTTCCATAGTGGAGGTAGGTGAGGATACTTGTCCTATCAGCCCACACCTGGGATCTTTAGTGGGGGTAGGTGAGGATACTTGTCCCATCAGACCTCCCCTCAAATCCCTCACATAAATGTGGATGTGATCTGTTGATAGGAACGAGCCCTTATCGATGGCCGGTGGCCGCCCTACCTGACAGGGACTCCCTACAAAGTACCCGTCCCATCTCATAATGGGAACTGGAAGCCCGGTGTTCACCTCGGCAAAGGGGCCGAACTGGAGAAGACGCCGGGGTCAGCTATACCCGAGATCGGACTGGGATGCCAGCGTGAGGCCAAGTTCGGTAGGACATGGTCGGTACTTCTACCGGGACCAGTCCCACCTCGACAAAGGCTGAGACGCTGCTTATGCCGGAGAGAAGGGGGTTAAGGCCTTTCCTGATTGGCGCTGTTACCGAGGAGGGAGTAACATCGGTTTCGGTAGAAGCAGTCCACACAATTGCCCCCTGCTCCTGACTTCGGGGGATCAAGGAGACCACGGGGTTAGGAGTGATAGGAGACTTTCCCGAAACCGATCCCCTAACTTACAAAAAGGCGTGGTGTGCCGCTTCGTTTTCCGAGGCGCTTTTAATAGCGCCTGGCTGTCTGGAGGCGGTTTTAATAATAATCCAACCATATCATCATGAGGGCGTTGTGATGCCGCCATGTGTCAGGTCCCTGATGGCCATTACGTCTTATCGAGGAGATGGGTGGCGTGCTCGAGGCGGTGTCTGCACATGCCTTTCGGGATACGAAGAGATCTCCATCCCTGTATAAAAACCCCGGTCCTCGAAGGAGGACCACTTTTGCTGTCACTGTGCTTGGAGCTTTCGCCTGAGAGTTGCCTGAAGTCTCGTCGTCCGAGAAGCCCCTCTGTTCGCCTTCTGAAGTTTAGAGTTTTCCGTTGTCCCTACACTCCTTCCGGCCCTGTGTCTTAGTGAGTTCCCTTCTGAGCCTTAGGAGGCATAGCTGTTAGGATGAAAATATGGAATTTTCAGATCGTTCCCACAGACGGCGCCAAATTGTGCGTGCCTAATTATTATGGACTTGGTTTAGTTGATGATGAGGGTTTACAGAGAGGCTATTTAGCTGAACAAGAGCGTCTCTGCCGATCTGAAACCTGAAATCTGAAAGGGAAGAGAAAACAGCGGTCAGGGCCCGAGGCTGCTGTCAGCCAAAGGCACTCCGACGCCTGAGTTAGTGCAGTCACTGAACTAGGGTGAAATGGGGAAGAAGAGATGTTTAGCAGAATAACAGTGCAGGCTGTATCTTGCATGTACCTGTTCATGACTCTTCATGCAGGCATATATAGAGGAGAGTGGAAGGTTCCATAGTGGATGTAGGTGAGGATACTTGTCCCATCAGCCCACACCTGGGATCTTTAGTGGGGGTAGGTGAGGATACTTGTCCCATCAGACCTCCCCTCAAATCCCTCACATAAATGTGGATGTGATCTGTTGATAGGAACGAGCCCTTATCGATGGCCGGTGGCCGCCCTACCTGACAGGGACTCCCTACAAAGTACCCGTCCCATCTCATAATGGGAACTGGAAGCCCGGTGTTCACCTCGGCAGAGGGGCCGAACTGGAGAAGACGCCGGGGTCAGCTATACCCGAGATCGGACTGGGATGCCAGCGTGAGGCCAAGTTCGGTAGGACATGGTCGGTACTTCTACCGGGACCAGTCCCACCTCGACAAAGGCTGAGACGCTGCTTATGCCGGAGAGAAGGGGGTTAAGGCCTTTCCTGATTGGCGCTGTTACCGAGGAGGGAGTAACATCGGTTTCGGTAGAAGCAGTCCACACATATATTATTATTCAAATATGTAAGATGACCACTATTAGATTCGAATCTATCTAAAACACATGAGGAACTTGCTTCTCTTCTCTTGTTGGGATGGAAATGGAAGAAGTCACTCATGTGTGATAAATTTATACCCACTAAAATTTTCTTTGAACACCTAGATAAAATGAATATTATATATGGTCCTATGGTTGAAATCGGTTCGAGTTTTGAAATGGTGGGCCCCGCCATGCATACAAAGATGGGGGCGCTGCATTGTAGCCCTGCTGAAATGGTTATCCCTTATAATAATTATGACTATCTTTATCATTTTAACTACCTTTTACAGTTTTCTAAGAGCATTGTATAACTTTTAGAGAAAATAATTGACACCTCTGTCTCTTAAACAGAACTTAACAATCATTTAAGTACTTTCTTGCAAACATGTTTATATAAAGGTATATCACAAATGGATGATAAATGTTTTTCCTTTGTATTTTTTTTTTCTTTTGTGTTTACTCTTTTAAATTATTTACAATAAAATTTTTATCATAGATTTTATATTTTATATTTTAAAATAACTTATTTTCTGCAACATATTCTAGTAATATTGCAAATTTTGAAAAAAAAAATGTCTAGACATCTTTCCAACATGTTAAAATCCCAAGAACTACTATAATTATGACCATGCTCATGATGCCTCAAATTGTGGGCTCATAAATCAAGGATTTATATGAATAATGATGAATTGGGCTCCATTTCCTGTCCCATGTAGACCTTTCCAACTCCCACCCACTCCATAGTTCATCCAAAGTAGATCCCAGTGCCAATGGCAACACTACAATTGCTTGAAAGCAGCCTTGCTCAGTGGAAAATCTCACTGTTCTTCCTTGTCACATCAGACCTAATAAATCATCAAAAAATCTACTTGTCCCGGGACTCATGTCCCGGGACTGGCCCGAGTCCCGGGACAAGTAGCATTACTCATAAATCATATATTTAACTGTGATGCAGAGAAATCAAAATTAACAAATAGCAGAAGTATTAAATTTTTGTCATATAAAATTATCAAATCAAATGAAATTGATAGTCAGATTGATTTCCCAAGACAAGAATAGCAAGAAATGGAAAGGAGAGAGCCCATCAAATTATTGAGCTGCAGTCACCTACATTTATTAACCATCAAAACAAATTTATAGTGAGCCAATTCAATTAAGATGTTTAGTAAAATATCTCAATCTTTAATTTTAACTTAAACAGATGAATGAAGAATGTGGCTCAACTTGGTTAGCTAGTAGAAGGAAACTATATAGTTTTCTCATAAAAACAGATGTCTTTGTTTGGTGCAGCACAGATTTTCATAGAAAATGGAGTACATTTAAGGGCTTATGTCTTTGGCAGAATTTAAATAATTTATATATGGAGGTCTTATAGGATGGAATTCCTGAATCCTCTTTTTGGTTGATCCATTTAGAAATCTTGGATTTGGGAATTTCAAAAGATAAAAGTGGACATTAGGTGGTTATAGTCTTGAGGAGACAAAAAAATGGTAGGATAATCGAAAAGGGCAACAAACCAAACCAGAAATAGGAAGTGAGACCAAATGATAACTATAAAATGTCTGTTGAATGGATTAGTAAAGTCTGTTCATGCTTGTATTTGCATGTAAAATCCAGAACCAAATAACACATTTCGACAACTTCTAATTTCCCATTCAAGTAAGGGTTGTGATGGGGCGGGTTAAAAAGGGGACCCGATCCAACTAGCTCCTATTTGGGATGGGTTTGGTAGAGGTTTTATTAGATTTGGAGAGGGTTTGTGTATGTAGTTGAAAACTCATCATAGGTTGAGGGTGGGTTTGGATTTCATCTTTCCACCTCGAACGGATAATTATACCCATTAATTGGAAAGCCCATTAGTTATTTCTTAAAATATAGGGACTTTTATGAAAAAATTAAGCTTAATTAAACGGTTTAATGAAGAAAAAAACCATAAAATAGCGAGATAATTGATCATGCAACCCTAGTTGAAGATGTCATCAACCTCATGCAACTTTCTCTTTTTCTTTGACTTTTCTTCTAATTCTTTGATGATTTGCATATCTTATTGTCTTAGGTTTGAAGGGAATGATACTATGGTACTGAAATTTGGTGGAAAATGAATATTCATTTCAGATAAATAAGGAAAAATCGAAAGGAGGTGATGAATGTATCAAAGAAGGGTTTGATAAGTGTTTCATAAATAACATAATAAACTCTAGAAATAAAAAAACACTCTTGAGATCTAAAACTCGACACAAACAATACAATACCTAGGAGAAAACTTCACATTCATTACTCAATTACCCTACATGGCTCCCTACGTGTTACTCATAAACATCAAGACCTAGAAAATTCCTCCAAATAAATGGCTTCAAACTCTAAATGTTCACAAAAGCATACTCAAACTCATCCCCTCCAACCTAACTCGAAGGCACCACCAAATCAAAAGAAAATCCTTATTTAGGCACTTCACCAAACACCTTACACTCTAAACTTGAACTTTCAAAACTCATGTTAAGGAGTGTGACAAATGTGTAGAAACTAAGCATGGAACCCATGCACCAAACGAAGATTGCCGATACCACGGAAGACCAATAAGGAAAAAATGCAATGATTTTCATAACTTTTCCATCACTGGGTAGAAGTTAGAGTGAATTTCATTTTTTGCAATGAAGATTGACGATATCGTAAAATGTGGTGATTTCGTTAAAAAAATGTACTAACAATTATCTTGTCATTTATAGTTTTTCTTCATAAAACCGTTTAATTAAGCTTTAAGCTTACTTCTCTCATTAAAGCCCCTAAAATATATCTTGCCAATTAGTTTTAAAATATTAAAATTACAAACCAAGTCAACAAGGGATTTTTCAAGAAAAAAGAAAACATTCTTCTTTTGTATAAGCATCGTTTCATCTTCTCTATCGCACAAGCACGGCCATATTTATTTCTCCCATCTCCATGTTATTCCTCTTAATCTTTTCATCTCATCTTCTCCATAAAATATTATGTGACTGATTGAGTTGGTATGTTATAATATTTTGATTTTTTTGAGTTGGTATGTTATAATATTTTTATTTTTCTCATTTTTATTTGCTATGCTTGCTTATTTGAAAATCTGAATATTCATAAAATTAGTATTTAAATTTTTTTTTTCACCACCCCAGTACATTATGAATGGGCGGCACGCAAGGGCGGGCCTACATGTAGGCCTAGGGGTCCATGGCCCCCCTTAAGTTTTCAAATTTTTACTTTTTACCACTAAAATCTGTGTAATTTTTTATTTTGCCCCCTAAAATGATAAAATTTTCTTTTAATGATTTTCATTTGTTCCCCCTCGTTCCATTTTCTGGGTCTGCCCCTCGAGGTGAGGTATGAAGTTTAATGAAAGCTTGTGGGCGCAGGTTTGAATTTAAACATAGAAAACCTGTAACAGGTCAGGGAGGGTTTGGGATGAATTTGAACACTAGATCTTTCGATGTTCAAAATAGAGCGAGATCCCAACCATATGATCATTAAACAGGGCCAACAGCACAAGTAGTCTGCAAAGAGATCCATTATGATAAGAGTAGAAAGCAAGCATAGCACATCCGAGCTCCTACATCTAGTTCATCCAACAAGAAGACCACTTCATCTAATGCAGTCTAGTCCAATTTAACATTTTCTTGCATTTGCCAAAAAAAAAAAAAAATTCTGATGTAAATAAGGATGTTATACACCTTCCATTTTTCAGTAGAGAAATTTGATGTTAAAGACGGATCAGAACAACAAGCTCAATGGTCCTTGAACATATATAACTCCAGCCTCTTACATACACAATTGTCCGTAATCACTATGGTGATATGCCGACCAAAACATGTCACCTGTCCTAGCTTTTCCTTTCCTCACTCTGCAGGTATTTCAACACTCCATATGCAACTGTCCCACCCACAAACAAGAACACTGTGGGAGTAAAGGATGGATAGAGGTACTTGACAAAGAATTTGTCCCATTGCTCTGGCAATAACCCTGGAAATTTTTTTTTTATTAAACCATGGGTGAAATGAAAACAATACAGAGCAATACATTGCAGTAGTAGGCTATTCCTTTAATCAACCTGTTCCTTTTGATCTGAGAACCAACCACTATCACCAAATCAAGTGGTCTTGCGGATTCTATCAAGTCTCATTCTTAGCAACTGCTTGCCTCATAGAACTAATGAGAAAATTGCCAACATTTGGATCTTTCTCAAGACATTTCAGGAAACTTTGTGCTAAAACAAAACGATTTAACAATGGAAAATGTACACACACACACACACACACACACACACATATATATATATATAGGACTTAATTTTTTTATAAACTCACAAAAGAAAGACAATAATCAAAAGATTCTGAAACAAGGAAGGCATTTTGAAACCTCATAAGGACCTCAAAAAGATTTCAACTGTCATTCTAGCAAGAATATCTTGGTGCTTTAGTTGCTGCCAAGGATTGTTACTACACTAATATGGATGTGTAAAACAGCAGCCGGAGTAAAAATATGCTAAAAGGATTCAAAAGAATGATTTGAGAATGTTCCAAAAAGGGATTTTGTCTGGACAATATGGATCCCCATAGGCATCTTTTGCAGGGGAAAAAATAACAACAACAGAAGCATTGAGGATCTGGATGGAAGACTGAAAATCAGGCGAAACCTTGGACAAAAGAGAAGTGTCTTTTAGTCAGGAGTTTATTAAGGTAATGGCTGATTCCTTTCATTACAACATAAGGAATCCTTTATCCCCAGTTGGAAGGATTCAAGCCCAAAATGGCTTGAGATGTGAGAAACTGAAGATTTTCTTATGTTCACAACCAAGCAACCCACAAAAGGGAAGAGCAACAGATGCTTCACGATTAAAGATTTATAGCAACATTTCCATATTTATGATTCATTTTTTAAATGGTCACTTCACAATTTGGTCTAATCAGAAGTAAAAGACCAGGGGAAGGGACATTGAGGAAAAGTAGACACAACAAAACAAACCAGCAAAGAAAGATTACAATTCCACTCGAAATGTGATGATTCCAAGAGAAGTGAAAGACAATAGGCCATAGCATGGTTGGAATGTGCTCACTGTTGCACCCACAAGGTTGAAGGTTCGAGTCATCACATCTAAAGAGGGCAGAGAACTTCTTCTGCTCAACGTCCAAGTCCAGATAAACAACAGTTTCACTAGACTATAGCTGTGAGTTCACAGGAGAAAAGGGCAAAAATCCACAATAAAAGTTTACTTAGCTTTCTCGAGGTATCATAACAATGAGAAAATGGATCCAGCAAAAGAAGTTAAATATGGAACCACACAAACTATGGTATTTGAAACAGTTCTCAGGGATCAGAATTAAAAGATTACAGGTCAAGACAACCCACCACTTAGTTCAGCTTAAATACACATTAAATAATGAAAAAAAAAAAAGAATAATTACATAAACTACTATTTCCTAGACACTATAGTGGTTTTCACCTTGTGAAATTGTACAGGTTATTACGTTTATTACTAGAGGAATAGTGGTGACTACACTACCATGTAATTAGTTTCTCATAGATGTTTCTTACCCCTTATTTAGGGGCATCACATGTTTCTTTACTTTTTTTCAAATCAAATCTAAACATAGCTTGACGGAGGTTTCTTACAATTCTTTGTCACATAATTTTTATTATCAGGTTGGATGGATGGAGACTTCTAGGAAAAACATACGGGTAGAAATAGGTCATAAAATAATGGAGCATCTTGAAGGAGGTTCCACAACAATTGATTCTGAAATAGGCTACTGAACAAAAGCAAGACCAACAGGCTTACAAGAACTTCCAGGTAGGTGTCTGCACTCTGCAGGCATGGCCATGTAATTGCTGAACAGCTCACTTTTGTAACAGTAAAAGGCTGTTTTGCTACATCTTGCAGGACACGTCACTACAGTTCAGGCAGGTTTTTTAAAATTCCTCTGACTTTCCAAGATCACATCCAACATTTTAGTTATTTTTTCTGCAGGCTAGAGGGCTTATTCCCATCCATAATTGATGCAGTCTGGGGTTACTGGATGATGGGATGGTAATGCTATATAGATTTGATGTGGTTATTTTTATTACTACTCAGTAAACACCATTGATACAAGACTAGAAGAAAATATAGGTTCAGAATAGAAGGTAAGATGATTATAAAGCTAGTAGAGTGGCAGCAATAAAGAGAGATAAAGAAAAAAGGAGGGAGATGGATTGCCAAGCTTTTCTTCTGGTAACTATTTGACTGAACTTCAATGCAGGTAGAAAACAAGATACAGAGAGAGAGAGAGAGAGAGAGAGAGAGAGAGAGAGAGAGATTGCCATGCTTTTGACGCAACCAAATAGATGCAGAAGGATCTGCCCAATTGTAGGCACCTTCAATTAATGAAGGTAGATAGCAGTCAGCATATATATGATTATAACTAATGAGTCCCTATTTATTCATAAAACAAAAATAATAGTAGCGATCCATTTTTGGATGTACGCAAAATCACAATCAGTATGCATAAATGGAAAAATAGACAGCCATCTGTTTTGCTACGCTTTAAGTGACCGGGATAGCAAACAAGATTTAGAGGGATATAATCTTCTTCTTCTTTTTATCAGTGGGACACGATCATTTAACCTTTACTCCTGAAATTGTTATAACCAGATATCAATACCATTAAGAGAAAAAAATATCATACCTATGTAGTTTCTGATTTGCACACCTCCATATGCACTATACTCTATGGGCCCATTTGTTCGCATGAGAATTCAATACATACAAATTTAATGGTCAAATGGGCTCCACAAAGGATTATTAAAAAGGCGAGGAATGAAGGATATAAGTTAAACTTTCCTAGTCATTGAATTACAAAGGTCTGATGTGTTGAGGTCAACTCCACCCTCGCTCTTGAGCGGTCGTAATTGTGGTCGAGCCCTCTCCCTCACTATAAAACCATTATTGTGCCATTTTCTATCACCAATTGGTTTTGGGATAAGTGGTAGCTCAATGGGGTGTAAGATCCTACAAGTGGTATCAGAGCCCGGTAGGTCGGGTGTTAGAGTCACAGGATACGCGTTTTGCGAGTTGCGCAGCAGGAGTCGCGGCGAGTGTGCCGTTGAGGGAGGGATTGTTGAGGTCAATGTCCACTCTCACTCCTGAGCGGTCATAATTGTGGTCGAGCCTTCACCCTCACTATAAAACCATTATTGTGCCGTTTCCTATCACCAATTGGTTTTGGGATAAGTGGTAGTTCAATGGGATGTAAGATCCTACATGATGGCTAGGTATTCATTTCTCATCTATCCTCGATTTATTTTCTATGAAAGGTTAGTTTATTTGATAGACACCCTTTTTTCTCTTCATTTTAACCACTTGCATAAACAGAGAGGCTTAGAATTCTCAGGAACTCAATTCCATGAAACAAACGCGACACTACATATATCCATTTGTTCTATCAAACCCTCAAGTTACAAAAATCACAAGACAATGGCAACCTACTTCTTATAATCATCAGAATAATTTAGTCACAACAGAACCAACTGCCTCTACCATACAAAATCCTAAACAAACCTTGAAACAAAAAGACAATTAATTGCCTGTATGCAGGAATTAACATCACATATCAGTTCAAACACCACAAACAAAGAATTCAACACATAAACATCAGCAAAAACCAGAACACTATAAATAGAAATATATATGTAGGGGGGGCAATGGGGGGGGTCACCTGAGGCGGCGAGAGCGATGCCTTCGACGAGAATGAGGAATCCAAGGCCGAGCCAAGTGAGGAGGAAGGCATTTTCATTGGCGGTCTGTTGCTGGGGCTGAGAATCAGCTTGGGAGGAGAAAAGAGAGGGCTTTTCGACGGGGGACCTCCGAATTACTGTAGCCCTCTGTCTGTTTTTCTTCTTCTTGTCTTTCCTTGAAGACGTTGAAGCAGAAGAAGAGCCGAAGCCGAGGGATTTCACGGTGGAGGACTTGGGGGGAGAAGGGGGAATGGAAGTAGAGGATGATTTGTTGCTTTCTTTCACTTTCTTCTCTTCTTCTTCTTCTTCTTCTGCTTCTTCTTTTTCTGATGATGCCTCTGACCTTACAACAGTTGCTGCAGAAGTGATTCTTGTTCTTATTGTTGTTGGGTTGTTGGGAATGGAGAATGGAGGGAGAAAGGAAGAGGGTTTTGGGGTGGTTCTTGTTCTTCTTGGGAAGAAGATGGAGGATGAGGAGGAAGAGGAATGGATTGCAAGCTCCATCATTTCATATCAATCTTCTTCTTTTTTCTGTTGGTGTTGGTTGTCTTGTACATGGATGCTGAATTGCTGATTCTGAATTGGGGATACGATGTCTGATGAGCCTGGGCCTGTCAATGGGATGGGATGAAACGGGTAAAAAGTCCGGCCCGGCCCGGCCCAAGCCTGAAAATACAGGGCTTTTAAAAAAATTTGAGCCCAATGGGATTAGGTTTGGACAATACATTTTAAAGTCCGGCCAAAATGGGACTGGGACTAGGCAGAAACAACCCAGCCCGTTCAGGCCCGGCCCAACCCGCTACAAAGCCCTTTAACAATAATTATATATATATATATATATATATATATATATATATATATATAGGGAGGTGCTCTAGTGAGAGACACTCTCACCAAGTTGGTGAGAGATGGGTGGGGGCCCTCACATTTAAGTTGGGGGTCCTCGCATTTAAGTCAGTGAGAATGGATATGGAAGTGAGGGCCCCCACCCATCTCTCATAAACTTGGTGAGAGTGTCTCTCACAGGAGCACCTCCCATATATATATATATATATATATATATATACTGAGGAACAGCTCTAAGGGTTGTTCTTACAAAAAAAAAAATAGAAAATGAGGAGAATATTGAGGAACAATTATAGGGTTTACTGGTATATGGTCAATAGAGCGGAGCCTCAACTGCTCGTGTCCATTGTGGCTTACATGCCAATATCCTCTTTTTCAAAGGCACCATTCTTTATTCACCTGAAGCTTGGAAGTATTTTTCGATCCAACCAACCAACGTAGAACTTAAATGATGATCACATAAGCTGCCGATTAACATATATGGTTGATAGACACCATTTCCTGCATCCAATTGAGAGGAAAATAATACTGAACTAGCATTGTGATCTAAATCTCTCATCCATGGAGGGTACTGATGCTACAGGACAACAATCGTTGAATGAGAAAGAATCAGTAGATTAAAGGATTAGAATCATCAAAAGTAAAGCCTATTATGATAGATGATATTTCTCTTGGTATAAAATAACTGCTTAAGGCATCAACTCAAGAACACCTGAAGGTCCCAACTATACCATCTCTCTGTTCAAGTGTCCCGAAGAGGGTGTTTACCACCAGGGCCTTAAAGTTTATGATGCAGATTGCTTGTAGGACGACCCTTAAAAAATCTCCCAAATGTGGCAACCATATACCATTACAGCTGACTTGAATGTAGAAAAGTCCAGATGATGGACCCATAGAATGTTACAAACTACTGAAGCATAGAATGAGTTTTGCTTACAAACCTGAAGGTCCCAATTAAAGAATGTTTTGCTTATCTCTAGGATCGGGCTAATCCCAGGCCCGGCCCTATCCCAGCCCGGGCCCGTACGGGACGGGATTAGATGTAGGCCTGTTCAATTTAGGGCCGGGATTGGGCAACACCTGGCAGACCCGTCCCATTGACAGGCGTAGATGAGCCCAAAACAGATAACAAAGATATGGCTAGTGCAATTGGTCTAATAGACTAGGACCAAAACCCAAACTTAAAACCCTTCTCACTAGGGCTTGAGCTTTTATTGCAAGGACTTGGGCCAGTTGTCAGTCTTATTTAGGTGGCCTAAGTGGGGTTGGACTCACAAGGCCATTATTTATTTGATCCATTGATTAAAAAAATTGAGGTTACAACTTACAACTCTTTTGTTAAGAAGGAAGGCATTTATTTGTGCAGAGGATGCCCTGGGATAAAGTTGCAGTATCAAATTCCATCATTACTTGGTTGTTTTTTTACAACCTTTCGGATCCTAAATTCTTAATCTGAACCAATGAAGCCCAAAAATGCTTTTTTTTCCATGGCTTGAACATTCATATTTTTTGAGTAGTACGAAGATTTTACATGTCTAATTTGAATCAATCAACGTTTATTACTCATGTGAAATTGGTGCTTCCGAACAAACATGGTGTTGTGTTTCATATGTAAATTTTACTTGGGTAAATCCACTTTCATATCCCATATGTAAAAGACAAACGACTCATTAACAACTACACCGTGCAGGTCGGGCAATCATGCATAAAAGAAATTTACTAATCTTTTAGGTCTGGTTCATATGTACCCTGGAAATGGGAAAGGAGCTCTTGCTCTAATCATTCTGCTCCAAGGAATTATAAAAGTACCAAGAACTTTTAAGATGTAGTAGCACTTTAATTTTTCACAATTAAGTGCAATTCTCTTTTTTAAGAAGAGGGAGGAGTGGCACTAGCACTTTACTTGTTCCTTCTTAAGGAGGGGTAAAGAACCTTTCTATGGAAAAGTGATGCAAGCATGCCAAAATCCGGATAGAGCCGAATGAAATAAAATTGAGTGTTAAATCAAGAGAAAAAAAAAGTGGAGAGAGGATTTGCACAGCTGAAATCCAAGAAATGAAATCGGTATCTGATGTTCAAAACATGTGCATAAAAAATAAAAGAAAAAATATAATGCAGATACGTTGCTTGTTATCAAGAATCAATTTATGCATGCCCAAAGGTTTTGCCGTTTCCTCTTGGTCTTCTACAAAGCAGATTTTATATGCAATTCATTCCCCATATGGAGAATCCAAAAGCTTAAGGTCCATTCTCAATAAATATAAGGTAAAATCTGAACGTACACTTCATGATCAAAATCTGGCTGATTAAGAACCTATAGTCATTTGAATTAAAAGACTGGAATCAAATGGTTAGAAGTGTTCACCAGTTGGATTTCTACAGTAAGGTATAAAAATATGAATGGTCTGATTTTGGACTGCCTCTATGGACTTGGCATCTGCAGACACATTATGCTTTTTAGAAGGTCAGCATATGCACATACTTGGGGCCATGCATTCCACACAGGTGAGGCATATTCAGTGAATGGAAACCCTAGAAAATAAATAGGAGTCAGGCAAACAATAAAATAAAAGGCCTGGTCCGAGTTCATCTTATATCCACCAGGTAAGAGCAATCTAGACAATCCATCCATCATACATGGTGGTGCCCATGGGGAGCTTGGCTCCCTGAATCAGTTTACCTATAAATCTAATTACCAGTAACTCCGTTTTACCACAAAGCATAAACCCCCATATAGCACCAATGTGACACCTGATGCCTCTGTCAGTGAACAAAGATTTACGCAGCCTTCATGACCTACAAGTCTTTCATCCATCATGGAAGTAACAAAAATACACGGGAAATAGAGTCTAATAGGACAAACGAACTTCTACATGGAAGTCAGATTTCTAAGTTCAGTAGCAAATGATTGAAAAAAAAACGAAAAATCCATAGAAGGTATCAATTTATTATTGGCATGGTCGAAACCAAAATACCAGTAGAAGCCGATCATCACATTACACTCATTAATGAAAGCCAAATATAGATCACTTGCCTATGATCACCCTGATGGTGTTAAAGATCTATTTATCAAGAATTCACCTGCTGCCTTGCCTTGCGAGTGCAATCTGCAAATGTTTTCACCACAGTGGCACATCTCAGAGGGTCCTTAGCATGCTCCTTGTAGCACTCCAAGCAAGCATCTTTCTCAGCTAAGCAAGGGATTGGCTTCTGGTACGGCAGCTTGAACTCTCTATCATGGAGTTCCTTGGCCTTCTCAGTTACTTCTCGTGCCATATTGGCCTCTTGCTTCTGCAATTTCTCCAATACCCTTTCACTCTCTTGGAGGACAGATCGGATCGCATCCAGCTCTGCAGTCGCAACCGGGGGTGGAGGTGGGGGCACTGGTAAGAACAAGGGGGACTGAAGCGGCCATCCCCCACCACTGGAGGGGCTATTATGCGTGTCAAGGATGTCCAATGGCTGCTTCAGCTGTGGCTTGTTCTGTGTTTGCTGCCCCTTTGGAGCCTTTGATTTAGGTTTCTTAGTTTTCTTCTTTAACTTGTCCCCATCACTGACCAGTCGATTAACCAAATCGGAGCTTATTTGTATGGTAAATGATTCACCCATTGTAACACTTCTCTGAGATAAGCACTGGACCGGACCAAATATCGAGAGGGAACTTCTTGGTAGAACCCTACATTTATCAATAGAAACAGAAAACATTTCATTAAATCTTTTTGCAAGGATGCTAAAGGGGTAAGTGCTACTCATCGTTAAATCTTCTACATGATAAATCTTTGGTGGCAAGTACTTCATAACAGACAGTCCAGATTTCGTTATTACAGACAAGCTAAATGGTGTACATATGCCAAATCTAAAGGGGTGTTTGGATAAATGCATAACATAATATCAACAAATTTAAATATTGTAAGATTTCATTATCATAAAACAAAATAGTTTCATATTATTATACTAGCCGAATCGCACCCGTCTAAATTGATTTATAAATTTAGACTAATATCTAAATTAAATTATAATTCATGAAAAAGCATGGACTGGGTGAATGATCACTCATAATTTATACTGGTTTCTATTTCTGAACACGCATAATCTTGATGAATGATCATGTACGATGATGACAGAACTGATTTTCTATATATTCTGCCATGTCTTGCTAGCCTATTCAGTTTGGATGATTTGCCATTGTAGATAATTTTTTAAATCCACATGAATCCGGTTAATCTAAATATCGCATACCTTTGTAGTTGCTTTTCTACATGTTGATATGCTTTTGTAGTTGCTTTCTAGTATACTATGCCAAATATGTGAGATGCAGTGAGGCGGTGCAAATTAGAAAGGGAGAGAAAGAAAGAAGAGAGAGAGAGAGAGAGGAACAGGAAGTTAGAGGGAGAGAAAGGAGAGAGACAAGCATTGAGTTTAGAAGGGGGAGAAATGAATCGTTTCAATGAGTCCTATCAATTAGATGAGGCAGTGGTTTTTTTTTTCCAAATTGCAAACTTGGGTCCCACTTTCATATGATGATGTGGCCTCATGATGGATTGTTTTTCACTCAAAATTAAGATCTCTCCCTCTAACCGTTTTTCAACTTTCAAGAGAAAGAACTGTGTCACTAATGGTGTTTGGCAATTTCCACAAATTTCAATATAACTTTGAAGTGTCTGGCAATTTATTAAAAAGCTCAAAAGAAGATAAACCAAACAAGAAATAGAGAGAAAGTAATCAATTGACCCAATGTAGGACACACTAATTAGTAATCACAAATGTTTATAATCATGGTAGGACCCATTTATTATTAAAAGATCATAGTATTAAATATTAAAACCATGAGATCCAAGCAATGTTGTTTAATTAAGGTCGGTCCACCAAACATGGGTCACCATAGTGTAATACATCTAATGGTGATTATCACAAATGGCCCTATCCTTTTCTTTTCTTTTTGGTAAAACCATCTCTAATGTCAGACATCATTTATGAATCCATCTATAAGAAATCATTGTGGGACCCATTTAAAGTTGGCTGTCAATTGTCATATTGACACTAGGGGAGCTATCAAATAGCGGGACCCATTCAATGATGGCAAACTGATAATTTCAATAACACAATGCAATCTTGGTAATCAGTATGGGACCTGGCAAATTTTTGTAGCATGGGACCCACCTAATGTTAGTTATCACGATGAAAGCCCCCTAGTGTGACATTTGTAGGGCTCACCTACTATTGATAATTAAGAAGGGCTATGTAATCGTGATATGGTTATAGGACTCCACATTAAATTTGTAAGCACTATGGGGCCAATCTAATATTGGGAGTTATAGTTGCACTCCTATAAGAATCATTAATGTTAAAACTTATAGTGGGCCACTATAATTAATGGATGCTCATGAACTCTCCAATGGTTTTTACTAAAACTCTCCATTCGTATTTAGGAAAAAAAATTAACAAAAGATTATTTTATATAGGATTTGCTGAGAACGATTCTGATCTAGTTCATGGCCTATTAGAAATCGAAGGTGCTGTGTTGGGATCCTCATGGAAAGAAAAAGATAGCAGTCAGTTTGATAATGATTGAGTGGCATTGCTTCTTCGATAACCAAGGAATCAGTTGATGCAAAACGGATCTTGTTCTATTGTTGATAAGCATATCCTTGAATAATCTAATATGAAGGCTTTTTGGAAGAAAGTGATGCAGGCTAGACCCATGGTCTGCCGACTAATTGGGCCCAGTCCACAAGCCCAATAGGTTATTCATTTAGTTAAGAGTTTTAATTAGTTAAGAGTCTTATTTAGAGAGTTGTTATTTATTTAGAAGTTATTAAAATTAGGAGTTTTATTTTATTTGGATTGTTAAGCAAGTTATTTCCTTTATTGTTTAGGAAAGTAGAGTCCTATTAGGAAAGGGGATGTCCAACCCTTCCTATACATATGTAATCCCTCTATTAGGAGAGACGTTCATCATTATTCGATAATAAAGATTAGCTTTGTTGGTTTTCTCTTTTATCTTCAATGGAAGATTGTTATTGAGTTCCAAGAGGAATTCGGCTAATTCCCATATGCGGAGTTGGTCCTCACTTGAATCCGTCTCGGATTTGGCAAATTCTCTCGCAGGGCTTGTCTACACCCGTTTCATCGTCGCTTGCGGATCCAGGCTGCTTCAGAAAGTGAGATATTATAATATACTTTCTAAGTTATCCAAACACCTTCTTTTTAGGTGAATTGATTATTTTCCAAACTAGTAAATAACATAGCAAAATCTCTAGAAATATCTCATTTCCAAACACCAACTAAAGTGAATAAGTGTGCGAGAAAGAAAGCACATGGAAGACAAGCCCAGAAGACCAGAACTGTTGCTGAAAAATTATGAAATTCAGACATCATAGTGACTCCCAATCTAATGCACGCAGGAAAAAGGTGAAGCCATAAAAACATTGGTTGACAAGAGCCCATGCCACAGTAGAAGGTATTCACTATTGCAACCTTTAGGTTGTAGGTCACCTGTTACCGATAATAATAATAATAGTAATAATAATAACAACAACAACAACAAAATAAATAAATAAATAAACACACTGGTTGATCAGGTGGGCAGGCAATCCCAATATCAGGGAAAATGGACACCATACTCAGATGTATAGATCCATTGACCACAAGGACCAATCAAACTTTGTGCCATTAGTTGTTTCCATTGTTAGGTTCTCAAATTGTTTAACCATTTCTTATAAATGGAAAATGAAATTATGACCTCATTGTCAAATTGGTAATCACTAAAAGTTATTGAAAAGCAGAAAACTTGAACTTAAGATGTTTCTGATGATTGGTGAGGGGATGCTGGGAAACCATTGGAAAGGAAGATTATGCCCGATGAGGACTGAAAAGTGAGTGACCTTCACTGCATCAGCTTTTGAACCACACCAAAGTGAAATTCCACAGCTATCATCTAGTTTACCCTTCCACAGTCTTCATTCACACTGGGACTTCGTATGACTAGTTCTTGGCTGATCACTGAATGCTGCTGCTCGATACTAGAACCATTACCACAGAGGGCTTCTGACTTCAGTTTCTTCACATTTCACAAGGTGCCATAAAGAGGGAAGACCACCAGTTTTTTCACCTTTCTGAATGGTAACTTTTATTTTATTAAAAAGAATGCTGATACCACAAGTGCAGCTGGAAGGCTATAGGAGGTTTGGCAGGAGACTGGCATAAGTCAAGCTGAGGTTAGTCTAAAACAGAAAGCTATAGCAGAATGGGAAGACATCGACGAACCTATAGTTGAAATTCTTTCACATCAGCTTCTCTGTTTGCAGCCGAGGATATGGGAGAAGGACATGGGAAAGGAATGAGTAACATCGTGAATCATAAAAATGCTTTTGCATTCGCCATGGAACTACATGACCTTCCTTAGCCCAAGTACTTGCACACAAGGACTCAACTTCGACTATAAGAGGGAACAGATGCAAGGCAATTCTTCAATAATTTCCAACCAAGATAGCTAGATATTCCGCTTCATCAATAGGAACACCAATTGGGCATAAGCAGCTTCTCACTTCATATTCAAGTCCCTAATAATTAATAACACACCCAACTCCTGCTAAGAATGGGTTCCCCATCATGCTCAAATCAAAGGAAAGCCTGCATGAAACAGGCTGCGAAGGAGACAATATTGGAGCAATGGGAGATGGGCAGCTAAAGCCAGCTATGACTTTGTTCCAAGATCTAACGAGCATTGGAAGGCAAAACTTGAAACACCTAAAAGTGCTTGGCCACTGGGGCCCAAGATGTTAGATTAAGTCATCAAAATAGTGGTTTGAGTTAACAAAGAAAAGAAAAAACTCTCCTTTTTTCTGAGAATGACGAAGAGCTAAAACATTAGACATCGAAAAATTCAAAAAAGGCCGCAACTTGACCAGCCATGCAAACCTAGAGATTCAAATGATTTAAATGCTAGATCTATCAAAAGAAAGTCCATTTCAAAACCTTTTCAAGTAATTTGAGGAAAAAAGACTTTAAAAATGAGGAAGAAATGCAAAACATTAATATATCTTGGCTCAAAATCAATAAAGGCAAACTTACACTCGAGATTCAAATATAGGCCACTCAAAAACATGCATGCATGTATTAAGGCCATTTAAAAAAAAGTTTCAGAAACGCGGATTAGATCACCAATCCTAAAAATAAAAAAATAAAAAAAAATGGATTGGGTGCATACAAAATTTTGAACATAAAACAATACTAAATATCACCACATTAGGTTTTAAATCCCAAAATCTTTCATTTATTGCTTAAAAAAATACTAACTCATTGCAACTAGGCTGACAATAGATCGGAATGTAGAAACAAAATTCATGTAGCCGACCCCAACAAACTCGAAACAAGGCTTTGATGATGATGACGAGGACAACTAACTCATTGCAACCAATTTCTTGAAGAAAAAAAAAAAAGAACAAGAGTACACACGTATGTGAAGATCACTCAAGCCAAAGTCCACATAACACTTTCAATTGAATTAGAAGTTAGAACAACACTCATTCAGAGTTTTTAAAACAAAAATCAATTACTACAAAGTGAAAAGGTGGCCAAAAGAAGTGGTTCTCACACAAAAGAACCCCAAAAGGGGAAAGGAAAGCTTTAATAGGCTTGTCAGCCAAGAATTTAAATCTCAGCCTTACCGTCCTAAATTTCAGAATTATCAGTAATATCAGCCAATATCTTCAATATAGACTGATACCGATATAGAGTAACTATTGAACTAGTATCTACTGATGCTCGATTGAATGGTTCAAAATAGCGGCCACTACGTTGCGTAGCACCCGCATTATCGGCTGTAGCGGTCGAGGCCGCTACGCTATTTTGAAAATAGCGGCACTATGGTCTAAAACCTAATAGAGCCACGTAATTTTAATTTTAAACATGGTTTTTCCTATTTCTTCTCCTTAATAGTCTTTCCTAAAGTTATCTCTACCCTTATATGGTTTCAAATCACTAAAGAAATGCAATATTGTTTTGCTATACAAGATTCAAAAAAATTTGACCATCTAAAAAATTCACACCGCTACACCGCTACGTATCACCACAACCACTACGTATCACCCGCTACGTAGTGTTTTGGCCACTCACCGCTATGCCTGCCGCAACCGCTATTTTGATCCTTGCTTGGTTCAACCAATACGTATCTAATCAACCAATACTTTAAACAATGATTACGCCTCGCCACAGAGCTGAGTTAGTGTTTATGAATGCAGAAGTCCACCATCACCTTCGATCATTTATTTGGAAAAGAGAAATTGCCTCCACAAACCCTTGTGACTGTCTCGCATCTCAATGGCTATTTGCCAGGAAGTGCTTTGTTGATAATTTTCAGTGGATGCACTCCAACGGCACCCTGAGATTTTGAAAGAAAAATGACATTCCACTAGATGATACTTCCTTTTCTCCTCCATGCCTTGCCAGAAAGTACCGTTGGATCCACTCAATTCTCTTGGTATTTGCCACGAGGCGCCTAAAAGAGAAGACCAAGAGATTGGATAGTGCAACCTTGATGAGAGTGGTTTTCCCTCAAAAGACAAACAGTTGGTTTTCCAAGTAGACAGCTCATCCTATATTTCCAAGAGTGGATTTGCCCTCCAAAAGACAAACAATTGCCTTTATCCAACCCCTCTCCAACGGCACCCTGAGATTTTGAAAGAAAAATGACATTCCACTAGATGATACTTCCTTTTCTCCTCCATGCCTTGCCAGAAAGTACCGTTGGATCCACTCAATTCTCTTGGTATTTGCCACGAGGCGCCTAAAAGAGAAGACCAAGAGATTGGATAGCGCAACCTTGATGAGAGTGGTTTTCCCTCAAAAGACAAAAAGTTGGTTTTCCAAGTAGACAGCTCATCCTATATTTCCAAGAGTGGATTTGCCCTCCAAAAGACAAACAATTGCCTTTATCCAACCCCTCCACTTCACCTCAAATCTCATCCACATGGAACATCAAAAAAAAAAAAAAAAAAACAAGAAAAAGGAGAAGCAAGTCTGCTTTAAATCAAGCTTGTATATGAGGCCCAGTTAGGGGTTTGAATGAGTCAACACATCTGCTTGCTACCAACACAGAGTCAAGGATTTGTCTCCCTTTTCCATAGCACAATTATTTACCACTCATCCCCAGTTAGCTAATGAAAGCAAGACATCCTCCATACAGGAACAGAAATGATTTTGTAATCATGCTTCAGCACCAAGATATAGCTAGTGCCGACGACTTTCAACTTAAGGAAAAGTTTATCAGGGCCCCATTGCAATTTAATTAAAAATCATTTTATTGCACCAACTGAACTAATTTCCTAACCATGGTTACATTGTATTTATTGATGCAGGTTACGGACTACAAAGCGGAAATTGGCCCGAAGCATAGCCAATCTTTACCATACTATGGAAATTGGAAACTCAATCAACTCCAACCAAGCCTGGGTGATTTGGGAGTTACTTCACCAACCAGAGTCCACAAAATGTAGCTGAAAACAGAGACATACTGTGGTGGAATCACTTGCCAGTTGCCACCATGTGGGAGGACTCACATTAGTCCAAAGTAGATGCTCATTGAAAAGAATTATCTAACTATGCAATAAGAGTGCTTCACTGATAATAGTAGGCTGCTTGTGTTTGCTGAACTCATTGACTGGCAGGGCAAGGTAAAAAAAAAAACTAGACTCTTTGGACTGAAATAATTGCTTGGGACATGCTACTACAATCTAACTATGCTCAGACAAGGCAGGAAAATCATGATTTACATAAGAACTATAGTGCAAGAACAGAAAATCTTAAATGTCTTAAAGTGTGGCATAACACTTTTTATATCGCAAAAAATTGTGTAGAAATAATGCGTAATCATGTAATATAATCATCATTTTGTCATCGTTATCACTTGCCATGATCAAAGCCTTATCCCATCTATGGTGGATTTCCAAATTCTACTTTTCCACTCACTCCAGTTCAGGGGTAAGTTCCCTGTGACCCTACAGCCTAACATGTCACTTCTAACTACTTTCTTTCTAGTCTTTACTGGCTCCCAAGCCTTGCCACATGTGGGTAATCCATGTGCTAGTTTTAAATCTGGATAAAGAAGGTTATCCATGTTAGATTGGCAGTCAACTATAATAATTTAGACAAAACATATACTATGAGTTTATTTCATGAATGAGCATGGATATACTGAAGTAGGAAAATATCCCACGCATGAAAAGCCAAAGGAAACAAAAATTAAAACCTAAGTACATTAAAACCAAAGCATCAGATTAAATACATATCAAGACTGAAAATACAACACTCCAGATACGATATATGAGAAAGTTACCTGGATATTTCACTAGTACTTTCTCACATTATTCCAGTACAGAACTCCTACTCTCCTAGACATATATGAATAAAATAAGAGATAACAAACAGGTTGACAAAACCGAGAGAAGAGAGTTTCAAAATGACAGCAACTGCTTTCAAACATACAATGTTCCATTGTAGATCCCAAAATCTTAACCAAAAACCCAAACAAAAAACAAAAACAAAAAAACAAAAAAAAAAAAGGACTGGGAAGTCATAGCAAAATCATCACTTGATTTTGTTGCAACTAGGATGTGCCCCAAATCGCAAATGTTCTTAACATTTGGCAGGAGAGATGGTTTTGTGAGGAATCCAGAACCAACACTAAAAAGTAAAAACCCATTTGGATTCATGGAATCCATTGAAGGGAGAAATTCATAAATTTCCCTAAAAGCAATTCATGGATTACTCATTAGGAGCCTCTTGAAATATAAAAGAGCCAACCTGCTTGTTTAAGGCTGTCAATGAGCCTGAATCTAGCTTGGGTTTGTTTAGGTGGGGCTTGGACATGAATCTGAGTCCAATGGACTGGACACAGATCTATGTTTTTGTTTGCTATACTTGCTTGAACTTACCTTATGAGCTTGTTTCATGTAACCGAATTACAAGACATTTGAAGAACAAATTTGAAGAATAAAGCTGAGAGTCCAAATAATCAAACCTTTAATGAAAAAAAAAGGTGGGGGGTGTAGATGTAAACTGATTTATAAGGGGTGATAGCTGAACATTTGTTTCCAATCTCCCATTAATTAACTTTTTGTTAGAGGGAAGATTATTTGATAACCATTAATGAACCTTTACTTTGTTTCAAATTCATCCAAATTCAGAAGAACAGCTCTTAGAATCCCTAGAAACTCAATTCTTATGCAAACAAATAGGACCCTAGGGACTTGCCTAGGAACTTCTAGGCTTAGGTTCAAGGCAGTAGTGATTGAAGAAATTCTTAGACTCAACTCAATTGCCATGTTTGTTTGTCATTACCAATCACATAGCTTTTAAGCTTACATCATTTGTTGGGTCAATGTTTCTTCTAAGCATTATAACATACACTTGATATGCAGATTTAAAGCTCACAATACATACATCAGACATCAACATATAGCAATCAATCAGAAAGCGTATAGGGATAAAATCACATACCTTCGCTCTGGTTTAGTCCAAAAATCATGAGATGGGAAAAGGAGGCAACGGGAATGGAATCCATTGAAAGGAAAACCCAGAAGAGATTGAAAGACTTACTCTGCTGGAAATGTTCGTGCGGAGAGTGTAAGATCGGGGCCGAAGGGCACCACAAACGCTCCTCCTCCTCGTCGTTCTTTCTTGCCTTTTGGGCCTTTGGGGTATTCGACTATTCGGTATTCTTCGCTACACGCGCGAGCTAATATGTCTCTCATTCCATACAATGGGGCCCACAACAGGCATTAAACTTACAACACATTTTTCTAATGGTCCCAACTCCCATCATATATATATTCCACATTGTTGGTAAATTACTATGATGATGGGCATGTATTTATTTCTCATCTTTTCTATGTTCATTTTCTTTGAGGGCGTTTTTTGCAAGTAAATTTTAAAAGGAAAAAAAAAAAAAAAAAATTTCCCGACAAAGTCGTGGAAAACCCATATTTGGATTTTTAAATTTAGCCTCTCTCAATATTTCAAATCTTCACTTTTCATCTAAATCAATTATTCTCACTTATATGCATTGATATGCACGGGTGTTGATGTAATCTCCTCAGCTATATATCATCATTGAGGAATCCCTATTCCACTTGCTCGTTTGGCAATTTACAATTAAAGTAGAAGTGATGTAAAGCATCAAATCAAGAAAATAAAATATAAGAGGAGTTATGATGGTATTTTATCTTTAGCAGATTGATAGGGAATTTTTTTGACTTTTTGTGTAAAAAATAGGGTTTTTTTTTTCATTTAGTGGAGAAAGGAAGTTGATTTTTTGAACTTCTTTTTTTAAAGGAAGGAATTTTAAAGATGTGTACTTTTGATGTAACCCTTTATTTGAAAATTAGAGGCTTTACGTACTTTTACTAACCTATTATAAATTGCAAAAGGTGGAGATTATTTATTTGATAGTCTTTTTTTTTTTTTTTTTTCTGCTTTGTTTCTTCATTTTTTACCACTTTGAATTCAATTACATGAAATGAAACAAGAGAGAATCTCATTGGTCAAAATACCTTCTGAGACTTTAGATGGCAAGAATGATTGATGGCTCTAAAGCACCGGTCTAATTGCTATGGACATCCAATCCCTGTGATCTACAACCAATGGTCCATCTAAAGTGGGAACCAGTGGGGATACCCCAGTCTATAAATACCATACCCTTTTTGGCAGTTTAATAAATACCCTGGTGTGTGGGAGATGTTTCCCCCCTTCCATCACCCCATATGCTGCACCAGTCAGTTAATAGCTGACTGGCAGGTTCATTGCCTCAACTACAAAATTATTAAAAATGGGTCCAATCCATGATATCAGTTTGATAGGGATAATAGATTAGTTGGGTCCAACTTGATTAAATGGTATAAACAAAAGGATACCACAACCATCATGTGTGTCCAGTTGCTTCTATGGGGCATTTCATAATGCCCCAAACTGCAGTTGATGCAGCCACAGGCAGGATCTAGATTGGTCATGGTCTGAGTTTTGAAGTGGTGAGACAACTTCTGCAGATTGTTGGGTTTGTTTCTTCTTTTTTCTCCTTGGCCCAGCCCATTATTAGTGTGTGCAATACAGACCTAAAAAAAAAGTGATGAAAACCCAAAAGAACTAATGAACTATTCAGTTTCTGTGCAGAAGTATTTGCTAATAATGAGAATGATCCCATCATTGTTATCATACAGCAAGCCATAAAACTGTTGCCACTCCATTAAATAAAACAAACACTGGTTTTTCTTTTCTTTTCTTTTTTCCTGTATACACATTTAAACAGACTTCATTAATTAGAATGTATTTGCACTCCAATACAATTTTGTGAAGAGATGGTCTACACAGTAATGAATCTCTGTCATCAACAAACAAGTAGAAGTTGGCCCTTACTTCCTGTCACACTACAAATGTAAAGTGGATCTCCAGCAAGCATATTTTAGCTCAAGTGGCTCATCATATAACTTTTAGGTCTTGCCTCAATTGTCATAAGCCTCCAATAGAACAAGATGCAACCCTTTCAACATCACATCCCTCAGAGTTGTTCACTTGGGTCAGCTGTGCCACTTACCCTCTCTGGTGAGACCAGCAAACCTGGCTGGCAGAGGTTAATACAGCTCAAAACCTTCACAGTGAAAAATCATATTAGTTCAAATCATGAGGCAGGCCTATCTATGTCAGTGGAATTATGCCTGAAAAGGTAACCTAACTACTATAATTCAACTTGTAAATGGCTGTAATGGGAGAATTCAAACAACCTGTACTACTCATTCCACCGAAAAGCAACCAATGAAACCAGATCAGTTGAAAATACCAGGAAATCCAGACTGACAGAACCAATAAGTAAAGAACTAGTTACAAGAAGAGGGTAAAGATGTTGTTTTCTCTTCTGCCAATATAATAGTTGATAATCGAGATGAGGAAGACAGGCAAGCTGCTCTGCTGTAAGAAACTGATCATGAGCCAGAACCACCAATTAAAACAAAAAACTCTTATCCATATTGAGCCATGACAGCCAAAAAGTGTTGACATTCATGATGCTTATCTGATCCAGCGGGGAGATGTAATTAGAGAGTCCTGAAAGTGTGATTGCTGTCTTGATGGTTAAGTCCAGAATCAATCCCATGTCTCAAACATTCTGATCAATATGTCCTGACCAAGTATAGCGAATGCATCTTGAACCCCCAAAGGTACACACCGGTCAAATAAGTCTTACCAGAATAAGGGAAGCATATCTATTTCAAATTTGAAGGGGTTACACGAGTCAAGAATCTTTTCCATCTCATGTATAATAGTATCCAAGAAAAAACATGGGTTGCAGGACTCAAGAATTGTATCTATTTGATACTTGAATGCATCTAAGAAAAGACCCAAAGAAAGCCCAGCCTTCCAGTAATTGAACATGGTGATCAGGGTCCTAAGCTTCTCAAACATGGGAAAAGAAGCCCTATACATGAGAGCTCCGATTCCCTCCACCACAACTACAGCTAAACCAGCAGAAAGTATGTCCCAGTCACCTGTCTGCCCAATAACTGTAGCAAAGGCTGTTGCACAGTAAAATCCCACCAAGAAGAAAAGCACTTTCATTGGAAAACTCTTTTTCAGGTCGTTGACTCGAGTATTTAATTTGGTTTGGAAATCTCGAATGGCTTTAACCAGACGAGTCCTGCCATCAGTGCTGCTCCCAGAAGGGTCTGAAATGCCATCATTCACATTACTCCTAACGGACCAGTCCTGTCTCCTGACCAAATAAAGAAAAATTTTCAGATTACACAAATTGAGAAGCTACAACAAGCTATATTTGATTTTCTCAATCATTCTCAATAACCGTGGAAACAGAATTTAAACACAAGAAATCAAGTGAAAGTACAGGCTGACATAAAATGGTTATGCAACTCATCTACATCTCAATAACAACAGCATTTTTCCTTTGATAAACGATGAAATTTGTCAAAAATAAAAAAACAGAAAACATGAGGCAGAGAAATACAAAAATATAATCTAGCTGTAGATTCCCTAGCAGTTTGTATAAAATAAAAGAAGATCATCATGCTCTGCAATGTTATCAGCACCATGAGGAATGTCAACATAACAAACATTGAGAGATGCAAGAAGAATCCAAATGAACATTGAGAGACACAAGAAGAATCCAAATCCCAAAGTGTTATCAATGAAGCTTATCAATCTATTTAATATATTGTCACCTTTTTTTTCTAGGCCCCCACAAAGTTGTATTTTGAAAACAGCCTAAGAAATTAACTTCCCCAAAATCAATGCACTAAAGTGTTCATCCCCACCAAGAGTGCTTCCACCTCAAATTTAATAGTATTTCCACCTATGGACCAGAAATGATCAATGATTTCAGTTCCACCTTATTGCTGATCACTTCGCGCTTATTGGAAAGTCCTGAATTGTGGCTTCTATTAGTTAGCTGAAGAACCTCTTTGAGCAGCCAAACTTTTACTGGTCTTTGGCATTTTTATCTATCCATTAAATATATCACAAAAATGTAAGCTATTCTAAAAGATTTCATTCATAAATCAAGTCAGTGGCCATGGAGTAAAATCTTCACACAATCCTCAGATCACTTGTGTAAAATGCATACTAGCAGTCTAGTACTAGTAATTATTAAGGAAATGAGGCAAGTATAAAGTGGCAGAACTACCTCTCCCTAAAATTCTGATATAAAGAAATGAGGTTCTCAATAATGTACAATAAAAGCATTTCAAATTTCAGTTAATTGAATTGAAAATAAAAAATGACTATTTGCATGTCTCACTTTGGCCCTGTCTGTTTGCCTTAAAATACATGGGAATTAAATACATGGGGTGGTTAAAATGGAGATCAAAGGTGAATTTCCAAGAATGAGCATAGAATAGCATCGTCTTTTGATTCTATTTCCCTAAAAGAAAATATTATTTGATGTTCATTTTTTTTAATTCACCTTTAATCTTCATTTTTAACCACCCTATGTATTTAATTCCTATATATTCCCATTGCAAACAAATGGGCCCAGAGAAACAACAATAGAGGTTCAGGTATCTATTGAATTAAAGATAAAACTGTGCAGAAACATAGCTGTCCAATAGGAAAATGGACAGCCACTGAAGCAAAAACAATAATGATAGTAATAACATTATCATCATCAGCAGCAGCATCATCATTATCGTTATAAATGCAAAACTAATGAACTGCCAGAAACAAATTCAGGTCTACTTCTTTCGCAAGATATGCTTCTTTATTCCATTCTCTTGGTATATAGAAGGAGACATCGCCTGTGTAAAATAAAGCCTTACCTCATTCACAGTGATGCTCAATCTCCAAACTGGTACAGCGGGTACTTAAGCTCACCTTTTAGCATTTTTAGAGTCAGCCTCAATTAGTAGTTGACCAACATAAAAATACAAAAACAGTTCTACACCATCTCTGATAGCTAAAATTTCAGCTCAATTTAGAATTTCACCACTAGCTACGCCTGAGAATGCAAATAAGAGCAGGCCCGTCTCTATCATCTTTAACTACACACAAAGGACACTAGTTTATCAGAGCACTTCCATCAGTATTTAAACTGCATTAATCTTTTTTTTACTAGCCCTTAACATTTGCTGTTCTTTTAAGTTGCAATTGCCCTTCAATTGCCAGTTTCTATTTTGGTTTATGCCCCACTGAGAAACCCATAATTTAATTATCTACCAATGTTCCTACTGAGAAACAGTTGCCCTTAAAAATCCTCCTATTACTTCCCTTCCAAAAACACTAACGGCCTCTTCATTCTCAAGAGGGATAGAGTAAGAGTGGAGTAAGTGTCACATTATGCATAAAGTTAAGGAGAAGTGGGTTGAAATAAAATGAGTAGTGGTTTATTTTGCACGTGTTTAAGAAATCACGACAATTAACTTTTCCATAATATTTGGCCTCTACTCAAGAGAAGCCCCCAAGAACAACCTTTAATTACAGCATAAGGTAACATATTCCATAATATATGCCTATGACTCAATCAATCAATATTCCAGCTCAAGCATACAGTATCAAAGACCAAAGATTTAAGGTTATAAAACCAGGAAGATTGACTGATGTTATTATTTTATTTTATTTTCTAGAAAACAATGGATGCTATGTCCTCTGGCCATTTCTGAATGCAAGGGTATTTTTGTTGGCAAATCACATGCTTCCCTAGATTATTTCACCTACTAAAGGGGGAAAAAGGAGTGTTTATATATGCAGGATGACAAGAAAAATAACACCTCCTCAATTGGAAGCTAATGCCATGCCATAGTTGCAACAAGTTCCAATTTACAAATGTATTACAATGTTTGGTAATCACCCAGGATTTTGCTCATCAGACAGTCATTCACTTTCTTCATAGAGCAGCCAATTCTAGAATAAGTAGCAATATGTTGTCCAGAACAAAACACAAAATTTGTTAGCATGGAATTGAATTCCTATGAATTCATGGTAAAATGGGTTTAAAAAAAGGATATTAAAGAGGTGAGGGGTGAAGGATATTAGTGAAGATGTAGATGGCACCCGGACTTTCCTAGGATTTGATTTACCAGGGTGTTGGCTGGGTATCCAATTTCCATTAAAGGGGAGATTATTTTATTATGGACCTATACATTTATTAGAACTCCTAGGACTTTAATTCCATGCAAGCAAACGGGCCCTTAGCAAAATTAAAAGAAGCCTACCTGAAACTGTTGATTGAAGAATGCCTACATGAATAAACAAAGGTAAGGGTAGAGTCTCCGATTATAACCAATTGGAGTCGGGTGAAGACAACCCACAACCACAAACCCTGCTCTTAAACCCTTAGATGGCAAAAGCACAATATTTTTTGGACAGTTCAGTAAAGATGAGATCTTTGTTGCCATTATGCATAAAGATAAAGAGGAGTGGGTTGAAATAAAATGAGAAGTGGTTTACTTTGCATGTGTTTGGATGGGCCTGTTTGTTTACACTTGAGTGAAGGGAAAGAGGAGCGGAATTGGCCTCAACAGTAGGAAACTCTACATGTCTGCTGATGTGGATTCCGCTTGTACCCCTCTTCACTCTACCTAGAGTTTCTGTCACAATATATAATAAAGTGCCTTTTACTCCATCCTCTTCATTTAAAACCTTTTATTTTATTTTTTAAACTTTACACCAACCATCCAAACACATACAAAGTAACCCACCCACTCTTTTATTTCAACTCACTCCTCTTTAACTTTATGCATGATGTGGCACTAACTCCTCTCTTACTCTACCGCTCTTGCAAACAAACAGGCCCTAAGTAATTGCGACAATTAACTTTTCCATAATATTTGGCTTCTACTCAAGAGAAGCCCCCAAGAACAACCTTTAATTAGAGCATAAGGTAACATATTCCATAATATATGCCTATAACTCAATCAATCAATATTCCATCAAGTATACAGTATCAAAGACCAAAGATTCAAGGTTATAAAACCAGGAAGATTGACTAATGTTATTTTTTTCCAGAAAAAAACGGATGCTATGTCCTCTGGCCATTTCTAAATGTTGGCAAATCCAATGCTTACCTATATTATTTCACCAACTAAAGAGGAAAAAAAAGAGTGTTTATGTATGCCCAATGACAAGAAAAATAATATCTCCTCAATTGGCAGCTAATGCAATGGCATAGTTGCAACAAGTTCCAATTGACAAATGTATTGCAATGTTTAGGTGATAAAGCATGATTTCCACTTCAGAAAATATTAAAAAAATGATAAAGCATGATTTTTTACCTCTTTCCTTGTAAACACCAAAACCATATCAATATTTACCATTTGAGGTTCTAGAATGATACAAGCGGGCAACATTTTTAGTGGTTTTAGTAAGATGTTGGTCCATGTGGAAAATTGACAAGATTCTTAGATCCTACCATCCAGTCTTACAGCATTTTTCTGTTGAATGTTGATGATTGTTATCATAGTTTTCAAAATCAGAATCATATCGCAAATTGTTCATGACCATGAATCAAATCGAATCGCAAATCGTATCGTGAATCGTAAGATTTTTTATTTTTCTAATAAAAATAAAAAATAATTCAAAATTAAAAGAAAAAGGTAGAAAATTAATTATTCATAACCATCCATTTTTCCATTTATAGAAGTATAAATATAATAACAAGTAAATCTATCATACAATCATATCAAGAACATCATGATATATATTAATAGATATATGAAATAAATTATGTGTAAATAGTTAAATAAGTTTAAAGTGTCAATAATTTTTATCTTTAAATAAAAAATATAAAAATAAAAATAAAATCCAAACCATCAATCTTACACAATAGGATATATCTTAAAGTTAAGAAAGTGTTCATAAAGAAAGAAACCAAAATAGATTAAAAAAAAAAAAAAAAAAGAAGAAGAAGAAGCTATAGACAAGCACCAAATGTACAATCGAATGCTTTAGTTAAATACATGTTCTTTATTCATCTTTAAAACCTTATCATAGTCGCAAAAAATTCTTAGGAGGTTTTGTTAACTACTAAATAACCTTTTAAAAATAGAAGCGTTAAAAGAAAGAAAGAAAAAAAGGTAAAAGATTATTAATATTTACTTATTAACTTAGCGGAATTGCTTTAATCGTAAGATTCGATGAAACGAGTATTGAATCATAGGATTCACACCCAAATCCTAAGATTCATTTGTAAATGGGATTCGTTGCATAGATACAAACCGTTTTCCTTAAGATTCGGGATATGAATCGTAGGATTTTGATAACTACGGTTACTATATCTTCTTTTTTTCATTTTTTCCTAGAATGGTATGGTTGCTATATTTTCTTTCTCAACTTTCCATTTTCTTGCGACCAATTAAAAAGCTGCAGTAGTTTCACTTGGAACATCTCTGTGCATCACCCATTATGTTTGCATATCTCCAACATGGGTGCATTTGTACAAAGTCTAAGCCCAAAAATTCTCGAGATATTTACAGATCACACGCCATACATTTCCGCATAAGGTATTGTGAGAAATTATGAGCCACATATAATGCTTCATTGATTGCCATGGGAGTAATTTTCGATATCTTGGACTAGTATATTATGAGTCAATCATGCACATTGATCAAGTATATATCATAGACATTCAAAACATGACAGGAAAAAAATAAAGGAAAGAAAGCATTGCGATCTATGCAACTGCATGGACAACAAATATATTCTACAGAGTCATTATCAATAAATATCCCATAGATCACCCAAAAGCAAAGTGCTGAGACTTAAACCAAAGAATGTGTCAAAAACCCATCAAATCATGGCAGCATTTGGTAATCACTCAGGATGTTGCTCATCAGACAGTCATTCACATTCATCAAAGAGCATCCAATTCTACAATAAGTAGCACTACGTTGTCCAAAACAAAAAAACCAAAACCAAAACAAATGTTTGTTAGCATGGAATTGAATTCCTACAAATTCATGGTAAAATGGGTTCAAAAAAAGGATTATTAAAGAGGTGAGGGGTGAAGGCTATTAGTGAAGATGTAGTTGGGACCCAAGCTTTCCTAGGATTTGATTCACCATGGGGATGGCTGGGTATCCAATTTCCATTAAAGGGTAGATTATTTGATTATGGACCTATACATTTATTAGAATTCCTAGGACTTCAATTCCATGCAAGCAAACGGGCTCCTAGCAAAATTAAAAGAAGCCTACCTGGAACTGTTGATTGAAGGAGGCATAGCTACTTGGAATAAACAACGGTAAGGGTGGAGTCTCCGACTATAACCAATTGAAGTCGGTTGAAGACAACCCACAACCACAAATCTTGCTGTTAAACCCTTAGATGGCAGAAGCACAATATTTTCTGGATAGCTGGGTAAAGCTGAGATCTTTGTCGCCATTACCATGAACTTGCCTGCAGGTGAAAACACAACAATCTCAGCAAAGGGGTCAATGAAGAAGAACTGAATGTTATAAATAAATAAATAAAAGGAAGAAGAAGAAGAAGATCAAAAGTACCCAATAGTGGAACTTTTTGGCTATCCGAGTTGGGTTGATCAATCCCTGATCAAATAAACAGAAAATCAAACACTAAGTATCATCCTAATCTGAACAAAATCAGCCTGTTGGAGTTCTTCAATGGGGTTGAAGGGGATTGGACATGAACCCATTTAGAGAAAGATGAGTGTTTTGCAGCTCACCTGTTCGACGTATTGCCTCGATGAGGATAAAATAAACAGATGTATCCTCTCCTTCAACTCTGAAAGATATTTTAGGCAAATATTGCCTGACTCACTCCACCCAAGACTTCAATTCCCACTTAGGGATGTAAATGATTCTCGATTTTCCGAATACTCGAAAGTTCCAACCCGTTAATAATCGAATTTGAGTTCTTATTTAGATTTTAATAAGTAAACGGGTTTGGATCTAGATCCAATTTCTTGACCCGTGACCTAAACTATCCCGAGTCCAGTTCCAACTTGGCACCGACCTGTCAACCCAAGACTCGACATATTACTTTAATTAACAATTTTCAAGAAAGCTCTCCTAAAAGCTAGTTTTCAAAAAAATCATTTAACTAGTTTTTTCTAAATCATTCTCTACCTGACTCGGACCCGTCCCGTAAATGGAACCGATTTTTGTTCTGAAACCAAGAAATAGGGCCCCAACCGGATCCGGTCCATCTTCTTATTAACAATTCGGGGTCAAGGTCCACTATGGATCCGGACCGGAACCGAACAATTTACAACCCTAGTACCACTACAACACTTACCCAAATTTCACTTCATTAAAAAGCGATATATAGGGTTCTGTTTGTTATACTTACCCAAATTTCACTTCATTCAAAGCGATATATATGGTGGGTTTGTTATTTAATGCATGTGTATTGAACTAAATACATAGGTAATTGTCAAGTACCAGAGTTTGTTTTGCAATTAATAAATAGGAATTAGATTACTAGGTCCCTAATCACATAAGTAAAGTACTCATTTCAATTACCAGCCCTACACCTAGTATTTGAATGCACATGTATTGCCAGGCACCCCTCCCTCTCAAACTGCTCGAGTCATTTTGGCTACTATCAATGTTTCGTTCCGTCATGATGTTAGATCCGCCAACTCAACAGAGTATGTGTTACCCAAGCAAGGGGCAGACAGGGTTATTCCTTGTGTGGATGTGATCATGTAATTGGATTGAGGGTGGTGAGCTTCTCTTTCGCTTTCTCAATCCATCCTTTTTTGATTTTTTGTGACCTTTGTATTCCTTCTTTAAATAATTTTTACCAAAGGAAAAATAAAAAGAACAACACTATTCCTTCTCTAAATATTTTTTTTGTACAAAAAGTTAAAACTGAAAAATGGCAAAGCCCACATGAGTAGTAATAACCCCAATTTTGTTGGTTCTCTCCGTCTTTAAGATTGGTGATTAGATCCAAATTCAGATAAAAATGGATTTTAGATATTGGAACCATACAATTGTGTTCCGGTTCCATTCCTTTTAGTATTTATTAATTCACTGACCTATTTTCATCCCTATTATTTAGCAAAAATGGAGTAGAATTAACTTTTAAGTTTGGGAGATTTTCGTGAGGCGGGGATAAAGTTTTTGTAAGGAAAACTCTCCTGTTTGTTTTCTTTGTGCGACCTTGTCAACTGGATTAGCTTGGTGTGTCCTAGTGGCCAGGAAACTAGAAGGAAAGCTAACCTTCTAGGAATTGATACCAAGAGAGCTGTGGTAGCTGGCTAGCGACAGCCCTATGATTCCCGACTAGGTTAAATATATTTGCTTTACATCATCTAACTGGGTTTGAACCCCAATTAGGGCTAGGAACCCTGCATTATCATTAATAAAAAATAAAAAAAAAAGTTTCGAACCAAAGAGAAAAAAAAAATAATAATAATAATAATAAGGCTCGTAGGGTGACAGCGACACCCTCAAGCCCCGCTTAAAATCTTCTATTTATTTTAGGGCTTTGCGAAACTCACTCAAGATAGAATGGGAACAGCCATTAGATTTACTGCATATAATATATGAGATTAAAGAAAGTATAAATAAAACAAATGCAATGAATTATGTGCAAATAAAATATTTTACAATGAATTAGACAGGGCAGGACTAGAACCAAGAAGAGGTGGCGGCCATGGCCCCAAAAATTATTCGAATACCTATTTTTTTCTACTTATGGCCCACTCATTTTTTTTTTAAACATGCTGTCCCCCTCAAGGGAGTTTGCCACTGGTGTTCATTCTAATATGAACGAAATTAGTTCACTACTACCTAGGGAGAGAGAGAGAGAGAGAGAGAGAGAGAGAGAGAGAATGCTAGAGATTTATAGCGAACGGTAAGGTGGCGTGGACAGTTTCATCTGAGAGCATCCCTGACTCAACCAGTGAGCATGGGGTGGTGATGCGTCCGGTCTAACAGTCATTTATGTGCTAAAAAGTGTCAGGTGTAGAATGCGAAGGGACGGTTCTTTTCTTGTTGGATGATTGGAAGTAGAACAAACATAGGAAGGTAATCCAATTTTATAAACAATGATCTGAACTCAGTTCAGTATAAGTGATTATTTGGGCCCCACGTCTGCGTAATCAAGGCCTGTGACAGAGGAACCGTACCGAGCGTATGACGATTGTCGACCACACACCTTTTTGGTTTAATGTCTACGCAAGAGATTAATACTTATAACTGCCTCCTCCCCGTTTTTAGTAAAAGATGTTTCTTGGGGTGATCGAGGGAATCAATGTCCAGACCTATAAACCCATGAGTGGGGCATACGATAACTGCCATCAATCGGATCATTTTAGTCATACATAGGCTGAAATTTCTCCTCATTGCAACACAGTAGGTAGATTTCATTAAAGTCCTCAAAATTAATATAATTTGAGTAAATCTCTAGTCCGGGCGGCTAACTGCTACAATGTGAATGCATA
Organism: Umbellularia californica; assembly: GCA_028538565.1. Classification (NCBI taxonomy): domain Eukaryota; kingdom Viridiplantae; phylum Streptophyta; class Magnoliopsida; order Laurales; family Lauraceae; genus Umbellularia; species Umbellularia californica. The sequence continues at coordinate 70,507,452 of JAPQWN010000005.1, forward strand.
TATGGCATCTAATGTAGACAATGAATAGGTACAAAAACCCTCCCGAGATACTACTGATCCTCAACAGTATTTTTAATCACCTTAGCCAACCTCCACCTGTACCGTTCTGGTTATTTTTATTTCCTTGGCAAGAGGCCCCTTGGCCTCTCGCCAAGGAAACCCCTTTCCCATCCAATTGTAAAATAACATATACTATACGCTGGTGCCAGGGATTAGCACCCTTCTTTATAACTAGACCACCTCGCCTGCGTGTGGAATCTGGGCCATTTCAATTTGTAATCCACCCGGCCCCATATTTTTATCTGATAAACAAAAAAAGATTCATCAAGTAATAAAATTCTGCCACTTCACTAGAGATGAGGTTAAGACTTCAGACCAACACCGACAAACATGATTGAATGGAAACCAATATAATGAAAACAATCACATTTGCCTTATTCCATCCTGCAGGGGCAGTTAAGACCACACTGTGAACAACACAGATGGAGGAAGAACAGAGCTTTAATAACTCAAAACTAGTGTTTGGGTCCCAAATCCATTTGCATTTGATCAAAAATAAAAATAAAAATAAAAAAGATCCACCCAGATCAAAATTTCAAATGTATATTAGTCTATCATCAATCCAGAAAATACACGCAACCAAGTGAGTAGATCCTTGAATTTTTTATCTCATCTGGACAATCCCAGCACTGATCAACTTCTGGATCTTGTGCATCACCTGAGAATTCTTCAGATGATCCTGTGCAGCCTTGGGGTTCTCTTGGAAGTCGACCAATACCTGTTCCCCAGACCATATGGCAAAGTGTTCAGTTTTGGATTCCAATCAGACAAACCGAGCATTCAGAATAATCTTGTATACTATAAGGAACAAAATGTCAAAATCTGATCACGGCTCTGATAAATAATCATCAATACCTGTCTCATGACGGGGTCAGAGAGAATGTTCTGGATCTCTGGGTCCTGCATTGCCTTTCCCTGCAAATTAACAAGTTATAAAACATCATCTAGTAATCAGCAATTGCTAAAATAAAGGCATTTGCAAAAGAAAAACTTACTGACCTGTCGTTCTTTCAAATCCTCTGGGCTTATGTCCCCCCGGTTGGTCTTATTGATCTGTTCAACGCATCTGGAAATTGATTTGGAAAAAAAAAAAAAACATACAATTGATAATCAAATCTGGATATCAATTAGGATAAATAGAATCAATAATCAACTGACAATAATGCTGTACTGTATTCCATACCTTCGCACCCCATCCAACAACTCCTGGTTGTTTGGATCATGTTTAAGCCCCTCCTGGTATGTCTCCAGTGCCTTGTCATATTCCTTCATAAAGAACTGCACTGCACCTTTTCTTGTATAACCTTTTGAAAATGTGGGGTCAAGTTCAATGCATTTCTCAGCATCCTTCAAACCCTCAGGCAATGCACCCAGCTTCGTGTAGCATGCTGCCCTGTTACTGTAAACCTACATTGTACAAAATGCCATGAACATGCACATGTAGACAGCTATAGCTACAAGACGCAAGGAGATGAAAGAGACTGTAAACATAAATTAGATAATATACTGTGAAGCTTCGGAAAAGATGATATTATATATATATATATGGAGATGCTCCTACGAGAGATATCACTCAACCTCATAGGAGCATCTCCCATATTGAATGTAAGAGCCCCCACCCTATCTCTCATAGTAAGGTGAAAGATCTCTCTCATAGGAGTATCCCCATCTATAAATATATAAATATATATATATATATATTAAAAAGTACAAATAAAGCTCACTAAAAACATGGTGTGCTGGTGCATGCGTGTGTACTAAACTTCAACCACTATTCATTTTTCATTACAAGAACATTATTTACTCAATGATATTGGCAGGAAAGGTCATAATGGTCACGAGTCTAAAATAAGGAAGCCTTGTACAGCTACAGGATAAACGACTATGGAGTCAGGACTATACAATCCAAGATGATACTACAGATGGGGCATCATATTGTTATCTTTTACTACAAGAAGTTTACACCATGCACCGTCTATACAAATGTTTGTTTTCTTCTTCATAACATTCTTTATAAGAGTGAACTTTCAGAGAAAATGACATGATTTTTTTTAATAACTTCAATGACCGGATTAACATGCATTCCTCTTTGCACATCTTTATTTATTAATTTATTTTTGAATGCTTTGAGAAATCTTTATGTTGAAAGCAAGGAATTAAAAGAACGTCTTGGAGACCTTCATGATGTAGGAAATTTTGCTAAAATGGTGGATAGGACATGTCATGATCCTACAGTCTGCTGTCAGACTCCTCTTTCAGTGTTATGACAAGCAAGTCTTACCAAGAGAGGTATGTGTGTTATAGTCATCTATTGCAATAAATAGAATATAAGAGCTACATGATGGTTTAATGTCGTATCATTTCATGTCTCAACAAATGAGAAAAATGAAGATTAACAGCAAAGAAAATTATACCCTTGGATCACGTGGGTTCCTTCTCAGGGCTTCTGTGTAATGTTTCACAGCTTCTGGATACTTTTGCTGCTTGAAAAACTCATTGCCTGTATATCAACATTGAATTAGATATGGGAATCTGATTCGGTAAAGCAGAATTTCATGTAGAAACTTAATGCAATATAAATAAATATGCCAATTTTAACTTCGTTATCCTTTTATCTTTAAGAATAGCACACTTTTTTTTTTTTTGGGGGGGCGGGGGGGCGGGGGGGGGGGGGGGGGGGATCCAAAAGAGCTCCTCAAAAAGAGGAGAACCTTCTTAATACAACCCTGTAAATTAAAAATAATTATAACTGTATCCACCATTAACTCAGAGCGAGAGAGAGAGTCCACACCAAACATCCTTATCCAAATGATTTTTCTGTCCTTCAACCTAGTCTAAGCCTGTGCAATCAGTCTCTCCCCACAGAATATATGCAGCCCTGTACAAAAGCAGTGGAGGGTTTTTATTCCTGCCATCCACAAAGCATGACCACGGACCAAAAATCCCAGACAGCTGCCTTGCAGGACTCAGGGGAATAAAACCCTACAGCCCATGAGGAGGTTAATCCATTTGATGAAAAGATTCAAATTCCTAAGAGCCACTTAGGCTACTACAAGAATTCGCTCAACTAAGAACATTTAGCTCCAAAAACAAGCAGAACCAGTGTGGAGCTACGGTCGCATATGGTACTGGCATCTGGCCCCCACTTCAGAATCACAATTTACCACATCAGTCCTTCAATCTGGTCCCAACATCAAAACCAAATCTACCCATTTCCGCTCCTAGTCAAATCCATTGGTAATGAAGTGAGTGGAAAGTTACCACACTGATTCTTTAGAATAAGCAACTGAATGGTTGTGATTTTCTAGAATAAATACATTGACAATAGTCTGCAATGCAACCGGAAGGTGCTCTGTCAAAGGCAGTAGACTGTGGCTCCAAGTGAAGTAACCATTCAAGGAAAAAAAAAACCGATTTATACAGATTCGGATGTCTAAAAAATATCAGCATTCAACATTGTTAGCCTTCCTACAAAAGGCAAAGAAAGCCCACAGTAAATGCAAAACAAGTGATCAATTCATAATCACTTGCTTTTAATCACATCCATTTAAGCCGATTTTACAAATATAACTAATTCACCAAACTCCCTCATATGGTAAGACCAGTGGGCCCCACCACCAACATGGGACATCTTTTATTTGAAACTTTCACCCCCCACAAAAATCCACTGTTCCATTATATTTCCATTTTTCTTAAGCATCATCAACTAATAAAAAAAAAAAAAAAAAAAAAAAAAAAAAAAAAAACAGAATATAAGGAAGGTAAACCTGTAACAAAATAAGCAAATAACACCCCAAAAGAGAGAACAGTACCTTTCTCACGCTCCTCATCTGCAATTTGTGGATCAAAATACTCCTGTTGCTCCAACTCTTTCTTTGCCTTCTGTGCATCATTGAGTTTTTTCAATGTCTCAGGATTGCGATGCTCAGTTAAGGCTTTCTGGAAAACCTCAATAGCTGGTTCATAGTCCTTGGAGCATTTTGCAAGCTTTACCAGGGCAGTTCCTTTTCTAGTCAAGGCCCTTGCAACCATCTTAAAGTCTGAACGGAGTTCTCGCCCTTTCTCAACAGCTCTGTCACAATCCTTGATACATTCCTCATACTGAATATGCAAAAGAACTAAATAATCAGTGGTCCCCAAAGACATTTATACTTTTTAAATGAAATATTAAAAAAAAAAAGGAGATAAAAACTCACATTTGAAACACTATCTAGATATTATTTCTTATACCATTAATTTGAAAAAAGGAAAAAGGAAAAACTCGAATAAATTGTTGATACCTGCTTTCTGCTCCTTCTTCAGGGCAATACAAACCAGCATACAGTATGATTAGCTAGCTAAATCACATATAAATATCGCTCCTCGTGATTGGGAGCGAACCAGTACAGTAGATTCTGGAACTACAAAGACGAATAGAATTGACTGATGCAGGCCAGTCCATGGGTCAGCCAACCCATTGGGCTAAGTCCATAGGCCCAATGGGACATCCATTTAATTAGGAATCTTATTTAGAGAGTTGATTCATTTAGAAGCAATTAAAATTAGGAATTTTATTAAATTTGGATGATTAAAAAAGTTAGTGATTTAATTTCCTTTAATGTTTAGGAAAGTCTTGGTGTCCGAGTTATACAAAGCCAATACTACTCCTAAATAAGGATGATCATCCTCATTGTAATTCATGCTTATTACAATTGATCAAAATTTTCTTTGAGTTTATCTCTTATCATTGTGTTACTCGTGAGCGTGCCCTAGTGGCTGAATCCATCTATAGATTTGATCAATCCCTTGGGAGATTGGTCTATTTTTTGATCAAGGATCCGGGGCTGCGCCAATAGATAGGACAAAGATTCAAACATGATGCTCACAACTATGACCCAATGCAGCAGTGGAACACAAAACAGCCAAGAAGTCATTTTAAAATAATCAATACATAAATGACATGCAGTGTAGAAGCAAATAACTACAAACTAGTGCAACAAATGGAAGGGAAAAAAAAAAAACTGCACATTAATCGTTCTTAAATCCCAAAATATATTCATGTTCAGGATTGGCTTAGTGTTTTCTCATCATAAATATGAAGAAGATAATCTCAGATTTCCTGTCTTTCTAACTTCAGCGCATGAAAATAGTTTATCCATGCTCGTGTGGTTAAGTGCGAAAGAGTGTAGAAGACTAATAAGCAACAAAGAAGAAAGAACTGTAAGTACAAGAAATCAGAAACAAACAGTCAATGTAGGGTTATCACAGCTATAGTTTTGCTTTTCTACTTAATCATATATATGTTATTCCAACTTAGCCCATATCTTTTCTTGTTACTTCCCTGAAAGCATTCAGTGGTTATCCCATTCTATTAGTTCATTATTCACACAACCATTTGACACATTGAGTAGAACTTAATTCTACGCTTCAGTATGACATGTACGCTATGCCAAATGGCATTGCTTATTTTTTCCCCTCCTATTGAAACTTCATGTAGTTTTCCCCTTGTCTCGTAACTCCACGTCCACCTCAGCAGACACAGTTCAAACACATCATTTCTTCAGCTCCCTTCATTTCCAACATTCATCTTCATAGACCCGTGAAACCCCTCATCCTACAAGAGTGGCCCCTTAAATGAATGGACGCTCAACAACCATTCCACTTTGCCAAAGATGTGGACCAGTGAAACCTCTCAATCTTACAAGAGTGGACCCTTAAACAATCACATCCCACTTTGCCCCGACCCTAGATATCCTAAGCAGTCACATTCAATTATCAACTTATTCTTTCTTTTTTTTTGACCAAATTTTATTGCTAAAACAACGAACCAGCAACCTCAGCGACAATATGTACTCTTTAAAATCCACTTCTTGTATTCTTGTAATTTTCAACCCACCTGATTCAAATGCCTCTCTCTAAAGTTCTCGCATATTATTTACATTCATCTTCATAGACCCGTGAAACCCCTCATCCTACAAGAGTGGCCCCTTAAATGAATGGACACTCAACAATCATTCCACTTTGCCAAAGATGTGGACCAGTGGAACCTCTCATCTTACAAGAGTGGACCCTTAAACAATCACATCCCACTTTGCCGAAGATGTACTCTTTAAAATCCACTTCTTGTATTCTCGTAATTTTCAACCCACCTGATTCAAATGCCTCTCTCTAAAGTTCTCGCATATTATTTACATTCTTGCCTGTCAAGCAAGCATTGCACCATCAACAAACAACACGGACCACAAAACATCTTGGATGTCTGTCCATGACCAAAGCAAAATGATTACAGACTCCAAGCAGACACTTGGTCAAAATTCACCTTAACCGCAAGCTCAAACAACACCCCACATGCAGCTCCTATGCTAATTACTTTCTAATGTGTCTTGCATAATTTTGATGTTGATATAATCACTAAATATGACTTTCTCTTCAATGCACAAAAAGTATACCAACCTCACTCCAACTCAACAAAATACATGAGCGTCCACAGACAGAACACAAATGTGCACACACGCAACACCCCCCAAAACCAAACACCAAACAACCCCCCTTCCCCCTTTACTTATCTCTTGATGATGATGATGAAATCATACAAGCCCAAAACTCTTACCCACCAATGGATTGAAATCCTTAAAAAAAATAATGCCTTCTAAAACCACTAAGGGCCATAAATCAAGGGATCATTATGGTCAAATGGCGTTGAAATTTTACATGCAAGTCTCACTGAGATCTTTTGATCCCCACCTTCCCCATTAGTTGGGGCTTGGAATGGCACCAGGCGGTCCCCATGAAGGGGTCCGCATGAGGTCCACACAGGGAGGGTCCACATGAGAGGGCAGACCGTATAGATACATTTATACATGGTCTCTTTACTCTATTTTTCCATGAATTTTCTTTATCTAAAGAATGCTTATATAATAAACCTTACCGGTATAAACTATTACTAGTTCTCAAAATAGTCATGGTGCTGCTTGATTACTCTCCCAGTATCTATTTGGTAGATCAAATCAATTTGTGATGCAGCCCAGGGAAGACGATGGAAAAGCAAAGTCACCAAAATTGGCAAGGGCAATCACGGAAACCTGATTATGGGGCTGGCAGATTCATTAGATCCTGGTAACATGAAAAGAAACACAATCCATGCCTAAGCCTCTTGCTTAATTTCAGGGCAGCGAAGCCCCACACTCAGGTAGAAAGACTCCATCTCCGTCTCTTTTAGTCCCAAAAAAACAAAAAACAAAGCAACCAACTTGTTTCATTAGATCATTTTCCCTCTATACATTTGGCCCATGATAAACAAGAGTCGCAAAACAGAATCGAATGTAATTGACCCCAACATAGTTGAACAAGGAGATGACAACGATGACGATAATTTCCCTTATATATAAGTACCAATAGGGAATACCCATAAAACTTGCCAAAAAGACAAGAACCTAACAAATATGAATGTACTGACTAACTACTAGAATGTTTTTAGTAATGGAATAATTCTTGAGCACAAGATATGGTAGGCTTGTTTGGTATTGACTCTCTATATGAGCTACATCAATCTAACACTTGGACCCCCTTTAATATAGGGGCATTTCGGCGGAGGTCCCTCATCATTTGCTTTTATAGGCTAAGGTCCACGCTATTTTATCGTACCGACGGCAGTCCTCTCGTAAAAATGATGCAGTGAAAAAGACAAAAAAGCCCTTGTATGCGTCAGCAAAAGCAGAACTCAGACAAATTTATCTAAGTTTTGGCAAAACTCAGATTGCCAAATGAGTTTTACCAAAAGTTAACATAAGTTTTCAGAAAACTCATATAAATTTCCTATTTTTTTGAGTTTATTGTTAATTTTTCTGCTCGGACAAATTTGTGTTGCTTTTCGTAATGATGTGAAATGAGGATGAAGGGAGGCTGGAGATTTACAGATTTGAATAACCAAAGTCAAAGTGATTTATCTTGCTCGCAGGAGAAAAAAAAATGAGCTGTTGAGTCTTCCTCTTGGTAGCAGAAGTTACATCTGGAGGTTAAGGAAAACCCCAAGCGCTTCAAGCGGATTTCAGTTGGATTTTTTTTATGCATCAAACGCCACCCAAAGCTGCTGATTTTGTGGAGGGAGATACCATTCTAGATCATATTAGCCCAATCCAGTTTGCAAACTCTAAACTTGATGATATTTCAAGCTGCTTTCAAAGAAAGCCACCCATTTGGAGACACTCTCTAGCTTAACAATGTCTCTTTCTGATGGGTTTGGAAAAAGGTTAGAGGTAGCTGATGAGCAAAAGTTGTTCAAAACTCGGATAAATTTATCTGAGTTTTGTTTTGCCAGAAACTCAGGCAAATTTATCTGAGTTTTTGTCCAGTTTATCAGAGATTCTGGGAAATTTATATGAGATCAGCGACACCAAAAGTCAAAAAACAGAAAATCAGATTCTAATAAAAATCAAAATCCAAAACAAGAAAGAACACTTGATGACCACGATCCAATCGAGAAAAGAGAGAGGAAAAACAAGAAAAAGAGCAAACTGCTCTCTTTCAAATCAGTTGTAGAGAGAGATTTGGAAAAAGCTTCAGATGAAAGAGCAAGATAAAGTAAAACCGTTTCTATTTTTATAGAAATGAAAGAAAGAGAATCAGAAGTCATGGTGGCAACAGAATGTGCTCTGCAACGTTACTCCACAACCATGGAAACGAACGGAATATGGAAAATGAGAGAGAAGAAGCAAATAGTTCTCTTACACAACAGAAAATAAGAGATAACTTGGCCTAGGAATAAGGGTTGAAAGGGGCAAATTGGTCATGAAAATATATGACGTGACATATTAGAGACCTCTTACCAAAATATCTCCGACTGTCTTTACTATAGACATTAGAGAAAAAGTTATTATCCTTGATGTCTTAGAAGACCGTGCTCACCAAAATATCTCCAGCTGGCTGGACTGTAGACATTAGATAAAAAGTTATTATCCTTAATGTCTTAGAAGACCGTGCTCAGGGACGAACTGTTGGCTAATTTACCCTTTGATTTAATGGGTCCCCTGCCTCTTTAACCATCAATGTCCACGTGACTGTCATTTTGAACATCTGTATGCAGCGATTATTGAAACAATAGCAAGCCCACGTTTTTAATTTACGTCAACACAGAAATCAAATAGTTAAATCAACAACCTGTAGTTGTTAAATACATCATGATCCTAGGTAATAAAGATTCTTCCTTTCACTGGAAACTACAATCAAATGTCAAACTTCACAATAAACCTAACAGAATCAATAAAAATAAGAAAGAAAGAGACTTTACTTCACAGTAATTCTCCAACTATCAGTAAAAGCACTTTACAAGGAGAATATCAACATACCTTCCCCATCTCCAAGTATACCGCTGCCCTATTAGTAATGAAGGAGATATCCTCATCGTCCAGCTCCACAGCACGCGTATAGTGTTGGATCGCCTTATCAAAATCCTTCTTTTTATAAGCAGCATTCCCAGCTTCCTTCTCCTTCTGCGCCTCGGCCTTCTTCAACCTAGCCTCCTTATTCTCATCGGGAATCTCCATAGGCTCCGGTTCCGGCTCTGGAACCTTCGCAGGCTCCCTCTGCCTTTTCACCTCCGGCTCAGGCTCCGGCGCCTCCCTCTCCCTCTCCATCTCCTCTGGCGTTGCCGTCCTGAGATTCACATTCAACAAAACTCCGAGCACCTGCATCATTCTCGGATCCGACAAGTACTTGTTCAGACTATTAGGGTTCCTCTGCACCTCCTGCATCATCTTCACGAAATCCGGCTGCGCAAGGTACCCTCTCGTCGTCGGATCGGCTGTGAGCTTCGTCCACACCTCCGGCCCCTGGAACATGTTGCCGAAAGAGGCGCTGGGAGAGGCGCGCGATCGGGAGGCAGCCTGAGCATCAGCGAGGCCAGATTTCAGGGCCTCGTTGGAGGGATCGAGATCGAGGCCCTTACGGTAGGCGGCGACGGCGTCTTCTGCGCTGCCTAGGCCGAGGTGGGCGGCGCCGAGGCGGCTGTAGCCCTTGGACCAATCGGGTTTGATCTCGACCGTCTTCTTGGCGTCGGCGAGGGCATCGGCGTAGCGATTGAGGGAGGCGTAGGCGGCGGAGCGGTTTGAGTAGAGGACGTGGTTGGATGGGGCGAGATCGATCGCCTCCGAGAAGAAGCGGATGGCTTCATCGAATCGGCCGGCAGAGAAGGCTGCGTTGCCTTTGGCTTTTGCGTCGTCCGCCATGGAAAGAGATCGAAACCCTAGGTCGAGACTCGTCGATCGATCGATCGAGATTGATTGAGGCTATTCTTCAATGGGATTGGAATGAGAGAAGTAGGAGTGAGGGACCGATTTGAGATAGAAGAAAAGTAGGCTGGGGGTATGGTATTTAAAAGAAGGCCGGAGAGTTCTAGGCTTGGAGCAGAGGTTAGAAGCGAAAACGCAATTCTGGAAACTTCGGAAGTTGAAGTTTTCGACCCCACGAGTTTTAGCAAATTCTGGAAAAGGGCCACAGACTTATCATGCGGTTGTCCGGGTCCTCTGAGCCTCTAATAGAGATATCTTGCTGTTTAAAAAGAGTTTTTTGAATTTTACAGCGGAGCGCATCTATTATTAAAATTCGAACCCTTTAAAATAAATGATGCTTTTTTGTTCTAAGGGATAACCTCAAGTTTTACCCTAATCCGAGTTTGTTTCGAGGTTGAGTGTTTGATGGAAAACATGATAATGAATATGCATAAGATTGTGTTAATTACATTTTTTTTCATAAGATTTGAGATACCTCTAGTGCATGTGTATTTTGAACTAACAACAAAAGGCCCGGGGATAACTAAAATATATTCAATATTAAAGTTTTCTTTTATAAGATTATTATAAGAAAAATTGAGAATAAATAAAATTCATTATAAAAGAAAAACTACAACTAGATTAATTTATTTACAAAAGTAAGATTATGACTCTAATACTATCTAGCTTTGGAATTAGTATAAAAGAATTATAAAAAAGGAGAGTAGTGATAATGATAATTGAATATCTTGTTTAAATAAAAAAAAAATACTAAGCGTGCTTGGATGCTTGAGTTTGAGTCTACCGTAAAGCCAGTAAAATAATTAAAAAAGACCCACTACTTTCTAAAAAAAGGTCATCTCTTTTTTTTAATTGATTACAGGACAACGATTAAACCAGCTATAATCTATGGAGCAGAATGTTGGCGCATCAAGAAACAACATATGCACAAAATTGATGTAGCAGAGATGAGAATGTTGAGATGAATGTGTGGTAAAACGAGGAATGATAGATAGAATTAAAAATGAGCACTTTCGAAAGCATTTGAGGGTAACAACAATAAGGGATAAAATTACAGAAATTCATTTGAGATGGTTTGAGCATATCCAATGTAGGTTGGTAATGGTATCGGTAAGGAAAAGTTTGGCTATGAAAATTGATGGCCCACTAAGGGAAAGGTATAAGCTTGAGAGGATGTGGATGGAGGTAGTAAAAATAGCCCCCCCCCCCCCCCCCCCCCCCCCCCCGGTTTTTTTTTTAAGTATCAAACCTATAAAGACCACAAAACCTTTCAAAAGTGGCTTTAGTATTACAAGTTCTAAACCCATCATGGGTCACTCACAGTTGGGCTGTACTTGAACTTATCCCAACTCCTACATGTCTCTAGGCCCCACAAGTTTTTTGAAAATCCCTTTTTATTTTTTACATATGCTTTCCTTGAAAAATATTTGTACATAAGGTAGTTTTTTTTCACTTTTTTGAAGAAAATGGAAAGAGTTTTAAATTAAAGTACTTTTGATGTGACATTTTATCTAAAAAATAAAGGCTTTACTTGACTTTTACCATGCTAGTAAAGTGCCAAACGGGCAACATACTAGTAGAGTGTAGTTAAGTACACTTAGTTACCATATGGTAAAAAAGGTGACTTCTGGGGTCATTTTGTTTCGTACAGCATTCGACCTGATCACGTTTGGGAAGTCCATGTAAAATGCTAACATGTGTTGCTTTACTCTGTTTGGACTCCACGGAATGGAGTGATGCTGTGCCATCTGGACGACCACTTTTTAGCAGTGGATCTGAGCCCATCGAGTACAATCTAAAAAATCTAGTACTACAAAACTTCTATCCAAAAAGTATGGCAGGACGTTCTTATGAGAAGAATGGAACCCACCACTATGCCATATACGGACACAGATCCAAGTAAAGGGAAATCTAAGTGGGTCAGGCCTTGTTTCTTATTAAGTGAAGTATACATGGATAATGAGAAAGTATAAACTGTGGACCCCGACCCACGAATGAAACAAATAAGAAATTGAGGTAAAGGGTCAAGGCGATAACTGGATTGGAGCCCTAGCACATCCCTTTTTGTGATGCACTGTAACCCTCTATGGCGCTAAAGCATTTTCTCCTTTGAGTGAAACTTCTTACTTCTCCGGCGAAGTTTCGTTGTCTAACCAAGCGATTTACCATTAGCTACTATATCTATCCGACAGATATTCCAAGTGTCTAGGAATTTCCCAGTCTATCGATCATCGCACGTAGCGTCTAGTGAGGAATTGACGGCCACGGTTTCCTCTCTGACGGTACAATCTATCCCAGTTCCCTATTTCTTCTTCAGATTTAATTGGCAACCTTTTTATGGTTAAAAGAAAACGTCTTCTACTGTCAATATGAAGATTTGCAGGACGCATAAATGGGGCTTGTCTAAACCCTATCAGCCCATATCGATAGAATCCTTATGCTAATCGGAATGTATACGACTATATCGTTAGACTTGACACCCCTGCCACCAAATGCTATTTTGCTTTATTGGAATTCTTTCATAACAAATAGAATCCTTTTGTTATAATCAGAATGGGTTTTACCAGTTGAACAATTATAGTGCACCCGTGTACTTGTTTCAAGCCTACTTATGTTATTTTGCAACTTATTGCTTTGCTTGTATGCTAGCCATGAGTTGTAGGCATGTAATAGGTTGGCTTATAGTCAATCATTGATTCCCAATAAAAAAAGGGTTAACTGGAAATGCAAAGAATGATTATCAGGTAGATAATTTTCTAGAGATTTTTGGTATTTGATTTTCGACAATATTATTGGTATTTATAAGTCTTTTTTTTTTTGGAGCCCTTATCATGATTTTATTGTTTGTTATAAATTTCATTTTATTTCATATTCACTTATTATGATTCTTTATTTGCATTGTGGTAAGAAAATGAAATACCATTGAAATGCTTCATCATGAAGAACTAGAAGTCGGGAATCTTTTTTATGTGGAAATAAGTTCATTTCATGTGTATTTGGGATTTTACATTCTATATGGTTAGATGGATTATTTGTATTGAAAATGTTGCAAGCTAGGGTTTTTTAACATGTGGGTGTCATGAGAAACGGTGATTCTAAAGGCACCCACCTAAAGTGCTGAACACACCCACCCTCCTCTATGAACAGTGATTTTAATCACTGTTCATAGAGGAGGGTGGGTGTGTTCAGCAAAAGTGGTGGGTGCATTTAGAATCTCCCCATGAGAAATTGTATCTTTGCCAAGGGAAGTGCATTCCTGAAATGGGACTGTGTTCTTGCATGTATATCTATTGTAAAATATGAATGGAGTTTTTGGGTATGAAAACACTAATAAGATCTTTCCTTCTCTTTGCCATAGGCAAACCTCCGAGAGGATAAAGGGGATAGCACATCTTATAGAGCTTGGTGGACTAGACGAGGATAGCAAGCCATACTGATCTTCTTATATATCTTTTCGGAGGTGATCTACACTTTCCCCATTCCTGAAGCCAGTGGAACAACAATTGATTACCATCTTTTCACTTTTGGATTAGGTTGTTCATCGAGGAATACCACTCATTCTTCAAAAATACCATACTCGCTACCTCTTACTGATTGTCATGTGGATAACTTTGTGCATTGATCATCAATCTCATACCATTGACCACTATACCATTACTACCTATTATTTGCTCCATTATCCATTTTTATGAGTATAATGATTTGGATTTGGGGTCCCATATTACAGTTTTTCTACACGTTCAATGTCGAGACTTAAAGAAAAGAAAAATGAAAAATCAAGTTCATATGTATGGCTTTGGTTGAGTAACTGTGTAAGACTATGCCAGCCCTGTACTAGCCTGTGCTAATAATGACCAGTTCAAATTGCTCTCATGCCATGCCATGTTGCTCTGGTCAGTCTTGATGCACCTCAAGTTCATATTTCTGAGTATAATTATTTGGATTTGGGTTAACATAGAATAGTCATTCCTTCAATTCAACGTTAAAATTTGAAGATGAAAAAAAATTAAGACTTGAGTACCTATAGGTCTCTTTGGTTGAGCAACCGTGTGTAAGTCTATAATAGCCCTGTACTCGTGCTATTCATGTGGACACTTTGTTTGATAATATGGTAGTGAGCTGATTGGTGTTAATTAACAAGAGCAATACTGTACAATTTGGTTATGAAAGACATGTTAGGCTTTCTTTTCAAGTATGAAGTACTTTAATGAAAATGCATTGTAGGATTGTCTTTCATGAGTGTAGATGTAGTGCGAAAATATTATTTGTGCCATTTACATGACAGGCTCTTGTGAATCCCTATGTCTCTGTCACTAGAAGACAGATGACAGATGAACAGTTCTTAATATGGCCCAATTCTGTACTATCAACAAGTATTTTGATGCATTAGATTCAGAATTCATTTTTATTCGTTCTTCGTATTGCCACGGCTGATATTATCGAACTATATCAGATTATTCATCAATCAAAACAAGTTGAGAAGCAGACAATGTTGAACAGTTCTATTTTTCAATATTGCTCATGGTAATGATGGTCCAGGTCTAGGATATAAACATACAGATTTACGAAGTCAAGAGTCTTATACTACTGCTTCTAGAGATGGAAGAATCTAGAGATCTGGGATTGAACGACGACCTGTTATATGACGAGGCAAACCATATTTCCTCGCAGTTACTTCAAGGAGAGGTATTGTCGCACATTTATGTCTTTGGCATGAAATAGAATATTAACTTACCGCATTTATGTCTTTTGCAGGAAATTGACATGTTATATGATTGAGACATTCAGTTATTAACCTTTGCATGACTGAAATTTAACTTACTGCATTTATGTCTTCTGTAAATAGAACAAGTACGTCTTATTACATTAAATCCAAAGTCTGATTTGTGGAAGCTTACCCCAATGGTAAAAGAGTATGTTCGGCGAACGGGACTACAACATCTATCTGAACTGAAAAGGGGAAAGATAGACATAGCGTTGATCAATGCGCTAATAGAACGTTGGAGGCCCGAAACAAACACGATTCATCTGGGTGGAGGTGAGGTGACTATTACACTAGAAGACATTTCATATATGTACGGATTACCAATAGATGGCAAAGCGGTGACGGGCCCTGTTTGGTCGACACGATCCAAGCTTGAGAAACAGTTATGAAAATGCTTGGAGTAAAGGTGGATGCGGGTGCTTATTTGAGGGGTGGGTAATTGAGTTTGCCTTGGATACAGAAAAAATTCAGCAAGATGCCGTCGAGACCTTCTGCTGTTGACGAGATCAGATACGCAAGGGCGTACTTGTTCTGTTTGGTGGCGTCGCAGCTATTGACAAATAATGCCGGGGCACATGGGCACTGTTATTTGTTGGAAATGTTCGAGCACTTTGAACGATATGCATGGGGCCTCACGTGCCTAGCCTGTGTTTACCGTAGCATGACTGGGCCACACAGATAAAGGACCGTCTAAAGACCATCACTGGGCCCAAATATTTGCTGTAGGTGATGGATTTTATTTATAACAGCAATATGAATTTAAATCGTATTGTCTCATTGACAGACTTCAAATTCATCAATTCTACATATACAGATCTGGGCTTACTCTCGTACGGCAGTCGGCCGCCCATCAGGTTAGAGTTGGCTTGAGTCCGTGTCGATTTTCCTCTCTTCAAGATGTGGTAAACTGCCTTGTCCACCCACCCATGTGCCAGCACAATCCAGGAGATGCGGAATCTGCTTGACAGGGCTGACGGAGAACAAGATGTAATGAACTTTCAACCAGATACTATTTGTTCTCCACGACAGTTTATATTTTTCAATTTAAATTTGCACTGACAGCTGGATTTAATCTACTTCTGCAATTCGAGTGGCAACCTTACCGGCATTGGATCCTGCAGCTCAATCAATTTGTTGAGTCTCGGGACCGGCAGTTATTCCGCTGTACAACCCCATTGATCTACTATTGGATAGTTGAGCGGCACAATGTTGATAGGGTATACAAGCAATTCGGACTGAGACAACCTGTGCTACCTCCATTCCACTGATGAGAGAGAATTAATGAGAGGGCATCTAAAGACAGTGTCGAATATGGTGAGAGGTGTAGGAAATTTGTGGATGCATGGGATGCCAGAGGAGACATAGCCATGATCATAGAAGCACACGATGGAGAGCAATGTCACACCGAACATATCTCAATTGGTATCGTCAAGCGACTGGCAAGTCTTGTGCCACAGATGAAGCTATACCACGAGCAAGAGTTGAAAATGCACTTGTCGAGGTAATTAGTTCTTGCATTGTTATGATTTCTCTCCCAAAGTCTTGACATACTAATTGTTTCTAATGCCTTGCATTGTTTAGATCGATCTCTTCCTGCAATTCAGAGCAGGATCCATCGCCCTCATGACTAGAGAACAATCCACCGACGAACTGTATGAGTAGTCCATGAGGGTCGGGCGTAAGATGCAAGAGTTGAGAGAGGCAGTCAAGTCTTTGAAGGCCCTAGAGGAATTCAACCTAGCTGCTTGCATTAACGATTAGGACAGCAGCGACATTGCTACTGTAAGTGTCATCTCTATGAAAGAACACACCATCCCTTTTGAAAATTGATCTGGTATCAATTTCTCAAAGGCATTATAGATAGAGAGAGACTTTCACATTTCGTTTTGGATTCATACCCTTATCATATTTTATCGAATGTCACAGGGCAGCAGCGGCAGTGAGTGGTCCGTCGAGGAGGTGTTAAAGATTGCATTTCCCGCTAAACTTGGGAAGCAAGAACGTTCAGAGCGTATAGTCAGGCAATGTTCTCCAACCAGTAGGACTACGTCTTCGTCCCTTCCCTTGGTCAGCCAGTGCAAACGCAAAGCGTTAGAGGAACGTGATACCGAAGTACAAAGAGGAGCATCCAAAGGGGACGCGTCTGTTCCACAGTTTGTAAGCCCATACCCACATTCGTCGAGGAAGGGGGCAGCACAGCCAAATCGAGAGTACCAACTGTCTAAGAAGGAGCGATCTTTGTTGGAGAAGTTTTGGAGGGAATACCACATCGCGTATGATCGGTTCAACCCTCACTTATAACATTTTCTGATATTGCATTGGCGTACAATTATACTCATTATTGATCTGGAATGTGTCTCCTCTATGCAGCCTCTACAGGATCATTGAGACGTGCAGCTACATCAGCGCACATGATTTGTATCTGGTCCTACGCAAGCACTGGATCGCTACAATGGTACGATGCATATTTAGCACTTCTTATACAGACATTTAATATGTGGCTTAGCCTATTGTTTCCATTATTCTGTTTGTCTAAAAAAGTACAAATTATGGACTACTGGTTGTCAATTAATAACGGCTGTCTGCACGGAGTTCCTATATTCTTAAGCACTCTGGCAGTAAATTTTTCGTACTATGCCATATTGATTGATAACTCAGAAGCATGTAAGGTTGTGCCTTTCCTGATGTTGTACGATACAATGTGTAATGGCAGACCATGCGGGATTGTGGATGGAGTAATGCAAGCTCCGTTGCATTCAATTTATGCCACCCTCACCGACTGGACGAGTTTGATGCGTTGCTCTTTCTCGTTTGGCATCAATCCCATTTCTACCTACTAGTGGCATATCAAAGGCTCAAGAGATGAGACTATTACAATACAATGGGATGGAGAAAGCGCCATTGGGTATATGCACTGGTGTTTGTAAGTTGATCAACACACCTTACCCATGTTTGTAATCTCTTATCGCATTTTGATCCTTACAATTTGCATCTCTTCTGCAGAAAGAGTATGTCTCCACTGAATTCGCATCAAGAGGTTAGATGGGTACAAGTTGGGAAATGCATAATGTTGCAAGTTGTCTACAGCAAGGCAATAGGTAGTAATTTGTTACAGATGTTAATGCGCCATGTTACATAGTATATGCGTACGTACACTTATTAGATAAGTGTTTTATGATTTCATATAAACAGTGATGATTGTGGGTATTTGCCATGGCCATTGCTGATCACCTGGCGAGGCGTCATGAGTTCGGATTTACACAAGCAGACATGTGGTACTTTTGCCAAAAAACAGTCCATGACATATATCATCGCCAGTTGGTTCGGGCCACTGGCCACGAGGAAGGCCCAAGTAGGTTCAACCATTTGAGCTATTAAACCCACTATGTGCTTGCAGCTGTCAATGCCCAGGACAATTCTTGTCAGTCAAAATGCATCCTAATATTGAACTTTCTTGGTTTGTAAGTTTGTATATGTATATATGGGTTTTTGTAGTAATTTGTGAACTTTAATTTTAAGCTTATCATAGTTTACTTTGATGATGTACAGTGACTTTTGTTAATATTATAAATTAACGATTTTACTACCTCACCACGGACAGTCAATCTTGTGGACTATGATTGAGGGTCAAATTAACATTTAATTAGGTTTGTATATTTCTAATATGACTCTTAATCTCACATTAATTGTAAGGGTAATATGGGAACCAGCTGATATTAGTCACCACTCACCACCATGAACAATTGGAAACAACATGAGCTAATTGATTAGGTGTAAAACAACTTATGTGAATAATAATTACTTACATTGTTTGGAAGCCGAAGTCAATTGGGATTTGGATGTGTGAACTTTTCTGAATACATCTACGACCACAATGAACGATATGGTGCATTTTGACAAACCCAAAAAATGGTGGTTGGAGGGATGCTTCTCTACCTACATTAATTGTTGTACAACTAGGTAGAACATGAGATTTTCACAATACTAGTTTTGGCCGGTAAAAGGTAGAAAAATGGTGAAAGGGCAATGGATAAAGCATGGATGTACATCAAATATGAAATTTGAACATCAAGTTATGATCTCAATCTTTTGATTTCAAATGTGAACAACACATCATAAAAGAGCCTTGAAATAGGATATGAATAGCCATTGTGATATATAACCCACTACTATTTTGGATATTTTGACATGAAAATAAATTTCTTTCTAACCAAAGGTGGACAATGAGATTGTTCCCACACAGCTATTTCATTATATCAACGGATCCTCATTTCCGCTTTTTTTTTTTTTTTTTACCTAAGAGAGATTTTCCTCTAGGATTGTCTAAACCATAAAAGTAAACGGGGATTGTTGCGACCTTTTGGCATTGTTGTGTTAAGATTGGACTGTGCCAAGATTATGCAGCGCAAATCTTATTTGATAATATTCTATTAAACTACTTTTGTTGATAATATTGTAGGATCTTATGCACCCACTAAGTTACCATTCCTTTCAAAACTAATTGGTTATGGAAGAGGCACAACTCAAAAATATTTTATACACCATTCGACATAGTGCTAGCGGGCCTGTTTTTAGGACAGTCGCAGGGAGTAGCATTGTGGCACGCCTCTGCCCAACAAATATAATATACAATGAAGGCCCATCTTTATAAAAATTATAACGTGGGGTTACCTTTTTGTGATTGTAAACACAAGACCCACCTTTAAAAATTACAACGTGAAACTCATCTTTAGAAATTAGAACATGGGCTACAGTCGTAGGATTCACAATGTGGGTCCACATTCATGAGATTTACAATGTCAGTCCACCTTTTGTAATTGTAATCATATGGCCCACCTTGTATGAATCACAAAAGTGGAGGCACATTTTCTGTGATATTGTGGACACCGGACCAAAACTCTAGAAATTACAAGGTGATGCCCACTTTTAGAAATGAAAACATGGGGCCCACATTCATGAGACTTACAATGTGGCCTCGCCGTCATAAAAATTATAATATGGACCTATTTTTTGTGATTGTGACCGTATGACCCACCTTTAGAAATTACAAAGTGGGCAACTTTTCTTTGAGATTGTGAATATGAGACTTACCTTTTGGATAAGTGATAGTATTTGGAGTCATTAAATGGACTTCTTTAGAAGTCAAAAGATAAAAATGAAACAACTATGAAATGCATGTTGCAAAATGCACTTGTTAAACATTTTTTCCCCAGTGTCATCTGAGGGGAATATAGAGCATAATGCAAAATGCACCAAGTTTGGATTGCATGTCTGTGTTACTAAATTGCATATTGAAATTACATCTGACTTACATAGTCTGCTACCATCTGACTATAAATTAAATTTCATAGCCAAACCTAGACATAAAATGATTGTAATGAACAGGCAGACACAATACATTTTTTGTACGTACAATTCCCAAGCACGTCCATTCTTGTTAATTTCTCGCTTCAACTCATCGATCTGATTTGATATATTCTACAGCTCATGGCGAATGTCTCCTCGGTTGAAAGACATCAAATTTGCATTGGAACTTTGGTCTGCTACTTTGTCTTTCCACATGAAGGCGTTGCATCCATTTCCATCCTGCAAAAAATTGTTGAGTGGACAACACATGGGATCAGACGCTAATTATTGCAATGGACGTTGCCAATTTTCTAGGTCTGAAGATATTGGAACTTACAATCCATCCTAGACAACCCCAAAACTTTCTATTTGGGTTTGTCTTTGTATGGGAGGTGAAAAGCCTCATATCACCATTCCCGCATCGACACTTGGGTGCAATTTCAGTAGTAGAGGAGATGGAACATGACATGCTACAGAGATTGAAATGTAGGAAAATCAAATAGCACGAAAAGGGGTAGAGGCACTTTGAACTCATCATTATGTGCTGCTCTTGAGTGCCCATTTAGTTAAATAAAAGAAAGAGGGGAAGATGAGGTGGGGGGTGGTCTCAGTTTGAGATCTTTCAATTCACTTACATATGTTTAACTGATTTGTAATAGTAGTTTAATCTACGAATCAAGTACGCAGCAGTCTAGAGCCACCCCTCAATGGTTTCTGATAGCAGACAGTTGTTGGGGAGATTTGAGCCAGCTCGCTGCACTTTAAATTACCTACCATCAATGGTTGGCAGCATCTATAAGGCCCATCAGACACTAGTGATGGTCAGCAGCACCTGAACAAGTATGTGGCGTGAACCAGCTGCTTGCTGCCCGTATAGTTCTCCACATGGAAGCAATACGAATGCAGGATGCAGTATTGATTACAGGATTGATTGCAGTTCTCCACAGGGAAGCAATACAAGTAATACGACAGTTCAAAAACAGCTCTGACGGAAGCTATTGATTGCAGGATGCAGTAAGACACAAAGGAAAAAGAAGCATTAACACTCCAGATGCAAGTATTTATTTCAGGTTTAGCTTGATAAGTTAGAAGGCATACTGGGATGAGGGACTGATGTACACTCTGTCTTTTTGCAGCACACCTTCTGGTAGTGAGGACAAGTAAGATCATGGCATCAGCTTCTCCACAGGGCCTGCAAATCCACAATTACAATACATACTATGTAGACATATTATACTACAGAAGATATATAAAGAAAGTTGTGCTAGACACACAGAAAATGATTCATGTGCCTGCCCTGTAAGTCGAAAGACTGTTCATGTAAACGACAACCTTTAGATAAATATTACCATAGATGTTCTTGCAGTTTCCCCTCATGGGAGAGAGAATAGTTATATAGTTTTAAGTTTAACTACAAGTCAATATAAATAACCAACACCAACAGCAACAACCAATACACACAACAACAGCCACGGGGCCCTTCTCCGGAAGCCAGATCAGAGACCGGTCTCCTTGTGCATCCGGTCCAAACGACAAAAAATCCATGCGATTTATCCTTAGAATGGAGGAAGGCTGTCGAACTGTCGGCACTATTGCTCAGCCATTTGTGTGTAATGTCTACAACGGCTGGGGATAATTATGGGATCTTATCCAATTCTACTCCAACAATTTCTGACATTCGTTCCGAAGGCTCTAGCATCTTGTTTGTAACCTCTTCGATCGCAAGAGTATTTTTCCCGAATGCCTCTTTGAACCCCGTAATGAATTTTGCCATAAAGGCACCCCTCTTTACCCGCTTCCTTGATCTGGATGAACCCTCGCACCCTTTGCTGCCCATAATCATCTCCTCCATACAGTCGTCTGCCCCTATTTCCACGTTGCCAGAAACCGCTTGGGTGTTCATACGTGAAACAAAGTCGTTGGTATGGCCTGTATTTTTGGAGGATCGAGCGAACTAGCCATTGGTGACGTCGCGGCCAAAAACAAGGGAGAACCTGTCGTAATTAATGGTCTTCGACCGCCAGGACTGCGCATCTGGGTGTCCCTGCAATGATACAGTATTATTTATATCATATTCCTTCACATACTAAATAGTGCCATTGCAATTTGCAAATAAATACAATACAGTTCGATCCAAACATCCTACCAGTATCTAATCCAGCCAGACCTCGTCACTAGCGACAACGTGCTTGGTTGCATTGTCAAACCTGAAACCAAATGCGTTCAGTAGATCCGTACAAATGGCGTATTGTTTTTTCAGGTTCTTGTATCTGTTCCGGATTGTCACTTCGGTAAACTTCTTCCCTATTGTGCTTGCAGCCGTCATTGCATTTGCAACAGACACGCAGGTCTCATCCTTGAAACCCCTGTCTCCCTTCCTCCCTAGTGCAACTTGCTCTAGCATGAGTTCCAATAAAAGTTCGTCGAGCTCCGCGTTGAAGACATTGTTTTTGCCCTGTGGCTTCGGAGGAGTTACAAGAATCAATGTTAGTATTGGAATACTGCATTATTTAAATACAAGTGAATAGACATAAACTGTGAAAACGTGCATTATAAGCATTCAGGCAGCAGAAGCGTCCCAAAAATTATAGCATAGTACATATTGATTCAATGTACACTAGTTCGCTATATTTAGACTGATACATAATAACCTACAAGTCCATGCAACTGAAAAACATCAATGCATTCTAATAACTCGAGAATTGTACTATGGCATGCGATAGATTCATCCATGTGTCCTATTCATCTGGTACTCTTCCCACAGATTGTTTGCGAAGCTATCACGGAAGGCATGCTACTCATCCCTTTCTCTTTGGCTGTATGGCCTGAAAACCCCAGCCAGATTGACCTTGCTACCTGCCTCCTCAATGTGGACAGCATTCTCAGAACTAGTTTCATCAATGTCATCAAAAGCATCATTTTGCTCTAGGATAAAATTGTACAAGGTGCAGCAGGCATGTACTATCGACACCTGGTGGACGAAGTCATACTGAGGGACTGTCCTTAAGATGGCAAAACGCCCCTTGAATAGTCTGAATGCCCTTTCGATAACATTACGAGCCAGCGAATGCCTTTTATTAAAAAGTTCTTTTGGATCTTGCGGTGTTCTTCCTCGGTGGTCCTTCAAATGATATCGGACTCCACGGTAGGGTGAGAGGAATCCCGGAGCATTGGCAAACCCGGCGTCCACAAGGTAGTAGCGTCTTATTCAAATAGAGATTGAAGAACGAGCGGTTACTTTCCATTTGATCTGGACGTTTATTGTTCATGTGGGAGGAAAACCTTAGAAGGTAGGAGGTATATACCTGGCGGCACGACCAGTGAATCGCCCCTTGATTAGCGCATTCTGTAGGACTCATGCGTCCTTTGCGGATCCCTCCCAGCCGGGAAGGACATACTGAAATTTTAAGTCAGACACACAAGTGGCCAGGACGTTCTGTGCCAACGTCCCCTTTCTATTTCAGTATGCTGATTGTGACCGTACTGGTAGGAAGGCCGGTATGTGGGTGCCATTGATTGCACCGACGCAGTCCTGGAGGAAAAATCACAATCAGTGCGAGATTCAATTACAAAACATAACATGATTAATATTGCCCAATTCACAAGTAATCTAAAAAAAACGGTAGTCATTGAACCTTGAAGAGAGAAGGTCCCGCTGTTGTATGTATGCTGGATTGTTTGATGAAGTTGGGTGCTAGTGTTAGAATAGCATTGAGAACTCCGTGGAAGCGTCGGCTACTTGTTTCCCCTGATCGCAGAAACCTCGATACGATTGTTCTGTTTTTAACCGCATGTGCCAGAATGTGCAAGCATGCTGCGACCTCTTCCTCAACGGTGACCTCGCGAGTGTCTTTGAGCAGCCCTCTGACTCTGAGCAGATCGCAGAGGTAATTAAAGCTCTCCTTGTTTACTCTAAGCTGACTAATGCACTATTCGTCCCTCCCTTCTATTAATTTGGAAAGGTAGTGGGCTCTTTCAGCAGTTCTCTTCTTCCGTGATTCCGACTTATTTTGATACTAGAAAATCACTACGGCTGTGGCCGCTACTTGCATTTGCCATGCAGCCAAGGCTGCCCAAAGAATTGCAAGAACAACTTTCTTTTTCTTGATTCTTGCTTCCCTCCTCTTTTTATTTGCCTTTTTATAGAAGGATCTTGGACCCTCCATCTTATTGTAGCAAAATTGTAGTGACAAATTCCAAGCGTAATATTCAAAGGACTTGATGCACAGAGACGTTAGCTAGATGAGGGATTTTTAACTGTTAAACTGTTGTTTGCTCTAACATTCAAGAGACCAAGATAAAAAGCAGAGATTATAAACAATAGCCAAAGTGGTAATGGTGAAGATATCAGATCTCTCTTTCACTTAACTAGCAGAAAGGGCTTCTTAATTGTGATCTGACTGCAAGAATTGATACTTTCAACTCATGACAAAGATGCACCTTGCCGACCCCTGTTTTTTTTTTTTTGTTGACAAGTATGAGATCGTACGCAATCAATTAAGTTATAGAATTAACATAGCAACATTTCTAGCAAATTTGTGTTGGTTTACAATACAAGTGATGTCAGTGAACAAAGAGATGGATCAAGTCCGTGTGACTTTGTGGCTTGTTAGTTTCATTACAGTACATGTATTATGAGCGAAAGCAAGCAAATGACCCGCATAATATGTCAACAAGTATATCTGTGATTGATTTGCTTGTCTTACAATAACAGACATTGGAGTGAGAGGTACCTTGCTCGTCGACGGACATGTTTTGTATCATTTCAGAAGTCATCTTACTCGAGTTCTATTCCTGCACCCCTTATTCATCATCAGCTACTACTGCTTCCTTTTTATAGAGGGATTCTGCAAAATTTGGATGGAGAGAGTAATTGTGCCGAGATCTCTACTAGATATGTTCAGCATGTTCTGGTTCCGTATGTTGAACCACCATCTTCTATCTCTCATAAACTGTAGTTATTATGAGAGAGGGCTAAAATAATGCTAGAATGCGTTTCAGTTGCAGGACGCGCGCAGACTTAAATTCTTCCCCGGGTAAAATCAGTTAAGGACGCAGCCGTAGTAGGTGTTCGGGATAAAAGAGATCTGCTGGTGATGTCCTCTCAACCCAATGCCCCAAATCTAAAGAAATCCATGTACCGTTTTATCCTCCATCATCCCTACCACATTTACTCATTCCGGAGACTTTTGGCTGCCTACGAACGCGGATCTATGACAGGAAGATGTCATGAATCTAGTCTTTCATTGGCTAGAAGAGATGAACTGATGGAGAGATGGTGCTTAGAAGTTATGATCCCTGACACATTTGGTGGATAAGTAGGTCGTCGTAGTTAGTGGTTTGTATACGGAATGTATGAGCTTTCCTCTGGTAAAGTTATGGTTCAGGCCCCGTTTGGTGGAGAGCACATGAAGGTGAAGTAATGGTGCTCACTGCGTGGAGCCTTTCTGTAGCCACCTAACTCAACGGGGCATGTCCTCTCAACCCTATGCCCAAAATCGATTGCAAACTGCAAATCCACCCCCTTTTGAAGAACCACCTGGTCTTATTTCGCTGTTATGACGAAGGGCTAGTAGAGGGTATATGATGGGAAGTTATAAGGTCTAGGGATTCGCCATGGAAAGCGAGGTTGATCTGATGGAGAGATTGTTGGGGGAAGTAATGTTTAAGAGTGTTAGATGGAGAAGTAGGTCTTGATAGTTATGAAGGTGTAATGCGTTTGAAGGAGAGATGGTAATCCACATTTGATTCGGTTCACAGCAAATGTGGAGAAATCTTAGTGAAGGGGATATGGAGACCCACGGAAAACTTCCTATCGTCTTTCTAGTACTTGTAATTTTACTTTGGCCTTGGGTACAGAACAAAGACGGGAATACTGTGGTAGACGACTAAGCTGTCCAGTACAGTCTTCTTATAACTACAGCTGTAAAGTTAGAAATCTCAAGGTGGATTTGTTCCAGGATACACCCAAACGTGGTATGGTGAGAATTTAGACCGTTGGATCTGCACTATACTTGATTTGACTATACAAGTAAAATTACCAAACACGCCCTTAGGAACTTATCTTGGATATCTTTACCAAGGCAAATAAGTAAATGCTCAAAGCGGAACTTTGGTGCGATTTAATTCTGCCAACTTAATCATCTCTTCATCTAGTATTTACACTAGGGGTGCAAAAAAATTCCGTCGATTCGTTGATCCAATCCGCAGATTTTTAACCGATTCAAAAGTAAACGGATCTGTTAGCAATGGATCAGTAGTGGATTTCATCTTCACTCCGCAGATTCAATTCATCTGATCCGTTGACAATTAAATAAAAAAAAAAAAAAACTGAAGAGGCTTAGATATAAATTAAGATGTCTAAATATAATAGAAGAGAAAATTTTAAGGCGTCCAAATGTAATTATTCCCTACGAATCCTTACCCCAAAACCCCACCCCCATCGTTCATTCATCTCCCAGGCGGCCGGCAGCGGAGAAAACCTTCCCTCTCTCTCTTTCGTGTTTTCTTCATCTCCCAAGAAGAACCCTAGCCGCGGAGAAAACCCTTCCCTCAAAGAGGCGACAACAAGAAGAAGAAGGAAAAGAAGAAGAGAAGGGGAAACCATTATCGCTTCGATCTCTCTATTTCTCGTGTTTTCATTTGAGGTAAGACTGTTATCGCTTGAATCCATTGCAGCTCATCCTCAAAGAGGCTTTGCTTGCAGGAAATGGTAGATTTCCTTGTCGATTTGGGTTTTGGGGGTTTATGTTTTCATTACTTGAAAACAGGGCACATTACTTGAGATTCAGGGATTCATTTCATGTTTTTTGGAGGTGTCGATTCAATAATGAAGGTTTTCTTCTCCTCATGATGGATATGTGCTCTTGGTTTCAGTTCATTCGAGGAGTGTAAAAATTGCAAATGGTACCCTAACACAAGTACTTGGGGAAGGATCCATCTATGTCCTACTAAAAGACCCATTGTTGTCATGCTACATTTTCCCCCTTCTCACTGTGTTGTCATGATTGGTGGTGGTTGTGAGAACAGTAGTCTTTATATTCTTGAGCTAAGAATTAAGGAGTCAAGAGTTTTGCAGTCTGCAATAACTGTAGAAATTTTTTTGCTATGGCATTGACATCTTGGACATGCACCTCTTAAAAAGAATAGAAAAATACAGGTCAGCTGGTTGTCCTTGGATAGGTTGTTGATAGTTGTTAATAAGCTCACCTTGAGCTTGGATTAGGACAGCAAATCCCCTTTGAAAAGATGGTAATTTTGAAGAGATTAAATTGAACGGATTAATCCGATCCGATCCGGTCCTCCATGGATCAGATCGGTTTTTAACAACCACGGATTGGTGATGGATTCCGAATCCATCAATCCGTAGGTAACGGATTGGTGACGGATTTGGCCCGATCCGCACCAATCGATCCGTATACACCCCTAATTTACACTTTATCTTGTTCCTTCATGCATGTATTGTTTAATCTTAATATACCTAGTAGGTGGGACTTGCTGTCCTAGTTCATTGCTAGGATGCGTTGTCTTGTGTTTAAGACCTATGCACCACAACATGGGTGCCAAGGTTTTGCACCAGATTGTTCCACTTTGTCTTCATTCTTAATGGTGCCTTACTTTGAATGTGTCATCAAGTACATTGGAACTTGAAAGCCAGATTCAGCAATGCTTTCTCTTACCAAATCGGGGGTATAAATGACATGATTCAATTAAATATCAGGCTGATTCATTGTGTTGGCGTAGTGGGTTCTTCCATCTTGGTGGGGATGGCACATGCCCTTCTGAGAAAACCTGCAAATGTTTTGAAAAACTTGAAAGGAGAAACTAAAGTTTACCATCGAAGGGAAGGGGGCCTTTGATAAATGCAATGTATAACAAGTAGTGATAGCCAATAAAAAAAATAAGAATAAAAAAAAAAAAACAAGTACTGATAAAAAAAAAATGTGGCATAGCTACTCTTTTATTAGTGGTGTTGGGAGTTCAGATAAGCCAACTGGGAGTAGAAGAAAACTTACAATGATGTACCATAAGAGAATGATAATTCCAATACGAAATGTATGTTGTATAAGCCACCTCTCACCAAGGATAAAAGAAAAAAGCGATTGCGAAGGGCCTAAAGAGGAATGTATACACCAATGCTTCCATAGATTCGATCGTTGTTTACAATTATAGCTTCCACACCTGTTTTAGGATTATTTCCCAGATAAAGAAAGGACAAGAGCAAAGAAAGGTGATGATTCAAATCAATATTTCTACAGTACCTTAGGTCAAATAAAAAAAAATCAAATATAGAGGTGAAAGGTACCAGAGCAATGTTGTTTCAGACTACCTGTCTCCTTGTAGTTAGATCTCCAAGAGGTCTTTTGCGCTCGACTTGCACCTCCGGTTTTAGCTATTTTTGCTTTCTGACCAAATCTGCCTGGCTTGTTCTACTGCTTGTGTTTGACTGCTTGGCTTGTTTTAGTGCTTGATTGATCGCTTGCTTTCAAAAATCCGAAAGAGGAAATTGACTCCAAAATGGCTCCCCACCCATCTGCCTTTGGAGCTCGCGCTGCTTGCTTCATTTCCTCGTTAGCGTGCTTTATCAAAAAAATCCTGGTTGCCTTCCAAACTGTTAGATATTGGTTATGGTACTTATTAGGTATAAGAATGAATTCGTTTGATGTCAAAACAATCCATAAATATCCAAAATATTTAAAATATTGATGTTCATTTTCATTAGCTGCTAAAATAAATGTATGTATTAGACTCTTTATAGTTTTGAATCATCATATGATTTACAAAGAAGAAAAAATGTAATACTAGTATATTTGTTCACCTATATTCAGTTTATTTAGGTATTTTGTTACTCAGGCATTCATGTCCTTTTTCTCCATTTCTGTTATGCACCAGACATGAATTCTTGTCAAAATTAGAAAATTAATACACGAAATTCTGTTTACTATCTTTTGTGAACAATCATGAGATTAGCATGGTAAGATGCAAATGCCAGAATAATATTCTAATCTCTTTCAAATATTAGTATGGCGCAGCTTGTTATCACTTAAAAATTCTCACATTAAAATTATAGTGCTGGACTCAGGCAGGGCATCCATATTGAATTGTCTGGTTAACATATGCTAGAACTGCAAGTTGCACTAAACTTTCCAATGACAGCTACAAAGATGCTTGAAATCAGAAGTGTTTTTTTTTTTTTTTTTTTGGAACTTGAAATCAGAAGTTATCTTTATTTAAACCAAGCTGATTAAGGGGTTCTACTAAGCTTTTTCAAAGATGCAACTAAATCTTCTTCTTTCTTGAAAGAACCTGCACGGAGTGCTTTTGTACAAGTGGGCGACTGATTATCTTTTTTTCTTTTTTCTTTTTCTTTTTCTTTCTTTTTCTTTTTCTTTTTTTTTTGAATCATGTCTGATTATCTTTCTCTGTGGATTTTATGTTGGTTTTAATAAGGACCACGCCCCCAATTTGATGAATGGTGCTCCCACATCCAGCAGCAGCATTCGAGCAGCCTTCTCTTACTGTGTACAACAAGTACGCAGTTATGATTACCACCATTATCTCTGTCTCCTCCACCTTTCGCCCACCATGCGGAGAGCGGCATTTGCTTTGCGTGCATTCAATGTAGAAACTGCCAGGGCCATGGATGTTGCTTCTGATCCCAAGATTGGACTCATGCGCCTCCTCTGGTGGCAAGAAGCTATAGACAAAATATTCTCCAACAAGATTATTGAGCACCCAACGGCTCAGGCCCTCTCTTCGGTGATCTCAGAGCACAAAATTAGCAAGAGTTGGCTGAAACGGTCTGTTGAAGCCCGGATAAAAGATGCAAGCAGGGAAGAGAATCACATACCAGAAACAATTGGAGAACTGGAGAAATATGCAGAGGACACTGTGTCTACCCTCCTATATACAACGCTCCAAGCTGGTGGGATACAATCTACTGCAGCTGATCATGCGGCCTCACATATTGGAAAAGCAAGCGGCCTTCTTTTGCTACTTAAATCTCTTCCATATCATGCAAGTCATGGTGGGCGCTTCTCTTACATACCGGCCGATGTGGCATCCAAACATGGCTTGCTAATGAAGCAGGGAGGTCGATTGGAAATCCTGATGGAACCTAGTGAAGCACTGTCAAATGCTGTTTTTGAGATAGCATCTGTAGCTAATATCCATCTCCAGAAGGCACGAAATTTGGCTGGGTCAGTGCCAAGTGCGGCTTCACCGGTACTTCTGCCCGCCGTGCCTGCACAGATACTGCTGAATTCACTCGAGCGAAGACAGTTTAATGTGTTGGATCCAAGGTTGGCCGGTGGGGTTCTGGGTATTTCTCCTCTGTGGTTTCAATTGAAGCTGAATTGGCATGCATGGAGGAAGAAATACTAAAGATTTTGGGGCTAATTGGAGTTGAGCTGAACTTTTTGGGCTTCCTCCCAGAAGAACGTTTCATGCTTCTATTTGGTAATGTTAAATTTTTTGTAGACGACATTCAATTGTACTTTGGAAGTTGTATTTTTCCTTTCAAATTCAATATGTCACTGAAACTAGGTACAGGGGATGACAATTTGCATGGTTACAGCAGTTTCACATCATTTGATCTTCGGGTCATCGTCTCATCTAACCTGGAGAAGTCTACTGCCACCAGAATACTGCAGAAGTGGACTAACAGACATTGATTGAGAGAGAGTTTGTTTCACCAGATAGGTTAGGCTTTTAACAGAGGTCATATCAGCCAGGATGGGTTTTTATTTTTATTTTTTTCCCATTTTTTGAACTTTTTTTTACTGTTTGGAAACCATCATCTGCTCAGGTTGGTCGCTTTACATGTTAAACCTCAATTTATATATTTATTTTTCCTTTTCTATTCTCATCATATGGTGGTTGTGGATTTTAAAACACTCTTTTTAATAGTACATGCCCTAAATCAGTACTGTTCTGTCCAAAATCTGCCATGAATCTTTTGGGACGGCATCAAGTGGTTCTTGTAACAATAACTCTCGATCAAAATGGGCAACTGTCTATTTCTTTTATTATTATTATTATTGTTATAAATTCAGAAGGTGAGACTTTCAATCAAATCTGCCATGCTGATAGTGATATGGTGTACTTAAATTCACAGTAAAAGTGTTAAATCTATAAGCCGTGATCAGGAAATTCATGAGGCTGTAGGGTTGGGCACACCAATCAAAAATCTAAACATCAGAATATATATTCCCAATCCTTGTATGGCTTTGTCGAAATTTCACACTGTCAGGAGATGGGGACATCATTAGATTAATCATGTATAAACTAATTTTTTTAATATTTTGTTCACATGTTTTATATGCAACCAATCTTATGGACACCCCACACATATATTCAGGTGAAATTTTGCCGGGTTTTCTATGACAAGGGAGCATTTATTTTTAGCAGTTTTCATAATGATATGCCCTACTTGTAGAGCTTTAGGAATTTCTATTTCTGGTGAGTCTGAGATCTTGAGCTTTTGGACTGGTTTTGTCTGCACTGTTTTTCCTAACCCTTTGCTTGCATGGAACTAAATTCATAGGAATTTGCAGTAAAATGTCTTGCTAGAAAGGATTATTAGAAAAGTGAGGAGCGAAAGATATAAGGTCTTGAAGGGACCTTGGCCTTTTTAGTATTTTCTTTACTAGGATGATGGTTGGGTATTCATTTAGCATCTACCCTTACTTCATTTGAGGACCATTTATGGATATTTACCTTTTGTTTATTCCATTTCTATTGACTAATAGGGGTAGCCCCAGTTGGTTAGATACCCAGTTTTCTCACCCCAACCGCGCAAGGATTGATCATTGGGTTCCCCTTATGCAAGAGTAGGCTTCTCTCCCATGGCTAGGGTTCTCTAATGGGTCCATCTTCCCATAGGCTGGTTACCAAAAGGGACAAAAATGACTGTTCGGAATCCATTTCTTAGAATTTTTTGGAATACAATTCCATGCAAACAGTGGACCCTAATAATACTCAGACATGAAAAAGGGTCTTTCAGCCATTGTTGCCATGCCACTGGTTTCATGGAAGTTGGATGCCACGTCGGTTATAGTAATTAGTAATGGGGTCCTGATTCGGTCCTCGTTGAGTAAGGACTGGTTCCACTATTGAACATTGATGTTTTAGCTGTGGTATTATATATCATTTGGCATAACTGCATTAGCATAGATGTCATCTAAATAGAATACAATAAAGAAGCCTTTTCTCCTCTATAGAAGTTTCAAAGTTGGTTCTTTTTTGTACATGCAACAGAGGTGTTCTCAACTTCCTTGTCAAGTCCATGATCTGGAGTGTGATTTTGATCTTAGGCATCTTACTCTAGCTCTTATTTTTGGGATTTTAATGGTGATTTATATGAGAGATTGGCCTTGAATGAATCTTTAACTTGGTATCAAAACTTGATTTTCAAGTAGTTTGCGCAACAAATCACTAGACATCTTGGAAGTAGAATCAATTTCAAAATCATTAGGCACAAGTAGAAGTGTAGAACATATAAACCGAAACCTATAACTTGAGAAACAAAATAAATAAATAAATACTTCGTCGCAGTAGATACATTATAAACACCTTTCACCTGAACATGAATAAGACAAAAAGAAAAAGGTCATTGCTATGTCACCCTAACAACCTAATAAACTGTATCATTAGTGCTACAAATTGCTTCTTTGTCACTCTATTTGCATAAGTGCATACATCTTTCGGCCCATTTAAGTGATGAGGATATTCAGAATTAATAATCAAATCATCATCATAATCAAATACTCATTTATTTAACCTCACAACAATATTAGTAAGAACTCAACACTTCCTTCCATGCAAAGAGCCAGAAGAGAACATTGGACTGCTTGAAAACTATACAATCATTCTTCATGTGTCCATTTCAAATTCCCTTGATTTGTAGTCCTTGTTTTGATTAGACTGTCTATTGTTCTCTGAGACTTTCGAGATACTGAGCTGTGATCCTTATATTGAATCAGCAGTTCAATTGTTGGTTTACAGGTGAACAAATGATTCACTGGTCCACATTTAATGACAGTAAAAGTGGAAAATTATCACTATCTGACATGTAAACCAATGCAAGAATGCAAGATATCATTGGAAAATATGCATTCAAAGCCGATTTCATTCAAGAGATGATGTAATATGACAAAATTTTTGGGTGAAAAGAAAACAACCCATCTTAAAAACAACTCAACACTTCCCTAGTTTTATCTCCCACTTACAACAACCTAATACAACAAAATTATGTGGACTGTTGTTCCACACTTTCCTTTAAAACACCACATGATTTAATAGCATAAATAAATTCTAAGAGAGAGTTATCTAAGAAACTTAGAAAGACAAAACAATCACCAATAACCAAAAACCCAATACATAGAAGTTAAGTGAATGAATGGATGCAGAATTCATCTGCCATACTGTGATTGAGGTTGCTGTGACAGATGTGGTTGTGGCATTATTGAAGAGGAAGACGCGTGCTGCACTATAGATGGCCTCTGTTGGATATACACGGGATGTAATGCATGTTCTCCCTCCCTGGGCAAAGCTTTCCACAATGGAATGGTCGACCTTGTATATTTGAGAAGAGAAAAAAAAAAACTCATGAAGTCAGTTTTGCTTCACAGTATTGGCTCTTACATAAAAGAATAAACCAATTTCAAACGTACTCTTCTATAATTCTACCCACCTAAGGGAGCTTCTCCTAGTATGATGGCAGAATCATGGATAAAAAGCTATACTAGCTACCTAACTAATTTATTGTAGAAATCTCCTCAATCAATGCTTGGAACACGCAAGATAAAAATACCTTTTCTTGGGTTAGATCCATTTCCATATTGATCCATGATATATGTAATAATTCTGACAGTTTTTTAAAATGCATATCCCATATTCCACAGCAGGGTTATAGAATTCCATGAGAAGCAATTGTGCCTATTTTATGTGCCAGTTGTCATTTAGCTAACAAGCTAAAGAACATTGAGATTTCACTACTTTGTCACCTGATATTGTATTTGTAACACAGTTGTTAGAATCCCTTGTGATATGGAACTAAATTAAGTTCTTACTAATGGTAAAAAGGGGCAGTAAGTGCGAGGGGTTTTGCTTGATCCTTTACTTTTTATGAATAAATATTGCTTGCTTGAATATTTTGCTTGTTCCAATTGATTTATTTTACCTGAAAATACAGTTACAAGCTTACCACTCACCAGTATTCTCATAGACAAACTCTCACCAGAGATTACAGGGACTATGCTCCCAAACACCCCTTTAACAAGGTCATTCGCCTTAGAAGACCTGCAAATAACAACAATGAATAAATACATAAAATCTTGTTTGTTTGTTTGTTTGTTTTATGAAATCCATGTATTACTAAGGAAACCCATATGAATGAACATGGAATGGAATTAAAAAAAAAAGATCTGAGAGAAGAATAAGAAAACATACTTTAATTCATCTTGGCAGAAGAAGGTCTGGAGGCGGCCATCTTCACCCTTTCCAATGTAAAAGTAGACGGCAAGTTGTTCAGAGAGGTTTTGATCTGCTAGAACCAGAAGCCCGAAGGGACCCATCAGCCCTCTCTGGGCCGCGCCGCCACTGGTGCTGCAGTTGTACACCTCAGCAGCTCCTCCAAGCAGCATCTCCTCCAGAACATCCTTTGGCATCTCAAACTCCGCAATTATGTCCAACTGTTTAAAAAACCAACCATCCAAATGTACAGAAACTGTAGAGAAAACCATCATCATCCATTGTTAAGATGAGTAGATTTATATGTAGAAGGAACTGACCTGTGTGGCCGTGCCCACATCTAATGGGGTGACTGACCCAGCTTCAAGCTTCATGTTTTCGAATTGCTTACTAGTCGTTCTCATTGTCTCTACCTCATCCACTGGCCATTGGATTAGATTGGTGCCTGTCTTCTCATCATAATATACCACCCGAGGAATGCCCTTGATAGTAAAAGAGTATTCCAGACAGTTAGAAACACTGGTCTCTTCAAGAAATATTTGAATTTCATCAACATGTCAATAACGCATGCATCCTACTGCTGATGAAGATGGCTGTCGAGTTTGTCAGATTTTATTGAGGTAAAACTACGTTTATGAACAACCTCATTTCCTCACATGGCCTCATTTCCTCACATGGAATTGGATTAGACGGAATTCTAAGACATGCACTCGTTAGAGTGGCTATAATTGAAGAAACAAAGGTGAAAACCAATAAACAGCCACCAAATAATCACCCCAGTGATGGAAAATGAATGAAGGGGAGACGGTAAATGGATACCCAGACTGCAAGTTAGTAAAAGAAATCTCACCACAAAATCAGGATATTAACTACGTATCCATGCCATATCCTTCACCTCTCTCCTCTTTAACATTCCCGTGTTGTGACCCATTTTACCATGAATTCAATTCCAAACTGGATGCAAACAAAAGGGTCAATAGAAAAAGCACATGTCTGCATAGATCTTATTTAATTCAGATCCAATCAATGGGTACTAATCCTGGTTAAATCCACACAATTTAATGGTCGTTTTTGCACTATCCACCCAAATCAAATCCTGACTAAACCAGATCTAAAGAATCTTATATAGCAAATCTCATCTCTAATAGTATGTATGAGAAGAGATAAACTGAAATAAAACGGCAGTCAGTCATTGTAATTGTCTACTACTAGTACAAAGTTGTAAAGGCCATACTGAGTCGTAACTCGTACCTGAAGCGAGGCCCAACCCTTGGCCGTGTCAGCCCGCTCACTGTCTGACTCACCGATCCAACCCCACAACACCCTCCTCTCCTTGTTCTGATCGTAGAACGACTTGGCCGCGTAGAACTTGCCGTAGTCATACCGTATCCCAATCCCCACGTCCACCTCAGCATGATCTGGCGTCCACGTGTTATTCTCCAAGTCATACTTCCCAATCGCATAGTAATCCCGCCTATCATCATCAAGGCTCACCTTCATCACGTGCTTCACACCTGGCCCACTCGCTGACGTGTCCAGCCCAGTCTTCCCAGTCAACGCCACTGGAAAGAAGTCAACGCACTCCCACATCCCGGTCTCCGGCACGGCATGCAACACTCCTTCTATCAGCTCGTAGGATAGGAAGTCGTAGGTCTTGTACACGAGGGAGACTCCGGTGGTGCCGACCTTGGAGCCGATGGCGAGGCGCCAGGTGCCGTCCGGCGATACCCAGGCGGTGGTGGGGTCGCGGAAGTCCTTGGGCCCAATGTCGGTGGGAGGGAGCAGGACCGGGTTGCCGGCGTACTTAGTCCAGTGGATGAGGAGAGGGTCGGAGGGGTCGGTGGGGAAGGCGAGGTTTTGGACCTGGACGTGGTGGTGGGTGGAGCCGGTGTAGAGCATGGCGATGGAGCCGTTGGGGAGGAAGGTGGCGGAGCCGGTCCAGACGCCGTTGATGTCGTACCATTGATCGGGGACCATGGCGAGGGGGAGGTGGAGCCACCGGATGAGGTCGCGGGAGACAGCATGGCCCCAGGTGATGTTGCCCCACATGGCGGAGTCCGGGTTGTATTGATAGAAGAAGTGGTACCAACCCTGGTAGAACAATGGTCCTGCATTTTGCATATAATACCATAACAATAATGATATGCAAGTAGTGAGGATGGATACGAAGAAGCGTAATCTATCGAAGAATTTTGGCTTAAAAACAGATTCAAATAGAGACGCATGGTTCATATAACCGACTCCAACGTAGTTAAAACAAGCCTTTAATATCCTTCTTTCATCAAATCATGTTCATCTCTTCACATCTATGGATGTGCATGCCCCCTCAATTTTTGTTGTAGAAGGAGATGAATCCTAGTTGGAACTGTTTGTACAATGTTCATCATAGTGTTAATAATCAGTAACACCAAACACTCGAGCTGTTAGCGAACATCATAACAACTTATATCACACGGTCCCATTAGTTTAACCAGCATTTTAAATAAAAACAAAAAGAGTTAAGCTGCTTCTTCCATACCGTTTGGATCTGATGTGTGGCCCACCCATTTCCGCCATCAAAGCAGCAACAACAGCAACAACAACAACCGTTGGATCAGCACCCAACAAATCAGAAAAAGAAAAGGAGGAGAAGGGAAACAATGAAAACTAAATACCGTTCATCCAGTTCTTCTCCGGCTGAAAATGAAACGCCGTTCTCTGCCACGTCAGCATCTCCTTCGTCCAACCATACGGCTTCCCGTCTCCGATCAGCTTCTGAACCGACTTCTCCGACACGCCCTCTGAAACTCCCCTCGACATCACCACGTCATCAGAACCATCATAGTATTCCGGCAGTGCAGGCACCCTGCCTCTGCCATTGTTTCCGGTCAGCACGAGGCCTAGAGCAAGCAGCATGAGAGCAGCCAAAGACAGTGCGAGGGAGATAAGAGGCTTGATAGATCTCCCTCCTCTTGAAGGGATTGGAGCCTCCTCATCTCCTTCTACTTCTCCTCCTCCTCCTACTCGTCCTTCTTCATTGGGTAGAGGAGCGTATGGGAAGTGGACCACAGCATGATCACTAGGGTCTCCAACGGTTGGGATGCTTTCGCTGGTTGTGCTCATTGTATCTGGTCAGATGTTGTTGATGTTCTCTTCTCATTGTATGTTGAGTTGTAGAGAGGATGGTTTTATACGTGGAGAGAGAGAAATGCATGGATCCATGGCAGGATTTGCGTTAGTAGTGTGGGGGAGTTCAGATCTTCTCTCAAAAAGAACAAGTCAAGACAATTAGCACAAGGAAAAGGTATGAGTTGGTATGTGGAAATTTTAATCAGATCAGAGTTAATTAGTTATGATGGTCAGATCGATCATACTTGAGATTAGTGATTTGAGTCTTCTTTTTGTTTGTTTTATTTGTCAAGTGTTTTAAATTTATGGGTGGGTGATTGATCTAAGGGTGGGCCTATGTCTGATTGGGGGCCATGATATTTAGCGGTTTGGATTTAGAGAGAGAGAGGGAGAGAGTCCAACGTGGGTTTGGTTGGTTTGTTATAGAAAGAGAGAAAGGGGGAGAGAGTCTAACGTGGGTTTGTTTGTTTGTTCATGAGAGAGAGAGAGAGTCTAACGTTGGTTCGTTTGAAGACTGCAATCACATTCGGGCTGAACAATCGTGGATCTGGACTCTTGAGTTTGGATCCAACATGAGACCTATGTGTTATATTTAGGAATGTAAATGGGCATCCGATTCTCCAGTTATATGGAGGTTCCGACCTGTTAAAAATCGAGTCTGAGTCCTTATTTAGGCCCCAATAAGTAAATGGGTCCGGATCCGGTTCCACCTTCGTTCGGACCCGTTACCCGTCGACATATTACCTCAATTTTTTTTAAAATCTCTCATAAAAATCATATTTTTTTTAATATCATTCTCTACCCCTAGACTCAGACCCGGATCCAGACCCGTCCCATATATGGTTTTGGTAACGGTTCTGGGTCCAGATCCGGTTCCATTGTTTCCTTAACGGTTCCGGTTCTAGGTCCACCATGGACCTGAACTGAGAACTGACCCGTTTGCAACCTTAGTAATATCCGAACCTAGCATCTAGTTTCAGATCCAAATTCGGATCCAAATCCGAAATAATGTGTACAGTGTATTATTATAATTGGATTTTGAAACTGAAGACTTCAGGTATTCAGATACCCATTTCCTAACACCCTGGACTGCAAATGAGCACAAAGCAAAGCTTAGTCTAGCTAGAGCTTGGCTTGAACATTATCCAGTCCTTCTTGCCTTAAGCCAGCTGCTTGATTAGAAATTAAGTCATATGACATGACGCTAAAATTAAGGATGTAAATGCGTCGGGCTAAATGAGTGACATTAAAAGCTACCTAGCATTGCTGATATAAAAAACATTTTCCGCAGTTGAGACTGTCGCAAGAGTAGTCATTTCATATTTAAGTGGTTAGCGATGCCAATATAGCTGAGCCCAACATAGTTGGGACAAGGCTACGATGATGATGGTTAGTGATGCCAATATAGCTAAGCCTAACATAGTTGGAACAAGGCTACGATGATAATGGTTAGCAATGTCAATATTACTTCATGGCAAGATATAATTTATTTTAACTCTTTCCATCCTATAGTTTCTCTTTTTAGAAAAAAAAAAAGTTCAAAATAAACTTATGGTAACGTATTATGTATTAAATTTATTTTACTATTACACTCCAATTATACTATGTTTAGAAATCATCATATAAACACTTAAACGTGCAGCAAAAAATATGCTCCATTGGCAATAAAAATAACTGTAAAATCAGAGGACCGAGCTTCACTCTGGTTGTGGTCCCCTTGTATACTAGCTAAAGGGAGGATTTTTTTTTTTTTTTTCATTTCACAATCATGTACACGACTTGTTTGTACAACAAGAGGATTCCTCTCAACAGACTTACGTTTCCACCGAGAGAAATCTAGCACTTTGCCCCTATCATAGGAAATCAAAATTCTCTATAGCGGGGGAAATCATTTCATCCTTCTCTTTTTCTAGCAAAATGTATGGCACCAAAACAATGACTTGTACGGAAAATCGGAATAATTTTCCTATGCCACATAACCCTCTTGTTGCACAAATAAACCTGATAGAGACCTGCCAGTGAGTTTCTCAGCTGCGCTTGGTTTGGCTCAAGCTAAATTTTGCCACTTGATAAACTGGGCTAACTTTTTTTTTTTTTTAAATAAAAAAAAACAAAAATTGAGCCCTTGTGGGGCCCACCTACCAGCAATCCAACCCCTTCACACCCATCGTTTTACCATTTACAAACTCTATATTTATTATTTGCTACTAATAGTCTTAAATTGATGTATTCTCAATACCAAACGAACCACCACAAATTCTACTCCTATACAGCCAAATTCTAGAGCCTAGGCAAGCCAAAAATCACCCTTGGATAACCTGTTATTCGGAATCTTGCAAGCCAGAGAGTACAATCAGTGTCTCTTGTTACTAACAATAGATGAAAGTTGAAACTGCAATGAAATAAACTTTCTTCTGTAGTTGATAAAAGTAACAAAACCATGCCAAAACCATTAAACAACGTTAACTATTGCAAAGAGCTCCTGCATATATATCAAGGATGGGTTAAGAGCGCGATGCCTAGTATTGGCCATGAATAAAATGTAGTTTCCAACAGTAATCCATCGAGCAATTATGGAGCATAAGTCTGAACTTCAGCTTCAAAACGGGGAAGGAGGAAATGCCAAGTAATTTTTCAAGACAGCTGCCTCTTCCAGCTCCTGTCCTCAAAAAGGCTTAAGTAAGAAACATTTCTTTGGATATTTTTCATTTTTCAGCAGTCGCAGCTCTAACTGCATATTTCAAAAGTTCATATACTTAGAAAATAGTTTGAAAAAGATACCTATCAGCATACTAGGA
The DNA here is from genome assembly GCA_028538565.1 of Umbellularia californica. Taxonomy (NCBI): domain Eukaryota; kingdom Viridiplantae; phylum Streptophyta; class Magnoliopsida; order Laurales; family Lauraceae; genus Umbellularia; species Umbellularia californica. Next base: position 70,548,266 of record JAPQWN010000005.1, read on the forward strand.
AACGATGTTGGAAATCGATCAAAAGAATCATTGAGAATGATAGATCAGACATAATACTACAGAGCTGCATTATGTTATTAATAACTACTTTATCTAGGTTCTTATGATCATATAGAGGTGAGAAAGGAGACCTGCGGGATATGCAATAATCAGAAAAGAGGTTCTTGCAACGTATAATCAGATAAAAGGTTCTCGCAATGTCGTTGGCAGCTTTAGATCAGGCTCAAATTCGTCAAGTGGGGAGAAGTAATAGTCCACCATGTCTTTTGATACTTCTTCCAATAATGGAGGATCCCACTGCAAATTTTAAACCATAATAACGGTTCTTTAATCACGAAAAATAATTTATTAGTTCACAAATGACAAAACACATGACAAAAACCTAAATAGGTGATACCTTGGGAGAAAAATCCTTGTCCACCAATCGAGCCCGCACACCCTAAGTACGATGGACAGTAAGTTGGAATGCAAAGAGTTATGAAGCAGTTTCATCCACTAAGAATTGTGTCTATACCTCACAGAAGTCACTTGAGACATGTTTGGAGATCCCATGAAGGGACATCCGGTACTCACGAAGTAGGCATTGATCAAGGGTCTGAAATCTACCCTCCCGTATCTACATCCAGATGAAGATATCAAGATAAGGTTCAAATTCATCACATGCATTGACCAATAAAAATACGTGGAGAGACTCACAGATTGTAATGAAACTTTCAGATACAGGGGTGACGCTTCTTTTAGCTTCTTGAGGGCTGAAGTACAGAATTCATCATAAGATCCACTTGCCTCGCTTTCCTGAGAAAACCAGTCATTAGAAAGCTAGGGGTAATATTATACCCTATGATGCACAGATACTTCAAAATGGGCAGCGTATCATGTCGTATCGTATCCGATACTTCAGTTTTTATTTGTAAAATCCATGTCCCTATGGTCTCTATGGCGTGTCCGTGCCATTTCTGGGCATCATAGATTATACCTAACAACATGGCAAAACAAGCACAAAATTGACACTGCCTGCATGGACAACAGACAGATCACACATGGTAGCATCCAGCAAAACAGATACACGCACTTCACACATTTGAGAAGAGCATGCGACTAGACACAGAGGGCCTACTTGCCTACCTTATTTTGAATTCCTGGTAATTCAAAGTAATGTGGGTTCAACAGAAGAGAAATAGGTAAGGAGTGAAAGCTATAAAGTGACGATGTAGATGGGATCCTCACCTTTCCAGCATTTTATTTACTAGGGTGATTGCCAAGTAATCAAAAGGGGAGTCTAATTAATGGCTCAATATGGATCCTTGATTTATACCTTCAATTTTAGCCTCTTTGACAGGAAGCACTGCTTAGAATTCCTAAAAATTCATTACTGAGCAAACAAATGGGCCCAAAGTGTTCTTTTGGTAAATGACGTGGTACAAGGGGCATGACATTATTTTAGTTTTATATAGAAATAACAGTTAGTTTATGAAAGCTACTTAATATGAACTCTTAAATTAAGAGAAATAATAGTCAGCACATATATCCACACATACATATTGGCCATTCTCAGGTGTGCACCCTCTGTGAGCACCTCACGCGGACCACATGTGACCATGCTAATCATCCTAACCTCTTGATCCATGGCACTCAAGTTTAAAGCTTTTAGAAGGCATCATTTTTTTTTAAAGGATTTCAATCAAAGGGTGAGTAACCATTGGATGCGTGTGAATTTTGAGATTGTGCCAATTCATAGGGAGATAGTGTGACGTGGTTGGATTGATCATGGGGGTCCCACATGCTGAAAAAAGGGGAGTGTTTCTCTCTCTATGAAACGGATCTCCTGAATAATGGCTGTCATATATTTTTACTTATTTGCCAAGGATGCTATTCGTTGCAATTTTGATGCGCTTTCCATCATTTACTGGCACATTTGGATAAAAATGTGTATTACACAGCCTGTAGAATTTTCGGTGTCCTTTTGTGTACATCGTTGGGTGTACAGTTTTTCTTTGTGGTGCAGTGATGGAAAGAGGGACAGAGCGCACATTTCCCAGGAAGAAGTCACAAATCCAATCCCTCCCCATCAGAATTCAAAATCCTAAAAAAACGCAGATCTTGGACAACAAATTTCCACTGATAATTACTGAAGCAAACATTGGACTGACACCTACTGGCAGATAATCTCAACTTCTTCCTCGTAGATTTAGCTGCACAAACATGCCCTTGATATAACGGATTTATTTTTTAAATGGTAATGTGTTGGATAATATTATAATTATCTCAAGATGTTCTATTGAAAATGTTTTTCATGAACTGAAACCGTGTTCTTCATTATTTCTCTGCCTTTAATTAGTCACAACTGTGGCTCTTTCGAGTAAATAACTAAATATTCCATTCTGATCACATAAAGAAGAAAAACCCAAATTCATGGCTCATATGAAATAATATCTGCACAAATATTTTATTTTAAATACTTACCAATGCATCAATTATTTCCTCAACCGTGTCATGGCTGAAACATTTATCAATAGTTTCAAACCTGTATGCAGAATGAAAAAAAAAAAAAAAATTAAATTAAATCAGCACATTACAAATCAAAAGCATCTGTTGAAGTTGTTCGTTGTGTTCCAATCATAAAGAAAAAAAGAATAAACAATGGAGCGAAAGCCCAAATTCATTAATATTAATGAATACAAGATATGAATTCCAAACTATAAGAAACAATCTAGACTTAGTATTGATTAACATAAAAGAATAGCCCAAGTCGTTATCTCTGTGACATATTCCCATCCCCACCCCGACCCCACCCCCAAACACTTCAAAACCAACCCAACAGTCAAACTAGAGTTGAAATGAGCCCCAACAAAACCTGCCTCTACGTTTTACCCAAAAAAAAAAAAAAAAACCCTGCCTGTAGGAGTGTGACAGGTCCAAGAGTTGATTGTTAATCAGCGGATTGCAACACTGAAGACCAACTGAAAACACTATAGAGTGAACCCAGTAGAGTATTCATGTCTATTGTAAAGTATACACCTATCATAGCGTTTTCACTATCTAAACAGTGTGAAAGAGAGAGAAACACAATAACTAAGTGATACGCGAAAGTGACAATCGAACCAAGGTTGAAAAATACCTAAGATCCAGGAATCAGCAGCTCAAGATCAAAGACAGGTGTGCAAACAACACAAGTAGAAAGATACCTCTCAAAGTTTATTAAATAATGGAATGAATTGAATGAAGAGAAAAGAGATACATGTATTTTAAACTCAACTTTAGAGGTGAGCAAGTTACACTTCCACTTAATGGAAAAATCTAGCTAAATTTTTTATTGAGCTACACCTTGTTAATGATCAGTTCATAACTTCTTTGAATCACATTAAAACTTGCACAATCATGGGTTCATTGGATAGGCAGTTGAATAACCCATTAAACAGACGCACATCCATGTAGACAGAGTTTGTTTGATACCTAAATGGGGCTGATATTTAGAAAAGATGGGATTCAACTTCATATCTCTGTGCTGTAGTCAATACAACAATACTCCTACTTGGGACTCTTAATCGTTAGGAGTTTTTCTTCAAACATATATATAGATGGTTTAATGTGCCACAGACTAGCCAATGGGCTAGGCCGAATGGATGTGTGGTCGGATTTGGTCCATGATCCAAACCTATGATGCCCATATACAACACGGAAACGCCATGGATATGGCAGGGACATGGGTTTTATACATAAAAAGTGAAGTGTTGGATATGATACAAGATGATACTTTGCCAATTTTGAAGTATTTGGGTATCACAGATCCAAACCCACTTCATGCAGTCCCCTCTTGATTCAGCATAAGTTAGGACCTTTTCTAATATGTAAGGATATGTTTTAGTTTGTCACCTCTCCATTTTCTCTTTACAGACACACACACATATAGAGAAATTCTCAAAAACTCCCCTATCTCAAACGGAGAGTTTTTGCCCCTATTGAATAGCCAATGATTTGTCAGTATTTTAAGAGAATCTATAAGAGATCCACCTTTGTAGGATAATGTATAGGAGAGAGAATAGGATATGTGTATGATTGATCACATGTGTTACACTTTCATTGGCTAAAAAAGGGGCCTTTAGTGAAAAACGCCTGGGGAGTTTTGTAGCGTATCTCATAGTTGGGCCCTCTAGAATGCATGATGATGATGGAAGTCCATTGGATGGAAAGATCTATATGAGACCTACCTATGTGCAAAATCTTGACTCCATAAGATCAGCCTCACCCTTTAATCCATGACCCTAAATTTTAATGGTTTTAGAGAAATCATTTTCTTGTGATTTCAATCCAATGGCGAGGAAAAATCTGATGAGTGACTAATCATTTTGAGAGAGTGGGGAGGGGGATGATGTAGGCCAAACCATAGGTTAGCCAATCCATTGGACCTAGTTCATAGGCCCAATGGGACAGCCATTTAATTTGGAATCTTATTTAGAGACTTCATTTATTTGGAAGTATTTAGAATTAGGAGTTTTATTTAATTTGAATTATTAGGCAAGTTTAGTGATTTAGTTTCCTTTAGAGCATGTTTGGTTAAAGGGAGTAATCCTCTGTCCAAAGGATTCCTTCATTCCCCAGGAACCATGCTATCCTCTCTAAGGATTTTTGAGGAGAGGAGTCATTGCATTCTAGGTTTGGAAAACACCAAGGAGAAGCCACTCTTTGTAACTTAGGTGCTTCTTTGCCTCCATGGATTTACAAAATTTGCTGGGTGAGGTGGAGACCAAGGAATCAATGGAAGAGAGGATTATTGATGGGATTTGAGGATTTGAAAAATCCTCACTTTTCCTCTCTCCACTCAAACTTGGATTTTCCTCGAAATGAAGGAAAAACTCAGGGAGGAGTCCTCTCTGATGACAGTACCCAAACATGACCTTATTGTTTAGGAAAGTCTTATTGTCTAAGCTAGAAAGAGGACTGATCCTACTCAATATATATGGATGGACATCCTCATTGCAATTCAGTCTTAATATTATCTATCAAAGTTTATGAGTTTTATCTGAGTTTTTGATGCAATCCTATGGTTAGGATGCAAGTGCCAGGGCACAATTACGGTTCCCACTTGGAACAATCAAGATGAAGACAATCTCCACGATAAACCCACGCAGGGAAATTTTATAAACTCCAAACTCACAGAGATTACCAATCTCTACAATGTTATATTTATAAGAAAAGAAACTAAAGCTCTAAGAAAGCTTTCCTAATCAAACTAGGAAACCAAATAATAATCTCACCCAAATTAAAAACCTAACTATAATTACACTCTTTCCTAAAAATAAAACTAATAACAATTAAAAATCAGAATTTCATGGGTCCCACATGTGGCCCACGATTCTTGTTGCCATGACAAATCATTGCTACTGCATCATTCTCCCCGGGTTGGAAAAGTTCGACCTCGAACTCGGCTCTTCTTCTTAATGTTACTTCTGTAGATAGTGTGCAGTTGAAGCACTTCCTTGGTGAGACGAGAACGTGACCCTTTCTTTGGTAGCGTCGGCTTCAGAGGACGGAGTGTAACTTGCTTTTCACCATGCATAAATGTGTATATGTTATCGCGCATGCCATTAGTTCCATTTTTGTCGTACATCCATGGATGACCCAACAAGATATCACAACTATCCATGGGTATCACATTACACCAAACTGTATTAGTATAATCTGCAGCAACGGAAAAGGTAACTGGACATGCATATCGGACTTGCACTTCATCACCTGTCATTAACCATCTAGAAAAATAAGGATGATGATGCTTCCGAACTTTCAGCTGTAAGCGATCCACAAAAGCTTGGGAAATAATATTCTGACAACTGCCTCCATTAATGACTACCATGCATTCCTAACCATTGACTGTGCCGTTGGAGTGGAAAATATTTTCTTGCAACCACTTCGTCTCAGTAGTGGAGGGAGTGTCGGTGAGGATCATGAAGGAGTCACCTTCAACTGCATGGTAAATCTCTAAGTCTTCGGTTTCAGTTGCAACCTCTTTCTCTTTAGGATCATCTGGAGTATCAGTCTTATCACTTTCATTCTCAATAAGGTGGATACGTTTTGGACATTCTGCTGCATGATGCCCTTGTTGTTTATAATTAAAGTAGGTGCCTATTTTGACCTTCGGGCTTGGGGAAAACTTTCTCCGAGGATGCACTCGTTTAGAACTTGCAATGGAGGAATTCTTCTGGATAATCCATTTAGCTACATTAAGTTTTTGGGCTTGATGATTTCCAATTCCCTCAGCTTTGATAGCATACTAAATAATCTCGTCAACATTATCAAAATGCTTGAATGCGAGGATATCTTGAATGTCAAGTGTAAGCCCATTAAAGTATCTGTCAACTAATACCTCATCATCTTCATTCAAACCACAGCGGGCTTGCATGGTCATAAACTCCTCAAAATACTCAACAACTGTATGAGATCCTTGTTTCAAGTATTTGTTTTAAGTATTGAAAACGTGAACATAGATCTCTAGAGTAATTGACAAGTAGGAATTTCTGCTTCAACAGATTTTTCATCTCGGCCCACGTGTCAACAGGGTCAATATGTTGGTATCTCCTCTTCTTTTGCAACTCGGCCCACCATATCGCAACATAATTGCGAAATCGAGTTGCCACCAGTGTAATATTATGACCATCTGTCATTGGTTTATGTGCAAAATATTTTCAACACACAGTAACCAATCCAATAATTCATCTGGCTTCAATTTTCCATCATATTCAAAAATCACGAGTTTAATACCCAAATCTCGATCAACATTTACTACATGTGTATCGCGTTGATTCCGATTATGTCCTCCATCATCTCGATGATTATCTTCACGCCGATTAGTTTCCAAATTTGTTAATCGGGTTTCAATCCTTGCAAGAGTCTCTTGCATTTGAACCATCATTACGGATAGTTGATTAACAGTTCCCCCCAAATGATCATCATTATTGGAGGAAGACTCCACTTCTACCTGCTTCTTGGGAGGCATTTTTTTAATGCAAATTCAAAATTTATGGTTGACCTGATGTGTGCTTTCCACGATCACATTGGTGAAAACGGACCGAAAATTAGACGGTTGATGAGCCCGCTATCGTCAAAAGAAATCTCAACTGTTGATCTTTGTCAAATTTGTTGTTGATCAGATTCTGTGATGCAGTGATGATGTCAGCATAATCTGTTGGGCCTCAAGAAGGGTCGGATTGACGAGACTTCAACCCGGATATGAACCTGGCCCAACCCATGAATGAGTTGAATTGAACTCAGGCCTGGAATGGACTTGGCCCAAATTCAGATGGGGGCCCAAGTGGCTGGCACGTGTGTGTGCTAATTTCACTGGATTTATGCAAAAAGGGGGAAAAAGGCTGAAGCCATTTTCGGTGTTGACAAGAGAAGGGTTTTGAAAACCCCTTGCTGCTATCTACTCCAACAAATCGAAGGGGGGCGATGGCGATGGCGATGGCGATGGCAAGGAGGCGGCCGAAGGCGAGCAGGCGAGCAAACGACTGTGGTGCAAGGTACACGTCATTTTCCTCTTCTCCGCTTCTTCTTCTCTTCCTTTTGCTATTTTTTTTTTCTGGATAAGGGCTTTCTGTGGGTGGAAGAAGAGAGAGCAGTGGAGAAGATGGGGTTTGGTAGGCTGAGAAGGTCGATAGGGGTTGTGTCGTTGGAAGGGAGATTGGAAGAGGTATGGATGGGAAAGGAAAAGGTATAATGGCTGGTGAGGATGGGATGGACGGATGGGGGCAATCACACCGACGATCAGGGATCGTTCGGCTCTGATACTAATTGATGCAATCCTAGGGTTAGGATGCAAGTGCCAGGACACAATTAGGGTTCCCACTTGGAACAATCAAGATGAAGACAATCTCCACGATAAACCCACGTAGGGAAATTTTATTAACTCCAAAATCACTGAGATTACCAATCTCTACAATGTTATATTTATAAGAAAATAAACTAAAGCTCTAAGAAAGCTTTCCTAATCAAACTAGGAAACCAAATAATAATCCTACCCAAATTAGAAACCTAATTCTAATTACACTCTTTGCTAAAAATAAAACTAATAACAATTAAAAATCAGAATTTCATGGGTCCCACATGTGGCCCACGATTCTTGTTGCCATGACATATTATTGCTGCTGCATTAGTTTTCTCTTCAATTATGGTATTTACCATTATTGTGTGTGTTCCCTAGTGGCTGAATCCATCTCTGGATTCGATCAATACTTCAAGAGATTCGTCTATGTTTCGATTGAGGATCTGGGGCTGCATCAGGAGGCGTGCTTTGGAATAGTAAGGGTGAGATATTATTTATGTTCTCGAAGCATGTAGACATTTGTGATTCTAATGAAATAGAGGTATTGACGATTTTGGAAGCTCTTCGATGATTCAAGAGATATTTTTATGGTGCCCTCGGTATGGAGAGTGACTCTTCTAACACGGTTGCTTGGGTGTCAAATCGATCGGTTAATCCCTGGAAGCTTCAGTTCCTCTTTAATGAAATCCGGGTTCTCTCCACCAAATTTAATGTTGTTTTCTAGCATGAGCTTAGATCTGCCAACTCCATGGCCAATGCTTTAGCCAATCCGGGGGCGGATAGAGTTGTTCCTTGGGAGGGTCTTATTTTGTAGCTTGCTTTGATGTGAGTAGGTACAGTGATCTTGTACCAATACTCATTTGATCCTTTCGTTTTGTTTTGTAGCTTGCTTGGATGTCAGTAGGTACAATGATCTTGTACCAATACTCATTTGATCCTTTTGTTTTGTTTCCTTTCTTCTCCCTTTTGTACTCTCCTTTTTTAATGAAAGTAACCGTCACCGATGAAAGGAAAAAAAAAAACCCCACAATTTGTGAAAGGTCTAGCATTCAAAGATTGGATGCATTGTTCATTCCACTAGAGTGAAATAAAAAGGACACACCTATTTATATTTAAATTCGTTCACACTAACTAAACATGATGAGACTTCAAAATTCTATATTGATAGGACCCTTTTTTTTCTATTTTTAGATTTTTATCCTAAATTTCAATTTTGTTGTAGAGCTTTGGGCTTTAAGGTGAGACTCAACTTGAGGGGGACCAAGTCAACCACCTGAGTTCAACTTTTAAAACCTTGACTTGCGCAACTATGGTGCACAATAGTTTAGGGTAGTCACTAGGGTGCAATGGATTTTGGCTGTTATAGAACAATTATGTACCCACCCCCCCCCCCCCCCCAAAAAAAAATAAAAATAAAAACTAAAAATTGAAAAAAAAAAAAAAAAAAAAAAAAAGTCAAAGGATCTTACATCCTCCCTTCACCCAACAAATGAGACTAAGTCACCTTCCATAAAAAGTGGACCATGTACGTCTCTAAAAATAATTTCCACTCCTCAATGGCACAATCCTTCAATTGGGCTTTCTCAAGGATGGTCCATTTTCCAACGGCCCCTTACATAGGATCCCTTTCGAGATGCATTGTGCAGGCCCCTTCTGCTTTCCTCGGCCACGTATCATTCTTGGCAACGTCAAACAGCACTCAACTATAAAGACTTCTTTTCCCTGTTTGACCATAAAGACTTGCCAACTTATACTTCGATTTCTAAAGAAAAAGCTCCACTAAGATGTGATAAGGCTTTGATGATATGATATCATTTTATGGAGAAAATTACTACTCTATTGAAATCGCCAATATCAACTGGATCTGATAAATATAATACTTCCTCTTCGTAATAATATTTTATAACACTACCAATATACTTCAAGGGTTACCTTTGGAGCTGTCATTGGTGCTCAACTCAAAACCTCCAGCCAGGGCCGGACCCAGGAAAATGATCTTGTGGTATGGCCCCCAGCCCCTTATATCTGGGTCCGCCCCTGCCCCCAGCAGGGAGGATCCCTTCAAGTGGCGAAACACAGACTAGGACCAATAAGTACTAGTGCTAAGGGTAAAAGACAACTTTAGGAAAGGTTATTGAGGAAAAGAAATAGGAAAAATAATATTTTAAATTAAAACTGATTAGCTCTAATAGGTTTTAGACCGCAGCGGCCTTAACTGCTACGGCCGATAATGCGGCCGCTACTATCTTGAACCATGGACTTCTGTCACATCTTCATTTAGATTAAGAAAAGGTTACTAGTGCACTTAAAGTAGAGAGAAAGCAAAGGTAAACTATGAGTCCTAACATGTCTAAACCTATTACAAATATAAATCTATCTTACAGTTATTTGATAAAGATGCACTAGTTATGCAAATTTTTGTCCCTCTGCATAGTTTAACATCTAGGACAAAAGCTAGTGGAGTACATCTTGTGGCCTCCAAAAGCTTTTCTTGCCAAGTAATTTAATTTTTTCTTAGATTTTTACAAAAGATATTTGGGAAAGAGGAAAAGAAGAGGACACCTCGAGCTACCTTAACAACATATAACACAGAGCCTTTTGAGTTTTGGCTATGGAACTGGCCAACGTAGATAGACAAGGATAGCTGATGCAGCTGACTAGCTTCAGATACATATTAATCTTCATATGACTTCCCCAAATACCTTCCAGGTTTTATAAAGAAAGCTGTTGCTATGTTTGGAACACCATCATCATTTGCTGCTAAAATGTAAGCAAGTTCTCTTCCTAATAATCTTGGGTGGGTCAAAATGATGTCTGAACTTAGGGCAACATTAGAACTCCAATACATAATAAGACACTGGAGGACCACTTGTAAATTGGAAAACAGCATTAGACATCTGAAATAAAAATACAAAAGCATATGGAATAAATGCCTTCAAGCACAACTAGAAGCACCTGTGAAGAACACTCCTTTTGTCTGGATAGACGAGGTCACCATATTGCTCGAGCGAAGACTCTATGACAGAAGGATCATCTGTGATCAATTTACCAAGTCGTTCCTCAATCCAACTAAGCCTCTGTTGAAAAGATCCATTTAATACATTTTAAAAGCAAACTGATAAGATTCCAGGAAACAATTTTACAAAAGAGAGAAGAGCCCAAGAGGACGAACTGCACTGAGTGAATAGTGTGTAGCAAGGCCACAAGCAATCATTTCCACACCGTTGAGCTTTTCTCCAGTCAAAGCCAAGTATTCCCCTGCAAATAGAACATGATGAAAGACAAATTTAGCATTTGTAAAATAATGATGGGAAATAGAGGACATACGGCTTTCTGTCAAGAGACACCCATACTGAGAAGGAGAGCATAAAGGATAGATATTTAAAAAAAAAAATAGTGTTCAGAAGAAAGAAATTGATGAAAAAAGGTGTCAGCAGTGAAAGGCAAGGTGAGAAAGTGAAATTAGAGTTAGGTTGTGACACAGAGATATGGTGCAGAAAGGAAGTTGTACAAGAATAAAAATAAACAATCTCTCTTTTCTTGACATGTACTTTGACAAAAACTTACCTAAATAACCAGGTAGATGGGAAAGGTAAAAAGAAGCCCCAGCATCAGGATGGAAACCAATTTGAGTTTCTGGAGTAGCAAACACCTGTAATTTCTCCTAAAAATGTAAGAATATATAAAGTGGACATGATAATCTATATAAAAATAAGTAAGCATTATCATCATTAACCTAGCCTCATCCCATCAATCAATCTGGGGTCAATAAAGAGCACAGAGCTTGTAGAATATGCCAAAAGGAAATTTCAAGTGGTGCATTTCTAACTTCTAATAATAAGAATGTATAATACTCCAAATATGCTCCGACAGTAAAATTATTATGAAGTCTAGCATGTGAAAAAGTTATGCAAATTAAACAATGCTTTCAGTTTCTTTTGATAAAAATGCTTTCAGTGTTCAAATCAACGAGCTCCTCAAACACATATTCATAAGATGAAAGTGTATTTTATACACAAAATCTGAACAAAATACTTGACACACAAAAAAATATTATTAACAACAATTTGAGATTGTTTGGGCACATACAAAGAAGCTCCCAAAACAGCCCTAGCATGAAGTGTCGCAATTTTATAAAACTAAGGTAAGGGGAGAGGCAGACCTGAAATGAAACAGTGAGAAAGTCACACTCACTGTTTGTGGAGCCACATACAAATGGCTTAAATGGAGTTGAGAGGCAAGTCACACTCACAAGGCCAACCCCAAATAGATGGGAGAGGGATAATGACAATGATGCTGACAATGATAAATTGATGATTTACAAGAATACCAGAAAAAAGTTTGTTTACCTCTAATGTGGGATAGTGGTGGTGGTTAACTTTGTAATTAACCGGGGCATTTTGGAGATGTTACCTCTAATGAAGTTGAAGTGATAGTTTATAGGTAAGATGTACGTTCTTAAAGCCTTTGGTCTCGCCGGAGTATTAGTGGAGAGAGATTCTTTTTGTGCCATTGGATGGGCTTCGTCTACCACTCTCTTTACCCACGGCGAAGGTCAGATCAAATTGAGAAGATTCAAACTCTGGCAAGGGCAGGTAATTTTCATTTTTTCCATATTTCTCATGAGACTAATTAAGAGGCTGATTGTTTAGCTAAGGATGGAGCTAGTTGACATGGTTTGCTGTATGATATGTAATGGTTTTTTGCTGGTGTTACTTTCATAAATAATAGAAATGTTAACTTTCAAAGAGAAGAAAGAAAAATAATATCAGATAGAAAAATGTGGATAGCATGCATAGCAAAATGAATAATATCTTCCATCAAACTAGACAAGAAAAATCTGTGATTCACTGGATACACAATTAACGTTGATGGGGTCCTAGCTCCTAAGACTTACATTTGGGCCTTGCATAAACTTTAACTGGTCTCCATCAGAGTAGAATATAGTGGTAATTAAGAAGATGTAAGTGAGATTTTTTTACATAGAGCCAATAATGATAGTGGCAGTAGTGGTAGGATTAACTATGAACAACCAATCCCATGTCAAGCTTTTTATCAAAAATTGTCCACATGTTGGATATTTCTCAAAATGCATAGCATGCCTGTCTGACTCAAATTTAATGAGCTAATACAATGGAAAGAAGAAAACGCTCTTTAACTAAAATCCCAAATTCACAAGGTCTATCAACAAGAGCATGTTCGTGTAGACTCACAAATCAGACATATAAATGTAAACAAAAACATGCATACAAGGGATCTAGGAAAAAAACAGCACAAGGTTGTTTAATTAAAAAACCAAAAAATATATTGCAAATGTGCAGACTGCTAGACTAGCATTATCTTCCCTGGCAAATAAGAGATACACGCAGTGCCTGTGTATGCTTTGGAAGTCAAAATCATCAATATTACTTCATACGGGAGCTTAATCTGTTCTCAATCCTAATATGGTTAAAGATGGAAAATTTCGCAGGATGCGCATTATGAACTAATTCAGAAATCCATCAAGTGGCAAGAAAAGAATAGCACATACAATATTGAATAAATATCAAAATCAATATACAGACACTTAATGATGCATACAGTTTTATCAGTTGCTACACGAAATGTTCCTGGAATTGAAACTCCTGCCCCACCACCCATAGTGACACCATCCAAAATAGCCACCTAGAAAGAAACCATGAAACAAATGAAGGTCAATTTCCATCATGACAAAACGTCATTTGTCAAACTAGCCTAAGCTACTGATCATCATATATTAATAGTGTGTGTGGACTAATGGTAGCAAGTAGAAGAGTTATTTCTTCTTTCCTTTCCTTTTCTTCCTCTCTCTCTCTCTCTTTTTTTTTTTTTCTTGGTGTGCGAGTGTGTGGAGGATTGTTTTTTTTTTGGGGGGGGTGGGGGGGTGGTGTTTGTTTGGGTTGTGAGCTGGCTTGAACCTGCAAATTGAATTTGCGACAATAAACACCTTCTTAGTATAAACCTAACTTATGTACCTGATAAGCTTAACAATCATTACCTTATAAGCTTAGCATGGCATATTCATTGATTCCATGAATGAGGGATTTTATTTTGCAACTTAGGAACCTAACTTTAATACACCACAGCTAAAAGAAAGGAATATGAACTAACTTTTTTTTATTAATAAGTACATAGCATTAAGCTGAATCCCAGAGTGATGGGATCAGGCTAAGATGATTATAATTTCCTGTGCTTCATTAAACACCATCTTATCTACCAATTTACATCAATATATTTCTACTGCCCATTCAAATAAATAGATTAACCAGCCCCCAGTATCCCATATTACCACATTTCAACCCACAGAAATCCCTTATTCAATTCTACTTTAGTTACCCACACAATTTCATATCAATGTCTGTCTAAACTATATGGGTTTTCCATGATAAGCCCCCGCCATTCTGTTAACTACGGAAACTCAACTTACAACAATTTTATCTTGCTTTAGGTTCATTTTGACCACTCAAATGTAATAAGTCCGTTGCTAATGTTGTTTTTTGCCTGGAGGACATTATCCACTAGATACAGTCATGAAACTCTCCAACTGAGATCAAACAAATATTTGAATTATGGGGATACTTCACAAGTGAAGCTGCTTCAGCATCTATCATATACTTCTAAGTACACACATAATTTTTTCCCCACAGCTGGATGAAGGAAACATTACTTCAATTAGATATTCAGCAAAATGCACATGAACAATTTGATAAAGTAGAAACTTAATGCCACCAGTTCAATAAATTCCCATGTTGAAGTAAGGAAATCCCAATAAAAGATTGTGCCACTAATCGACAAGTATTATACATCTTTGACATAATAATAATAATAATAATAATAATAATAATAATAATAATAATAATATAAAAACCCAATTTGTAGGTGTTTTTCAGCATCACATGTTCAAGAAAGTACTATACTCACATGTGGCTTCATATATGTGCCTAGAACGTATATGAACTTATATAATGTCCTGAAAAAGTTTTTGCAGTCTTCCACTTTCCCTGCACAAAATAAGCAATAAAATACAAGACTGACTGGAAAAAGTATAAATTAATGAAAGCAAAAGCCACTATATAAACAAATAAATAAAAGACTACAAAGCTAGAACAGAAGAATTTGAATGAAATAAATGAAGACATTGTGTAATTTCTATGCTATGAAAAATAATCAAAGAGCATTTAAAATTTAATCTATGAAGATATAACTGTTTTTATCATTATTTAAAAAAAAAGGATATGATATGCATACGCACTTAAAGCAATAATGGGTCACTTATAGAGACAAACCGTATTTGAACCACAGAAAAGACTGGCATAAATAAATGAAAATTGGATGCACCTGGAATGCCTAACATTCTTGGGTACTGAATTGCCATGTGCTATCCTGTCATTAGGAATTTAATGGAAGGAAACAGCACATATAGCCAAAGACCAAGTATCTAAAACTTTACATGTAGACTACAAATGGCATTGTAGAAATGCCATGCTCAGTTTGCATAGGAACAACGAGGTGATGCCACTATGCCAGACTACGATAAAGGGATGGCCTGCTTTGAGAGGGGCCAAACTGGGCACACCAGCAATCATGGAATGTGGTGTGGTCTCCAAAATAGATAGTTAAACCAAAACTTTCCAAGAACCCTTTTCCAGGTCCTAATTAGATGGGCATAATCATTCAATCATGGCGTGCCCTTGCTATTCCATAACACCCCCTTCTCCCCACATTTTGGTCAACACTCTACATTGAAAATTGTAGTTATGTTGCACCTAGTCATTCTCCAAATATCCATTAACATTGCATACAAACTATTTGCCAATTTGACTAAACAAAACAAAGCAGTCAACATACCTTCTTTGAGAAGATGATAAAGTGCAACAACATCTCCACCGGCACAGAACGCTCTGCCACTGCCCTTCATAAATCAATCATAGCAGCTAAGTCTTCATCACAACAATTATTAAAGCAAAAACCTCAAAACAAAACACCAAAACCACAACTTTCAAAACCAATAAAACCCTAGCAAAAGAAAAAAAGAAAAGACCCAAGCTTCCAAAAAGAGAACTTTTACCTTCATCACAACAAAACCTATATCTGTGTTTTCTTCCCATGATTCATACAGCTTATTCAACCGCATCCCCTGAAAAAAAAAAAAAAAAAGCCCCAACTACAGCATTTGTTAATGGGTATTAACCATGGGGCCAAAGGGTCCAATCCCATTTCCATCTACAAAAAAAACCCATGATAAGAAAACCCCAGAAAAGATTGCAGGAAACAGAATACCATTGAAGTAGTGAGAGCATTTAGAGCATGGGGTCTATTAAGAATAGCTGTTCTTGAGTTTGCTTTGCCTTCCACCAATACCTGAAATAGATATTATACTTACAGACATACATATTTGTACATATATATATAGAGAGAGAGAGAGAGATGGTGGGGTTTGTGAGAAAAGACCTGATTTTGAAGATCTTCGCATTCGGCAATGTTGGGAGCAGAAGAGATGGTTCTGTAACGAGGGGAAAAGAGAACGGAAGGAAGAGAACGCCTGACTGCAGCTAATGCTTTGAAGCTCTGCATCTCTTCTCTCTCTCTCTCTCTCTTCCAATGCCTTCAAAAGCCCGCCGCTCTCCTTCCTGACTTATAAAGCCTTCTCACTACAACACTGGAGTGAGCATAAAAGGGGGTTTACAGTCTACTATGTTTAAAAATCAGAAAATGAAAATTGGTAAAACAGTAATAACAGTATATTTTAACTAACCAAATTACCATTTTACATGTTCGAGTAAAGATTTGAGTTTTAGTTTTCAAGATAAAAAAAAATGTATGTCAATCTTAGGGCGGAACAAGGTAAGGAAAAGTTGGTCGCTTTTCGCATTTGATGCAACCATTTTTTTCAGGAAGAAAAACACAAAAATAAGCTAAATTTTATGTGAGTACGTGGAAAAGTGGTTTTATTTTTTCTTACTACACAAAATGTGGCCTTGTAAGTAAGCTGCTACTAATTGAGGGGTTGGTTGTTTGATTTGTTTGCAAATGATACATAGGAAATGAATACATTGAAATTCATGTCAAATGAGTCTGACCAAGGATCATTAAAGAGATGAGAGGGAACACTTGTAGTTGGAATCTTGGCTTTCTTATAATTTATTACCGAGTGTGATGGTTGGATATTCATTTCTCATCTTTCCTTTATTCAATTTCCATGAAAAAGAGAGATTTATCTCATGTTCATTTTTTTAATGCACTTTTGATTATTCACTTTTAAATACTTAAAATGAAACACATGTGCCCTAAAGAATGCTTAGTTGTTTTGTTTTAATCACTACTAAATCCATGAAGACTTTAGTTATAATACGCTTTAGTCATAATTGCTCTAATACCATGATAGAAAAGGAAATGGAGAAGAAATAGAAAAGGACAATAAGCTTAAGGAAATTGTGGTGCCATTGATGGGGATGACTTCAACTGGTTATACAAAAATGGATTGAATACATTAGGCCCTAATTGGGCAAATCCTAATTCTTATATATGAAAGAGCCTAATTCCAATTGAAATTTTTAGCCTTAATTGCCTCAATTGATTTTGACTCTCGCTAATTTATTTGACCTCATGAGCCACATTGACACGATTCCTTTTCTCCACAATGAAATGTCCTTATTATCAAGAAACCGTTTCTCTAATATTTTTTTTTCTTTTCTATTGATGGCTACATTTCCACTTTGGAGAGGAGGAGCGAGAAGGAGCCTTCGGAGTTTCATCAGAAATTTAAGCTCTAACAATTTGAAACCTCTTTCTTGATACTCACGGTGATTTCCTTACTACAACATGTTTGGTAATATGCGAGAAATCCATAGATTTGATGATTCTTCACTACCACCGGAACAAGGATTCATCGTTGGGGATATGTATAGTTGAGGATTTCACATGGATATTAGTGTGTATCGATTCATATAGCTGAGAAAAATAGGGTTCGGTGTGCAAATTCACGTAGATGAGGATTTTCAAATCTTATGGGGGGGGGGGGGGGGTTGGAATTTAAAAATCTTAACAAATAAATATTTCCATTCGTCCAAATCCTCATGAATTTACAATTTTCAAACATGGATTTACCAAAACTTTAGAGCATGTTTGGTAACAGGCGAGGAATCCATAGATCTAATGATTTTTTCACTACTACTAGAACAAGGATTCCTCGTTGGGGATTTGTATTGTTAAGGATTTCACATTGATATTGATGTATATCGATGCATATAGCTGAGAAAAATAGGATTGGGGTGCAAATCCACTTAAGTGAGGATTTTTAAATCTTACGGGGGATGGTTGAATCTGAAAATCCTAACAAATAAAGATTTCGATTCGTCCAAAACATCGGGAATTTACAATTTCCAAACATGGATTTACTACAACATGAGAGAAATCGAAAATCTTTTCCCTAAAGATTTGGTTGCCAAACATGACCCCTTAAGTAAGGATTTTCAAATCTTATGGGGGATGGTCGAATCGAATCCTAACAAATAAAGATTTTGATTTGTCCAAATCCTCGGAAATTTACAATTGCCAAACATAGATCTACCACTTAAGTGAGGATTTTCAAATCTTATGAGGGATGATCGGATTTGAAAATCCTAACAAATAAAGATTTCGATTCGTCCAAATCTTCGAGAATTTACAATTGCCAAACATTGATTTACCACAACATGAGGGAAATTGAAAATCTTTTCCCTAAAGATTTGGTTGCCAAACATGACTTAAGGGAAATTGAAAATCTTTTCCCTAAAGATTTGATTGCCAAAAGTGACCTAACCAGTTTGGCAATTCTAATATGGTTATGTGAAGTAAAGTTGATTTTGAAGAAAGAATAAAATATAAGTGGGTTATGATTGTATTTTTTTTAGTTGTTTGTTATGGAATCTTCTTGACTTTTTGTACGAGAAAGTGAAGATTTTTTGTATTTTACTGGATAAAGGTGGTTTCTTTTTTGCTTTTTTTGAAAAAAATGGAGGGAGTTTTGAATTAAAGTACTTTTGATGTGACATCTTGTCTGAAAAATGGAGGGCTTATTTGACTTTTACTATGATAGCAAGGTGCCAAACTAGAAAAAGATTCGCGGAATCTTGTTAACCAGTATGGCAGTTCGAGCAGTCCCTTTTGCTAGAGGTCATCTCGATGGAGAATCCAAATCTTGAGTTTCATTCCAAATTAGAATTAATCTTTTTCTTTCCAAGTCTTGAGTTTTACCTAGATATCACTTTTATTTATACTTGCATGCAGCAATATGGAGATATTTGTGTCCTTTATACTGCCTACTACCACCGTGGTTTTGTTTTTATTTCTTAGGGAAAACTACGGGAAAAATCCCCATAGCACGCCTGAAGTAAGGAGAGGACCCAGCATTAGTTTAGAGACGGGAGGGGTCCTTTGGGTGGGTTTCTGTATTTTTTTTTTGTAGTTTAGCGATGCTGTCGATATCGACAATATAGTTGTCGATATCGATCATTATGCGTAAACCCTTTATACATCGCCCCGTGTCTACATTTCTTTGTCAGAACTTTTTCATCGACTGCAACATTTGCTCTGGCGAATTTCCTTCTCAGAAAACACCTCAAAAATTACTCTAAATGATGGTTGGATTCCATTAATAGGTTGGTATAAACAATAAACATCTTTCTAGATTGCATCATCTACCCTAAAATGTCATAAGTTTGATTCCTTTTCGGTAATGACTTCTTTCAGTTGTGATTTGAACCCTAAAAGGAGCCATTTTAAAACCGTATCAATAGTGTAAATGCATATTTGTATGTAGCTTTGCTTAAAGATAACCATTTGTGTAGTAAATATCATTTTCGTTTTGGGTTTGGTTAATATCACTTTCGTTTTGGGTTTTTAGGGTTTGAAAAAGGGTTTCTTTTTTGTAGGCACTGATGAAGATTGCAGTTATTTTTTGGTCCGGCTGGTGATGTAAATGGGTTGTTCAAGGCTTGAACAGTGTAGTGCTTCTTTTGGGTTGGCTGCTGATGTAAATGGGTTCCATGTTAATTTGAAGATTGCAGCTATTCTTTGGTTCGGTTGGTGATGTAAATGGGTTGTTCAAGGCTTGAATAGTGTAGTGCTTTTTTGGGTTGGCTGCTGATGTAAATGGGTTTCATGTTGATTTGAAGATTGCAGCTATTTTTTGGTCCGGTTGGTGATGTAAATGGGTTGTTCAAGACTTGAACAGTGCAATGCTTTTTTTGGGTTAGCTGCTGATGTAAATGGGTTCCACGTTAACTTGAAGATTGCAGTTATATTTTGGTCCGATTGGTGATGTAAATGGGCTGTTCAATGCTTGAACAGTGCAATTAAAAGGGATCCATGTAGATTTGAACACTGTAGATTTCACTTTTTTTGGATTGTTTTGCTACATTTCTGAAGTATTTGACAACTGTGAAAATGTTGGAATGTGAATGGTGATATTAATGAGGTTTATATAAACTTAGATTGTTATATTCAGTTGCTCCATGGTTTTTGTGCTTAAGTATTTCCTTTCACCATAAGTTGGGTAAAGCAACTGTATGTTTGGGTTCGCACTTATTTTTAAACATGACCTTGAAAACTTGTTCGGAATCAATAAATTAAAGCTGTCGGTATGTTGTCGATATCGACAACTTTTATCTTTTCAATCAGCTACTGACTTACAACTTTTAATTCATCCCACTGACGAAACTAGTCGATATCGACAACTTTTATCCATTCCAGCAATTACTGACTTACAACTTTTAATTCATTCCACTGACGAAACTAGTCGATATCGCCGACTTAAAGTTGTCGATATCGACAACTTTTATCCATTCCAGCAGCTACTGTCTTACAACTTTTAATTCATCCCACTAATGAAACTAGTCGATACCAATAAATTTATAGTTGTCAATATCGACAATTTTTATCTAGTCTAACAGCTACTGACTTATAATTTTTAATTCATCCCACTGATGAAACTAGTCGATACTGACGACTTAAAGTTGTTGATATCGACGACTTAAAGTTGTTGGTATCGACAACTTTTATCCATTCCAGCATTACAACTTTTAATTCAACCCACAAAAACTTCAAGAAAAAATGTGGCAATGACAGCAACATCATCATGAACCTTCCTGCAAAAAAAGGTAAACAACTCCTTTATCAATCCACCTCAAACATAGCAACAAACCCACCACTATCCCTTCTCCTCAACCCAAAACAACTCTCTCCAATTCAATCTCAGTTGCTGTCATACAGATTGGAAGTTCGTTTTCAAGCAGTTACTATCAACTACAGATTCATAAGAATCATAACATGAAGCAGTATACCAAGTGGAATCCAAACAAATGCATTCATTAAACCTGTGGAACCCTAACATGCATTCAACCATTCTATTGACAACCTGTTAACAACAAAGAAAAAAAAAGTAGTGATGGTTAAGGATAGAGGGGAACAACAGAAGGTATAGGTCTGGTAACAAAAATATACTAACCAAAAGCACCATTACACAGCTGAGAATTGCATTACAACATGAAAGTGTATCATTAGACTAGACCCATTTATATCACCAACCAGACCAAAATATAACTGCAATCTTCAAGTTAACATGGAACCCATTTACATCAGCAGTCAACCCAAAAAAAGCACTGCATTGTTCAAGCCTTGAATAACCCATTTACATCACCAACCGGACCAAAAAATAACTACAATCTTCAATTCCACATGGAACCCATTTACATCAGCAGTCAACCCAAAAAAAGCATTGCACTGTTCAAGCCTTGAACAACCCATTTACATCACCAACCGGACCAAAAAATAGCTGCAATCTTCAAGTCAACATGAAACCCATTTACATCCGCAGCCAACCCAAAAAAAGTACTACACTATTCAAGCCTTGAACAACCCATTTACATCACCAACCGGACCAAAGAATAGCTGCAATTTTCAAGTCAACATGGAACCATTTACATCAGCAACCAACCCAAAAAAAGCACTGCACTATTCAAACCTTGAACAACCCATTTACATCACTAGCCGGACCAAAAAATAACTGCAATCTTCATCAGCGCCTACAAAAAAGAAACCCCTTTTCAAACCCTAAAAACCCAAAACGAAAGTGATATTAACCAAGCCCAAAACGAAAGTGATATTTACTACACAAATGGTTATCTTTAAGCAAAGCTACATACAAATATGCATTTACACTACTGATACGGTTTTAAAATGGCTCCTTTTAGGGTTCAAACCACAACTGAAAGAAGTCATTACTGAAAAGGAATCAAACTTATGACATTTTAGGATAGATGATGCAATCTAGGAAGATGTTTATTGTTTATACCAACCTATTAATGGAATCCAACCACCACTTAGAGTAATTTTTGAGGTATTTTCTGAGAAGGAAATTCGCCAGAGCAAATGTTGCAGTTGATGAAAAAGTTCTGACCAAGAAATGCAGACACGGGGCGATGTATAAAGGGTTTATGCATAATGGTCGATATCGACAACTATATTGTCGATATCGACAACATCGCTAAACGACAAAAAAAAATACAGAAACCCACCCAAAGGACCCCTCCCATCTCTAAACTAATGCTGGGTCCTCTCCTTACTTCAGGCGTGCTATGGGGATATTTCCCCTAGTTTTCCCTATTTCTCATTATAAAGGAAGCATGCAAATGCTATGGCCTATGGGAGCAATTCATAATAGGCCATTGCAACATCAGAATTTAGGTATTCATTTCTCCATTTCTAAGGTATACATTTTTCTACAAAGAAGTACAGAATCAGAAAACAACCCATAATAAGAGTGTTTGGATTATATGCAGTTTTCTATTATCAAATAAGTCTACGCCACTTGCTCAGAGTACTTTCTGGCCACTTGCTCATAGTACTTTCTTCAACCAGATCTTTAGGGCCTGTTTGTGCACAGCCATGGATGCAGAAACCTGCGTTTACTCTTATTTGGTAGTTTGTTTCTGATCATTGATGTCCGAAAACGTCTCCCCTTCTCCCATAGAAAATTGCTCTTCAAAATGGCACCTGAAAATCCGGAGGAGGGAAATCCTCCCTGCACCAAATGATAAGGATTTCCGGCGCCCTACCCCCTCCCTTTTCTGCAAAAAGGTGTGCTGCACAAACAGTATATACAAATTACTTCACAACCCATCTTTTTGTTGCTTTTATGTATTTGCATGATTTTTAATTTTTTATTATAATTCTGGTAATGTGAGTGAAAGATGTTTAATTAAATGTTGGACCACTATAGGAGACCCACGGAATTGAGAGCTATACAATGAACTAATGATTGATATTCATAAGACTATACTTGAATTTAATGTATAAGTTCTATTTTTTTTTGAAAAATATTGTTATATTTATTTTATAATTTGTTCTACATTTTCAAATCTTTTCATTGATTTTTTTTAACCTGGAAAACCAAAATACATGAGATTTTATAAACTTAAATTTGATTTGCGGATTATGTAATTTTTCTATACATTCTCCTTTTAAATAAAATTTGATATATTGAATTTTGAAAATGATAAATAATATATATTATTATTTTAAATTTATTGTCTTTCAAATAATATCTCCAAATTGAATATATATATATATATATATATATATTGCCCGGGCTTAGTGCGGGCCTGTTTTGCTAGTAACAAATGAGACGAAGGCTAATTAGACTTATATCCTATCATCTAAGGAGAGTACATAACTCAGTATCTATGAAGCACGGATACGTAAAAAGGGGTCCCGTATCCGTATCCCGGACGTATCGGACACGGATACGCCCGGATACGCCCCGGATACGTATCGGATACGCCCATTCCGTATCCAGAATTTTTTTTTTTAATTTAAATGTCGGATACGTGGGGGATACGTGCGGGACACGTGCGGGACACGCACGGGACACGCACGTATCCCCCACAGGACACGTGAGTTGCTTAAGTTTTAAAAGGCCTGGCTCTGGGTCGAAAGAAACAAAAAAAAAAAAAGAAGAAGACCTCGCTGGAGAGAAGGGAAGAAAAGAAAAGGAAGAAGAGAGGGGAAAGCCACCTCGCTGGAGTCTTCTGCTGTTGCCTCGCCTCGCCGTCGCCATCGCCGTGCTACTGCCATTTCACTGCTGCTGTTTCCGCCGTGCTGCTGTGGCTGGGAGAGAAAGGAAAAAAAAAGAAGAAGAAGAAGAAGAGAGGGGAAGGGAAAGCCGTCGCCTCCGCCTCCGCTTCGCCTCGCCGTCGCCGTCCCCTTGCTGCTGCCGTCGCCCAGCTACTGCTGCTACCCTAATCGAGCCACTGTTGCTGCTGCTACCCAAATCGCCTCACCTTCAGGTTCTTTTCTCTTCTTTTTTTCCTTTTGTTTCTTTCTTTCTCTTCATCTGTATTGTTGGGGTTGATGGTATTCTGGTTATTCTAATCTAGGGTTTTTTTTTTCTTCCCCCTTCAATCATTTGGATTTTAGGGTTTTTTTTTTTTTTTGCTGATCTCTGTCTTTGCTTTCGATTGGATGTGGCTGCTGCAATTTTCTTTTTTTTTTTTGTTTGCTGCTTCTGCTGTGGCTGTGGCTGTGGCTTTGTATTTGCTCTGTTTTTTTTTTTTTTTTTTTTTTGCTGTGGCTGTGTATTGTATGCTAGCTCCAAGACTATTATATGCTGCAGCTGTTGCTTCTTTTTTGGATATATGCTTCCCCCTTAAATCATTTGTATTTTAGGGTTTTTTTTTTGTTGATCTTCTGTCTTTGCTTTCATTGGCTGTGGCTACTGCTCTTTTTTTTTTGTTTGTTTGCTGCTTCTGCTGTGGCTGTGGCTGTGGCTTTGCTATTTTTTTTGTTGGCTGTGGCTGTGGCTGTGTATTGTATCCTAGCTCCAAGACTAATATATGCTGCTTCTGTTGTTGCTTCCCCCTTAAATCATTTGGATATATGCTGCTACTACTGCTTCTTTTTTTCCATTTTTTCTTGATGCTATGATGCTGCTGTTTTTTTTTTTTTTTTTTTTTATGCTATATTGCTGCTGCTGTTTCTTTTTTTTCTTTTTTCTTTTTTTCTGTTTGTTTGGGTTGTATGTTTATGTTTCTGTAGTAATTGGTGGAACTTGGATTTTGAACTTGGAAGTATTGAATGTAATGTTTGATGATGGTTGATGATGATTAAATCAATGAAAGTGCATATTTTATGGCTATTTTGATTGAAATAATGTTAGTTTTTTTTATTACAAAGTCATATAAAAAATATTTAAAAAAAATAAAAATTCAACGTATCCCCGGCGTATCGTATCCTACTTTTTTGAGAAATGACGTATCGGCGTATCCGACACGTATCGTATCCGTGTCCCGTATCCGTGTCCGTGCTTCATAGCTCAGTATATGTACAGTTATAGTAGGACCATTAGGTCAAAAGATATCCACACATGCATGTCAGAAAATGGATCCAATAATGGATCCACTAAGAGTCCAATTTTCAATCTCTACTCTAAATACTAATATAAATCCAGTTTAGTTCATCAAGAGTCTTTTTTTTTTAGGTTCCCAACCCTTTAGGCCAGAATAATTCCTATCGGCCCAGGAGAAAATGTCGGGTAAAATTCCCCTGTGGCCCCGGTATGAGATAATGGATCCACTAAGAGTCCAATTTTCAATCTCTACTCTAAATACTAATATAAATCCAGTTTAGTTCATCGAGAGTCATTTTTTTAGGTTCCCAACCCTTTAGGCCAGAATAATTCCTACGGGTCCAGGAAAAAATGTCGGGTAAAATTCCCCTGTGACCCCGGTATGATAGTGCAATTTGGTACCCACAACCTCCGGGTGCAAACCCTAGTCCTAGGCTAACTGAGCTACCCCTCAAGATTAATTAGATGGAGGTAATTAAGTCCTACCAATGTATATCTCCGAATAATGGTCCAGTGAGGTGGTGTCAACCCATATTCCAGCAGCTAAATATAGTTTACATATCAGTGTCAACTTAGAGTGAATGTCAATTCACGAGAGTTTGGGGGCCGTGAGGGGATTTGACTGAACATCAAAGTCCCATGAGGTGGGATAAAAGTTACCTCTTGCACAGGCTGTGAGGAACATGATAGAAAATGTTGTAAGTTTGACAGAGATAGATACAGAAAGGTATGTCATTTCAATAACTGTTAAGATTTTATGGACCTGGAAAAAGATGGTTGGTAATTTGTAATAGGTTGATGAGAATTAAGCAATGGAAACTAGGAGCAACTATGAAAAACATATCATGTTATTATAATGGGTGATAGGCAACCGAAACTATAAGAACATATATATTGCTGTGGATTAAATGGAAATGTTACATTGTAGATTAAGTGAAGCTTGTAAATATTGGGTTAGGAGTTGGGATTTATGGGGATTTGATGGAAACTTCACAAATGGTGTATGGCCAGAGAGAATGAGAAAGGATGTATTTTAATTGTAAACACTATACTTTTGCCCAGGAGAGAGATTAGACTGTCATCCAAAAAATTAGAAGTGCTCAATTTTATGCATGGATTTCTAATGATTGAAATAATCTATAGTTCTTCTATGATGAAGCCTGTTTGTTTTCACGAATTTGAGTTCTTATTAATTCGAAGAAATGCATTCCTATCGAACTGGCTAAACTTGTAAAATAGAAAATGAAGATCCACAAATGGCCTTTAAACAATCTCATGTTGGGTGGAAGATGACTATCTTACTAGAGTTGCATGCACATCAAATCCAAAGAAAATCAAGTCAGGTCTATACTATCTTATATCCTTCACCTCTCACCTCTTCATATTCTATTATTGGAATCCATTTTACCATGAATTCCTAATAATTTTAGGATTCCAATTCCATGTGAATGGGCCTTAGGATTCATCCATGACGGCAATGGCATCACTATCATGACTCTAGTCAAAGTGAATCGCAGGAACCATGGATTGTGATTCGAGTGAATTTTCTCAAGAAAAATTCTACTTGACACTATCTTGCCAAACGGAGATCTGGGAAGATTAATACCTACGAGGAGACAGCATATGTACAATATCATTTGAGTTGGTGGAGTCAGATGGGATGCTTTCCTGTGGGGATAAGATGGATGAAAAGATATGTTCGTGAATAAAAGTCACGTAAAAATCAGCGCCCATCAGTTCATCCTAGCCGTTGATTGAATAGTCTTCTCATCATAGCCTTTTAGATTTAATTAATTCGTAAAAGGTAAATAAAGCATTCGTCAAGCAAATAAGAGTGAGAAAAGAGCTGCACTTTAATAAAATACACACTCATGAGGGGAACTCAAGTGAGTCCCATAAACTCCTAGGGGACAAATTCACCCAGAAAATGACTTATTGGTATGCTTCCCAATCACCTGGTGTGACATGCAATTTGGGGTACTATGGAATCTGAAAGACCTGGTGATGTCTTGTAGCACTACTGTTCATAAAAATCAGCTTTCATTGGTTTTGCGTGCACAAAACGCCTACAAAAACTCCTTTGATTTCTTAGAAAATGAAACTTCATAAACTTGAGGTAAAAATAGTTCAAGTTTTTTTTACTTTCCCCCAAAATTGTGAAGAAGTGACAAGTGTGAAAAAAATAAAAAACAAGTTTCCATTGGCATGGCAAAATGTTTATATAGGACTTAAAATTGACCATTGCTATTTTATAGGAGTTTTTAGGCAAAAAACTACATAAAAATTCTCATATGCATGCATATACTCCGATCAAACCGCAGAAGATGCAAGGCCCTCTCAAACAGCAAAAAACCTAGAATTAAAGCGCCACTTGCGGGAACGTCCACTCCCATTGTTATTGATAGTAAATTATTGCCCATAAATTATCTGAAGGGAAAATTAGGGTAATTTACTTGTATAGTGAGGTGAAGAGAATGGTTAAATCAAAAGAATAAAAAAAGAGGGATCAAATCAAAATCAAAAGGTGTTAAATGACATTTAGTGGCATGAGAGAGTATTTTTTTTTTCTTTTTTTGGCAAGAAAAAAGAGGTGTTTTTGTCATTAGTAGGATTAGAAAATGATTTTTTGAACTTTTTTTGTAAAAAAAAGATGCGTTTTTTGAAATTTAGTACTTTTTTATTTGACCATACTTCTTTTGTTGTACATTAAAACAACCTTTTACTTCCCAAAATTTCTTGTGAACTAATGTAGAAATGCAGATTAAAAGTATAATCTAGTGCAGTAAAAATTTGCCATGGGATTCCTCAATTTGGAATCTTTTTCTAGGCATCTTTCACCAAAAAGTGATACAGACCTGGAAGTTTCCACATCTTTTTAGTTATTTCTGCATTCTGGGTAGCCAAATTTGACAACTTTTTTAAAAAAAAGGGTAAATTAGCCAGCAGTCCCATAGCATGGTCTTCTAAGGCATCAAAGATAACAACTTTTTCTCTAATGTCTATTGTCCAGACAGCTAGAGATATTTTAGTGAGAGGTCCCTAATATGCCACGTCATATATTTTTATGACTAATTTGCCCCTTTCAACCCTCATTCCTAGGCCAAGTTATCTCTTATTCTCTATTGTGTCAAAGAACGCCTTCCTTCTTCTTCTCTCTCATTTTCCATTTTCCATTCCTTTCCATGGTTGCAGAGTATTATTACAGAGCACCTTCCGTCGCCACCATGACTTCCGATTCTCTCTCTTTCATTTCTTCAAAGATAGATTCGGTTTTACTTTATCTTATTCTTTCATCTGAAGTCTCTTTCAAATCTCTCTCTTTACAACTGATTTGAAATAGAGCAGTTTGCTCTTTTTCTTGTTTCCCCTCTCTCTATTTTCTCAATTAGATTGTGGTCATCAAGTGTGCTTGTTTTGGATTTCGATTTTTATTAGAATCTGATTTTCTGTATTCTGACTTTTGGTGTCGCCGAGCTCAGATAAATTTCCCAGAATCTCTAATAAACTGGACAAAAATTCAGACAAATTTATTTGAGTTTCTGGCAAAACTCAGACAAATTTATCTGAGTTTTGAATAACTTTTGCTCATAAGCTACCTCTAACCTCTCTCCAAACCCATTAGAAAAAGATTGGGAAATTCATATGTTCACTAGGGTCCTCTGCAATGCGTTTTACATGGATGGCAGCAGTCTGCTCCATGAATGCATCAGTAGTGATCACAGGGAGATTATTGCCAACAGCAAAATCCACAGACCTAGCCGGAGAATCAAAACTAAAAGAGTAAATCTGAGCTCCAGTCTGAACATTCCACAACTTCACAGACTGATCTGCACTTCCTGTTATTAGCCACATAGAATCCCCTGGTGCACATATACAACACAACAGCACATCAGGTGCATGCATGCAACATAAAACAAATATAAACAACTCAAACAAAAGAGGTGGTAAACAAATCATTATCAAATCTTCCAAGTTAAAAAAAGAACACACACAAAAAAAAAAAAAAAAAAAAAAGAATTGCTTCGCCCTTTCTCTTGGTACCTTGTCCTTTTAACACTTCACTTCTTTATTTAAGGCCACAATGGATACAATGCTCAGTAACAAATTCATGTTTTCTTTCTGACTGCATGTAACATTCTAGTATATAAGTTGATTGGTTATCATTAATAAACGTAGAAATTGGATGATGGATCTCTGTTATTCCAGTGCATAAGAACTAATTTATCTGAGTTTTATCTGCAAAACTCAGATGAATTTGTCTGTTCTGCTTTTGCTGATCTGTACAGGAGCTTTTTTGTCTTTTTCACTGCATAATTTTTACGAGAGGACTGCTGGACCTCGGCCCAAAAACCCCTTAAAAAAAATCCCTTGTAGTGAGGCGTAAAGTTCCAAATCCTCTTTTTACACCTTGCTTGACACATAGTTACACACTTATTAATCCCCCAAATTTCAATCAACTGGAGTAAGATTGACTGTTGAATTTAAACACAATTGGACTGGAATTGCACACGGATAATATAGAGGAAAAAGTGAATCCAAAAGTGCATTCCATATTACCAAAAGCTGGGCTGCATCGTGCCAAAAAAAAAAAGAGAGAAAAACTTAGTTAAAAAACCATCAACACTTTCTTCTTCAATCCACCAGTTACATCACTTTCTTTGAAGAGCTCAAGCCTACCATATGTAAATAAGATGCCCCCACAACTTGAACAAGGTAAGACCCATATGTACAGATTTGATTCAGCCCCATTCAATCTCTCCGCTTTCTGGAGAGCTTATTCTGACTTGAATGTAGACCCGACCACTTCCAAACATTCATTTCAGCCATGTGCATATATGGACCTTGCTGGTTAGACACTCACTAGTAACACAAATGATCTGGAGCTCCTCAGTCTCTAAAGAAAAATAGGTTCAAGACAAATCCAAGGTGACTCATCATACTATGCATTAAAAAGAGAGATTGGTAGTTGCAAAGAGACTCAGAATAATAACAATTAACAACAACAAATTTATTATATAGTGCATAAATACGCCGGAATTCACTTGAACACTATGCAAAGCATTCAATGAAGTTCATAAATTTACAAGAAATTCTAATCCAAATCCATGGGATCAACAACAATCTTGGCCATAACTGGGAAAATTTTGATGAAATATAAGATAATAATCAGATCACAACAGGATCAAACAACAAGAAAAAAGAATGAAAGAGAATTTTTTGGAGAAGATAAAGACACAAAAACAATCACATCAAAAATAGACGCAAAGCTCTAAATCTTGAAGCTGCTCCCACTTCAATTTATTTGATTGATTCTAAGCGCCGTATCTATAAATTGCCATTCTCTTATACTTAAGAACTCTTCTTCCATCTCACCAGTGACTTGAGAAAATCCATCACCTGAGCAGGGTTGTTGATGAACAAGTTAAGGCCTCTCATAATACAAATCTCAAAATACAATTATTGCTGGCATGATGTACCACAAGCCAATGGCACCTACTGGGGTCCTAGAGATCAACAACAGACATTGAATGGGGAGAGGAATAGAAAGGCCTTTACATGAAGTTCATATAAAAAATCAGACTTTGGTTTGAGGGACCCAAAGATTTAACAGTGTAAATTTAAGATGATTCAATCAACAACGACTGTCATCTAACCAGGATAAAATTCAGGTCCACCAATAGATTATCATCCAACAGGATTAAACTTGGATCAGTGCCACCAATACACTAGGGTAGATGAGTGAAGAATGATTGATCACAAATGAACCCCCAAAAAAATCATGTCAGTTGGCACTTGCTGTATCATATTCCAGGACTACTATATTTACATGGTTTTGTACCTCAGATGGGTCCCTTAAAGAATACAAGGCATTGGATTCTTTAGGCAACGCTGATACTAGAATGCCATAACCTCTATTCCGCTCACGTAAGACCTGGCAGGACATCAAATGACATTAGAGTTACAAAAGAACACAGATTCATTGCAATACAACTAGGATTAATGCACCAGGTATTATCAGTAGAACTAGTTTTCTACCTTAAAAGCGTCTTCATCTGTACGGTCATCCCCAACATATATAGGAAGTACATCATCACATTGGCTTAGCCCTGTGACATTTATATCCATGGAGTTAGATGAACATGTATTCGCTAAATCCTGATGTTCTTCCATCAAAAGAGAATCAACTTACCAAGTGATTCAAGCAAAAACTCAACAGCTTTCCCCTTATCCCAATTAATGATTGGACGGATCTCTAAAACCTAAATATATAACATGCAATGTTTCAAAAAAAAAAAAAATGATCAAAAAAATATTTTAAATAAAAAAATTGGCGTCTAATCTTGTGAAAAAAAGAGTGTCTGATCTTTAAATCAGATAAATACCTTCCGCCCACATGTTAGTTGTAGATGTGGGTACTCTTTTAGGATGTCATGAACACAATTTGCAACAGTAGCCCAATTCTAGGTCAAAAGAAAAAAAAAAAAAAAAAAGAAATGTCACAACAGTAACTTAGAAATAAAGTAACTTATGTATAATCAAATATATACATGTAAAAGCTTAAAGATCCTCAATCATACATTTTCATCGACAAGTCGGTAGTGTACAGAGAGACAAAACTTGTTATTCTCAACTTTTGCTCCCTTAATTCCTTTAGTATTCCCAACAAGGGATCTAAAAACCTGTCACACAAGACTACAATCAGCTTATTTAGAAAAATAAAAGAAGGCAATAGTTACTTACGCACAAATTTAATATCGTATGGGTACCTCGTCAATCATAGGTATAAACTCATTAGCAGGCTGGAACAGATTTACTTCCTTGCCCTGGCATAACAGAAAAGAAATTCAAGATAAGAATAACAATTGAATCCTGCAAGTCTCCATTTTTAGAGAAACAAGAGCTATTCACATTAACAATGAAATTCGAAATCTGAAATTTCTGTTTTCAGAGAACAAGAGGGTAAATAATAATAGACATGATCCAAATCAACTATCATGGGTAACGCAGATGCACTGTCAGAGGGCGGATCTAAAGTTCAATCCTTGGCAATGGGGAGAAAAAGCTTGCCGGTGTGCAGCAAGTGGCATGCCAAGATAAAAAATAGTAGGCATGAAACAAATATGACGTAGAATCACATTATGATTTTGCTTGATTGATAAGTAAGGGATGGAGAAATGACACAATCCATAGTTCGATAGTGCTTAATAGGTCTCTCAGATTCACAGGGAGGTTGAAGTTCAGTCAGAGCAGGGTAGGCAGCCTATGGAAGACCAAAAACTTTAAAATTAAAAATATAAAACAAACCATGTGAAACAGGTTATTATCTTATTGCATTATCCATGATGCATGTTCTCAAGCTAAGAAAGCCAAAAAAAAAAAAGCACAACTGTTGCCCATCATTTATTGCTATAAACAAGAGTTCTGCAACAGAATACCCCCAAGATTCATGTTTATGACAACAAGATGATTTAGTTGATAAAGAATGGTGGATCCTCACCTCCTTGTCAGTAGATCTAATGCAGTTTGGATTATCATCAACAGGCACAGAGTGTGTCACTGGACCCATTATATCCAGCCCATGACTCCCCGCATAATAGAGTTCTGTCAACCCAACAAATTCATATACCTGAAAAATGGTTTAAGCATACAAGGAAGAAACTGAATCATATGCTAGCAGGTATATCTATTGACAAAAATATGCTCACAAGTCATCACCCAGGGATTTTGTGCAATGAAACATAGTCTCAAACATATGTATATATAGCCACGCATATGTATAGACAGATAGATATCACTCAAACATATGTATATATAGCCAAGCATAGTCTCAAACATAGTCTCAAACTGAATCATATGCTAGCAGGTATATCTATTGACAAAAATATGCTCACATGTCATCACCCAGGGATTTTGTGCAATGAAACATAGTCTCAAACATATGTATATATAGCCACACATATGTATAGACAGATAGATATCACTCAAACATATGTGTATATAGCCACGCATAGTCTCAAACATAGTCTCAAACTGAATCATATGCTAGCAGGTATATCTATTGACAAAAAATATGCTCACAAGTGATCACCTAGGGATTTTGTGCAATGAAACATAGTCTCAAACATATGTATATATAGCCACGCATAGTCTCAAACATAGTCTCAAACTGAATCATATGCTAGCAGGTATATCTATTGACAAAAATATGCTCACAAGTGATCACCTAGGGATTTTGTGCAATGAAACATAGTCTCAAACATATGTATATATAGCCACGCATAGTCTCAAACATAGCCTCAAACTGAATCATATGCTAGCAGGTATATCTATTGACAAAAATATGCTCACAAGTGATCACCTAGGGATTTTGTGCAATGAAACATAATCTCAAACATATGTATATATAGCCACGCATATGTATACACAGATAGATATCACTTGAACTTAGTCTTAAACAGACACTATGTTGTTACCTTATAACGACATCTTCCACTAATTATTGCTGTTGGGTAATGGTTTGCCACCTCCCGCACCGCATCACGCATCTGGCAATTTATAGTTCATTGTGGTGCTCAAAGAGACATTCATGTCAAGTGCGTTGGTAGGGTAACTATTTGATAAATCTAAGGTGAAGGAAAAAAAAAAGATTTACCGCTTGAGACATAAAGGCATTGTTAGGGTCATCTACAATTGGTGAAAGTGTCCCATCATAATCCAAAAACAACGCCATTCGCTTTCCCTTTGCATAATTTGTGATTTGCTCAAATGATCTTAGAGCTGATGGGTACTTCCGCTGCATAAACAGTATAAATTGTCACAAACATCTTATCTTATCGATGCTCAGGATAATGGGACGACATCAAGAAATTATCACTAGGCTAGTATTTTGGCAACCAGAGGCAAACTTACCAACCATGAACAATAGGCAATGCTGTTTTCATCTGATGAAAACTCAATATTGGAATCCTTGCTCAGTTTTCTGCGAGGAGGCGATGAGGATTTCATGGAGTCCAGCCAATTAGAAGCACGTGCTTCATCAAGTTTGCTAGGTATGGGCTTTCTCTTGGGAATTGTTATATACATACTAGTAGAGTAAGGCAATAAACTAGAATGAATGCCCAATCTTGACTTGTTTATGGGCACAGGGTCAGTGAGAACAGAAACATTACGGTTCGACTTCAAGTCCATTGGATTCTGAATGATTGGTAAGTTAGTGGTAAATAAACGGTGATACACTGGTGTTTCTAACAGCTTCAGAATCAAAATCCCAGGTCCTCTCTATTCAAATATTTACCCAACTCTTTTATCTATGAAAAACCACCGCTTCAAAGTTTCCTCATCGCCAATGTTGTGCTTACAACTCATAACCTGAAAACTGTGGCAAAAGGAAAAGCAGATAAGTCAGACTGTCGGATTTGGATCTCAATGAAAAGAATTTTAAAAAATGGCTAGAGAACTTCAGATTCAGTATAATACATACCTTTTCATCTCCAAAAGGCATTTAACTTAGGAAGTCAAACATTTGAACAGCGCAGTGGAGAATGATAAGTATGTAGCTTATAACTGACCAAGTGCTGCTATCTACTGCATATTACAAAAACAGAAAGAACAACATTGTAACTGTAATTTGTGTACTATTGTTACAAAAGATGACATTTACAGTGTATATAATGTATTCAAATCACCAGACAAATAATTAAAAAAAAAAAAAGATAACAGGTTTCAATGGTAACATCAAAGATATAAACCTTTAAGTGCCAATTCCATTATTCTGGTATACTAAAATATTCAAACAACTAAGAAGCTTGTTAAAAACTAGAGAGAAAAATTCAGAATAGTGGCATTATTGATTTTACAGATTAAATAGGAGCTGGATGATCTTAAAACACATGTGAAGGACAAATTATAACAGAAATTCGATATCCCTTCACCAAACTGTATTAAAAGTCAAGAATATATGAAGGGACAAGCAGTAAGTTATTGATATCACTCATCAAAAGAACATGAGCTGTATTCCAAATTAAGATCCTACAGAGTGGAACAAATCTCTGCTTTCTAGAGATCCATAGATCAGCAAAAATGCATAATGCAACTATTCATACACGAGATATTTGCGATGGACTAATGAATCTATATGCTTGAGGAATCCAAGTAAGAAATCCTCATAATGAAACTAACCCTTGAAAATCTCTGACGCTCATTATTTCGAATGCATAATGCACCTATTCATACATGCGATATATTTGCGATAGATTCATGAATCTATATGCTTGAGGAATCCAAGTAAGAAAACCTCATGTGAAACTAACCGTTGAAAATATCTAAAGCTCATCATCTAAGCACTCTTTTATCCAACAAAACATTTAACAAAAAAACCCAAGTAAGACACTCAATCAAACCAGATAAAATCATGGGCTACTAAGAGATTGTGCATAAAATCACAACTAAATCACCCCACAATCAAAGTGTGTCATCATAATATACCTAAACTCTTGACATACATTTAATGTCACATTTGGACCACAACAACAATAGGATTGAAATCTAAACATTTACGTGTGCATATGAGAAGCTTTGAATATAAAAGTAGATACCAGAGAATCCTATTCAACAATGCAGATTTAGAGCTGATGGCATGTGGAAACAGAAGAGATAAAACTAAGAACGGATTGGAAAGGAAAGAAGAAGAAGAAATGGATGAATGAAGGTTTGTTGGGAAGCCTAGAAATCTAAGGCGAAAGCGAAGGAGAGAGAGGAGAGGAGAAAATGGAGAGGGAGGGGTGGTTTTATAGAGACTAAGTAGTACGTTGGCAAAAGAAGAGACGTGCCGAACAGGGCTGCTGGGCAGTTGAAACGGCCAGAATCCAAAAAATCGCGAAATCTAAAATTATGGAAACGCAGGCGACTATGAATACGCTCGGGCCCACCTTCAACTTGAGGACCCAAGGTCTAAAATAATATATTATTTATATTTATTTCCTATAATATTTTATTATTTTTTTATAGAAATAAAATTTATATAGCGGGCCGATAGGGCATAATTAGGACAAGGCTTTGAGATGATGGTGGTGATTTTATTACTTTTATATGTGTAAATAAATCTAGTTGACCGCAATCAACTATCAGCAGTCGGAGCTATGAAAAATATATATAGAGAGGACTCAAACTCATGCACTTTTAATTGGCACCATGTTTGGTTTAAAGTTGTGGTATAGCGGTTGAAATAACCGTCTCCACATGGTCTATTATGGGCCTAAAAAGCTCCCTTGCATGCGCCAGACCCTATTATATCACCTGTGCAAATTAGTCTTCATTAGGTGTGCGAGTTACTATTACATCACATGTGCGAGTTGTCCGCCCCTTGTATATGCGAGATTTTATTACCTTGTTTGTGCAAGTCTCTCAGGGACTCAATCCCTTGACCGGAATATCAGAATAATAATAATGAATAAATAAACAGTCTAATGAATGAGGTGTTTTATTTTTTTAAAAAATATTTACGATGTGCCATTTTCATTTTTACCGAGGTGGCCTACCTATGATTGAATCCGACCCATTAACACATGCTTTCACCACATGAGGTTCCACTTATCCAAATGTGTCACTGATCAAATCAATAATTTGAATGGATTGAATTATAAGAAGAATTTCTATTTAGAGTCTTTGAATCAAAGTTAGAGACTTTGATCTGATTGATGTTAGACACACCCCCCTATATATCCACATTATTTTTGTTGCCAATTTTTATGTTAGCACCACATGAAGTTGGAACGGTGTTGGCGACTTCTAGTCTGTCTCTTTTCATGATCTGGGCTGTTTATTTGAAACAAGTCACACTGGATAAGCTTTAATAAATTTCCCCCAAGACCAGTCCAAACAACCCATTTGTTGTTTTTTTTTTTATATTGCAATTGGAGGGCCAACTGGCTTTTCCTACTTCTTTTTGTTTCCAATCTCTATTTGCATACTGAAGAGTATCATAAAAAAAACAAGTACATGTTGCATGCATGATTAAGTGAATAGAGAATATCATTTCAGTTTTGAGTAAAATTTAGGGCAATGCTTATTCAGGGAAATGAATGCAATACAGCCAAGATGAAGCATCTAAAAGTGGCTACATGCAGACTAAATCAAGTTTCTGCAGCATAAATATCATTCATCCTTTGTTTTTTTTTCTTCTTTTGTTGTTGGAATCATAATTGCACATTCTTTGGTCTGTGGCTCCCTGCCTACATGAGATGCTAGACCTATCCAACCATAGATTCACATATTTATACTAAGGAGATCGAACTCGTTAAATGATTTTCCTTTCCTTTTTTCTGTGGTAAATATCTGACTCATGCACCCACAAACATTATGCAAGTTCCTGACCAACAAAGCAACAATCGGAGATGGATCTCTTGTTGTCCCTGTTAAAAGGGAGATTCCTTACTAATTATCAGTCATGAGTTGGCAACTTATAAAGGACCTACTTTTGTTTTATGTAATGATTACATATGAATGGTGGGACTTTTGTTTCTAAAATGGTTTAAAATGAAGAAACATATGTAAATTTTCAAAAGTGACCACCGAGATATCTTGCTTCTATTGGAAAGATGTATCAAAGATAGGTGGGAGATAAATGCCCATACACCTGATAATTCAACTCCCAAGAAAGTGAGGTTTGCATCTATATGACTACCTTATATCCTTCACCCATCACCTTATATCATTCACCTCATATCTTTTAAAACAACTAAAGCTAGATCTAATAAAAAGTTGACGTTTTAGGATACAATAAAGTGAGTTGCATCTGATGAGTCAGGCACAAGTGGCCCGGTCCGTGATGAGCCAAGGCTTAAATTTATGAAGATCCGTTTGGTCTATTGAGGTCCAGGCCCAGATCCATGAGGCATGTCTACGTCAAGGCAACCCACGTCGCTTCGGAAATAGTCATCGCTCTTACCAAGTCCTGCGGGGAATATCCTAACTGCCTCGCCCATCGAGGACAGCTCGAAGGCTCCTTGTGAACAGTACTGAAAAGTCTTCCCATCTGTTAGGGGAAGACTATAAATAGAAGAGCCTCTCGGCACTTGAGGGGCAAGCAATATTCTCCCCTCTACACACTTCATCTCTCTTCTCCTAAGTTTGTAATCTCTGGACACTTGAGGAATAATATATCGGCGACCTCTGCCCTTCTGAAGTGGACGTAGGTCGCACTGACCGAACCACTATAAATCTCTCTCTCCTCTTAATTATTGCATTTATTGCTCATATCTGACACGTGGTGCGCAAATCCATTTTGTGCATCATCAGTTTGGCGCCGTCTGTGGGAACCGACTAGAGTTCTCACTTCAGAATCCCTCCTTTTTCAAAATTATGGTGATCACCACTAGATCTGCAAGACGACCAGAGAATAATCCCTGGCGAGAAGGCGATAATGATCCTCCACCGACGAATCATGCCCCAAATGCTCCTGCTCCCACTCCTCAACAAATGTTGGAGACCATGCAGCAGCTGGTGACTAAAAACCAACAAATCTTACAACTCATGCTCGCAGGGGGGCAAGGAGGAGCACAATTTGGGGGATTACAGCGAGCACCGCGCCCGGGGCATCCAAGAGCTCCACGCCACGGAGCTCCTCCCTCGGGCGCCCATCCCCAGGGTGCCCAAGGAGTTCACCTAGGCGCCCATGGGCCTCATGAATTTCCCCTGGGCGCCCATCAGGGTGGTGCCCATCAACAAGGACCTCCACCTCCGGGTGGAGCCCAGTTTGGAGGACTCCCACCTCCGGAGGGAGCTAATCACGGAGGACTTCCACCTCCTTCCTCTGCTTCTAATGAGAAGGATCCTCATTTCCAAGAGGGGGAGAGTGAAAATCAAAGCGTAGAGGATGGGAGTTATTTCCATGATCCGTCCAGGGATGCCCCCAATCGCTGGGACGAGAAAATCAAGGAAATGCAAAATCAGCTGGGTGATGTCTTCAACGCCATAAAGGCACAGGCACCAGAGACAGTAGATTACCTAGTCAGGCGAACGGACACACCGTTCAAGCCCAACGTGGTGAACTACCCACTTCCTCGGAAGTTCAAAATGCCATCCGTGGAGACCTTTGACGGAACGAAGGATCCACTAGACCACCTAGAAACTTACAAAACTCTAATGCAGCTGCATAATGTACCTGACGAGATTTTATGTAGGGCATTCCCAACCACATTGAAGGATTTCGCACGACAATGGTTTGCCAGTCTCTCCCCAGCCTCCATAGGCTCCTTCGCTGAACTGAGCAGATCATTTGTGGCACAGTTTATTGGTGGACGCCGCCAACAAAAGCCTGCCACCCATCTGCTCAACATAAAACAGGATCGAGACGAGAGCCTGAGGAGCTACCTCACTTGTTTTAACGAGGAGGTCCTTCAGGTTGAGGAGCCCGATAATAAGGTCAGCATGACCGCCTTCTTAGGAGGACTCCGGTCATCAAACTTCCTCTTTTCAGTAATGAAGCGACCACCAAAGAGCATGCCAGAACTATTGGCAAAAGCTCAAAAATATATGAATGCTGAGGAAATCAACAGATCCAGGCGGGGTGAATCATCTCGCGGATCGCCAAAAGCTTGACTTGCCTTTGCACTGTTCTCAAACATGCAGTCTATATCTCCAGCTTAGCGGCTCTCTCGCGGGTCGCCAAAAGCTTGGCCTCTGCACTGTTCTCAAATAGGCAGCCTATCCCAGCTTAGCGGCCCTCTCGTGGGTCGCCAAAAAGCTTGGCCTCTGCACTGTTCTAAAAAAGGCAACCTATCTCCAGCTTAGCGGCTCTTTCGCGGGTCGCCAAAAGCTTGGCCTCTACACTGTTCTCAAAAGGCAGCCTATCTCCAGCTTAGCGGCTCTCTCGCGGGTCGCCAAAAGCTCGATTTCAAAAGGTGAAGTTCTCTCACGAGCAATCCTCAAACTCTGTCTTTGCACTCGCGCAAACAACCTCTCTCTCTCTCTCCAGGTAATCATGTTAAACATTTTAATGTTTGGAATAACATTGTTTTCGACATCTCTAGGCAGGATCTTGAAACTCAGGTCATCTGCAACCCGAGGGACTACATTAGATCACCGTGACCACTGCCTGGCCACCCAAACCAGTTGCCTGGCTGCCCGAATCAACTACCTGGACAGCACACGAGCTGCTCGCTCATGCAGACAGCGGCCAGCCCATCAGCAGCGAAGCCCACGCATCTGGGCGCCCAGCCTCATAGTGCTTGGACTTGGAGTAAAAAAAAAAAAAATACAAAACATCCTAATGATGGCATGTGTTTGTTCAAAAAGAAGATTTATTCTACATTATCTATGTTCTAGAACTATTCTTTATATTTTGAAAAAGAAAAAGAGAAAGGATACTGATGGAAAGATGAATGATGTGGATAACCGGGGGCTGACACCGCTGTCGTCTTCCTGCCAGCCTGGACGCCCGCGCCGGGTGCCGTTGCCTGGGCGCCCGCGGCAGGCGCCGCGGTCATCCGCGTCCACCTGACCTGCCGCGGTCGTCCCCTCGATCGCCTGGGCGCCGGCGTAGCTGCCGCTGCTGAACCGCCCATGCCGGGCCCCGCCATTGCGGAAACCGCACCGGCCACCGCCGAGCACACCCTCACGCCCGCCTGGGCGCCCGCGCCGGGCGCCACTGTCGTCCTCGCGCCCTGACCTGCCTTGCCCACGCTGCTGCCGCCGCGCCCGGCGCTGCCCGTGGCACGACGCCCTCGCTCGGCGCCTTCTGCACGTCACCCACAGTCAACGTCGCCAGCTGCACGGCTCCCGCGACCGACGTCGCGCCAACGCCCGCGCCCTCACGAACAGCGACACCCGTGCTCGTGGGGCCCTCCTCACTCGCTGCCGCCTTCTGGCAGGCGCCACCGCCCGCCCGGGCTGCGACGCCCGCGCCCGCGGGGCCTCCTTCGCTCGCTGCTGCAGTTTGGCTGGCGCCAGCTCCTGCCCGGGCTGCGGCGCCCGCGCCAGCGGGGTCCTCGCCCACTGCAGCAGTCTGGGAGGCGCCAGCGCTCGGCCGTGTGGTCCATGCTGCAGCCGCCTCGCCCACCAGGCCGACGCCCACGCCGGTACCCACTTGGGCTGCCCCGCCCGCCGTCAGACCGGCGCCTGGGCTCGCCTGGGCTGCAGCGCCCACGCACGCAGGGGCAACAACTCCTGTTGCCGTAGTCAGGCCGACGCCTGCACCCACCTGGGCTGCCTCGCCCAAGCCCATAGGGGTTGCCGCTTCCCTGTACGCTACAAGCCTCTCCACCGCACGATGTGTACCAGCCACCTTCTTCTCTACTGCACACTGTTGGCCAGCACATGGGGCACTTTTTGTTGCAGGCTGTGGACTGATTCTTGCCTTCTTCTTCCCATGGGCTGATTCCCCTTCACTTTCTTGGAATGGAGAAGAAGCCTGGATATTCGAAATGCCCCCCTTTCAAAGTTTCCTTTGGGCGCGGGGCATTGAGGGGCAAAGGATGAGTCAAGCCCAAGTGGCCCAGTCCGTGATGAGCCAAGGCTTAAATTTATGAAAATCCGTTTGGTCCATTGAGGTCCAGGCCCAGATCCATGAGGCCTGTCCACGTCAAGGCAACCCATGTCGCTTCGGAAATAGTCATCGCTCTTACCAAGTCCTGCGGGGAATATCCTAACTGCCTCGCCCATCGAGGACAGCTCGAAGGCTCCTTGTGAACGGTACTAAAAAGTCGTCCCCATCTGTTAGGGGAAGACTATAAATAGAAGAGCCTCTCGGCACTTGAGGGGCAAGCAATATTCTCCCCTCTACACACTTCATCTCTCTTCTCCTAAGTTTGTAATCTCTGGACACTTGAGGAATAATATATTGGCGACCTCTGTCCTTCTGAAGTGGACGTAGGTCACACTGACCGAACCACTATAAATCTCTCTCTCCTCTCAATTATTGCATTTATTGCTCATATCTGACACGTGGTGCGCAAATCCATTTTGTGCATCGTCAGCATCAATTGACTGAAAACTGGTCACTGATTAATGGTAAAGGTGGTTAATTTGTGGAGAAGTTAAGATTAATAAAGATGATAATTTAC
This sequence comes from Umbellularia californica, assembly GCA_028538565.1. Classification (NCBI taxonomy): domain Eukaryota; kingdom Viridiplantae; phylum Streptophyta; class Magnoliopsida; order Laurales; family Lauraceae; genus Umbellularia; species Umbellularia californica. Next base: position 70,590,546 of record JAPQWN010000005.1, read on the forward strand.
AAAATTAAAAATGTAGGTAGTATTTGTATGCAAGTTTCCTTTTGTTTTTTACTAAAAGAGCATATTCATTAACCAAACAGAAAGAAAACAAAGCCCAAGAAACTACAAGAAGTGGTAGAAATTAGGATCCCTTTGGCCCACAGGGATCCTAGAGTCAGGAGGGTTCAGAGAACAGTTGATTATGGGACCCCTAGGGTCCTTACATTCAGAGACATATACATCATAAGCAGCACTTGGGAAGGTTGTGGAATGTGGTAAATTTTATTAAGTTTAACTTGGATAAGATATCAGCAACCCTATTCTCATTTCTCCTGCAAACCCCTATCTCCCATGCTTGAAGTTCTATCAACAGATTGAGAAGTATCTTCCACTAGGGCATGAAGTCCAAGGAAAGAGTGAGTTTCCCTTTGGATTATACCCTCTGATAAGCAGAAGAATTAGATCTGTCTGCATACGCTTGCACATTTGATTAAAGACAACATGTCCTCTGCAGCAACTGAGGCAAGGGTTCAAAGCACAAGGCATTGAAGGTAAAAGAATGATATCTACTATTTCTGCTCTCTATAATTTAAGGCCCCACTAGCAATAAAGTAATTCAAATAAGACAGCAATCAGAAATATAAAAGAAATTAGATCTGTTAATAATATCAAATAATTAAAATGGGAAACCAGTAAGGAGAACTTTGATTCTCTTCTATCCATACAACCAAATTGTACTTGTGGGGGTGTTATCTCTTGTGTGCAGAATGACAAGTTTTCTGTACATTCTCCTGGCCATGTATGGATGTTATCAAGTTTTGAGGGGGATTTTCTCCCTATATGATTAACATGCACTGCTGCTGTGAGGGATTTTTGGTTTCCTGCCTTCAATAGTTTTGGGGGATCAGTAATCTAGCAATGCACAAATGCCGAACTCCTTGAATGAAAATTCTACCAAATTTCAAAGGGGCAAAAGATGCAAAGAGATGTGAAAAAGTCAAGGACAGAGAAATTTTCTGGTACCAAAAATTTAAGAGGCCCTATTGAATAAATAGCTAAGACCCCAGCACCGTTTTCACTTCTCTTTCACTTGTGAATTTAGTACATCCAATGTTTCACCCTTTTTTTTTAATAACATTTTCAAAATCTATGAAATTTGACGCCTTCAATCTTTTTTACCTTCTAAAGAGGATGAACTATTCAACTTGTAAAAATGGGGCACATAGAAATCCATAATGACAAATATCTCAAATTATGATCTGAGTCGTTCATCCTTTTTAGAATGCGAAAAATAATCAGGGGATTAGGACCCACGACCACGGGGTTAGAAAAAGTAAAAAAACTCGACTAGGCAAAAGGGTTGTGAAAATCATGACAGTTACACAAGCTATATCCAATGGTTTACTGTTTATCGTAAATTATTCAAAATCCATGATGGATCAAGTTATGAAATTTCACTCCAAGTCATTTTGGATATTCTAAAGAGGATGAACGGTTCAAATATTGAAAACAGGGCCATAGGAACGAAAAAATTGAAAAAAAAAAAAAAACCAATGACCCCACATGGAACACCCATTGAATTGTAACAAAGCCTTTTTGCGCACAGTTACACATGTGCTGTGATTCCTTTTACTAGTGACTAGTGATACGAGGTGTGTAAAATCGTAGTGTGAAAATTGGTTGTTTTTCACACATAATTTACACATGTCATACGTAAACATGTAAATGAATGCAAACAAACATAATTGGTGCAAAACCATAACGTACATCCCCATTTACATGCCTAAATGGTTGCAAACAAGTGACTCCCTTCGTACGAGTGGGATAAAGAAAAGTCAAACTTAAGAAACCAATGCCTTTGAAACTAGAATGCCCTCTGGAATGTCAAGAAATTTAGCCAACTTATTTAGTGGAGCCCAATAGTTAAAAATCTATGCATCATAAAAATTTGCCCTGCTCTTGTATTTGCATTATCTGAATTTTCGTTTAAGAGGAGTTGGGCTTAGTATTTGATCTATCAGGAGTTGGGCTTAGTATTTGATCTATCACATCACACGTTTTGACTGATTAATCTTGCAATTACGTGATGGGTAGATTTATTTTGAGCGGTTTATATTAAAAAAAAACATGTAATTTACTTAAATGAGCCGAGCCAATTTTGAGCAACTAAAACCCAAACTCACCTGGAACCCGACCCACAAATCCATAGATACTTTTAATCTTGAAAAACACCACTGCCAAACTTGCCCCTACTAGGATTTGGTCGTGAGAGGTTATTTGTTTCACTCACCCATTGCCATCTCTAGAATTTGCCATGGCAATAGAAAGAAAAATAATTGGCAAGAAATTATGATTTTGAGAACTCAATTGTTAACAAGCTTTCAAATTTTTGCTGAGACATGTTTGTGCTACAAGAGTAATCCGCAACAGAGAGGAAAATTGCTCTTATATTCTGTTTTTTAGTTGTCTAGTGCGCCACATTTTCCTCAAAAAAAAGAATAAAGGCACGTTTGTGCGGGCAGTTTTTTGCAGAAGAAGTGAGGATCGAGAATGCTTTTCTATGCTACACTAAAACCTACTTTTGGTCTGGCAAAAAGCACAAAAAAGAGCTAAATCTTTATCTTCTTAATTCTTTGGAAAAACTTCTCTTTTTTTCCTTTTTCGTTTCTTTTTTGTTTGGGGTTGTTTCCACTGAGAAGGGAATGATTAAATTACATGATGCAATTCCGTGTCATTACACATGGTTTTAGAACTATTGTTTTGTATACTTTGAAGTTTCAGGCATCACCATTTTCGTGTTTTGATGGTTTCTTTTTTTTCTTTTCTTTTTTTCCTGATGCGCATGTGAACCCAAACCCCCCCCCCCCCAAACAAAAAAAATCCCACTTTCAAAATTTAAAGAAACAACGAAACCCAAGGCTTAGATCCTTTACAAATTATCAAATACATGTGATAAATGTTGGCATTTGTGATGGTGCCGACTTGTGTTTTCATATGGATAGACCCCACTCACAAAGAGACACCCCTCACAAGGAATCTCATGGTGATATGGATAAGAATAGTTTGAGTTTTATCCAACTCTCTATCCTTATCATATCTCTATTCAAATTCAAATTGAGAGAGTTTGATTCAACCTTTTATCCTTATCATCTCCCAATTCGAATTTGAATAGAGATATTATCACTCATGCCCCAAAGGGCTATATATAGACATGAGAGATATCAATTTCAATAACTTTTCAATAATTCATCTCCCATCCTTTAGATCTACAATTGTCTGTTATTATCTTCTACATTTAGAGTGTCCATCCTTGCCCTGATTTCTTGTAGATAATCATAGATCTCCATAACTAGTGCCTGATTATCTCATTTAGATCCATGCTTCCGTTACATCTACAACCTTCAAAAAATACCGAAGTAGCTTAATCCTACACTTTAATTTTGTTGCACTCTTGTGGACCCAAAGTACATAATCTAAAACATTCGACCTTTCTCATGAAAGTGATAAACCCAAGGTAAACTTGATGTCTCAAATCCTCACAAATTTTGAAAAATTTGAAAAAAATATAAATAGCCTAATCTCGCCTCTTATGTCAAAGCTTATTAAATTTTGTTAGCGCCAGCATCATTTCTCTAATCTACTACGAGCCAAATGAGATTTTCCCCAAGGTGACCTTCTCTCTCTATCAGTTTAATTTGAAAGCATGTTCAGCATCCAATGATTTAGGATCGTCCAATTTGCAGTTACTTCTTCTGCTATAGGGTTAAGGAAAGCTTTTGTAATGACACTTGCTTTTTCTTAATTTCTTTTCCCTTTTCCAACTTTTGAGCCATTTTCAACATTCTTGTTACTCCTTACCACCAAGAAAATATGCAGTGCAAAGGATAAAGTGAGCTAACCCATTTAAGACTTTGAAATCTAGACTTGCTACTTGAAAATGTAAAATGAACCTTGAACCTTAGGTGGAAGGTTCTGTTTGCTACTTCTATTTGTCAAATATCTGAAAATGTGAAATTAATTACTTATTCGTTTTTTTTATAACCCGAGCTTAGCATGGGCATGCTCTGCTAAGCATCACAATATGTTATTATTCAAACAGTTTGTCTATATGGACAAACTCATGGACAGAATTTGGGACAAACTATCCATGTGGCGCAACATGATTGGGATAATGCATTTCAACTTTTGAGAGAGCCCAATCACGCTGCGCCACGTGGATAGTTTGTCCCAAATTCTGTCCATAGAGTTTGTCCAAATAGACTTTTTGTTATTCAAAACCTTTGAGCTTCTTTAATCAACTAGCAACTGACAGAGAGGGCATTTCATGGGCAAATACCACAACATGTACAATAAAAACTCACATTAATATGATATAATTAGTATTAATGGGGAGATTGATACAGATGTCGAATGTAGGATAAAAGCAATATAATTGAAGTAGAGACTTGCTTCTGGAGTGCTTTACAACCGATGAATGCCAACAAAATTGAAGAAAGAATTTTATAGGACGAGAATTAGATCAGCCAAGACCTACAGAGGCTGGCCAATCAAGAAGTACGCAAAATGGATGTAGCAGAGATGAGAATGTTGACATAAATGTGTGGTAAAACTATGAAGCATAAATTTAGAGATGAATACTTTCACGAGCATTTAGGGATACAATCAATAGGGGATAAAACTAGAGAAACCAATTTGATATAGTTTGGACATGTCCAATGCAGGCTGGCAACAACGCCGAGGATGTGGATAGAGGTAGTTAAAATAGATCTGAAGAAGTACAATTTACTGAGGATTTGACTCAAGATAGATTAGACTGGAGAAACAGAATTCGTATAGCCTAAAAAAAATTAACATAGTTGAGATAAAGCTTTGGTGATGATGATGATGATGTATCTATGTTCCTATTGTTGTATATTATAGCGGAGTATTTTGTATTCTAACTTGACCGGTTCCTTTCGATTTTGACTTCCCATGGAGTCTCCATCTAATCTCAAAATATTATTAAAAAATTAAGTTATATAAGTTTTATTATGCATAAAAACTTGAACCGACAAAGTATTTCCTCACTATATAAATCGGCAGACTGGATCAACCCTCTGTTAGGCCTCCTATCATGTGTGAAGATGATCACAATTAAGCAAAAAGGCAGTGATTAAACTTAAAAAAAATCAGATTCCTTTCTTTTAATGGGTGTTCTCCTATCAAACCCGTTTACATTTTAAAAATGAAGCAGGCCTTAGTAAGCTGCATCTAATTTACAAAAGTAAGTTGCATGTATGCGCTCGAGATCTTAAAGATAAGGAGTAAACCAAAACTTCCTCTGAACAAAAAAGTAGAATTTATGTTTAGATTGTGACAAATCTGACTATCTTTGGGCTTGAGAAGGGTACAACAACTAGAAGAGTTAGAGCATGTTTCTTTATAAGAATTAAGAAAATTATCATATGAAAAAATCCGAAATTCTCTAAATGCAGTGGGAGACTGAAATCTCAAAATCCTCTTGGACCTGCTAACATTTTTGAAATGCTAAATAGGTTGGGATTCTAAAAGTTCCAAACGCCTTTTGTGACTTTTCAAGTGGTTGAAGTTCTTGCTATGAGTAAAGCTAGAATGGAAAAATAAAAGGAAAACATTGGCCCAAGTAAAGCACATTCCTCCTTTTTTTTCATTGTAGGTACAACTTTTCAGGGTGCATGTGAGCTGGGATTTTCCATAGAAAGGAGAGGAGTGCAAGAAATCTAGGGGAGAAAACAGCATTACATTTGTGAGTCATGGTGTTGTTGTATCCACCCACACAGTACCCAATCACACGCCCATCCTACAATCACCCACTTCCAAATGGCACCACAGGAACAGTAAAAAGTAAAAGGGCACTTTTCATATATACCTGATCCTGTGGAATGCCCCCACACGATCGTTGATCTTGACCCATTCACGAACAGCCACGTGTCCATGATCCACAGTCAAAAGTATCTCTCTCTCTCTCTCTCCTCGATCTAACTTCCTCGTCTGGTGAAACCATACATAAAAGTTGTCAAAATGAAGAAACCAAAGACAACTTTACACTGTTGTACTGTGTAATAATTAATGGTGAAACAAGAGAATCCCCACCATCTTTTTATCTTCTTCTCCATCTTTGTATTCTTTCTTCTGCTCTCATTATTTCCATGGCTGTGAAAGTCTTCCCCTTCCTCCTCCTCTTCCTTTTCCATGGAATCCTTCCACTGACCCAATGTGTAAATTCAGGAGAGTGTAATGGCCGTTGGATCTACATCAGAAACCTCCCATCTCGTTTCAACGTTGATCTGCTGGCCCACTGCTCTGACTACCCCATCTACCGCGATTTCTGCCCTTACATCACAAACCACGGCCTGGGGCCCAGGACCTTCAATGGGTCCCACAGCTGGTACCGGACCCACCCCCACATGCTCGAGCTGGTTTTCCACCGTCGGATGCTCGAGTACACCTGTCTCACGGCTGACCCCGCCCGCGCCGACGCCGTCTTCCTCCCTTACTACGCCGGCATCGACGCCCTCCGCTACCTCTACGGCGGAGACGTCAACTCCTCCGCCTCCCACGGCCTCGATCTGTACCGATTCCTGAGGAGCGAGAAACCCGAGATCTGGAAGAGGAACAACGGCCGCGATCACTTCCTGGTGATGGCGCGGCCCGCCTGGGACTTCTCCCGCCCGCAGGCCCCGGACCAGCCGGCGTGGGGGACGTCGTTCCTCCAGCTGCCGGAGCTCGAGAACCTCACCGCGCTGACGCTGGAGTCACGCCCCTCGCCGTGGCAGGAGCACGCCGTGCCATCGCCGACCTCGTTCCACCCGGCGAGCCTCCGCCGGCTAGAGTCGTGGCTCGCGCGGGCGCGGCGCGCGAGGCGCTCCAACCTGATGATGTTCGCGGGCAGCGTCGGGGTCGGATCGGGGCCGAACATCCGACGGATGATCCGAGACGAGTGCGAGGAGGAGGAGGCGGCGGAGTGCGAGTTGGTGGACTGCTCCGGCGGGGCTTGCGACGGCGATCCGATCCGCTACATGAGGGTGATGCTGAGGTCGAGATTCTGCCTGCAGCCGGCGGGGGACACGGCGGTGAGGCGGTCGACGTTCGACGGGATGGTGGCGGGGTGTATACCGGTGTTTTTCGAGGAGAGGTCGGCGGCGGAGCAGTTCGGGTGGCACGTGGAGGAGGGGGAGTATGGTGGTTTGTCGGTGTATGTGAGGAAGGAGGAGGTGGTGGGGAGGAGGGTGAGGGTGGCGGAGGTGTTGAACGGGATAAGTAGGGAGGAGGAGACGAGGATGAGGGAGAGGGTTTTGGAGATGGTGATGAGGGTGACGTACAGGAGGCATGGGAGTTCGGTGGGGCTCAGGAGCATCAAAGATGCTTTTGATCTGGCTGTGGAGGGTTCTATTACAAGGATCAAGGAGCGTTTGAATTCTCAATCTTACTAATTTTAATTTTTTTTTTCTAATTCTGATTTGCCCTGTAAGCATGAACATCAACATCCGATCCACTTATTATTTTGTATGATTTACTCAGTGGGTCCCACTGGCATGACGCGCCACTATATTTTTTTGATCGATTTTTGAACTATATGATATCAAGGTGCCAACACCACTCATGCATCTATGGTTTTTATTGTCTTAATTACATTCTTAATTGTTTATTGATCATGACTGGGGCCCATTCCTATTTGGATAAAAGTTGAAGACATTTGGTTAAGAGGAATGACATCACCCCTTTTTAAGGGAAGGTATTTTTTTTTTTTTTTTTCAACTCGTTTTATAGCCCTTTTTTTGCCCTTTGTATTTTCTTCATTTGCTTTACATGCATGGGTTATAGGCCCTATTTGTTTGAATGAGATTTAGTTCCTAGTTGAGCGATATAATCCTATAAAATTAGTTAAAATTGATCACAATTGTAATCGAATAGTTTCCCTTTAGGTGGAAAAATGAATACCCAACGCAGTCATCAATTTCATTTCGTTTCGGCCGAAATTGACTGAAATGGCTAAAATATGTAAAATCTCAAAAATCCGTGAAATGTTTTTGGGAATGTTTTCAAACTTAAATTTTAAAGGTTGTTAACTTTTATTATTATTAAAATTGTATTTAAACTTTATTATGGTAAGAGATGTGCTTAAATTTTATATTCATATATTATAATCTTGTTTGTCATATTGAGTTAAATGTATAAATTATATTTTGTATTTTGTTCTTTAGTTTTTTCTACCATAAATATTTATTTTTCCCCAAACGTAACTCCGAAATGTTTCATGGCAATTCCAAATTGGCTAACACTTCTCATTCCGGCGGCCCGACCGAAATGGGTTTAACACGAAATTAACAGCTATGATACCCAGCCATCAACTTAGTAAATAAAAACTTAGCAAATGACATATCTATATCTACATCTTATATCCTTCACTCCTCATTACTTTAATATTCATTAGAGGGTTTTGACAAAAAAAATCCCTTTATATTCATTGAATGCCAAAAGGGTCCTAAAAGATTGTGTATCTACTATAGTAGTCCCAGGCCCGCCCCCCCCTTTTTTTTTTTGCCTAGCGATAATATCCCACTCACTTGCATATATAAGCGGGGATATACCATCTCGTTTTTTCTTCTTCTTCACAGTTAAGCGATAATATCGCCACCTAAGTCAAATTCAAACAAAAAATCTCTTTCTTCTTTTGGATGATGGTCGCTTGGTGATGGAGGTTGGATGGTGATGATGGGTGGAGATGAAGATGATGGTAAAAGGAAAATGTGAGATGGCTCTCAGTCGCATGTATAGGGCTGGTTTAGATGTTGTGAATTGGATTGGTGGAAAAGGGGGATGCAAAGGGAATGAGATGAGATGATGGTGGTGGTAGAGGTGGTTTGAAAATGGACAATAGCTATGTAAGGAGATGATTAAAAGATGTTGAGAAAGGTGGGTTGCAAAGAATAAAAATGGAAGGAGAATAAAGGAAAATAAGAAAAAAACAAAAAAACAAAAAAACAAAAAAGAAAGAAGAGAAAGAAGAATGGGTTCAAGAGAGAGAGGGTGGGTTCCATGAGATGAGGGTAAAGTTTCATTCGTTTGGTTGGAATAAGACGAATGGTTTCAGATGGATTCATTTAGGTTACAAGAGAAAGACGGATGTGAAAGATGATGGATTTAGATGACTATATATGAGGCTTGGGTGTTTTGATAATAGGCTCCTACCTACTGCACCGAAGTCCAAGACCATTGAGTTCACCATATCACGAAGGAAAGGGTTGTGTGGTAGAGGCCAGTTGCCCCGCTCATATAGGTTTATTTAGATTGTGCGAGAAAGAGGGATGAGAAAGATGATGCATTTAGATTACTATATATGAGACTAAGATCTTTCGTTAACAAGCTACCATTTGCACCCAAGTTTAAGACCATTGAGGTCACCCAATCATTAAGGAAAATATTTTGGTAGAGGCGGAAGGAGTTGGAAGGAGGAAGAAAAAATGAGTAGGGATCCCTACTCGTATATGCAAGTGATAGGGTATATCGCCTCGCAAAACAACGAAAACAAAAAGGGCCCCTAGAACTATAAAGGTAGATGCATATCTTTTAGATCCTTTTTGATATATAGTGAATCCAAGGGGATTTACCAGTAAAATCCTCTGTTCATTACTGCAACCCATTTTTTAACATGAACCCCTAGCAATTCAATTCAATGATGACACCAAATAGGCCCTCTCAAACGAAGTTGCTAGTTCCTGGTGCTTTACAGTCATGTACGAGATCCTTTTGCAGTTTACATAAACCATGTGGGTGCCTGATCGTGTGCGCTGAGGCATCAATCCCCTCTTTTCATTTTACATACTTTCTTGCACACAAAGATAGCAGATACTGCAACTATAGAAGTGGAATTTCCTTGATGCCAAGCCTTTTTATCCCTCTTCCATTGTTCTTTTTTATTAATGTAAAAGAATTAAGCTACACAGGTACACGCCAAAAGTAGCACAGAGAGAGAGAGAGAGAGAGAGAGAGAGAGACCTATTTCTGATTCCCCATATCACATAGAAAGACAAGATACAATGAAATAGCAAGATGACTCTGCTTCCAATGCTGCATAAAATGCCCGGACAATGCTTTAAGCACGAGAGAGGCTTTGCAAGTTGGACTTAGCCCCATCTCATAATGGCTGAGCCCCAGGTAAGTCCGGCACCAAAACCTGCTGTGGCAACAACATTACCTGCCTGAACCTTCCCACCCCTCACAGCCTCGTCCAACGCCAGTGGGATAGATGCGGCACTTGTGTTACCATAATTGGCTAAATTGGATATAACTTGGTCAGATGGGATCCGCAAACGAGTTGCTACTGCATCAAGGATCCTTTGATTTGCCTGTGTTGGTTTATCACACCATCAGTTTGTTTCTACTCTGCAATAGATACCATAAACATCAGGACTCATTTGCGGATAAACTCGTACCTGATGAAGCAGTAACCAATCGATGCTGGAACTTGTAAGACCAGCCTTCTCTAGTGATGCCTCAATTGATTGAGGCACACACCTAACAGCGAAGCGAAAAACCTCCTGGCCATTCATTTGTATGCAGGAGTAAGACGACAGTCTTGGAGGGAATCCTGCTGCACCATTGTTTGAACCCAAAACATGCTCCGCTTCCTTGTCCTTGATGGTAGCATGCAGGTATCTGTGAAAGTAAGGCACAAGTTCAATGTCTTCATGTCGTGTACGACAAGTATAAGGGCCACCAAAAGAAAAAAAAAATCAAATTCATCGCACGGACATTACTTTTGGCCATCACCGTCACTGTGAACATCGTATCCAAGCAACGCATTCTCATCATCATTGCAGGCCTGCAAGTCAGTAAAATTAGAAGCAAAGTGATCAACTAACCATGTCTGTCACATGTAACTGTGCCACAGCATTTAGAAACTTTAAAACACATTCACAGTTGTGACAAAAATATTAAGGTTCCACTTAATACCCTCCTGCCTTTAAGTCAACTGTAATAACCTCCTCTAGTATTGTGAATTGTAAATGAATCTCTGCCTTTTTAAAATTATTATCAAAAGACCCACCCTGCCATTATGGACCATTTAGGAAATCAATAGGAAATAATTCCTCTGCCATATGTCATGTCTCGGGCCATTGGCAATTTGGCATGTAGCAATTCAAGCCTGGAAAAAGGAGTGCTGGAGTCAAATAGGCAGTTGGACACAAAAGCTCGCCAAACAAACTTTAAAATCTAGTTTTGAATGGAAAATAAGACTTGAATTACCATGCATTGCAGGGAAAAGGTTACAGATATTGTAATATAGAAAATCGATGGAGAGAGCTCAGTAATCGGAAAAGATAATGGTCTGAAAGAACATTTACCCATATCCATGCAAATAGAATCCACCAACACCCTAATCAGAAGGGAAAAAACAGAAAGCAGAAATCGAAGTATTCCCATGAAAGGAACAGGAAGATGAACTTTTTCTATAAATTTTTACATGTCAACTACTGACCAAAATAAGGAAATGCCAAAATCATAAACACTAAGAAATTAAATGCTCAGATCAACCAAAATCCAAAAACAGATAAGAGATACTGAAGGATAGGGGGAAGGGAAAAAGAATCTCTCACTTATCTTTGGACCACAAGGCAGGGGCATTTTAAAAAAATGCCTTAAATACAGTTTTTTAAAGCAATATATAAAAAAAGTGAATGTCATATTGGATCACAGGGTAGCAAGTTGCACAGAACATCATGATTCATGACTGAATCTCAACTATATTCCATCATCAGCCAGGTGTGTGGGCCCTTTCTTTTGATTCCTTAAGCATGTCATGGGATCATGAGATAAGGTGGTCTGAACAGCCAATGTGCTAATTGGATGGATATCAGGATTCAGTCTTCAATATTCCATGTCTCTCAGCCTAGATCATTTGTCTTAAATAATAAAAGAATATAGTCCTTGAGCAACAAATCAGTTTACATATCAGCCAGTAGATAAAAGCTCATCGGTAATGCCTAAAATTATAGAATGATGCCGATTTAATTATGCCATTGGTGAGAGAGAGCTTTAAACCTATCAGTTATTTAAGTATCCAAAAATTCACTGCAGTCAAGGATGGCAATGGATAGCCGTTTACTCATTTAACTGAAGAACATGGCCAGAGAAACTCAAGTATGATTCTGATCTAGGGGCAGATCAATTTTCCTTCCGGGTCTAGATTTAAGACTAGTTCATGGTGTATCTAGTATCTTTTGAAATGGGTCCAGATTCACAAACACACACATTATGCAGACTCAGGTTTAGAGTTGACTGTTGAGACAAGCAATTGAGCCTGTATTTATACACGTGTTACTTAGACTCACGTTGACACATGCAATAGGGTCTGTGTAGAGTACACGCCTGCAGTTGGGCCACCCCAACAAGAAGCCTAAATATGGCAGGTAAATCTTGAATCTGACGGAGCTTCGGTCACTGCAACCTCACATTCACTGAACCTAAGATGGGAACAATGTTCTTCCTACCGACTGTGACAACTATAAGGCTTTCAGCCAATATGATAGCAGTGGCAAGCTGCAATGTACTGCTGTTGTTTTGCTTGCTATTAAGAGATACAGATGTACATTAAGAGCAAGGAAAGAACTACCAGAAACCCATCATTTGGTACCAGATTCCAGTTTAAAACATATGATCTTAAAGAAGAGGCCTTCATTGTTTAGCCATAAAAGTTTGCTTTTAGGTTTCCCCCTTTCCCCAAATTGTGTAACAATCACGTTGAAAAACTACGGGATTACCTGAGAGTTTCAGTTCATTACAAAACCCACAAAAACTGCAATAAGTATAATGATGAATAACTGTAAAAAGAAAGTAAAGCATGAGAAAACTCTCAACATGGATAGCAAGTGCATCTAGCTCTTGGGTAATGAAAATCATTAGAACTCTCAAAAAGTTCTAAATCATTCGATAGCCCAAGAACAGCAATTTAGTCCTGTAAAAATATCACTACAAAGGATAGCATGAGATAACAAGGCTGTTCCTAAGTCCAGCCGAGGGAGGAGGAAGGGTTTAAAACAACTATGTTTTAAAATTTTAAAAGGTTAAGAACAAAATGCTACAAAATAAATGCTGACAAGGGAATTGAGAGTGATTGTTAAGTAAAATAAAACGAAAAGGGAAAACCTTCTAATATTTTTTTTTCTTTTTGTCTGCTTAAGTTACTGTGGATAGGAAGAACCCTACTGAGTAGTGCCAGCATAGAATATCATACTTTCTTTCCTTAATATCACTGGCAATTTAGGAGTTAGTGGTCAACTATCTCAATGTAAAATGTAAAACATGAGTGAAACAGAAACATATCAAGCATCATGTGCAAGAAAAAAGGTCTGACTGTGAGGAACAATTCGTTGCAAGGTACCTGCACTACCACAGCACCAGCAGCATCACCAAAGAGAATGCATGTACCTCTATCTGTCCAATCCACGTATCGAGAAAGTGCATCGGCACCAATGACTAGAACATTTTCAAAGCCACCGGCTGTAATATGAAACAGTATGGGTAAATTTGTAAACCAAGATGAGCAACAAACCAACATCCATAATGATAACTATATAAACGGGTTACCTCTTATAAAAGAGCCAGCAGTTGTTAGGCCCAATAAAAAACCACTACATGCAGCTCTAATATCAAAGGCCAAGGGATTTCTTTTACAGCCAAGCTCTTTCTGGATCTGATAAAATATGATTTTGAAAACACATCTGTATTAGCAGAGGAAAATAATTGAAAGTAGCCTCATGGGTTTAAAATCCAAGGGGAGCAAGAAACAGTTCTAACTAAATAGATAATATCAAATGTAAGTTCACATTTACAATGCAACGCTTTTATTAATCAAATCAATGTATACAATAAAAAAACATCAAATGGTATGTGGAATCAGTTAAATGCAGTACATTTTTTTAGCAAGTATATCAGACTACAGTTGCACACTTGCACTGCATCCCCTGAACAGTTTTAGCTTGTATTGAATACTGAAAACTACCTATGTAGTTTAGTGTCTGCTGCACAGATACCTAACAAAAGGAATGATAACTACCAGAAAGGGAAAATGTGCTCCTACAAGCAACTGCAAGAGCAGTCCATCTCTGTGGGGCTCACTCGGGCCTCGCTCTCATCAATGCAGCCCCTTCAACACTCTTTTCATCCCATGATCTGGCATCAGACCAATTTTACACTCACTAAACCTTCAGTCACGTTGTATTGAATCTCAAGAAAATCTACGGTTAAGATGCCATTAATTTTAAGGCCTTGAAATAAAGGGCTAGGATAATCCGGTGGGGCTGATATTTTGGATACTCCTTGTCCATGAGGAGACCTTCCCATCTAAGGGGGCCTCACGAGCTGGACTGCATATAAGATATATGCAGACCAGTCTGATCGTAGGAGAACATTCTCCCTACAGGAAGTTCTCACAGTACAAAACTCCATCACAATCATGCTATATTTAGAGAGAGAGAGAGCTCAGTTTAAGAAAGTAGTAGAGGATAAAAAAAACATAAAGAAGATGTTTCAAGCTATGATGCATGCATACTTCAATATGGGCAACATATTGAGTCGTATTGTATCTGATATTTCACCTTTTATTCTTTAAATCCAAATCTCTGCCATGTCCATGGCATGTCCCTGTTGTATCCATGCCGTATATGGGCATCATAATTTTCAAGCAATGCCCTTTTAAAACCAGACTGGTCCTAACTGCGGGCCTCAACTGTTTTCTAAACATTTGTTTCAAAAATCTTTTTTTTTTTTGGTAACTGATTCAAAAATCTTAATATAAAAATAAATAGAATATTCTTTTAATAAGTCATAAGTAGTATTTCATAAGTGCAGCATGAAACAAATTACCCATGATTGTAACCTGGATTTTGACAAATACTGCATTTTATTCCATTTTGCGTATTACTTTACATACCTAGCATTGACAAGGAAGAAAGATTGGAAAACAGGAACGAGGTTATTGATGCAAGTATCAATTTGAATTCGAACTCCCTCCCTCCCTCCCTCTCCTATTTTTCTTAGAGCTGCACCCTAAATGTATGGACGCCATCTTGGGATTTCAGATCAGGGCCACCTTTTGAAGTAGCCCAGTGCATCCTTTGTCATATTCATTCCAAAGGAGGGTGCAGTTAGCCTATAAGATTACAGGCCAATTAGCCTTATTTAAAGCATGTACAAAATTCTTGCAAAGGTGTGCAACACAAAGCTGAACCAGGTTCTACCTCCGATCATCTCCTCCACAAGGCACGCTTTTGCATGGGTGACAGGCTCTTGTTGGGATCTTAATGGTGAATGAGTGTCGAGTCAAAGGTAAATAGAGAAAAGGTCAAGACACAAACTGGACTTGGAAAAGGCCTACGACATGGGTGTGGACTTCAAATTTTCTAAGACAAACGGACTTTTGAGTTAGGGGGAGAGGTTGGGTGAAAGAAAATTTGACATCGGTGCAAACCGCAAAGTGGATCAATGAATTGGCTGAGGCTTCTTTACTGTTTCCATTGCCTTTGGCAAGGTGATCTGCTCTCACCATTTCCTTTTTTTAATAGGTAGCAAAGCTTTGAGAAAGATGGTAATGGCGGCAAGGGAAGCAGACTTGATAAAGCGTTTCAATTGAGGCCAAGTGGATCTTTTAATGAGCCATCTGGCCCTGGGGCTCAATCTTCTTGAGGATGTGTTGAGAAGTGCTAACAGAGAGGCAATTATCTTAGAAGGGGTTCTGAGCTGTGATGCCCGGCTACTCCAAAATAGGTGAAGTATTGTGTTGTATTATATCTGATACTTAACTTTTTATGTGTAAAATCTGTGTCCGTACCATACCCATGGCGTGTCCTTCCCGTATCTAGGCATCACAGGTTCCAAGACAATTAATGATTGTGGAAAGAATTATTCCACTTCAACCTATGCAATCACCAAGGTTGAATTGTGTTTGAAGTTGAGTGTGGCCACATTTTTTTAAGGCAGAGGTGTCGGCCTTGTAGATAAGATTGTGGGGGCAGTTGCTGCTGTTCTGTACATTTGGAGTATATTGAGTCCACTAATTGCCCATTTATTGTGCATGCTAAAAGTATATATATTACACTATATGCATACTTTGTTTTTTGGAATACAGATGTTGTTACTAATGCTTCTTTTAAATGTTAATTTTGTTACTAATCATCAAAAGAAAAATATCGGAGT
Organism: Umbellularia californica; assembly: GCA_028538565.1. Lineage (NCBI taxonomy): Eukaryota > Viridiplantae > Streptophyta > Magnoliopsida > Laurales > Lauraceae > Umbellularia > Umbellularia californica. The sequence goes on from JAPQWN010000005.1 coordinate 70,606,740, forward strand.
TAAACGTCATCTCTAAATCATAAAATCAATGAGAAAGGACTATTATGAAATATCACACTAGACACCTCTATAAAAGAATCATCGTCATCTTCATCAAAGCCTTGTCCCACTTGACTACATGAATTCTGTTTCTCCACTTTGAACTATCTAGAGCCAAATCCTCGGATAGGTTGCCCTTCTTCAGATCTATTCTTACTATTTCCATGTCCTCTTCGGCTTACTCCTCCTTGGTGGGCTATAAAAAAAAAAAAAAAAATCCTCATCAACATCATTGCTGGCCTGTGTTGGACATATCCAAACCATCTCAAGTGAGTTTTCTTAATTTATCAACTATTGAAGCTACCACTAAATGCTCCTGAAAACACTCATTTCTGATTCGTATCTCTATCGCACTCACTTTGTGCAAGTGCTACTTCTTGATTGACCAACATTCTACTACATACGTCATAGCTAGTCTAATCATTAGTCCTGTAAAAAAAAAAAATTCTTCAATCTTGTTGGTATATACCAATCACAAAGCACTCCAAAAGCAGGTCTCCACTTTAACCACACTACACTTATCCTATGTTTGACGTATTCAATCACTCCATGCTTACTAATTATCGAGCCAAGGTATCATAAAGAATCTCTCAATGATATCTCTTGAGGTTCAACTTTCACAATAGTTTCAGCTTTCTGTACATCCCCACTAAAGTTGCAATTCATATATTATGTATTTGTATGGCTTATTTTAAATCCCTTGGATTCCCATCTCAACATTCTCATCTCTACTACACTCATCTTTTGCATGTGATATTTCTTGATTGGCCAACATTCTGCTCCATAGGTCATAGTCGGTCTAATCATTGTCTCGCAAATTTTTCTTTAGACCAAAGAGTACTCCAGAAGAGAGTTTCCACTTCAACAACCCATTCTTATCCTATGTTCGACATCTTCCTCGCCCTTTCCATCCTTATTAATTATCAAGGCAAGGTATTAAAAAGAATTCCCTTGTGATATCTCTTGGGCTTCAATTTTCACAGTAATTTCAACTCTTTACACATCCTCACTGAAATTGCAATTCATATATTACGACTTATTATAAAGCCTTTATTATAAAGCCCTTGAATTCTAAAGCCTTTATTATAAAGCCCTTGAATTCTAAAACCTCCTACCATCTCTCAAGTTTCGCATTCAAGCCATCTCTCAATTCATCCATTAACACTATATCATCTGCAACCAAAGTACACCAAAGTACCTCTTCTTAAATATAAGCAGCTAACTCACCTATAATTAGTGTAAAGAAATATGGGCTTAAAGCCAACCTTTGATGTAAACATGCCCTTTAATTAATTAAATTTCTAAACAAGATAAAAAAATATCCTATCACTAGTAGATCATTGGGGAGATGGGCCATAGGCCCACACGTATCTCAAATCCACCAACATGTGATTGCATCATAAGTCAATTCCGCTGCATGCCCAAGTCATAATGAGTGCCCAAAAAATGAAAGCTAAAATGTCTATGTTCAGTTGAACGATTCAAATATGGAATTCCACATAAGTTACCTGTGGACCACTGCCAAAAAGATCATCTGGAGTAGATGTGCACATCAGGATTAGATCCACTTCATCAGGTTCAACTTGGGCCATGTGAAGAGCTTTCCTTGATGCTTCTATGGCCAACCCCGTCAGAGTTTCATTCCCTGTTAAGGCATATGTCAGCAGATATAATTGAACAAGTGCACTTTTTAATAATGATCTAAAAAGATGAGTTTGCTTCCTAGCTAAATATTGAATCTTCATGAATTTGGAAGTATTAAAAAAACTATTGACCACAGTGTAGAAACTATGCAAACTAACTGAAAAACTACAATGAAAACATTATGAATGTGAGGAAACAGGATGCATAAAAAGAGAAGGGGGCAGGGGGGAAGATGACACCTGAAAGAATTCGCCGATTACGGATCCCTGTGCGAACAGAAATCCATTCATCTGAAGTATCAACAATTTTTGCAAGGTCATCATTAGAAATCAAAAGCTCTGGCAGAGCAGAGCCACATCCAACCAGCTTGCACCCTTTACCAAGAAGTCTGTACAAATTTTCTCGTCAAATGTAGGAATGAAACAAACTTTTAACCAAGCAGACCTGCATATCATATAACTCAAACATTCTTTCATCCACAACTGAGTAGAAGTATCTTCCAAAACAACCATTCCATAGAGATGGGTAAAAATGTTGGAAAAAACAATAAGTTCATATTTTAAATGCAAAGCAATAAATTTTTATTATGAACACGGAACAATGCAACTCACACAATACTTCCCTGGCTGCACTCAATTAGTGCATGCATGGAATGGCATCATTGTCTTCATCATGGAAGCATATCTCATATATTTGTTGTCGGCCTACGAGTTCTACTTCTTCACTTTTCCTTTCTTAGTATGTCACTTGTAACTACTTCCTTCCGGGTGTTTGTTGAATTTTCCTTTCCCCTGGTACTTTGTACTTGCAAGTCTCAATAAGTTCTTTGTAGAGGGGTTGTTTCAGCTCCTCAAACACATAGACACACCATTTCAGATGACACACTTAATTTTTATTACATTAGCCAACATATATGTACTGATTCCTAATTCCATCATTTCTTATTACTCCACAGATTCATCTCAACAATGCTTAATTCATTGTCTTCTTGTTTCTTTGTTGGTAAACATTTAACACAATATAACAATGCAAGTTTAATTGCGATATTACAGAAACGTCCCATTGATCATAGCACACTCCATGACCACACGAACCTCTACTAGCTTGTCTTCACTTTGCCCACCCTCCACTAATCCTAGTTACAACTTACAATATCCTCGTCAAGCTCATTTTTAATTTTATAGTTGCCTTAAGTATCAAAACATAATACACTGGCGCTACGAAGAAAAAGAAAAAATTGTTTGCAACAATTTACATAGGAAAATTGCAACTGTATGAAAAGTTTTCCCAATTGGACATTTATTTGCCAATTTTTCCGAATGTAAAGCTTTTGTGCGAGTAAAACTAGTGCAAACATAGGCCTTTTTTGTCTATTCATTTTTCATGCCCCATACAACAAAATGATTTACAGATGAAAGCAAAGAGATTTTTTTCCTCTCTCCGTGGAGTACATCAAAAACTTCTTTTATCCTAATACTAAGAACCACTATATTTTGTTTGTTATCATTCTGGTATTCCATCTCTAGTGTCATACTCGATGGCTTTGTAAAAAAGAAACATCAGATTTTAGGGGAGGATCCCATCCACATCCCGTCCTCCAGCAGTCCTTCTCAGGGAGCAATCATCTCTCATTTTGTGAGCAGTATTTTTTGAAAATAGAAACCCTATTCTAGATTAGTACCTTTTAGGGCCCCAAGATGAAAATGATCAGGACAGAGAGAGAGAGAGAGAGAGAGAGAGAGAGAGAGAGAGAGGGGTCTCCACTCCTTTACCTCTCATAGACAAGAAGGGAAAAGTAAAGACAAGGAACAAGGGAAAGCAAGGAAAATTAGGGAAGGGGAGCTTTCATTTGTATTTATTGTCTGAGTGCAATAACTTTGCAGCAGACCGTCTATTCCTGTGCAGAAACGTTCTGTTGAGAACCAAAACAAAAAGAATATAAGGATCAATATTAGAAGCAGATGGCTCATCAGATCTTGGAAATTGGAATGCAGTGAGGAAGCTTCGTAGAGTTTGGGAGTTTCCTCATCGGTGGGTTGCAGATGAGCCTTTAGGCACTAGAGTTGTCCTCTACTTATAGATCTGTGATCATTAAGTCTGCTATTCTTCCAGATCAAGAAAAACTCAAAATTATTTAAAGGAGTGAATGACTTTGGGGGTCAACAAAATGTTGGTGCAGAGCAACCAGAGGCAAAAAACAGGACCAGCAAGTATTTGTGGGGTGTTGAGGGACAGTGAAAGAGCACTCCAATCAATCCAACAAAACAGAGGTGTCGGAAATCTAATAACTGACAGGGATTCATATCAAATTAGCAAGGGTGGGTCGAACCACAGAGGTTAGCTTCCCTTATCAGAGGGAGATGTGGGACTTCATTGCATCAAGGTTGGTGACATTTTCCCATGTGTACATAGAAACAATAAGAAGGCTCATGCTCTCGCTAAACAGGGAAAATGTGGGTGAAATTAATATTTCCTAAGTGCTGGGTAAAATGATGTTACAAAAAGGGTGAAGTTCTACTTGCGTATTTCCTTTTTGGCTTCCTATACTGTATACTTCTCCTTCTGGTGGGGATTGGATGTGGTGAGAACGTCATTCAGGGCTTAACAAACATTTTTCATTTCAAAACTGGGAAACTTCCTCCTCTGTATCTCGGGCTTTCAGTTGGAGATAAGCCGAGATCAAAAGCATTGTACTACATATCGCTCTTCAAGATGCCCAAATCAGCAGCGTCTAGGTTGGATCATCTAAGGAGGGATTTTCTGTGGGAGGGTTGCGTTAATTCTAAAAGAACACGTTTAATGAAATGGAGTGAGTTGATTAAGCTAAAATGAAGTGGTGGATTGAGCATTGGTAACATTGAAAATAAAAATTGGGTGTTGCTACCTAAATGGTGGTGGAGATTTAGGGAGCAAAAAGAAGCCCTTAGGAGAAAGATTATTAATCATAAGTATAGGAAGGAAAAATGGGGGTGGGTTGCTAATGTGGGAGTTGAGTCGAATGGAGTGCAGGTGTTGGTGATATTAGAAGCTCTTTGGATCTACTCGGTTTCTTTCTAAAGAAAATTAATAGTGGAAAGTGATTCTCCAATCGTGGAAATGTAGACTTCTCATCTTGACTCAAGGCCTTGAAAATTTCAATTTCATTTCAATGAGATCAAGGAGATGTCTTCCCATTTTGATATGGTTTTTTGTCATGAGATTAGGTCAGCCAACTCAATGGAAGATTTTCTAGGCAAACAAGGGGTTGATACTTGATAGAACTACTTCATGGGCGACCATATTATGTAATTGTTGTTGGATTTGGGATCATGGCAATTGCTTCTTACGTGAAGTTCCATACACAAAATAGAATGGGAGGTTGGTAATTTGGCTTAGACTGAGCCATGCAATAAGGAATCATTTGGGTGTTGCACTTACCATTGACATGCAATTTCTTGATGCTCGACCATCAATCTTAGGACCAAACACTAACGCAATTGAAGAAAAGGACAAAAAAAAAAAAAAAAACAATATCCTGCTAAATGAATTTGGGATCATGGCATGCATGCTTCTTTCAAAAGAATTCACCAAATTTTAGGATTAGACTACTCAAAATACTTCAATGGAAGAAATAAAATTAGGTATGAAAACCATTATGAGCTCCCACATGTCTCCGAAAGCCAATCTCATTCAATTACATAGAGCCACCCCAGTGAACTAGAAACCTCATTTTGCCTAATTCAGCAAAGCAAGCTACTCAGATCAAGCTTCATTTCAAATCACCCCACTGTAAAACCTCACCCGTAAATCCAAGCAAAGCTACTAACTTCAGTCAACCCCATCTACCCATATATAAACATCAATCACTCAAACTCGAGTCCTGGGTTAAAATCAATCCAAAAAAAAACAAAAAACACATTTTTCCAACTTATTTGCAAAACCCAAACACACCCATCAATCAGAAGCACAAAAGCAACAATTTTTCCGCTTCATTTCAGATTCAAATCATCTCCAAAAGACCACAATCAAAAGAAACCGAAGTAAAAAAAAAAAAAAAAAACGCACCTGCTAGCTCGCGGCTTGGAAGAGGGAGCTCCCGAAGCGTGGCCCTCTACGCCCTCCACAGCACTGCATAGAAATACCCTCTTCATATTTCTCTCCACTGACAAAAACCCAGATCGTGAAATTCCATAAGAGGATAGATTTCTTCTTCCCGTGCAAGTCGCATAGGATGAAATGAGCCCAGTCGCATTGGCCATTAGAAGTAAATAAAGAAAGAAAGAACGAAAGAAATTCTAGATTACAAAAGAGGGAACAGATCTCAGAAAAGGAGTAGTAGAACAAGGGGGAATTTCAGTTCAGAGCATGGGACTCAAATCAAAATCAATGAAAAGGAGAAGAAGAGAAAAGAAGACATCTGCAGAAGAGAGCAAGTAGAAGATTAAAAAGAAGAGGGAGAATAGAAAAGGGAAACAGTTTAGTGGTGGGTGTTTGAAACTTTGGAAAGTCCGGAGAGAGAGAAAAAGGCGATGATTGCCAAACGGAGATGTGGAAATTCCAATGCAATTGCAAGCAATCGATTTGAGAAAAATGCAAACCCTTTGGCAATGTCCAACACCAAATCTTGACTGCATTGTTTGGATGCCAAGTCAGAGACTTTAGTGGTTTTTTTTTATTTTTTTTATTTTCATTCTTCTCCAAGCCAATGTTTTTAAAACACCTTTTCAGCCAGTCAGGCAACTGTTGCATTTTTCAGTTTTGTGAGAAAGGAAGGGATGTCCAACAACAAAAATTTGGGCTCGGACCCTTTTCTGTTGGCTTGTTGATTGAGATTGGGTGGAGGTCCATATTGCTAGGGTTTGTAATAATATTTCATATGAAATTTATAACTTATATTGGTTTGATCCTGCCTCCAAGCTTTTTAGGATTGATTTAGTGTGTGGGGCCCACCGACTCCCACCTCATGATTAATCTAAGCCATTCAAACTTATTAAGCCCTTTGTAATTAGTGTTATCCTAAAGATTGACACATTGAAGTTGTGTTATCCTCTGTTTAAATCATCATGAAAGTTTTGGTTCACATGTCATTTTATCTAATTATTAAGATTGGGGGACATTCATGTGCATCAATCCCTCACTATAGAACCAGGGACACTTACATGGCTTTCCCCCTTTGCATATGAACATTTTTTTTTTTTTTCATATGACCATATATGACTTTTCATTTTTTACACATGAATATTTCCAATTTTGTAAATATCTCTTGCCCTATGGTGAGATATGGATGCACATGAATTTTCTCTGTTAAGATTTGGATAACTTTGAAGTCAAATGGATATCTCTTTTGGTAAAATTATTTTCATTGTTTTACCACATAGGCCCAGGAATTCTTCATTGGAGGGGGGGGCACTATATCAAAGAAAATTCTTGGGAGGGCTACATATTAAAAATGCATGGAGCTTTCAAATATATAGCTAGGGGCTTTTTTGAAAACTTTAGAGGAGCCATATGTAAGAAATTATAAAATCTGATAAAAATTAAAGGGGTTTTTTGAAATTCTGGGGGATGGCGAGCTGGTTTTGCTGGTGCACAAGGAGGTATAGATCATAGGGAGATCCTCCAAAAAACCCCTAAAATATCTAATTACTCCGCTCCTAAGTAGGTCCCTGCAAGTGAAAGCGCTCCTGAGGTCTTTCATGAAAATGATTCAAAGATGTTGCCCCATGAAACTCCCTAAATATCTATAATTTTTAAGGGTTCAATCTATATGATAATGCTACTAGGTTCCGGTTTAGCTCTGGTCTACTAATGGCGAGTGATACTTTAAAATTGAAGACCCAAGGACCAATCACTAGATATGTTTATAAAACTAATGTGCCAACACTTTACCATGAGTGTGTTGGCACTTGTTACATCAGTATCTAGGGTTAAAAAGAAATTAACAAATTTAAAATCATAAATATCGTGAAACTTGGTAGTTGAAAGACAATGTTATTTCTCTTTGTTTTTTATTCCTTTTTTTCTTCGTTTTTCTTGCTTAGAATTTTTTATTCTATTTTAGAGGAGTGATCTTGTTGGCTAGACAAGTTACAATGCCTGTCCGTTACTTGCCATGTCAGGAATGTGGCTTGTTGGTGGGACCACTAACACCAAAAAATACAAGGAAATTCATATTAACAGTAGTCTGGTGGTCTAAGGTGATGTTGTTGGCTGCAAATAATATTTGGATTTTGATTGTTAATTCCAGATTTGGTGCTCTTAGTACAGATGGTTGGTCCTATTTTTTTTTTTATTTTTTTTTTTTGAAAAATTAGATAAAATTTAAGGTCAAATAAAAAATAAGAAAAAGAAGAGTGAGTGTTTTTTTTTTATCATTTAGTGTCTTTTAAGAAAAGTATTTTTGTTTTCTATTTTGTGTCTTTACTTTCAACCTCTTTCTCTTAAATTTGATTGCTTAATTTGATCTCATATCACCCTCATACACGCAAACAGGCTTGCTCGTGCCCAATTTTGAATATAGAGATGTCTTTGTGATAGGACTCACAGGCAAGGGATCAATCCCTGGGCAAGTAGGTTTAGATAGTTCCCCTTGGTGACTAGGCTGAGTAAGTCAAAAAGGTATGTCCAAGCTTTGGTAGATAATTAATACAATCCCTCTTGAATATTGTAGATTTTGTTGGCCCTATAAATTGAAAGTTACACTTAATTATCCTAATTTGTGAAGTCTCTATTATGATACAAAGCGTGACTTTCCATAACTGAATAAACATGGCGTCTTGTTGAGATCAATTATCCCTACAAATATAATCGGTGATTATGATTTAGTCATCTATTAAAATGCAATTTCAATTCTCTTATGGGCCTATTTGTTTGGATGAATTGTGAGACTTGTCTGGAAGAAATTTGAGAATTCCAAATGCGTCTTACAAATATAATCGGTGATTATGATTTAGTCATCTATTAAAATGATATTTCAATTCTCTTATGGGCCTATTTGTTTGGATGAATTGTGAGACTTGTCTGGAAGAAATTTGAGAATTCCAAATGCGTCAAAGTAAAATTCCAAATGCTCAACCCCCTTCTAGTATTTGGAATGCTAGAATTCTAAGAATTCATAAGGCCAAAAGGGTATTTTTACGTGGTCTAAAATTCTGAATTCTTCAATCAAATAGAGCATTTGGAATGCCTAGAAGACAAGATGTCACATCCATTAAGAAATTCCCAACAAGCCCAATTTATCGTCAAAAACTCTTTTACCCAAACAATCCCTATAGCATTTTCAAGTTGTTTGATTTAAGATGGTGATTTATTACTTAATATAATTGTAAGCGCCTAAATTCTTACGGGTTTGATTAGGCGAGTATAAAACTCGCGATATTGTTGTTAAGCTTTTTGAGGAGACTGGATGGCTTCAACCTGAAAGGGAAAGGGAAACAAAGGTCAGAGACCCTGGCTGCAGTCAGCCAAAGGCACTCTGATGCCTAAGTTAGTGCAGTCACTGAACAGAGGGTGAGTGAGTGGAGAAGAAAGGAGAGTTCAGAGTTTGAGTGCATGTACGCCTTTCTATGTGCATTACCTCTTCAGGATTTACCTGTTGTGTGTGTGTGTGTGTGTGTGTGTGTGTATAGGTGGAAGTCCCATCGATCCTTCCCTGAGTGGTGGTAGTTGGAGGTACTGTCCCATCGGACCATACCTTGGTTCCTTAGTGGAGGTAAGTGGAGGTACTGTTCGATCGGATCATACCTCAATCTCATACATAATTGCGGACGTAACTGTTGGATAGGGACAACCCCTTATCTATATCCGACACCTATCTTATCTGATAGTACGTTCTGTAACGTAGCCGTACTTTTACATAATTATGACTGACACTTAGTGTTCGTCTCGGCTAACTGAGCCGAAGACGATATCGAGATCAGATATAGGTACACCTGGCACCGTTGCCGAGGTGCGTGGAACCGAGACCTAGGCAAGCCTAACTGGTATTTTTACCGAAGTCAATTCAAACTCGATACAGGCTGGCACCGTTGCCAAGCTGCATAAGACTGAGATCAAGACTAATCGGTACTCTTACTGAAATTAACATAATTTAGGCATCACGGGGATATTCCCACACAATAATGAATAAGAATGCCATATGATGTTAACATTTTTTTGCATATGGATGAGGTGCACACTCCTCTTATGTTTAGTGGGCCCAGTGGGAACACATAACTGCATGTTACACTTAGCATTGTAGTTTGCATTGTTACATTAGTTACCGTGGCACTTGAAGCAGAGCCAGACGCCACGTGGCATGGCAAAAGGGTGATGAGTGCAAAACAATACAAAAATCTTTTTGAGTATCCAAACTGTCAAAGGTGATGCGTTATTTCACTTTCAATTGCAAGCAAGCATTGGAGTTTCCGCCGTTTGGTTTGGCCCACGGGACACCATGGGCTTCATGTGACCCGATTATCTTGTCATCATTTGTTAAAATACACACATATATGTGTTAAGCTCACAAAGCTTGCTTTGACTTTTTAAGGAATAGAGGTACACACAATTCTTTTTAAAATTCGGACATTTGACTTAGACTTGCATCATGAAATTAGGCCCCTCATATTATAGCCTCCTAAACTTTGATCTATGAAATGCAACTTGTTCAATTAGGCCTTGTTTGGAAATTTTTATTTGTATAATATAGATCCATTTCAAAAGGAGTGGTATGAAATAGAGATTTTGGTAGTACGAAAAAATTGGTTGAAATGGATATTTAAAGAGTTGATGGTACTCAAGTTTTTATCATTGTATAGAGAGTTGAATTGAATGGGAGGCTGAAATTTTGAGCTGTAGGACATTTTCATCTTCTAAAGAGGGTTAACGGTTCAGATCTTGATTTTTAGGCTCATGGAACACCAGAAATATAAATCTAAGGTTCTTCAGTTTTTTAGCAAATACCTCGAGGTTTGAGATATATCAACGGCTCAAATTTGAGACCATAGATGTATTTGGAGTGATGGATATTTTCAATGATTTGGATTATAACTTATGGCCCAAGATTAAAAAAGAAAAAGAAAAGACGGAAAAGGTCAAAATCGTGTTTTAGTTGATGTTTCTAACTAGAGCATATCCAATGGTTCGCATGTTTTTATCATTTTCTCAAGATATGGACCAAATCAAGGGTTGGGATATTTAGTCATACCCGTTTTCAATCTCTCAAACTGAGTCAGCGAATCGGATTGTGATTATGGGCACATAGAAGTCCATAAATTCAAATATATAATTCTGCGTTTTTGTCACATCTCGGTCCCGAATCACCCTGGCCTAAGGTAATCTCGGAGGTGTGTCACACGTACTCCCGTGTGCTGTATCTGTCTCAAGCCAAATACCACACACGAAGGAGAAAAAATAACTTTCCATACACGTGAGTTAGAACTCACTAAAACACATTAAAAAAACAATTAAACATAGTGGAAGCTATAATTCATTTGTGTGAGGTATCAAATTCCCATTCAGTCCATTTAATAATTCAAGTTTCAATACAAAAGAATTATAAAAGTATTTACAAATGGGGATGTAGAAAGAACCCTATACAATCAATACCAAAAGTATGAACAAAAGAATTTATATTATCCAAATGTGGCCCACACAAAAAGGAGCTAGCCACACAATAAAAAAGTTTCCAAAAGATGATCACGCTCTCCGTGGAAGATAAATTCATTTGGCCTCGGGCTCGGGCCACTCTTCTAACCCTGAAGGTACCTTTGGGGTATCATTCGCTCTCTCCTCGGCCTTTTTAGGGTTGGAGGGTGTACCTGTGACTATGACACCAATAGTAGTATCATTAATACGACGATTAAGCAAGTCTAGGCAATAATAAGGAATACATAATGTTTCGAATTGAATTTAAGACAGATAAGTTAACAGAGGTCAATATTAGGTATGAACTAGGCAAATTGTACTAAAATGAAAAATTTATGCATAACAAGTCAAATAAAATGGAAATATACAAATTGGCTACTACTTCAAGCTCATCCTCTTATAAGAGAGCAAATCTAGTTGGAATGTCATCAACGGCCTGGCCAAAGGCTAGCTGGCTAGCTGGTTCTGGAGTTTCGGAGCTCCATATGACTTACTGCAGTAGTCTCAAATAACTAAACCAAGTGTAACCCCGTCGGGTATCACATGGTTGAAGTTAAGTAGTGCCGACTCGATAAAATCAAATAATACTCGAATAAAAGCGGAGTCGAGTAAGTTTACATCCCTTTAATCATAATCATCAAATCGAATGATAATCACATCTATTCAATTTCTTACTCAACCTTCACTTCTAACGATTGTCAATACGGATATACAAAACAATATTTCGAACTAATGTAAAGAGATCAAACCTCAATGAATACTAATAACACTATCAGTTTATTGAATGGGATTTGAGATTCAAATAAATCCATACTCCAATATGAAATGCAATTAGTTAGGGAAATCAAGATATTTTTACTATGCAACTTTAGATTATTTTTTTTTCTTCGTCCTCCACTGTCCAATACAAAATAAGCTGGGAAAGTTAGCGAAATGCTACTTCATTTGGTGTCACTAGTTACAAGGAATACGTTGAATTTTCCAATAAATTTTCATGGCATAGTTTTAGACTAAGAAATATCCATTGGTCCAATTTATAAAGTTAAGGATCCCGTTCTATAGTCATAAAATCTCAAAAATTCCCTAAATTCCTATTCGGGTAAGGTGAGCACCAAAATCTACTAGATGAGAGATTAAGGAGGGTTAATGAAGGTTAGGAGTGTCGATACTCCTTTTGATTGGGCCCAAAATCCTAAATGAAATGGGTCAGGTCCGCTCGAGCAGCCCAATGTGTGCTCGAGCGGAGGTTTCCAGAGGGGGTGCGCGCTCGAGTGGGTCCAGGCGCGCTCGAGGGCCTAGCATAATTTTCCACTCTAGAAATTCCAATGAGTGGGTTCGCACCCACTCCAGAGTTCCATTTCGGAATTCTGATGTATTTCTCCCTTCCATTTTCCCTCATCCACTTCTATCTTCCTTTCCACTGCAACACCTGCACATTAGAGCCTTCTTGCTCCCATTTACAAGATCTACAGTCTCCTCTTTCTAATCCATCCATTGAATCATAAAACACACTAATCCTTCATTGGAATCAATGGTAGTAAACCATCATGTAAATCCATATTAAAGCTTATACTTGCCTCAACTAAGAGCTTTCCAAAGCTTCTCACACACTTGATTCAAAGAAAATCCAAAAAGCCCCAAATGAGCAAACCCTAATCACATCAATACACATGGAAACTATATGAATACGCATATATGAGTGACTGTGATTCCCTTGACTCATTTCTAACTCAAAATCATAACAAAAAAGGTCCTTGGCTCATACCTTGACAAGGAAATCTAGGTTTGGAAGAAATGGAAGGGATGGAGATGGCTCTAGTCAACAAGAAGTGGAGGAGGTTGAAGGAGATAAGGATGATGAAGCTGAAGACTCCCAAACTCCAAAGGCACAATACTCACTTCTTAGTAGAGATTGGAGGGGAAGAGGAGAAGAAAGAGAATAGAGAGGAAAGAAGGTGAAAAGGAGATGAAGGAAAAGAGATAAGGTTATATATATAAAGGGGTGGATATGACATTTTGCAAGGAAGTCCACTCTTTATAGTCTATTTTCCTTTTAAGTCAAATGAAAGTCCAAATACTTATCGATTGGTCACATGAAGTAGGGTCTCTTATGAAAATTGATCTACTCGTCGAAATACATGCGATGATGCCAATATGATGTGCAAATAATGCAAAATGTGAAAATCAATATTTACGAAACAATCCTTGACTCAACTGAATTGAGTCAACTAGATTCCCACTCACCTGTACAAGGTTCAAAACTCTCCTAACTCAGTCTAAAAGGGCTAATAAACACTAATCACCATAATTAGCAATTAAACATATTTAATTTAGCTAAAACACAATTAATTAATACTAATCAGGGTTAAATCGGGTCGGGGTGTAATAGTTTTTCACAAATATTTTGAGATTCGAGACATATCAATGACTCAAACTTGTAACCATGGTCGTATTTCTTGAGGTCATAAACATTTTCAATGGTTTGGATTAGAATTTACTAGCCCAGGATTAAAAAGAAAAGAAAAGGAAAAATAGATAGGTCCAACTTTTGTTTCTAACATGAGTATATCCAATGGTTCTCACGTTTTCATCATTTTCTCAAGATATGGACCATGGTAATGGCTGAAATTGCCACTCAGAACGTGATTATGGGGCTCACAGAAGTCTAGAAATTCATATCTATGGTTTTGTAGTCTTTCACAAGTGTCTCGAGATCCATGTCAGATAAAAAGCTCAAAATTTGATCCACTAGTTGTGTTTGGCCATCTTGGTCAATCCTTATTTACTGTACTAAATTTTAAAAAAATAAAAAAAAAATAAAAACACCGTGATGCTCAAATCACCATGTAACAGTCGAAAAGTGCATGCAAACTACTAAAAAACCATCAAGACACTACCAACACGCGCGTCTATGCACTTATCAATATACATGTGTCTATTTCAATTCTCCCTATTTCTCAGGTTGTGCAAAATAAAGTTTGTGCCACTCCTTTGAGGTTTCAAACAGAGGTGGACAATATGCTTGTCAAATGGGCTTAATTCGTTTTAAATATGTTTTTAGGCAAAAAGGAGGTGAAAAGTAGAGATGCCAAACCTCGGCTTAAATCTATTTGCAATAGAGCCTTTCCAAGAGTACTTTATAAATGGATGTCTTGTACACTCGTTTTCATTCGAAATGCAAACTCATCATATAGTAAAAATTACATGATTGAATCTATTATAAAGTAAAGATAGTGCAGAAAAACTAGTCATATGGTTAAAGTCATTTAAGCATCATAAAAATCAAAATCCCAAAGAGAATTTTTCCATCCAAGCATGTCAAAAACATTTCCAGTGTTTGAGACTATATGAGGACCCGACCCATTTTGAGAAGGGTCAGCGACTTGAGGCATTTGAGTTATAGTAATAGTTTAGGAGTCTATTGGTATACTGTTGAACAACCCCAAGTGCAAGGGTGCACAACAGTATAACCCTGGTGAGTTCATGGTTGAACCCACAGGGAGCAAATCATTTTAGTACTTTCCAACTTTGGTTTGTCCTAATTTAGAAACTGAATCTAACTTAAATAGAAACTACTCAAATTACACAAAAGATTCCTAACAACTAAAATAGAAAGTTTAATTACTAAGTTTCCCAAAAAAAATAAAATAAAAACTCTAATCTAAGAAAAGAAACCTAATTTAGAAAATCCTAAACTAACTAAAACCTGCAAAAATAATAAACTAATCAAAACAATCAATTTAATATGAGATAAATCAAAACAAAATACCCTAAATCAAGTCCTAATTACCAATACCAATTACAATGCAAATATGGATGATTTATGAGGTCGTAAGTGCAAACAATGCCGTTCTAAGAAAGTTTCTAACTATACGATGAATGTTGTAAACAAAAAACTGAGTCTTGAAACTGTTGCGCAGGCCCAAATCTCCTGGAGTAGATGACCTACTTAGGATGCCCTAAAGCTAAATCTAATGGCTGGAATTCAAACTATGATGATGCATGAAAGAAAAAAAAAAAAAAAATTGAAGTGAAAAGGAATTTAAAACGAAAAAGATATGATCACTCAAATTAAGATGCCTAATTGAACCAGTTATGTTGCTGAACTTTGATACGACCTTGTTAGGTATCCCTGTTTGAGCATCTGTTTGTCACACTTACCAAGGTTATTTTGGGCTGAGATTTTTGGTATTCAAAGACCTATTCCCAAACTTTATTTCTGTCAAATTCCAAGGGAAAACTCCTTTGTTTACCTGGTTTTCAATTCACGTACTTCTGGAACATAGGCTGTCTAAAATTGTTGAAATGGTGCAACTTTTCTAAATGTTAAATTTCCCCCTTCTTACTAGGTCCAAAATTTCACTTCTTAATCAGTCATTAATTGTCGTATTCTCATCAACAAGAATATGTTCAAACATGAAACCTAAATCAAATGCATGCAATTAATACTTTCCAACCATAGATCATACAAAGACATAAATAGAAAGTTTCCAAATATAACAAAAAATGATGCAATTAGAAATTTATAAATTAGAAATATTAATTACTGTAAAAACAATCAGAAGAATATCTGAAAATAAAAATAAAAGTGGTGAAAAAAATAAAAGCGAAGAAATAATGCCTCCAAGATCATAGAATTCAACAATATTGGTCTAAGCATTGAAAACACAGCCATTCTAGCCATTCGCCTCTCTTAAAAAGTGTGATTTCTCTTGACTCTGATTCACCAATTTTATTTCAAAATTTAGTTCTAAGCATATGATATATCGTCTCCAAGAATAACATATCAAAGAAACTATAACAATGAAAATAAATTGCTTACCCTAAGAAAAAGCTTATGTATGCGGAATCAATCAAAAAATGATTTTATTCCTCAAGCTTGGAGTACTTGATATAATTAATAAAATGTTGTAAAAAGGAGAAAGACAAAGAGAGATTATTAGAGGGAGAAGAGAGATAGCTTTCTATTATCTCATTATGTGTTCCAAATACAAAGGTAGAGATGCCTATATATAGGCAAAGTAACCCCACAAAAGAGGAAACCTAAATCTAACCCTAACTCATCTCAAGTGGGCATCCACCCAAGATCCATATCTTATAACACTCCCTCTTGGATGACCACCGTTCAATGACAGTTGCCTCAATAAAAACCTTGCTAAGGAAAAACCCAGTGGGAAAAAAAAAACAAAGTGAAGGAAAAAAGAGTACAACATTCTTAAAGATCATTGAACTGGTGTTGGACGTGCATAATGTTGCCTCGTTAAAACCTTAACTAGGAAAACCCAGTGGGATAAAACCTAAAGAAGGAAAAAGAGTACAGCGCACAAATGTCCATAGGTAGCATACTTCAGGATGCTCCCTGGTAAATCACTCCCACTGATGATAGCAACCATTTACATAGTTTGATGATGAACTCTACACATGCCAATCTCATATACAAACTTCTGGATTACTGTTTTTGGCAAAGATTTGGTAAACAGGTCAGCCAGATTGGTACTCGAACGAACTTGCTTGACTTCAATTTTATTGTTTTTCTGAAGTTCATGAGTGAAGAAAAACTTTAGTGCTATATGTTTAGTCTTGTCTCCTTTAACGAAACCTTCTCAAATCTGTCTTATGCATGCTTCATTATCTTCATAGATAATATTTGGGATACCTGTAATAGAAGGTAATTGACAAGAACTACGAACATGCTGAATCAAAGATTTTAGCCACACACATTCCCTACTGGCTTCATAAAGAGCCAAAATTTCAGCATGGTTGGAGGAAGTAGCTACCAAAGTTTGTTTAGTAGAACGCCAAGAAATGACGGCATTACAATTTAGAAACACATAACTTGTCTGTGATCGATCCTTATGAGGATCAGAGAGATAACCTAAATCTGCATATCCCACTAAATCGGAATCTTTATGATCGTAAGCATAAAATATTCTCAAATCAGTTGTTCCACGCAGATATCGTAGGATGTGTTTAATTCCAATCCAGTGCTTTTGAGTTAGTGCGGAGCTATACCTGGCAAGTAGATTCACAAAAAATGCAATATCTGGTCTAGTACATTGTGCCAAGTACATCAAAGCTCCAATAGCACTTCAGTATGGTACTTCGGGACCCAATACCTTTTCATTTTCCTCGATGGGACGGTATGAATCTTTCTTTATATCAAGAGACCGGACAACCATAGGGGTGCTTAATGAATGTGCCTTGTCCATACTAAATTGTTTTAAAACCTTCTCGGTATAATTAGATTGATGGACCAACATCCCATTAGAATTTCTCTCGATTTGTAATCCGAGACAGAATCTCGTTTTTCCAAGGTCTTTCATTTCGAATTCTTTCTTTAAATAATCAGCAGTTTCTTCAAGCACTTCTGGAGTCCCTATCAAATTTATATCATCCACATAAACTGCTAATATTGCAAATCCCTTCAAGAATTTCTTTATCTTTATAAAAAGACACACGCAAATGGGATCGTTTTCATACCCCCTTTTAGACAAGTATTCACTAAGACGATTGTACCACATTAGGCCGTACAATGATCGACTTAATTGAATTGAGTACGTACTCCTTGGCTTTGCTTCAGGCAAATGAAATCTTTCCGGGATTTTCATGTGAATTTCTATGTCTAAGTCCCCATATAAGTAAGCAGTTACAACATCCATGAGTCTCGTTCTAGATTTTGAGAAACTGCTAAACTTATTAAATATCTGAATGTCGTTATATCCATAACAGGGGAGTATGTTTCCTCATAATCAATCCCAGGTTTCTGCAGGAAACCTTGTGCCACTAATCGTGTCTTATATTTGGTAATTTCATTCAACTCATTCATTTTTCTTACAAACACCCACTTGTAACTTACAGGGTTAACATCTTTTGGGGTTTGTACTATAGGTCCGAACACACCACGTTTATTGAGAGATTCTAACTCTGTTTTGATGGCACTTTCCCATTGTGGCCAATCCTTTTTTTGTCGACATTCATTTATAGAACGTGGTTCTGTGTTCCAATCATCATCATCATTTTCCTTTGATATTTGTGAAGCTACCTCATATGCAAATGCGTCATCGATGATAATCTCATTTCTTTTCCATATCTCTCTTGAATAATTGTAAAGCATAGAAATCTCTTCATTTTCCGGTACCGGTGTCTCTTCAGGGGCTTCCAAAGTCTCACCAGGGACTTTCATTATTCTAGAGAGAACGGACTTTGCCAAACCTCTTTAAGAGCATTATGTGCCTCTTCGGGAGGAACTTCTTCAAGAGCATTATGTGCTTCTTCTGGAGGAACCTCTTCAGGAGCATTACATGCCTCTTCTAGAGGACATGATGATGACTTCTCATTTCTCCTTTTTCGATGAGCTGAGTCCTTTGAACCTATAGGTCTACCACGCTTCTGGCGTATCGCATATTCTTTTGCTGCCGTATTTTGACTTCGTCCTACAAGGATATTAATCCAGGCAGGTGCATCATAGCTGGCACATGTGACTTCGTCACCTTTGCTGTATCGTTAAATGCATCAGGTAATTTGTTTGCAATTTCTTGCAAGTGTACAATTCTTCGTACTTCATTCTCACATTGTGAAGCTCGTGGATCCAGATGAGATAGAGTGGAAGTATTCCATGTTAATTCTCGTCATTCTTCAGGAACAGGTTGTTCTACAGGAACAATACGTTCTTCAAGAACTTGTTCTACAGGAACAATACGTTCTTCAAGAACTATCTTATCTCCCCCTAACGATGGGAAGATTGTCTCATCGAATTGACAATCAAGAAAACGAGCAGTGAAGACATCTCCTGTCCTTGGTTCTAAATATCGAATAATCGAAAGAGAGTCATAACCTACATATATTCTGAATCTACGCTGTGGTCCCATCTTAGTACGCTTAGGAGGTGGTATTGGGACTTGAACTGCACAACCAAACTTGCGCAAGTGAGAAATATTGGGTTGATGTCCTGATATAAGTTGTGCAGGAGAATATTGATGATAGGCCGTGGGCCGAAGTTGAATTAACATTGCTGCATGCAACACAACATGTCCCCAACCACTAACTGGCAATTTGGATTGTATCAGCAGAGTCCTAGAAATAAGTTGGATGCGCTTGATCATGGATTCAGCTAAGCCATTCTGGGTGTGGACATGGGGGACAGGATGTTTGACTACAATTCCTATAGACGAACAAAAATCATCAAAAACATGTGATGTAAATTCGCCTGCATTATCAAGTCTTATAGACTTAATGGGATAATCAGGGAAGTGAGTCCTCAGTTTAATTATTTGAGTTAATAGGCGGGCAAATGCTACGTTCCTAGTTGAAAGTAGGCAAACATCCGACCAGCGGGTGGAGGCATCGATCAAAACCATAAAATACTTAAAAGATCCACTAAGGGGATTGATGGGTCCACAAATATCACCTTGTAACCTTTGTAAAAAGGATGGGGATTCGTATGCAACTTTAGTAAGAGATGGTCGGGTGATCAATTTCCCTTGTGAACATGGGATACATAAGTACCCACTAGGTATGGTCAATTGATGGTTCTCTAAGGAATGTCCAAAAGAGTAATCTATAATTTTTCTCAACATAGTAGCCCCAGGGTGACCTAACCTATCATGCCAAAGTTGTAAAGCCTTAAGATCACTGAGCTTCAGACTCGACTTTGTTGTTTTGCTCATAACAGAATGTGATTCAACATTGGAAATTGTCGTGTAATATAACCCTGAAGAGAGTGCATTTAGTTGTTTTAGTATTTGCTTCTTGCTTCCAATACTAGTAACGATGCATAAGTATTCCTTGTTAATTACCTTCACTTACAGTCTCAATGTGGTACCCATTCATTCTGATATCTTTAAAACGAATCAAGTTTCTTCGGGAACTTTTTGACAACATAGCATCTTTAATGAATAGATGGGTGCCATTAGGTAACATCATATGGGCTCTTCCGGAGCCTTCAATTATCTGCACAGGTCCAGCTATGGTGGATACCTTTCGTGGAATGAACATCAATTCTGAGAAATTTTTTTAATTTTTCAGAATGGTGTGTGTTGTGGCACTATCTACCAAACATAGATTGTCCTCAATTACATGATCCATACCTTAAACAAAAATAATAAAAACATCATAACTATGCAATCACATGATTAAAATAATTTTAAAAAATCACCATAAATTAGGACATTAATGGAGTTTTCTATCAAAACAAAAAAAAAAATCTAAGAAACATGCATTTCAAATGAACTAAAAGAAATTAAAGTTTTTAATGTTAAAAAAACCATGGGTGTCACGACTCGGGCCAAGGCCGGGTAGATCGGAGCCTAACCCCGGGTCGCGATGCCACCATACTTACTCCCGTAAATCTTGAATTAACCGAAGTTAAGACAAGACTCACAAGGGATCTATCTTGCATACCTGTCACATGTACATTTTTGCGGAAATATATATATATATATACATTTACAGTAATTGACTTTACATTACAAGTAAAGTTCACATATACAAAAAATAGAGTCTAATAAAGTCCACCACTGCATATTCAAAATACAATGCAGGGGACATATAATTACATCTCAAAATGATTTACAAAAGTATCTATCAAAATAATCCCCCAAAAAATAAAATCCAAAATATTCAAAACCAACGCCCTCCGAACTATGCTCATTCGACTAAACCTCTTGGAGGTATCATCGGATGGGCCTCCTCTGCTGGCGGCGCGGCCTCTGCAAGGCTAATACGGGTAATTGGGCCTGTAATGCCATCAATAACACTATGAACACGACGGTTCAACAATGTATAAACAATTCTATGATAAACCATGCTAAATTATCCATTTCTCATGTAACAACTCTAGATAATTAAATGTAGAACAGTATAATATCCTGAACAGTAGAGTCAAATAATAAGCAAGGACTAAATTACAATTTTAATAGAATTATTTTCATTCAATTCAGTTTCTTCCCAAAGGAAGTGGTTAATCAGTTCATTTCGTTCATTTCGTATCATTTCCTTCATTTCACTACATTTAGTATTTATTAGATGGCTTATGGGACATTTTAGTCCAATGTCACTTTTCATTCAATACATGTTTTCATTATATGGCTTATATGACTTTTCAGTCTATGTGTGGGATCTACTAGTGTCTTGATCAGAGATCACTGGCATCACCACGGAGCTCCGGAACACTCCAATCATATGCTGCAGCAGGATTATTCATTAATTCATTGCATTTATTCATTGTTCAATGGTTCATTACATTTATTCATTATAGTTCCAATTGAGTTAGAAGAATCATTAGTCATTTATGGTCCTACCTGTCTCTATCTAAAATCTAGACAACTACTAGGTGAAATCATTGGTTACTAAATGCACGTGTTATCTTCGATGGACATCACATTTATACATTTAATATGTGCATTTAGTCCCCAAATTTCTACTCACAATAATTATTTGGCCTATACTCAGGTTCGCTCGAGTGGACTCAACACAGAACGTTGGTCGCGCGAGCGACCAATATTTCTCTCTTTTTAGCGAAGACAAGTCATCAGATAGAAACTCCATCACTCGAGCGGACAAATGTTCGCTCGAGCAGACGTTTACAGATGCCATTTCGCATCAGACAGAACCTAGATCGCTCGAGTGAACTGTCCAGGACTCCAAATCCTGAATTCTGAACAGCTCACTCTTCTTCTTCCATTTCACACCACAATCTGTATACACATACAAGGACCTCCTGTCCTCTCCTCATTCATCATTTAAACACAAAACAACACTTTTATTCCATCATTAAAGCATCATGAAATCCACAAAACTAAATCAAATCCATAAAACCTCCATTGCTAAGAAGAGGGTTTGAGAACCCAACTCTTATAACCCAATAAAACTTGTAGACTAGCATGGTTAATCACAGACAAGTGTTTGTACTTGCCTCTTGAAGTCTATTAGCAAGAAACCTTTATTTAGCTTGAGCTTGAGGTGAGAAATTCCCCAATTCCAAATCCTAACTTCCATGAAAACACAAAATGTTTCTCTATAAGCTATTTTGTGCTAAAAACTACTCTAAATCATCCAATGGAACTTCAAAGCACTAAAGGAAATCCTAACACTTACTTGTGACTCCAAGAAAAGGGGCTTTTGAGTTCTTTCCAAGAAAAGGGGCTTTTGAGTTCTTTCTCAAGCTTTGACACTCCCAAATGGAAAACAAGATGAGGAAGATGAAGTCTCACTCCAACCACTTGACAATCCTTCAATCTTCACTATAGATGGAGAGAAATGGAGGGAGAAATGAAGCGGAAATAGTTGCCTAGGGTTTTCTCTGCAATGGGGGGGGGGGGGGGGGGGGGGGGGGGGGGTGGGGTGGGTGGGGGGCGGGGGGTTGTGAAGTAGAATGAACTCAAAAGAGTTCATCTCATTTATACAAGTCACCCAGTTTTGCATTTAAGTACATTCCACTAGGGTTATTTACATCTTGAGTCAAACGGAGGGTCATTTGCCAAATTCTCGTCAAACGACTTCGAGTCTTATTATGAAAGTTAACATACTCGTCAAAATACACGCGTGGGTACTAAGAATTTCCGTATTCAACAAAATACGTATAAATCCGTATTTACGAAAAAGGTCTTGTTTTCTTAGTTTGAGTTTAAACCCTCACTCAATCCATTTAATCCCTTCATTATCACTTCATTAGATTCATTTGGGACTAATCTCATTGAGCTTAGTCATTAGCCATCATTAGTCTCATTAAACGTGATTAATTAGCATTAACTTCAATTAATTAGAGTTAATCTTGATTAACTTGGGGCGGTGCCTGACAATGGGTCTTCTAGACCATGCCAGGGGGTGCCCCCAAAAGATTATTAAATGCGTCATTTTCCATATGTTGGTTATCTCCATCCTCAAAGAAGTCACGAGTCTCCAAGTTTGTAATGTCAATTGAAGGACTCTCTGATGTCATTATATTCCAATTACAGCCTTCTAGATCACTGGTCTCCGCTGAATGGACAGAGGCCTTGTATGCTTTGTATCGTTCCACCACATCCTTTGGTGCACGGCAAGTGCGTGACCAATGCCCATTTCTTCCACATCTGTGGCACGTGTCATTAGGACGGTGGGAAGGATTTGCTGGTGGATTCTGGTTGTTCTTATACTGAGGGTTATACCACTTCTAGTGATTTTTGAATTTTGGTGGATGACCTTTAAAACCACCTCGCCTGGAAGAGTTATGTCGTCCACCTCTATTGGAGGATTTATGTCCGCCATTCCCCATACCTCTGCCACTATTTGAGCTAAGATTGGCATTTTCTTCAAGAACTGCCAAAGATCCAGTTGGTCTGGAGTTTTGATTTTTCATCAATATTATGGAATTTTATTCAGCGACTAGGAGGCATGAGATAAGTTCTGAATATTTGGAGAAACGTCGCTCTCGATACTGGTGCGGCAGGAACACATTTGAGGCATGAAAAGTGGATAACGTTTTCTCCAACATCTGCTCCTCCGAAACCTTTTCACCACATAATCTTAATCTGGAAACAATATTGAATAGAACAGAGTTGTATTCAGATACTGTTTTGTAGTCCTGTAACCCCAGGTTTAATCATTCATTCCGGGCAGCTGGCAGTATGACTATCTTCTGGTGATCATATCTGTCCTTCAGGGATTTCCATAGGCCTTCTGGGTCTCCCTCAGTAAGATATTCACGTTTTAGGTCGTCATGTATGTGGTGCCGTAAAAAAATGAGGGCTAACGCCTTTTCCTCTGGGACATCTTGCTTCCTTCCTTTATGGTCTTTCCCAATTTCTTGGATTGCAAGTGGATTTTAGCATCTAGTTGCCAAGATAAGTAATTGTCCCCATTTATGTTAAGGGCTTTAAAGTAAAGTTTAGCCAGATTTGACATTATGCAAGAACTGTAATAAGAAATATATATTAAGTTAACCGTGTGCAGATAATCAATAAAGTAAAAAGAAAAAAAAGTTAAATACTAACATTAGAAGTAATCAGGGAACGGTTTTAAAAGAAATTTTGCCAAAGAAAAGTTAGAACATCAGGCTCACAACTTTGAGAATCAGAACTGTCAAGACTTCAGGCTTGATTTAGAACTTCAGGTTCATGACATATGAGATTAGAACTTGTGGTTCTAATTGATCAGAACTTTTGGTTATGTCAAAACTTCAGGTTTAATTTCATGGCTTTATAATTTGATGGATATGAATCTACAGGTTCATATCAATATTCCAACTTCTAGGCCTTTTGGTCTATAGATCGGTGAACTTCTGGTTCAATTTTTAAAACTTCTAATCCTATTTTGTGATCCATTCATAATATTGATAAATTAAAAATAAAATAAAATATGCCAGATGGATGAATAGTAACTAAAACACTATGAATACTATGAACAAGCATTATAAATTGATTTCATGTATTCTAATAAAATATGCAAGAGAATAGTGAGAGAAAAAAAATACTTGACCCAAAAATTAATTATGCGTGTCCCGTGGCAAAGGACAATACGCCCTTGGCTTAAGAGGTTACAAAACAACTAACAACTTCTCGTTTTCAAATGCACGCATGCCGAGGAAAGATGTACTCTTTACATGCTTTTTTTGTTTTGTTTCTTTTTTATGCACTTAAACTAAAAGGAGAAAGCCAAAAGTAAACCAAGAGGAGAAAATAAAATAAACGTGCTTACTCCTTTGATGATGCACGCAAATCGGGGCCAGATGGGTTTTATTTCTTTTCAACTCATGCAACAGGCGGATTTTCGGATGGGTTTTGACGTTTTCAATCACGCACGAAGAAGAAAGCTTGGAGATTTTTACTTTTTATTTTTTTTCTTCGTGCTGATAACGTGTTGTAAAAAGTAGAGAGACAGAGAGAGAATATTAGAGGGAGAAGAGAGATAGTGTTCTATTATCTCATTATGTGTTCCAAATACAAAGGTAGAGATGTCTATGTATAGGCAAAGTAACCCCATAAAAGAGGAAACCTAAATCTAACCCTAACTCATCTCAAGTGGGCATCTACCCAAGATCCATATCTTATAACATATCTTTCTTCATTATTCTCTCAAATAAGCCTCTCAATCTATGCCTAAGAAGAACTAGAAAGGAGAAAAAGAAGAAGGAATTGGAGAGAGAGAAAAGGAATGGATGATGTAGTGGAGGAAGCCCTAATGAGGCTTGGAGTTCCAGCCCCCTTGATGCTCCTTCTATACTTTTTGGCTTCTTGGTTTGCAAGGATTATTATTTCCCTCCATGACTTGATTCTTAGCTTAGCTTAAGATCTCCTTCTTTGGTATTGTTTCCTTGTTTGAGATGATTCTTGGCTTAATCTCCAAACAATTCTCTTTAATTAGCAATAATTTGAATTGGAAGGATTTTTTGCTAAGTATGGTCTCTTGGGCTCCAAGTCTTGCCAAATTGAACTCCTCAAAGATCTTTCATATTGCCAATTTTGGAACTTCTTACAATTCCCGTATAGAATGTTAACATCCAACATCTTAAGGTCATATCTCCCTCAATATAGCTCTGGTTGATGCAATCTTGGATTCCACAAATTTCTACTCGAAAAGAGCTTTCCAACGGTGAATAGATTGCGCCGATCTAACACTTGGTTTGAAAATTATGGCCATCTTAATCTTGCTGCCCATGATAAAAACGAGAATAAATTTGCAAGACTTTAGCTTTCCATATGTGACTCATCTTGGATGTCCAAGACATGTGAATCTTTCCCTCTTTGCTTCATACTTCTTTCCTTCTTAGTTTGCTTCCTTTGCTTGCAACTTTTACTAGTCAATCCATGAAGCAAACTTTCCTTTCTCGCAATTTCTTTCTTGACTTGAACTTCAAATTTAGTAAGCCAAAGAAACTTTCCAAATCTGATTTTTCTTTTCTTGCATGAGTTTGGCTCTTCCATCTTTGACTATCCTTTTGACCTCTCTCTCACAAATCATCAATGCTTGGGCCCATGTTTTTTTATCTTCCTTGCACAAACTGAAAGAAATAAATTTATCATTAATCATATGTAAGAAAATATACGTGGACCATGCATGAGACCCTAACATGTCTAATGATCACCAAATTAACGAACTTTCTAAAAATAGCACATGTTGCCGAAAATTACAGGTATGCATTGATAAAATCAAAAGCCAATTTGGTGTAATGAATTTGATGATGAAAAACCCTAACCTCACAAAAGTCATGCAATGTGACAAGTTTTGACTAATTTTGACCAGATTTCTAAATGTATGCTAAAATGCATGAAATCATGAAATCAAGTGTATTTCCATGCAATTAATTTTAATTAAGAGCAATTAATTTTTAATTAAGTCTACAAATGTACATTAAATGATGACAAGATGACCTAATTTTGTGGACTTATCACATACTGACGGTCCTGGTTTATTCATGTAGCATAAATTGTGTGATCATTTGGTTCTAGGGTATGTTTTTGCTGGTGTTTGATTTTGTCTTCCGCCTTCTCCCATATAACAAAATAAAATAAAAATAAAATCATATAGGCAAAGGTGTAAAAAAAAAAAAAAAAAAAACCTAGGTTATCTAATTGCCTTAAGGGAAAAAATATGTAAATGTACACTCTCTCTCTCTCTCTCTCTTTGAAAACCGGTTATTTCCTCTGGCACATGCAGTTCTTGCCACCCCCATGTACTGGGTAAATCAAGCTTTTGCCTAGTAAGCAGCCTTAGGGAGAAGAGTGCACGAGTTTGAAACTACAACCTCCGTTCCTAAGCCATTGTCCTAGCCAACCGTACTACCCCTCAGGGTTAAACACATCACTCTGTTTGTCAAAAGGATTGCTTTTACACGAGTAAATGAGTACATCCAACAGTTTTAGTTGTGTTTTGAATTTTTTCGATGTTTTTCACAAATATCTCAAAGTCTATGAAGATTTAAATAATGGAACTAAACTTCTTGATGTTAATCATTAATATGAGAATATTGAAGGGTTCATATTATGAATTGGGGCCTACAAAAGTGCCGAAAACCAAACCCTTTTTTTCTTTTACCCTCGAATTCAAGAACCCTAAAAAGGACGCTATTGGATTCTTGATTTAAAGAAAATCTTCAACAAGAAGTGAGAAAAATGGCTTTTTTCTTAATCCAAACACAGTTAGGTAATGTTTGGATCGTCTTAAGTTTGGGTCTTAATGTCTTGTGTCTTAAGCGCTAAGACAAAAAAACTAAATAAGATTGTTTGGTACGCAATAACAACATGTCTTAAGTGCTAAGACGTCTTGTTATTTAAGACGAAATTATCTTAATTCTAGGAGCTCAAAATCCAGCTCATGGAATTAAGACCCCAACATCTTAAGCGGTAAGACATTTCAGGACTTTAAAATAATTTTAAAATTTCCGTAATAACCCTCACCAATATCAACGATTGGAGCCCTAATCTCTCTATCTCTTTCATTTCTATCTACCCTTACAAAAGAGGCAAAGTTGCCAAGTTTTTTCAACCAACCATTGTGAGGCCCACCCAAAGTATTATAATAAAATATAATAATATATTATTATTATATCATAATAATAATGATATAATATCTTTTTCACCCAACCATTGTGAGGCCCACCCAAAATATTATAATAAAATATCATAATATATTATTATATCATAATAATAATAAAATATCTTTTTCACCCAACCATTGTGGGGCCCACCCAAAATATTATAATAAAATATAATAATATATTATTATTATATCATAATAATAATAATATAATATCTTTCTCACCCAACCATTGTGGGGCCCATCCAAAATATTATATCTATCTATATATCCTATACAAACTTTTTCACTACACCATTGTGGGGCCCACCACCAAATATTATAATATAATATAAAAATATATTATTTTGAGAAATTGCAAAATTTTTCACTACACCTTTGTGGGGCCCACCCCAAAATATTATAATGCAAACTTTTTCACTACACCATTGTGGGGCCCACCTCCAAATATCTGCTATCTACTATCTACTACTATTATAAAAGAGTGGAAAGTTGCAAACTTTTTTCACTACACTATTGTGGGGCCCACCCCCAAATATTAAAATATAATATCATAATATATTATTATGAGAAATTGCAAACATTTTCACCACACCTTTGTTGGGGCCAACCCTAAATATTATAATGCAAACTTTTTCACTACACCATTGTGGAACCCACCCCAAAATAATATCATATAATATAATAATATATTATTATGAGAAATTGTAAACTTTTTCACTACACCATTGTGGGGTCTACCCCCATATATTATAATATAATATAATAATATATTATTCTGAGAAATTATAAACTTTTTCACTAAACCTTTGTGGGGCCCACCCTAAAATACTATAATGCAAACTTTTTCACTACACCATTGTGGGGCCCACCCCCAAATATTATAATATAATATAAAAATATATTATCATGAGAAATTGTAAACTTTTTCACTACACCTTTGTGGGGCACACCCTAAAATATTATAATGTAATCTTTTTCACTACACCATTGTGGGGCCCACCCCCAAATATAATAATATGATATAATAATATATTATCATGAGAAATTGCAAACTTTTTCACCACACTTTTGGTGGGGCCAACCCCAAATATTATAATGCAAACTTTTTCACTACACCTTTTTTTATCATTTTGGTGGTCATTATAGTGATGTATCTTTAGTCCTTTTATAAGCGAATTATTATTAAAGTTTATGTAATAATGTTGGTGATTATGACGTGGAACATGCATTGTGATAGTTAAAACATGATTTTTTTTAGTTTAAAAAAATGAGTATAGAGTGTACTGGACATTGTCCGAGTCAAAAGAAACAAATTTATGTCACAGATGTTTTTCAGGCTTAAAACAATTTTTTTTTAAATGATAGAAATTACCCTTAACTTAAGACATGGATAAGATGCATTACCAAACAGTCTTATTCAATTCAGATCTCATCACGTTCAGGTGTTGCCAAACGATCTTATTACAGAACAGCTAATCAGATCTTAAACTCGCAGCTCTAATAAGATCTTAAACTCACAGATCTTTTTCAGACAGATTAAGACGTGAAAACATTAAGACGATCCAAACAAGGCCTTAGTTCTTGGTTATAAAGATAAAACAATAATTTGAAAAGTGAAAAGTAAGAAATCTTGTAACGCAAACAGAAGACACAGGGAAATCGCCTCCCATTCAATGTGAAGATTAAGTCTTTTCCTTCCATGATCTCAATGGCACATCAATAACCTTTCAACCCATAGCTACAACTAATTTGGAACCGTTTTTTTGCCAAGAGAGGAATGGGAGGTTCGTTATGTAAAGATGACTTCTTAAACACCCATTTGCAATATATTCTTTCAGTAGAATAGTATTGATCTCTTGTTGTAGTAGCCAATCAAAGAGACAAGATGCCCAATGGCGGAGTATGGATACTTTCTCAATTTCAATATGGAACTCGACAAGGCCGTGATCAAATGTTGGATTTCCTAATTCCTATCTTTACTATAACCCTAGTGCCATCTTCTAGGATCCCATTGTAAACTTTACCAAATCTGCTACACCACAAGAAGCAGGCTCGCTTCCAACTTGTGCATCAAATCCATCTCTCTTGGACCTTCTCGGTCTTCTACTTATTTATCATAGTATCTTTCATCTCTTTTAATGATGTCTTTGTTACCACCTCAAAAAAATAAAATAAAATAAAATATTGTGAAGACCCATTTGGAATTCAAAGAGGCCAAAAGAGAAACTCATTGTTCCACTCTTTTGGGACTTATGGGGTACTTTTGTCAAAGCAAAAGAATTCCCAAAGCAACATATGCCAAAAATTTAAAACCTTATTACTAATTAGCATTAAGTGAGATTCTCTGTGATTTTCTTGTAAAAATCCCAAAGGTTTAAGATATAAAATTAAATATCAAGGTCTCTTCTCCCTATAAAGAAGATGCAGCCCATAACCTATTTAAGAATTACAACATGTACCCCCCACCTAGCTTCAATGACACATGTAATATTTTATCACCTCCTCAAGTATGTAATTATGAAAGCTGAAAATGGCATTATTTACACTCTATTTTCCTGATGCATAAATGAGTCCAAATAAATGTGTGCGTCATTTTATATATATTGAAGCAAACAGGGAGGAGGGTTGTGACGAGTGCTACGTCATCACCCACATAAGCTTTCATTTTAGAAAAATAAAAATGGGGAGGAGGGCTGTGAGGGGTGCCACGACATCACCCACATAAGTTCTCCTTTCAGAAAAATAAAATCACTTAGAAAATAGGGAGGGAGGCTTTGCCTTTCACGTGGGGCCTTGCTTGGTGCCTTTTTCAATCTCCTGAAATCTCTCCCCCTCATCGAGCAATTATACATTCCTAAAATCTCTCTCTTTCTAATACTTCCTTAAAATCTCTCCCTCTAAGTCTACCTTAAAATCTCTCATTCCCCTAATTTTCCTCATCAATTATGATTTCTTCTAATCACATTCAAATTTCATTCTTGTAATCTCTGATTCTAATACTTCCTAAAATCTCTTATCCTCTTAATATCTCTCCCTCTAATACTTCCATAAAATCGTTCATTATATATATATATTTAAATTGAAAAATCGATTTGGTAACTTTAAGATTTGAAATTCAAAGAGCAGGAGATTAAAAGACAAGACTGACTCCTCAAATCACCTAAAAGAATTTAAATCAATCCCCCTCATCGTGGTCCCTTTTTAAGGGGATTTGGTTCTTAAAAGTTCCATCCACATTAATTCCTAAAAAAGATCTCCTCCTTCTCTCTTGGTTAATCTTATCTTTTAGATTACATCCACCCACCTTAAATTATCTAATTCAAATTTCTCTTCCTTCCTACTAAATGAAAAGTCTTCCTTCCAAAGATGTTTGCCTATAAAGTCCACTTTGATCAATCTAATCCTTTTTTCCAATTGAGTTGGTACAAGATCTAATTTAACACTCTTCTAGCCAGAAGCTGGTTGTTGTCATCTTCAAAGAACTGGGCGACAAAATAGTCAGGAATCTAAAAAACGTACGAGCTTTTTTTTTCTTTTAATTCCATGGGTGTTGATTTCAGAACTTATGTGATGGATTATTGACATTTTTTATGTTTTATACTAATTGAAGCTTTTCTTTTCCTATAAAAAGTTGATAAACCTTTATTTTGTTCCTGCAAGAAGCAAACAACAATACAAATTTAGGACTTTGTGTTCACACAAGTAGAGATAGATGTTTGCATCATTTTTTAATTATAATCATGTTAATAGTGTTAGAATGGCAGGTCATGCTCCGGCAATCGTTTGAAATATTGAATAAGTAGAGAAAGGTATGAGTTTGATCATAATATTAATTGTTGCTGGGATTGGCGACTAATGCATATGGGACATGTACACTAGGATTTGGGGAGGATCACAAGCAACTTGAAACCGAGTTGCAAAAAAAAAAAATAGCGCAATTTATATATTTTTTGATTGGATGGAAAGTATAGATGTGCATGTGATTGGGTTCAATATTGGCTATTGCCGGTAACTATCATCAATTTGAAACCTGGTGGTTGGTGTGAAAAGGGCATGTGCCATTTTCAATTTTGCTGTCTAAGCAGGGTCTGGAGATTGAGACTTCTACAAAAATAGTAATGCAGTAAAAGATCTTCACTTTTTATCTCTTTGTAAATATCTCTCTCTCTCACTCTCTCTCTCTCTCTCTATATATATATATATATATATATATATATATGTTTCTCAATATCAAATATCAGATTTCAGATTTCAACTAATATGGTTGTCTAGGGTGAATGAATGAATACGGAGTGAGAAATGATATTAGATAAAGAAGGCCTAATCTTTACAAATATGGTGTTTCTCAAATTAGGTATGCTTTACAATTTTGTATTTTCTATTTTTTTTATGTATGCAATTGTTGAATATATATCATAACAGTACATTTATATTTGTTGTATATGAATTTCATTGTAGTTGTCCAAACATGATGAATTTTGGTATCTAATATTGTCTTTACTTTTTTTTTTATAATTTTTCATTAACATAAGCGGACTTTTTCCATTTTTCTAACTTTGTTTAATTGATCATATTTCAAATGACTTGGAAAAATAACTACCTTATTTCTTATTCAATTCTTTATTTGAAACTAAATTCGCTAGTTATTCTTTTGCATTAACTTAATTGAGTTTAAAGATCCTTTTATATTACATTATTATGATATTTTTATGCAGAAGTAGGTGTCTCTATGGGTCTCATTTCTTTTATTAAATAATAAGATAATTTTGAAATATTGGTTCTTATTATAGGGTCCAGGCTACAGGCCTTTGTTGCTAGTAAATATATAAATGAGTGTAAACAAACCACCCCAATGATAAAGTAAAAAAAAAAAAAAAAGTAATACTTTAATTTTCTAAAAGGGCATATGTTTTATTTTGTCCGTACATCAAATTTAAATGCAGTCAGACTACATGTAAATAAAAGCACTTTGGACATTTTATCAAAATAAATGAGGTGATCAGGTACAAATGTACAATTTGGTAAAACTCGGGAGGAGTATAACTAGGGTATACTAAGATAATATTTGCAGTAGATACTTATGGAAAATGAAACGAAGATATATAGGTTTTAGTTTGCGACTTTGTTAGAACTTTGAATCTTGAGCCTTGGAAACGGTACAAGTAAGGAAGTAAATAAAATCATTTTCAGGTAGTGGCACTACCCAGTCAGAATTTCTCCCTCAACAGTTGGGCCCAGGGAGATGATTAAGGATTGATGAGATACGGAAAGGAAGATAGGCCGGGTAAGTGTATCTGGGTAATTTATTTGTAAAGTGAATTGAAGTTGGAAAGTTAGGGATGAATAAGCTAGTCTAATAACGAATGCACATCAAATATAATCAACCAAATAAGATAGAACTAACAAAACTATTTACAAAATAATCACCACAAAAAGGCATACACAAATTTAATGTGGAAATCCTTTTCAGGAGAAAACCCACGATCAGAAAAACGAATCACTATTGAACAGTTACAAGATATATTCCTAGTTTCTTTATCCTAGTCAATACATCGACCTAAAAAGTGTAGCTGTTCTTGTGCAACTCCTCGCTGCCACGACTACTCGCCGCACACCGCTTCCTGCGCTTGATCCTCCTTCAACACCTTGAGACCAAAATGCACAATCTTCCAAAAAAAAAGTAGAAGTTTTAAACCTTATAGAGCAGCATTTCATAACAATTTCTCAATTGCTCTAGAGAATAATTCTTTTATCTCTTCCTCAGAATAATGAGAAAAGTGGTGAGTGAGTTTGGATTGAGAGAATCACCCAATATATCGCCTCAAATCCATGCATAAGACTCTTAGTGACAATACACTAAGAATATCAAGCATGCTCAAACTCTTAATAAGAGTCCGGATCCAACTGGGCTATTTCCGCCCTGCTCGTTATAGCGAGCTGGATTCTCACTCAAGCGAGAGTCCTCGGGATTTTGGCTTGTCCTCTCGAGAACTTGGCTTAATAAAGTTAAATGTTCAAATTAGTATACATGAAAAGAAGATGAGTCAAATAAAAAAGTACCAAAATTTAAATTTTATCTTATTGACTTTTTTGACACTTTATAATATGAGAAGGTACCTTTTTACTTTTTTGATAAAAAGAAGAGGTTTTTTTTTTTTTTTTGTTGTTGTTGTTGTCGTCATTTAGTGGAACCAGATAATAGCCTTTTGATTTAAAAAAGAGTAGAGAAGATGAATTTTAAAATTTGGTACTTTCATGATATAACCCTTCTTCTTTATTATCACTTAAAGTGACCATTTCAGTAAGACAGTAAAAACATTTCAACAAAGAAATGATGCCAATTAATACTGAAGTAAAAGCTGATGTTCAGTGGACTCATAGTATATTTTCAGGTTTTAACTTCGGCGTACGCGAAGATCGTGCTGATAAATGAATAGCTTTGTATTCTTTCCTGTTTTGGT
Organism: Umbellularia californica; assembly: GCA_028538565.1. Lineage (NCBI taxonomy): Eukaryota > Viridiplantae > Streptophyta > Magnoliopsida > Laurales > Lauraceae > Umbellularia > Umbellularia californica. Next base: position 70,640,999 of record JAPQWN010000005.1, read on the forward strand.
TGGAGGACTTGAATACATTCTCTAATAGGAAAAAAAGTAAAAGCAAATAAATGCTGTAAAAGTAAGAATGTAAATAATTGCACTTCGGATATTTTATCAAACTAAAGTAGGAGAGACAAAATGGTTTAGCGAACTCACATGTATTTAGGGTGCAGCTTGGGTGGGGCTAAGTTTGAGCACAGATGCCCCTACCCCGAAGTAAACTCAATTCAAGCTAAGCATGTTTGGATTCAGGGCCTGGCTCAGGTTTTGGATTTTGAACCCTGAATGAAATTCAACCCAAGCTCGAACTCAGGCCTCAAATACCTAAATTGGGCATGAAAACCAGAATCCATACATGCATATATCATAATTATAACACTAATATATAAAACATGACTACGTCTCATATGTCATGTATTATATGCTTATAATATCAGCCAGGCTTGGGCTTGAATTTGGCAATTTAATTTTACACATATGCTCTGGCTCTGGCTTATAATACACATGCAATTTGGGCTAGGCTTGAGCTTGGTCACTATTCACCCTAGCCTATCTGAGTTGCATTGCTAGAGTCTGGATCCTTCGAGTATCTCTCCTACGGTGACCGTGAGTGAACCAATCAAGGTTTGCCACGTTACCATGAACAGCCTGCCATGCATTCGGCCAGGGGCTGCCCACGGTGATATGGCGGACCGTGATTGGTCTACTCACGGTCACCGTGGGAGAAATCTTCGGATGATCCCAATTCTCAAAGGCATGTCAATGGACTTCCGACTACTCAGTTGCCCAGTCAAGAATATTTGTGATGCTTTATAAAAATTGTGAAAATATTAAAAAATAAAGATAAAAAGAGAATAAAGATGGAAAAATTAATAATTAAAGAAATTTGTAATGTTTTTACAAGACATCCAGTATTTATATTCGTTTATTTATTGTTAATTATTAAAAATATCTTTTGAAAAAACTATCTTCTTGTGAAAATCTCAAAACTTGAAAATATCTCAGCATTTTCGTGAGACAATAATATATTGAGAATACTATTTGCAACAACGACCCCAACAACTTGACCCAAAAAAACATTGGGACTCTTTTTTAACCCATTTTATAATAGGGTCAAGGTCTAACAAGCTCATACCTGAATACTTGTGCACCCATGCTAAATAAATAGTATGCATATTACAAAAATATATATTAAAATTTTCATATTAATATTAAATTGTACGAGAATTCATACGAAATATGCTTGCTACACACCTACATAGTGGAACTTACTATACGAATTGTGATTGTGGTTACCCACCCAGGAGTTGGTGGAGTGGCATAAGATGTGGGTTTGTGTGTGTCTCTGTGGGTTTGGCGGGTGCCACCCACGTCATTAGGTTTGTTTCTATATATACTTGCCTTTTTGCTAAGATATTTTTTGTTTTTCACCTATAGGGCTCTCGCATGTAAATGGATAGTGACTTTCCATTCATGGCGTCCACAAAAGTGGAATCCTCTTAATTCAAGCAGCAGAGTGAATTTTCATATGGCAGTCGCAGTGAAGTTCCATGGGTGAAAATTAACTTGTAAACTTAATTGGTAGGGTTCCACCATAGTCCCAACTTGGACCCAGCCCCTTTAGATTTTCTTTGGTGCATGAGAACTTAAGGGTAAACGCCACTTTAGAGGAAACCGTCCGTTTCATCTTCTACGGAATAGATTTCCTATTACCCTAGAAGGGAAGTGTGGATTCTCGCCATCACAGAACTCAAGCGCAAACGGAGGGGAAAATGGGGTCGTTTCGTTGCTGCACCAAATGCCTCTAGCAAGGTGCTGGAATCCTCTTCTATGACGAAGTCTCTCCAGTCAAAACTTTTCTCTTCAAAAGTGGCAGGAGCCAGGGTGACCTTGCTCCTGGTACCAAAACCTAAAAGCAAAGGCTACTCCAATATTCATGTTTTTTCTAAAGCAAATGAAGTCGTTCAAGCTATCAAGGATGATAAGGAATATGTTGACCTAGTGGGTCCAGATCAAGTGGGTTCATGGTCATGGGTATTTTAGTAATTATACCGGTACTCTCTTATTTATTAGGATAGGGTCTCTTGGGGGATAAGAAAGAGAGTATTATATATATATATATATATATATATATATGATGTAATGTGTACCCATGAGATATACTATATATATATATATATATGATGTAATGTGTACCCATGAGATATACTGCATATCATACAAAGAGTGAACCCAAAGAGAGTTGAGTTTCGTTCCCGTGGACGTAGGCGAGTTTGCTAAAGCATGTAATTCTCGTGTGTGGTTGATTGTTTGCTCGATCGTATTAATTTACGTTTCCGTATACACGCGCACAACAAGATAGTCCATTAAGTCTATTATTTTGAACATGACAGGGAAGTCTAAAGCCTTTGCTAGATTTCAGATCCACTATATCCTTATAAAGTTTAATTAGGGACAGAACCGAGGGGGACAGGAGTACGTGGCCATGACCCTCCCAGAAACTTCAAGAAAACCGCTTCTTATCGTACTCAAATTTTATATAATTTTCATATCGGCCCACAAGAATTTTATATTTTTTACAGTGGCCCCCAATAGTAAATTTCTTTGTTTCACCACTGCCATCGGTTAGTTAACTAAGTTTAGCTTTAGGGGCTAAGTTTGAGTGGTCCGACCATTTAAACTTGTTTCAGGTTGGTGGTCTAGCCTGAGTTCTTCCATTAATTTTCTTCTTTTGCTGATTGCTTTGATAAAATCCCCTTTTTTTTTTTTTTTTTTCTAAAACCCAACCCCTTTAAATCCCTGTTAAAAAAAAAAACCAAGTTAACTAGGTGGATGTAATTTTACAAGCATCCTAAAAACTAAAAAAAGTGATTGTTTTTTCTTTGGTGAAAGCTAAATAAAGTGATCTTGATGGCAGGATTGCAGGGCACTCATCAGGTTGCATTGATGGATGGAGCTTTTTAATCTGACAAAAAGAGGCACAATAGCTAGGGGTGAAAGTGGGTCGGCCCGCGGACGGCCCGTTATAGGCTCAGCCAGAGCTCGGCTCAAAAGACAAAAGAGCCGAGCTAGGGCTAGGAGGAGGCCCGTTTGCTTAAAAGGGCCGAGCTCGGGCTTGATGAAGCCCGACTCGTAAGCCCTAGGGCCTACATATATTAATACATATTATATATATATATGTACACTATACAGTAGATAATACATATATGATATAACATAATCCATAAATCCTAAACCTTAGTTTTAATCCAATATAAATAATTCCTAAACCCTAAGCACTAAATAATCCATAAACCTAAGCGCTAAACCTCAAACCCTAATTTTAATCCAATATAAATAATCCCTAAACCCTAAGCACTAAATAATCTATAAACCCTAAACCCTAAACCTTTATTTTATGATGCTAGTCGAATATTTTATTTTATTCTATGATGCTATTGGAGTTTAATTTGATTTGTATTATTGTTGGAGTTTGATAATGCTCATCTACATTAATATTGAACTATTATGGAGTGTTGGAACTGGGCTCCCTTAACATTGGAGTGTTTGATAATGCTTATCTACATTAACATTGAACTATATTATTACAAAACGGGCCAGGCTCACAAGCCGAGCCTAGGGCCTCAATCAAGCCCGGCCCTACTTAATAAGAGCCGAGCCCGAGTCAGGATTTTTTAGGCCCTCTCAAGCTCGGGCCGGGCTAGGGCCTACTAAAAAATACTAGGGCCGAGCCAAGGGCCTGTCAAAGTCCGGCCCGGCCCGACCCACTTTCATCCCTGACAATGGCATTTGACAGTTGATACAGTTGTGGCCTACATACATGTATGGCATAATTAGCCCGTCACCAATTGTGTTGGATCTACAAAATATTGAATAATTACAGAGCAGTCCCAGCATACACAGCTAGCCCACAAGATCAACTGCCCAGATTCCATTCAATTCGAAACTAGGAGCCTCATTTATATGGAAGAGTAAGACTGTTGGATGGGTGGGTGCATAAAGATACTGTCCCCTGTCCTCCTTCAACGCAGGCACCCAATAATTCCTCATAAAAGTAGGATTTACAGCCTCCAGGGGAGTCTGTTGCTATCAAGGAGGCAAAGTGGGACCATTGGCAATCACTGCAATTTGTTTGTTTAGAACTCATTGTTAATAGGCAATAGGTGCAATCCAGAGCATCCATCCAACACCACAACACCTGATCTAAACATGTGTGGCTCACTTTTGATTGATCCTAAACCAACTCATATCACATGCCCCCATCTAATTGCAAACATTAGAACCATTTGAAATTAGGGGACTCTGTGCTCAAGATCTGCACTAGTCTCTTCTATGACAGATTGATAATGACTCTAGTAAAAGGCATGTTTGTTTAGAGGAATTTCAGAAGGAAAACTCATGTTTTTGGGGTTTTCTCGAAGCAATATCAGTTGTTGACTATGGACTATTTGGAATTCCCTTTTTGGTTATTGAAATCTCAAAACTCATCCTTATGAAATGTTGCTTTTGGCCTATAAAATTCATCATATTCAGCTTTCTTATTATTTTTTTTTTGATTCAGCATTTGGGAAATCTGTTGAGATTTGAGAGACAACATCTGAAGAATTTGTAATTTCCATCAATCGGAATTCTCCAGATTTCTGCTGACCAACAGGTAGTTTTTATGATCAGAGCCTTTTCAGCTTCTGGGTCCTACTCTAATGGACGGTTAGCAACACTTGCATTTTTTTTTTTATCAAGCAGTTGGTCACAAAATGTAGGATTGCACGTCAGCTGGTACAGCCTGGACCCTTCATTAGCTGAGCTTGCTTTGAGCTCCTATCACAAGACTAGATGGCCCAGAATATATTTGCCCAAAGTTTGTCCCACATGAAAATGCAATTCAGGCAGGGCTTGGTCTAGGCAATTTTGGTATAGTACCGGCTTTGGGGCTACTTGTTTCACACAATTAACTTGGGCTGGGCTTAGTCTAGGTCAATAACCTCAAGGGGTTGGTCGAGTGGTCAAGACCACATACGGTTCCTCTCTCTTTGGTATCGACCCCCTAGTTCCCCCTTCTTCAAAAATCGAAGGTTGAGTCCACTAGTGCTACCACCTTGAGGCCACAGGGGTGTTTAACCGACTTCCCTCTGAGTTCGGAGGGATTAGTCATGCCCAAAGGGCTGGGAACCCTCCCATAGCAAAAAAAAAAAAAAAGTCTAGGTCAATACCCTCCACCCTGCCCTAGTTGTACCCCTAATCAAATTTATCAAAAAAAAAAAAAAAAAAGAGAGAGTCTAGGTCAGTACCCTCCCATAGCCACCCCCTGCCCTCTATATTCCACAGTGTGGTTAAGTTGGTCTGTGCACAAAGTCTGTAACTAGTATCTTGAATGCAATGTAAGCTAGACCCATGAACCCACTAAGTGAAGCTGCATATTGCCACCCTTTTATCTGTAGTAGATTTAGAAGTGTTCTTCTAAGTAGACTCTATGGCAAGCTAATATGATGTTAGAATTTAGAAGCATAACTATTATTGGTTAGGTGCAATCAAGTAAGGTTTCTCTCACACAACCAAGTGTATGTTTGCATGTTAAAGTGCGGAAAAAAAAGTGTATTATGGTTTAATTGTCTGCAATAAGAGGAAAGAAAGTGTTTTTCCATAAGTGACTTTTTGGTAGAAAGGAGAAAACTCATTAACAAAAACCAAACCAAACAAACACAAACCACAATCCGAAAATAAATTTTTTGATATTCTATATAAGACATAATCCAAAAAAGCACGTCTGAAAAGTCAGTATCAATGCTACATTATATGATACATCCTTCATAATTCTTTCTTAAATAAAAAGAAAAAAAGAAAAAAACAATTAAAATATTAATGCTCAAAAAATAGCAGTAAGGATGGCATTAAAGCCAGCATATTTAACAGCCCTCTTTGGAGTATTAGTAATGGTTTTAAATGTAATCAACGAATAAAAAAGCTTGTTAGTGAAATAAGAAGTATGATTTCGAAATGTCGATATGAGGGTTTATATGTGCCTCTAAGAATTAGTTCTCGGCTGTTCAGAGTCAAATGTTTCTCGGGCTCAGGGCAAAAGGCTATCGGGGACTGGGTGTGAGATGTCCAGAGTTATCACAAAAGAAAAAAAGAATAAAAAGAAAGAAAAAGAATAACTACATCTATGACGATATGGGCAACTTTTTGGTTTTTTTTTTCCCTCACCTACACACTCACACACAAACTCATCCCATCATTCCCATGCCAGCTAAAGAGCTATTGCCTGGACCGCTAAGGGCTGGTTTATCTGGAAGAATCTTTAAACTGAAATTTCATGCATTGGTGATGAGCCAGGTCTATCTTTAGAGATTTTCTATTTGATGAGTGTAATTTCAAGAAATTCAAGCTCGTGAAATGACACTTTTCACTTTTGAAAATTCTTAAACTTCAACTTATTATTAGGTTGTTCGCAATCGAAATTTGAAAATATCAGTACAGACATCTTTTATGAGTTTGTACATCCCCCAAAAGATTTCATGCTGCAAAAACACCAAATAGAGATAAATCAAACTCTCATTACCACACGTCTCCTGTTAAAATAACCTACAAATTACCCAGGCATCGGTTCTTATTGTTGGAAGTAGGTGGGCCTCGTGGATAGATATTCAAAACTTTTGACCCACTTGACTCAGGGATCAAGTATCCATAAGGCAAAAAACCCAATCCAGGATGCATAACCCTCAATCTCATGATCACATACAGTAAGTAAAACTATCTTAAAGATAGAACAGAAACGAACAACCATCCATTAAAAAACCCACAACATACAAGGATGCAGATTTTACCTTAGGAGCTCGGTTGCGCTCTAATGGAGAAGTTGATAACTTTCGTTGATGTAGAACTTCTCTACAAACTGATATCAGAATCTCCACCACCTCTTAGCCTTCCACGCTATGACCCGAATTAGATATCTCTTCTCAAGAAGATTGGTGGAATCTTCAAGAGAAAACCCAACTCGAAACCCTAAGGAACTAGAAGAGGAAGAGAGAAGAGAGCAGTGCAACTGTTGCACAAAGAGGAGGGACGTTTTTCACTATATAATATGATGGACGTCCAAGAGGGGTGTATTCCCTTTTATAATCTCCCAAAGCTCCTCTTGTCTTAATTGAAATAGAAGTCTCACTTCCACAACAATTAGTAAGTATACTATTACCACTATTAGAAGTCCTACTTCAAATAGAAATAGTAACTTCCTAATTCCTTCCTTTTAGAGTTCGAATAGGATTAGTATCTTTCTAATATATTGGGCTAGCGTGGGGACCACTAGGGATTCCATAGAAAATTGGCTCCAACTAGGACACGCGACCCCACATCTCATGTGCAATCCGAGCCCACAGTTAATTGCAAATAACACCACTATATAAATGCAATTGCACTCCAGTCTTAGGAATAAATTACAATGAAGACCCTAAACTTCCCAATTACCACAAGTAGGCCCCTCTATCAATATCCATGGATCAATTGGAATAAATCTGTCTCTTCCAATCTTAGTTCCACATCTTATTATCCTTGAGTCCCAATTAATCACTATGATCATCAGTACCATCCAATTAACACTTAATCGAGATGGGTGCGCACTTACTAATGACAAAACCCATTAATTGGCACAAGGGGATAATAGAGATAGATTCCATCTTGATCATTCAATGTTCCCACAGTCCTACTACCACATACCCAAGACACCGAGGTGTTGACCTACAGTTGGCCTCACTCATTGGTGACTCAAAGCAAATGAATAGATAGAAACTTGAGTTCATTAATGTCTCAAGATTGAGAGCCTATTGCTAGGGAATTATGAGAGCATACCTTATTATTGAGACGGAATTCCATAAGGTGCTTCTCATGGTCCTTCAATACATCCAATGTACTAGCACATTGATCCAGAATCTTCCATTCTGATGATCGAGACAAATCACACTATTTCATAGTGATCAAAGTGCTGCAACCTTATCAGATGAGATGCCCAGTCTCATCACTGGTTGTGAAGATATTTTAAGTATAAGATTTGTGACATATATCTCCCGTATGTGGATCTCATCCATATACATATATCACATCTAATATACTAATGGGACCCGGTTCAACTCATGAACCATTATGTCATATGTATTGGTCATGTGCATAAAGTAATAAAATAACATTCATCTCATGAAAGTAAAGCATGGTTTTATTGATTAATCAATTTATTACATCAACCGATGGATTGAGTCCATACAATCTAACACTTATTTGGTTCTCTAGGATCCAAACATGGGCAATCATGTTCCTTCACCCAAGGATTGTCCTAACTCACCTGAGGTCGGCTTCCTTTACTCCTGGCTACCTCACCTCACCCACTGTGTAAAAAAAAGAAAAAATATTAGCCAAAAATCTTCCTTCATTTTCCTAGAATATCAGCTTTGAATTGGTATCCAATTTCCATAGATGGAAAGGGTATTTATTAAAATAAAAGGTCTCTTGCTTTTAGATTAGAGGATTTTACCCAAAAAATCCCTTAAGACTAGTCAATTGCCAAAAGCACCATCAACATCTTAAAAAGACTAATGTAGTCTCAAAGTCCCCGTTTCGTATTCTTTTTTGCTTTTAGTGCTGAGCAGGGATATCCCCGTTCATTCTAAGTAAATGAGCGGGGATATTCCCGTTCGTCGTTCATTACAACTTAAAGACTGTCGAACACCCTTTTCCCTTTGCCTTTTTTGGTGTCTGGATGAATCTCTCTGCAATCCTTCTTCCACATTAACTTGCTTTATGGGAGAATCCTATTCTTGAATCTTTTAAGTAGAAATGACCCATATAAACTTAGTAACGGGAAGAGGTTAACAAAAAGCACCTACCGAGTCTGCCTATCATTATCAATAGTATCGGCACCACGTTCACTGCCAGCAAGATCAATAAAAGAAATCTTCCCAATAACCTTCCCACTCTTGGTTTCATTTCCATCATTGTGTCTTCTTGATTCATTTACCTCCTTGTGCTTCTTAATGGCAAGCTGTAAAATGGCATGGGATCGTGAAGATTCCTCATTGGCACCAGTAGAGATAGTACTTCGCGCAGCATTCCCCTTCTCAATAAATTCTTTAACAATTTGAACATCTGAAACCTCAAATTCCTGCAATCCAACTATGCAAACTTACTGCCGACCATCTTCCCTCATACAAGTTTCCTGGCAAAAATCATTAAAAAGCAATTGAGGCAATAACATACACTTTCAAGAATAGAATTCTCCCATAAAGCAAGTTAATGTGGAAGAAGGGTTGCAGAGAGATTCGTTCGAATACCAAAAAAGGAAAAGGGAAAAAGGGTGTTCGACAGTCTTTAAGTTGTAATGAACGACGAACGGGGATATCCCCGCTCATTTACTTAGAATGAACGAGGATATGCCCGCTCAGCGCTAAAAGCAAAAAAAAAAATACCAATGACCTTTGAGACTACTGTGGTCTTTTTAAGATGTTGATGGTGCTTTTGGCAATTGACAAGTTTTAAGGGATTTTTTGGGTAAAATCCTCTTTAGATTAACTATAAACAAAAGGGTATTTATTTTTATAGGGCTTCCCAACGTCCGGCCTTTCCAACGGTTTGTGGTTTGTTCTTTGTACTTAAGATTAAAACATGATAATAAAGTGGGGAGATGCTCCTATGAGATATATCTCTCACCTTATATGAGAGATATAGATGGGGGCCTCACACTTAAGTTGTTGGCATTGGTTATGGATGGGAAGCCCACCCCCCCCAATCACTCATTTAAGGTGAGAGATATCTCTCATTGAGCAATCTCCCAATAAAGTGTTCCTCTTCGGTCTTGGCATTTACCTCTTGCCCATGCACAACGGCACAGCAACACTGCTAACCATACCACCCCTTATATTTCAGGAGTACAAGATCCGTGCTTAATCCCCTGAATGGGAAGACAGCCTGGGGCGGACCTAGATATAAATGAACTCGGGGGTAGCACATGTTAATTCTCAAATGACATGATATTCCAATGGGCCTTGACCTCTCCCATATATATTTAATAAACAGTCGCCCCACGTCTAAACTTTATTATCTCCCCACATTATAATCCTGAAAAAGTCGAAAACAAATCCTCTTTATGCCGATCGAGCTTTTCATCGCCGGTCTTCTTCTGGTTAGTCTCTCTCTGACCAAATAATATTAAATAAAGTAATCTTCCTCCTTGGTTGTAGTATAATTATCCTAATTACTCTATACCTGAATGTGAATCATTAATTTTCAAATCCTAATCCAAACCCTAAGCCCTAAACCACAGAAAATCTAGAAGTCCGAAGATTACCAAATCACCATTGGGCACATTTTAAACTTCAGTTCATACATAAATAAGGCATATGTAAATCTGGCCTTAGAGTTCATCTGTTTGGATAACTTGAGCTATGTTTAAGTGGAATTTTTTCTTCCTTGCCATGAGCCCATGACCAACTATAGGGAATTATTTTTATAGCTAAGGTAAGTGTAAGCAACTAAATTTCTTATATCCAAATAAAATCCCTTTGAAAGTCCAAATTGGGTAAATGGGTGCTCACCCAAATTACCATTTCCCGACATCCAAACACGTAGGATTAAAGAAGATGTTATCTTGGGTTGTTTTGAAGATAATGCATTGATGATCACTTACATTCAGGAGAAGTAGTGAGAAGACCCTTCAATTGGCCAGGAGATCTGAGCATAGAAAAAAGTTGTGTCTATTTAAATGAAATTTTTTGATCTTTTGATATTAATAATGTGAAGAAGTGAGCAAAGCCGAGTAAGAGTTTAGCCTCACCTAAACAAAAATCCTGGGTCCGTCACTAAAGACAACCCACACAAATGGTAAACGAGCTCGTACAAATAGGACAAAAGCCCACACAAGTAGAAAGAGGAGCCCTGGACAAACAGGTGAAAATGGCCGCCACTTACCAATAAGTGGCCATTCTTAGCTTAATCTCTTCGTGGCCACCCAAGAGAAAGCCCTGCTTAATCCCTTTGTGGCCACCTAAAAGGCATGGGTACCAATGAAAATGCATGAAAAAAGAGTGTAAAATAATGTCTAAAGAAATTATTTTGATCCATGATTTAAAGACATGTCTTAACAGCATTTAATTGTGAATTGTTTTGTTAGATTCGATCTGATGATGAAGATGAGCCTGGTGATCGAGTGTAAAACGGTTGGATTGATCCTTTAATAAGGTCATATTCTTTTTTTTTTTTTTTTTTCTGTTGGTAAAAAGAATATGGTCATGTTAGAAAATGATGATATCGTTTAATAGGGTTACCTATGAAATGAACTTTGCCATTAAAGCAGTCAATAAAATTGACAATTAAGGGCTAGAGTTATTGTTACCAAGGTTCAACAAATTACCGAGAGCCATTTATGCAGGGAGTTGGATTGGTTTTAACAAGACGAGGTGAATTTTTTGGGCACGATGTCTCCACATCAGTCTTTATACATGGCTTTAAACCGCTTGCCAGCTTTAAAAGTCAAATTTTCTCAAAATTAATCAATCATGTTATCCTATGATGAAGAAGAATTTCACTCCAATCCTTATTAATCCATGATCCTAGGAGGTGTTTGGATTACTTAAAAAGTATATTACAATATCTCACTTTCCTCTAAAAACCTTTATATTACATTATTCAGAGATATGCGGTATAAGATAATCTTTTGTTACAAAATCTTTTGAAATAAGTACCCGAAAAAGGACCCTAAATGGCCATCAACCGGAAAACAGGCCACTAGTCAATATTGCACGGAAGTGGTTCCCAGTGACCACTTTCGTTTTTTTTTTTTTTTTTATTGAAGATTTAAACGTATGACCACGACGTCGCTGAATATCTCATTTAAACGTGTGATGACGTCGTCGCTTAATCGCTGAAATCCCATTTTCCCCTTCTTCCTCCCATCGTTTTTCTCCTTTCTCTGGCAGTTTCCTTTCCCCCTAAACTAGTGCTTTCTCTCAAACCCATGGCCTTAGTTACATTTGAATGGGATATTAGAGTAATATGGGTTTTCAATTTGCAGAAGCTGGCTGGGCTGTGGTATTTGCGTGTATTGGGGAATATGAACGCAAGGTGGGGGTAAGGAGGGGCGCCTTATCATAGGGGGATTAGGTGGATGCCACATGCATAATTTCTCTTATGACATATTCTTGATTAAAAAAAAAGAGAGAGAACAAAAGGCAGCTGGTTTTTGCCTGCTTTTCTCTCATATTATCATCTGTCAATTATAATTCCTTCTCCCACTTCATATTCATTGCATCTGCTTTTGCACTTTCTCATTCATTTATGTACATTTAAGACATTTGAATGTGACTCATTGTTTTATTTCTTCCCTTTTATTAGTCTAAGAAAGGGGGGAAGGTAACGCCAGAGAAAGGGGGAAAACGATGGGGACGACGTCATCACATGTTTAAAGGGGATATTAAGCGACGACATCATCACATGTTTAAAGGGGATATTAAGCGACGACGTCATCACATGTTTAAAGGGGATATTAAGCGACGACGTCGTCACACGTTTAAATCTTTAATAAAAAAATGGAAGTAGTCACAGGGAACCATCTAGAGTCCTTTTTTTGGTAGTTTTCTCAAATCTTTTTTATATACCAAAGAACTCATGGGTAACTATTAATTATAATGGCCCACTATAAGTTTAACATTAATGATCCTTATTTCAATTATGACTCCCAATATTAGATTGGCCCCTCAATGTTTACAAACTTAATGTGGGGTCCTATCACCATATCACAATTACATAGCCCTTGTTAATTATCACTATTAGGAGGATCTTTTTAATGTCACACTAGGGACCCTTCATCATGATTACCAATATTAGGTGGGTCCCGTACTACCAAAATTACCTGGGTTCCTTATTAATTAGTAAAATTGAATTGTGTGATTGCAGTTAGAACTTTGTCATCATTAAATGGGTCCCACTATTTGATAGCTCCCATTATGTTAATATGACTACCAATATGAGTTCTCATAGATAGATTCATCAACGATGCTTGACATTAGATAAGGTTTTACAAAAAGAAAAAAAAAAGACAGGCCCATTTGTGATAATCACTATTGGATGTGTTACACTATGATTATCAACATTTGGTGGACCTACCTTAATCAAACATCATTTCTTGGATCTTAAGGTTTTAATATTTAATCCTGTGATTTTTAACAATAGTGGGTCATATCATGATTATTAACACATGTGATTACAAATTAGTGGGGCCTACATTGAGTCAATTGAATACTTTAATTTCATTTCTTATTTAGCATATTATCTTTTGAGTTTTTTTTTTATAAATTGCTAAACACTTTAAAGGTTTAGAATTTGTAAAAATTGCCAAACATTGTAAGTGACACAAAATAATAATATGACGCTATTTTGTTCTATAATAATGAAATCTTACAATATTTAAACTTGTTGATATTATATTATGTATTCATCCAAACACCCCCCTTATTTAGAAAAAGATGGACACTGTTTTTTTAGTCATTTGGATTTCAATGGTAGAAAGGATTCGTTTCTTTACAAAATATATCGAGAATTTTAAATTCTCCAGAAGTTGTCGGTTGATGTAGAATTTCTAAACCTTCCCCTTGGGTGGAGCATTTGAAATTCCAACAAAATGCAATGAGAATAGATTTTCAAAAAACTTCAGCATTTTAAATAGCTAGATATTGGGATTCTAACAAAATATATATAACATTTCAAATGTTAGGGTATAAGCCATCACATCATGTCCAAAAAATTTCCTAACACACCAAATTCTTATCATGAATCTTAGTAAGAAAATGGGCCAGGAAGGACATAACAAGAGGAGGGGTACAAGTACAACCCTCCCTACTGTTTTTTCCTTAAAACTCCCCCATGGCTTTGCATATCCATGCTTAGATTTTTTTTTTTTTTTTCTTCTTTTATATTGCCTCTTAGAAAGATTTGCTCCTTCCATGAGTTCCATGACTTCCATCCATAACATTTGTGCAACAAAAGGAATTTTCCTTTACTTTTTTTGGTAAGAAGAGGAATTTTGCAATAAAATGGGAAATTGTTATGACTCTCCATGTAGTTTACTGTTGTGCTGTTTGTTGTTACCTTTTTTTCTCATGGAAAATGAAAAAGAAACTAATTTCCCCACATCCCCTGCTATGTGCTGCCTACTCCATCTAAATTCTAAACCAATAAGCCATGAGAACAGTGGGCCCCATAAAATTTCAAGCTGTCTCTGATTTGGTGGGGGCAAAATGTCAGTTAATGAGAGGTTAAGACCAGTGACCACCCAATCAATTTGCTTTCATGCATGCTTTTGGCAGTTAGAATTCGGGTTGGGTTTGACTGAAAGTCTACATTTAGCTCACTCCATCATCCCACGTGTAAAAGAAGGCATCAATGCACGCGCAGGAGGAGTCGCTTTTAACAGTATCCGAAAGGAATTCATCTGTCGTAGCCAAAAAGGAAACCCTTCGGCTCCTCTCATTTCAAAAATCTATCTTTGAACTCCTCTCCCCTTCTCCTTCCTTCTTCACTTTCCTGTCTTTCTCTCTCTGACCCTGATTATCTTCTCCTACTTCTAACCCATTGCATCTTCTTCTTTTTGGGAGGAAAAATGGTGGCTTCTTCTTTCCTTTTCATTTGAAGGTTTTGTTGTTATGGGTTATCAGCAAAAAGAATGGTTTTTTATGGTTTTGTGTCTTGGGTTACTTCCATGCAGATAGATTTGCCTTCATTTCTTCATTGGGTAGAACCCCTTCTCAAAGAGAAGTTCTTCAATCCGTGTCTGCTTCATGAGACGTCGAAGAAGAACGAGAAGAACATCTTCTGCTTGGATTGCTGCACCAGCATCTGCCCACAATGCATTCACCCTCATCACTCTCATCCCCTTCTGCAAGTACTTTAAAAAAAAAATCTTCTCTTGAAGTTATATATATATATATATATATATGTCTCTCTCTCTCTCTCTCTCACTTACTTTTTTTTTAACAATCTTATGGGTGTTCTTGTCTGCAGATAAGAAGATATGTTTATCACGATGTAATTCGGTTAAATGATTTGCAGAAACTAATCGACTGCTCCTTTGTTCAAGTAACCAACTCCAACTATAAAACAACCTCTTACTCCTTTTCATCGACATCCATTTCCAATCTCCTCTTTTTTTTCTTCTATAAAGAAATAACCCCCTCTTCTCAAATTATTACTATAACTTTCTGGTTTTTGTTTTTTGTGGGTGTGCAGTCTTATACAACAAACAGTGCAAAGGTGGTATTTTTAAACCAACGTCCTCAATCTCGAGCTTTCAGAGGCTCTGGGAACATTTGCCGCAGTTGCAAGAGGAGCTTGCAACACCCATATCTCTTTTGTTCTCTCTCTTGCAAGGTATTAAAAAACAAAAAAAGGAAAGAAACCGACGAAGTATATAATACATTTCTATCATGTTTCTAATCTTGAGTTCTTCATTTACAGGTGAAGCCTTTGATGAAGAAGAAAAGATTGCCATCGAAATACTACTGCGAGTACCAGTTCCTGCCCATGAATGAAAGAAGGAAAGAAGAGAAGTTCAGTTTACAAATAACGCCCGATTTAATCCTCGAGTCGCCGATACTGTTCGGAACATGTTCAAGTGATGGGTCATGGTGCAAAAAGCTCGCATGTATGGCCACTCCTGAGTTTGTCAAGAAGAAGAAGAGAAGGAGCGTTTTGGGCCTTAGAACATCGTTTCGGCCGACATGCTCGCCCGAAATGTCGGTTCACTTGAACCGGCGAAAAGGGATTCCGCAACGATCACCACTGTACTAATTCGAAATTCGAAAGATGCTGTTTCAAGAGGTGTGCAGATGGATGTATTTCTTTCCCCTTTTTTTCCCCTTGAACTGGGTTGAATGGTAAAAAGATGAAAAATCTTTAATCTGCCCAAGTTGTATAAGAGATTACTCTTCTTTCTAGTATTTCAGGTTTCAGAGGCTGTTTCTTTTTTGTTAGAATAAAGGGGTTGTCTGCAATTTAGAGAATTGAGGAAAGATTTGGTGAAATCTAAAATTATCTAGGTTTATTTTCCATGGGGCAATTGGTAAAATCCATTAATTTCGGTAGGCTTTGTATGCATGTTTGTTTTGTTAATTTGGATTTTAGATTCGAGTTTTGTTGGGTTTTCTTGGGTGAGAAAGAGGGGAGAAATTCACTATTCCATGTTTTTTGGACACTGTCTGGTTCTGTAGCTGTGGAAGAGATCATCATCTTGGTTCTACTTTATTTTGGGCACCGTACCTGCCTGGTTATATCAAGCAGTTTTCAGACTCTGACTCACTTGAAAGCAAAGGACCAGCTTTCTGGTCTCCTGGGCTCTTTTCCATTTTAGTTCATATTTACTCAGTTAATGCGAAAGCAATTTTTTTTTTAATATCTCCCTTGACTTGGAAACCATTTTTGAAAACACCCTTTGGCTGACTTTTGTCAAAACGACAATTTTTTTTTAGTAGTTTGTCAAAACTACTATTATTGTCTATTACTTGTAATTTACTCACTTATTTCGAACAAAAACCTTACTCTAAGCCAAATAAATCAAATGTAATCCAATTTTTATGTCATGCCATGTTAGACAATAACTCCATAAGCCATATTGACATCCAAACTTGTGTTTTTGTTCTTTTTCATAATTGTACGTTAAGGTTAGAGGAAATCATACTACCATTAAATCACGAGGATTGGCTAGTCTTTAGAACTGATTCTTTTATTAGAGCACTTTGGTGCGAGGGTATATATTATGTAGAAGTGAAACTCTTTTTTTCTTTCCATATCATAATATTTCTTTGTTCGTGCAATATAAAATCTCCCTACAAAATGGAAGACTTTATTTACTTTTTCCTCCCAAGAGAGAAAACCCGAGGCAGTCCACCCCCTCCAGAATTCAATTTCCACAGCAGCTGTATACATTTAAGTCCTTAAAGTCCAATCATTTAATTGCTTAAAGTACAAAGAGATTCTCTTGATTTTTAAACTACTGCAAGGAAACAGGTGACTAGCTTTTATTCTCTTTTTTTTTCCTTTTTATAATTTGGAGGCTAAAAGGAGAAATGAATTAAGAGTGAATTAAATGGTTGCAACAGTAACAACAAATTGCATGAGAAGAAAGAATTAAGTCAGTTTGCTTCTTTTGCTGTTTATTATAGTCCTAACTGTGTTTTAAGTCTCTCTTATTGCACTCACCCCAAAAAAAAAAAAAAAAAAAAAAAGTCTCTCTTATAGC
This sequence comes from Umbellularia californica, assembly GCA_028538565.1. Taxonomy (NCBI): domain Eukaryota; kingdom Viridiplantae; phylum Streptophyta; class Magnoliopsida; order Laurales; family Lauraceae; genus Umbellularia; species Umbellularia californica. Next base: position 70,658,250 of record JAPQWN010000005.1, read on the forward strand.
ATTTGTCCTTTCAGCAAAAAAATTAATAATAATAAAGGAGAAAGTAAAATAAAAATAAAAATAAAAAAACACGCACATACACACTCTAGACACAGGTATTCCTCAAAAATGGCTTTAAAGATTTCAAATCTTTTATAGTCAGAATTGATGCAAACCCATCATCACTGAGAGGGGTTTTGTAAATCCTTTCCTTTTCTTCTCTTGGAGTGGAGTGTGCACTTCAGATGGACTTGAGTGGAGGCGTCTTTATCTTCATACATCAAAGCAGAAAATCCGAGTTGGTTTGGTGGGGAAAATCCAAGTTGGTTAAGTAAGGGGGAGCAATGTCTGCTTTGGTTGGTTTGTTAGATACATCCGACATGTCCCCAGAGGGGGTGAAGTTAAGAGTTAGCATCAGACTCATTTCAAAATGGCCCACCCACTAAAAGGTAAGGCCCTTAAGGCACCGCGTGGCGGTAAATGGACCGTTCAAACTTTCTTTTCAAATTTTAAGGTTCACCTGTCAAGTAATACCAATTGAAGGGTGGGGTCATGTGTAGCCCATGTGGCAGGAGAGTAGAGATAGTGGTCACCTGAAGCTGGGATATATTTAAGAATTTTTATTTAGGTGGGGCTAAATTCTTACTCAACTTTGCTAATTTTTTTTTTTACATTAACAATATCGAAAGATAAAAATGTCCATCTAAATAAATACAACTTTTTTTTCATGCTTAGATCCTTTACCAAATTGAAGGGTCTTCCCACTGTATCTCCTAAATTCAGGTAATCATTAATTCATCATCATCAAAACAATCTAAGACTTTTTTTTTTTTTAATTCTAAGTATTTGGATGCCCTGAAACCGTAATTAGGGTGAGCACCCATTTAACCAATTTGGATTTCTAAAGAGAATTTATTTGGATATAAGAAATTTAGTTGCTTGCAGTTACCTTAGCTATAAAAATAATTTCTTATAGCTGATCATAGGCTCATGGCAAAGAAAAACAAGAACACCACTTAAATATAACTCTCAAGTCATCCAAACATATGAACCCTAAGGCCTGATTTATATATCAATTGAAGTTTAAAGTGTGCCCAACGGTGATTTGGTCATCTTTGGACTAGTAGATATTCTGTGATTTAGGGCTTAGGGTTTGGGTTAGAATTTGGAAATGTAGGGTTTGAAGTTAGGATTTAGAAATTAAGGGTTCACATTCAGGAATAAAGTGATTAGGATTATACTAAAACTGAGTAGGAAGATTGCTTTATTTATGGTTATTTGGTGAAAGAGAGACTAACCACGAGGACTGACGCTGAGAAGCTCGATCGATGCGAAGAGGATCTTAGACTCTCACTGAAAAGAAGTCGAAAGACATTGGCGTGAAGATGATTTTGTTTTCAACCTTTTTAGGTTTTAAAATGTGGGGCGATCACAAAGTTAAGATGTAGGGCGACTGTTTATTAGATATACGTGGAAGACGTACATGCCCATTCAAATATAAGTTAATTTCAAAATTGACATAGCCTGGGTTCGCCCATGGTATATTGGGCGGGTTGGATGCATGCATGCATGTTCATCTTGTTTGTGTCCTCATGTGGGTGGATTTCACTTCTTTTAACTGACAATCCTAACGATTGGTGGCCATCCCCGGGAATTCACCATTCTACTAAACACTAGTAGTTGTTTTTCATCACATTGTCCTCTGAGAATTAAGCGCAACTCGGCCAGTGGGCAATTATACGCAGCTGACTAACCATTCATGGGCATTCAGGATGGTGGGTTGTTTCTGAAAAGGGAATAGCTGTTGATCCCCACACGTTCGATTAAAGTTATGGATGAGAGAGAGGGGACAAACAAATTGATGAACGTGGGGTGGTGATTGTGATTAAGATGATGTTGATGAATGATGATAACTTAGAGGAATAAATCAACCTCAGTAGAAAGAATTATATTTGAAAGATTTTGTTCAATAATTTGGTTAACTAAGATGGGATTACACTAAGGGTGTCATAATGCCACACGACCCGTTAACACGACACAAACCCACACAATATTAACGGGTTCGGGTGGACTCTTAATGGGTCCGAGTCATTAACGGGTCGGATCCGTTAACACTTTACTTTTGCAGGTCGTGTACAAATTAAATTAGTAACCCGTTAACAACCCTCTTAACCCATTAAATTTTTTTAGTCCCTAGGTGTAACTAGAATTAATTTATATTTATAAAAAAGAAATTAAAATTTATTGTTTTATTGTGGGGTTTTAGGTGTGATCGACTCGAGATTCTTACTTACAGTTTCGTGTGGCTTATATGCTTTTCTCCTTATATACTTTTGTATGAATTTTCTTTTAATTTTTGAAATAATTTAATTACTTAATGGGTTGAGTCGTGTTCATGTTGGATTTTTTGACCCGTTAAGTTAACGGATCGTGTATGGGTTAAGGTGATTTTAACACGAATTCATTAAAACAACACCATTGATACCACTTGATACCACTGGATTACACTTTGAGAATGACAACTATAATGATAATTATCCAAGACAATGCCCTTTTTCTTTCCGGACAAGGGGACTGGCCCATGAGAGACCCCAACCGTGGGGGATATATCCTATTCACACGAGATCAAAACCTCAGCTATGGAAAAAAGAAGTCTATTTCCACAAGAAGAGGAATCTGCGGATTGAACCGAAGCGAAGGTGAGACTACCCTTTGTTCCATAACTAAGACAATACTTGAAGAGAATAAAATGGGCAATTCCAAGATTTGAAGGATTTTGGATTTATGTTTTACTTGTAAGAAGTTATCCATTAAAATATTATTACAATCATTTTTCATTATACTAAATGCTCGGACAAGCACTCACACACCACACAAGTTCCTAACCAACAACAAAACAATCCAATGTTTGAGCCCCGGTTATTTATATATATGTGGTGAGTGAGATGCCACGCTTGTCAGTGCCATGCTATCACCGAAGTTCTCTCTCACTATTAAAGGAGCTTTCTCTTTCATTCTTTCAGCATATCTTCTATATTAGCCCCCCTCTTTCTCTTAAAGGTATTTATTAATTTAGATTTTTAATTTTATTTAGTAACAATATATATAGTAATATTATATATTAAGTCTCAACTTCTAGCATTTCTAATCTAAATCACTTCTACCCTTTTTTATGTAAATTATCACAACAAATACATTATATATAATTATATATTCGGTTATTTTTATAATTTTTTTTAAAATGGTTGGACCATCACAACCATTCAACATTATCTTCTCTCTAAATGAGGAAGATCCTGGAAATTTACCATAAGATTAGGATCAGGGGATAGAAGTAAGAGGTCATCCCTAATCTGATGGCCCAAGTTCTTCAACTAGAAAGAAAAGAAAAACAACTTCTGTAGTCTGACAATATTTTGAAACTCTTGAGATCCCTGGTCTCATTAGAGGAATAGTGAAAAAGGCACAATATAAATTCTACAAAAAACTTTATAGCCGCAAATTATCAGGTGGCACTAAGGATATAAACGGATCGGTTCCTGTCCGAGTCCATGGTCACTACAAGAAAAAACATGTTTGGTGACATGAAAAAATGTCATCGAATGCCCAATTTTTGTCACCTATTATCATTGGTGACACGAGATGGGGTGTCATTGTATCCATGACACTAAAAGTCAAGGGTGACAAAGTTTGTGCACTTGTCACGGAATGATATCAACAGTGACAAAAATATGGTGTCATGGAAGAAAGATTTTCCATGACATACTAAGGTGTCACCGAAAGCAATGGTGACAACAATACGAGTGCCATAGAAAAGAGATCTTCCGTGACAAGAATTGTCACTAAAAATATTTACCATGACAACCAAATGGGTGTCACCGATAATATTACCAGGTTGGCACACAAGGGTGACATACTATTTTTGTCACAAAAAAACACAATCAAAATATTTGTGCCACCCAAATTATCATTTCTCACCTGCTCACAAAGTTTCAAATATTTGTATCTAGATACACCCATTAGCAAAACTTATACCACAAAAACGCAGAATATCATTCAAATCAAATATCCAAAAAATCAACATTCTATCATCCAAGCTCACAACCTTTCAAAATATTCATCCTTCAACAATAAACACTTCAAAGTTAATTAATAGTTTTAGCATAACTACAAAACATCCATATATACATGGTGTGTCGTGTCAAATGGCAAAAATAATTCAAAACAAGTGTTCCACTTAACTTCAAATAGTCTTCAACTCCATCTTGGTCATCTTGGTTAACTGCCACAAAGTAACTCCTTCTTGATAGTTACCTACCTGCATAAAATCACAACAAAAAAATGTAATTATTTAACATGTTATGAAGCACACAACTCAAAATAAATGTATGAGAAAATAAAATGTGGGAGTTTTCCAAGTGAAATGGAATATAATTGAAACCAATCCTACAAATTCAAACCTGGTGATGCTCTCATGAGTCCTCTCAACCTAGGCCAATTTTCTGGGCATATAATTAAAGGGACCAGCCAGACCTTTTTATGCTTAAGGGCTCAACTTGATATATTGGGCACAAATGCACAAGTGTATCTGGCAAATAGCAGATTGATCAGATTGGGCCAAGTCCTAAAGAGGATAGATAGATCAGGGCTTAAAAATTAGGCCTGCTAAATTAAACGATTGGGCTTTTTTGAAATTCAAACCATCCCAACCCAAACAAAACCTGTACAAATAACCATAATGACATGAAGAAATGACGGGTTAGATTAAATCATGACAAAGGTCTGGTACATTGGCAGGCTTAAATAAAGTATAACAAAATCCTTAATAAAAATAAAAATGAGAAAAGTATACAAAAATATAGTAAACAGACAAATTAGATAAAGAAAAATTGCAATACAGAATTATCTTTGGATTAGAGTAAAAATTGTTTATACCTTGTCACTATTTTTCAGCATACAACATAGCAGATTCAACACTTAATTGACATGGAAAGTTACTTACCGAGAATTAGAGCTTTCCCCAACAAGACCTCCTTGTTGAACGCAGTTGAAAGAGATGACAAATCATGTAGCACACTTGAACGCATAAAAGAGATTTAAAAAAATGTTCAAGAGAAAGACTAAAAAAATGAGTCAGCATAGGGGTCGGTGGGTGTGTGAAAATGATGAAGAGATACATTACAGCTACAGTCACAGACAGTTGGACCAGCATGGTTTAATCACAAGTATAACCTTGAAATGACACCATTCAGATTGATCAGAGTCGTGGAATTTGAAGCCTTTCAGTGTAGATCTAATATCTTTGAAAATGACCTTCACTAATTTTAAGGCCCCAAATTAACTACCAGAGATGATAGAACTACCACCATCAATGCACAATTCAACACATTTCTATAATTTCTCCTCGCCCACATCATACCATTTAGAATTTATATTCATCTGCAAAAAAACCTTATTGTCTTGAAATCCATAATAAATCTCCTCATGCTGGTGCTCCATACTCTAAAACTCTCTTCTCAAACACAATATCATAATTTAGATCTTAAATGCATCTATAACAGCCTGTGCTGCACACATCCAAATCACCAATCTATGAAAAAGAAAGGGAGAATTGGAATAAATCTTTAGACAAATTATTTCTTCCATAGAAGATCGAAAAACCAAGTTCCATATTCAAATTTAGGATATAAACTTCACAGGAATTAAGGACAAATTACATTAAAAAATAGAAAGAAAGGCGAAACTTATAATGCAGGAATACCTAGGAAGAAATTCTGTGACACACACAATCATTATTCATTAGAAAGATTATTTATAGGTGCATAATCAAAAAACATATATATTAACTGTCAAATAACGTTGGTAATTCTAGTAGTGATTGTGAAGAATGAAAGCAACATTCTAGAAAGAAACAGGTCCCTTGCAAATAAGGATCCAAGTTTACAACTAACAAGAAGATGTGCCACTGGGAGCATAGAGTAAAAGTAGATAAGGGTGCAGGAAGATGAATAGGTAGAGAGAATGCAATAGTTGGTTGTAGTCCTAAGTTTACAACTAACAAGAAGATGTGCCACTGGGAGCATAGAGTAAAAGTAGATAAGGGTGCAGGAAGATGAATAGGTAGAGAGAATGCAATAGTTGGTTGTAGTCCTAGATAAAACACCAATACACCCAGTTGAGCTTTCTAACAGTATTCAATAACTTTGGAGGGTTCTTCTTTAAAGACTAAGCCTAGAAGTCTACTATCTTTAGTTCAAAGATTAAAGTAAGCCACATACATATATTTATAAATAATCAATCACCAAAACCTAGATATACTTGTAATCTTGTCTTGTAATAACCCAGTAAAGGACCATGTTTCGTGGAGCTCTTACATCTCCTGAAGACTGTGCAACATTGCTTTTGGCTTTGGTCCCTCTTTGTTCTTCCTCCAGCTCTAACATTTTTTTTAATTGGAAAAATGGTCAGCCCCACATTCTTTTTTCTATCTATTGTTAATATTGAGGGGTGGCTCATGATATCTAACCCCGAGTAAAGAACTGTCATATATTGTAGTTTTTTATTTTTTTTTTTCTTACCTGCATCTACTCATCCATTTCTTCCTGGGACGACTAGTCTACATCTAACACCCAACATTATCTATCTGCCCATGTAAGCCTCTCTCTATCAAAACCCAACCCAAAATCCTCAAAAGAATCTATCCATCAAAGCTTACTTTGCATCTGAATTTTCTAGCAAAACCATCTAAGCCATTGGATCTCCCACAATGCCCTGATTGTTGCTTTCAGATCAAAGTACCGTCCACAACTCTAATCATAACAATCAATTTTTTAACTCCAAAATCCAAACCAGAATTTAGGCAAATTCTCCCAATTATTATAATAATCTTGACAAAAACCAGACCCAACTGTAAATACAGAGAACCCCAAATCAAAGAACTAAGGTTCTCTCCAAACCCCTTCATCTCTATTGAAAAAGATTGAGTTGTTAGTGAATGGCATAACAATAACCATAACAATGTACATCAACACTATATCATCCCAAAACCCTAAGTGACTTTTTAAACCCATTACATACCTTACCCTTGAAAAGACTGACCCAATTACATGAAAAAATAATGAAATATATTTCCGAATGAATTTTAGTTATCAGATGTATAAATGACAAAAGAAAGTACATCAAATAGAATTTCACTAGGATAAAAGGAAGGATATCTGATGAATTATGCTAGGAGCAATATAAAGAAGTCTTAAGCTGTGTTTATGCATTTACGATAAAAAGAACAATCACAATACAACCTGAAACTGAGCTCCATACATACTAAAGTATTAAATTGTAGACACTGAAAGAAATAAGTCTTAAGCTGTTAACTACTGTAGTTTAGGGAATTATTTATTCTAAAAGATGAGATTAGCTAGATGTCAACTTCAAAATAAAATACTAAAGCTCAAATAATGTTGATATGCAACTAAGAGCCAATTAAGTACCTATTACACATACATCACTCAAACTCAAAATAATCTCAACAATGTAACAGAAACCAAACAGAAAAAAGCAATTAAACCTTGTAAAATATAACGAAAAATCCATCAAAGATCTCCAAAAGACTTCCATAACAAGCTACCCTTAAAAAGTGAATGGTTATTAGCTCATATAGCCATATGAGTTAGAAAAGATCTCAAACCCCATCTTCCAGTCATGGCTTTAATCGATTCCTAACTCCTCACCCTCAGGATGCCCAATACTCCATGCTGATCTTCAAAAAAAATCAACTTGGAATGCACATCATTTAAAACTGCATCAAATAAAGACTACACATATGCCCATTCTCCGGCAGACATCCATTAACCCCATCCCAATGCAAAGCATAATCAGCCTAAGAAAGTATTGAAAAGAGAGATTAATTGAATATGTGTGTATTAGATGCACTGAAAAAAAAAAAAAAAACCCCAACATTTTCTCCTGCTTTTCATCAATAGGAAAAGAATAAATAAGATGCACTGAGAAAAATCCAACCTTGTCTCCTGATTTTCATCAATAGAAAAAGAATAAATAAGATAGCATAATAAGATTCTCGAATGTAAAATCTAGACCTGTGAATGGAAATCAGAAGGAGCGCCGATTACTTCCACGGAAGCAGAACCGGATCATATGCTCTCTATCACCCTTTCTGTCCAGCAAATTATCAAATTGCAATTGAAGTGAAACAATTATATAAGAGAAACCATTCACTGTTGGAGATTTGAGAACCTATGCTCCCATTAAGTTAATGCAACTAAATCATATCCCTCAACTATCTATCCAACTAAAACAGAACTAGCAACTGATGTAGAAAAATCAGGGGCGCCCACGGCCCAACGCTGGATCAATTCCCACCAGAAATCTAAGTAAAAAAATTATTTCTTTTCCATCAGTACATCAGTTAAGACATTGGATAAATGCAGTTGTAACAACCAATAGGAGGAAACAATCCAATCTAATCGACAACATTTTCGAACCTATATATCTGATTGAAACAAAATCGTAAACAAGATGCTTACCAATGTCACTACAATTTCAGTTTTCCCCGGACGCCTCCTTCTCTAGGCTTCAGAAACAAGAAAGACAGAGAAAAGAAGAAAAGGGGGTTAGGTGGGGGTAGAGAGAAATCTAAGATTCAGAGAGAGGGGAAGGAGAGGAATCTTGGAATTCTAACTTGCCCTCTCTCTTCTTCCTCTCCATTTCATATTTGAGCAGTCTCTCTTGCATTTTCTCCTGCGCAAAAACCAAGAAAAAAAAAATCAAAACCCTAACATCGAAGCAGAAGAAGAACAAGAAGAAGGGAGACAGAGAAGCGTGGGTGGGGGATGGAGAGGGTGAGGGCCGCGTGAGTGGTGATGGAGGTGAGGGATGGAGATGGCGGGTTCTGAGTGAGTGGTGATGGAGTTGAGGGATGGAGATGATGCCGAGGAGAGAGATTGGGTTCGTGCGCCCGTGAGTAATTGGATGGGAGCGAGAGAAGAGACGAGGGCCAGAGAGGTAAAGAGCGAGGGGAATATTATTAGAGCGAGAGAGGGGAGATTAGGGCATAAAGTTGTGAGTTGAAATTTTTTTTTTTTTTTTTTTTTTGTCTATCCGAGGGTTCTCAATACTTTGGACTGGACTAATCCCTTCGGGCCCAAAGGAAAGCCGGGTAAAATGCCCTGTAGCCCCTGTGTGGTAGTGCAGTTTCGAATCTACAACCTCCAAGTGCAAACCGTGGTCCTAGGCCAACTGAGCTACCCCTTGAGGTTATCACTTGTAATATAAGTGACCGCGGAAGGAAAAAAAAAAATTCGCTCGAACCATTAGTGCCATTGGATCAATAGTTTTATCGACGGTCCCAATAAAGGCCGCCGTTAAAAATAACTTAAAAATTGAATTACAGCGGGGGTAAGATTTGGCTGACTCTATAAGGTAATGTTTGGATCGTCTTAAGTTTGGGTCTTAATGTCTTGTGTCTTAAGCGCTAAGACAAAAAAACTAAATAAGATTGTTTGGTACGCAATAACAACATGTCTTAAGCGCTAAGACGACTTGTTATTTAAGACGAGATTATCTTAATTCTAGGAGCTCAAAATCCAGCTCCTGCAATTAAGACCCCAACAGCTTAAGCGGTAAGACATTTCAGGACTTTAAAATAATTTTAAGATTTCCGTAATAACCCTCACCAATATCAACGATTGGAGCCCTAATCTCTCTATTTTTTATTTTTTATTTTAATTCATTTACATTTTCATTTTCAATTTTTTTTTAAGTTGCTTTTTTGAAAAAATTTTGATTCTAACTATTGGATTCAAATATGTTTCTAAAAATATGCAGCAATCATTTTGGTGGTCGTTATAGTGATGTGTCTTTAGTCCTTTTATAAGCGAACTATTACTAAAGTTTATGTAATAATGTTGGTGATTATAACGTGGAACGTGCATTGTGATAGTTAAAACATGATTTTTTTTAAGTTTAAAAAAATGAGTATAGAGTGTACTGGACATTGTCCGAGTCTAAAAATAAACAAATTTATGTCACAGATGTTTTTCAGGCTTAAAACCATTTTTTTTAAATGACAAAAATTACCCTTAACTTAAGACATGGATAAGATGCATTACCAAATAGTCTTATTCAATTCAGATCTCATCACGTTTACGTGTTGCCAAACGATCTTATTACAGAACAACTAATCAAATCTTAAACTCGCAACTCTAATAAGATCTTAAACTCACAGATCTTTTTCAGATAGATTAAGACGTCAAAACATTAAGACGATCCAAACAAGGCCTAAGTGTCATATAGCAACGAATTTGACCGACCGCCGCTATAAGTTCGACGCTAAATATATATTTTCTTACAGTTAGTTACAACTAAATATTATTTGTGACGTTAAAATTGCGTTCCAAATAAATGTATAATTTTTTTTATAATGGCGGCGGAGGGAAGAAATTAGTGACTTTTTTAGCTTAAATTTTTTATGACACCATAAGATGTAGGTCGCTAATAATAATTATCTGCGACACAAAGACATCAGCGTCGCGAATAAGATATTACGTGCAATGCAAAAAAGAAACTGTTGCAAATAATCTAAACTTTTCTACGACATAAAAATATTTACAACACAGGGATTGCGTCATAAATAGAGACACTTATTTATGATATATTATTGTATCGCAAATGTGTATCTAGCGTCGCAAATAATTTTACCGCCATTTGGCGCCAACGATTTTGTGACGCATTTATTTGCGACACACATTATTCCTTGCTCAAAGTATCTATTTGCAACGCATGGAGTCTTGTGTCGCAAATACTTAACTTATTGCGACGGGTCTAGTTTTACGTTGCAAAAAGTCTTTTTTTTTGTGACGCTTTTGGTTGCGTCACAAATAGTTTCGTCGCAGAAAATCCCATTTGTTGTAGTGAAAGGGAAAACTGGCCTGCACCAAGCAAATGGAATGCCCTCCTCTCCAACCTTCATTTCTGCAAACTGAATACCATCAGTGCGTCGCTGCCGGTGTATGAGATCGGAATGAGAAACCGGGTGTGAGAGATAGATTGGAAGAGAGATGAGGAAGACAGCCGAGAAGGAAGAGAAATGAGCCCAATCGATTGAGAAAGAAAGAAAATGGCACGTAATGGAGGAAAAGAAAAAAAAAAAGCAAGGGAATGAAAAAAGACGCAAGTGAAACTGGGGGGACCCATTTTGGTTAATCGAAAAATGACTCTTGATGTGGGTTTAGATCTTTCAGTGACAAGTTTGTACTTGTCACCCAAAATTTGTCTTTCGGTGACAAATTTTTTTGTCACCGAATCTCCCCTTTATTTGGTGACAAAAATTTTTGTCACCGAATCTCCTCTTTATTTGGCACCTTAGTTAAAGATTTTCCGTGACAAGCAAAAAATTTTTTTTGTCACCGTCGTGTACATTCCGTGTCAACATTGATTTTTTGTCACCAAAGGGTGTCGCTAATGGTGTTTTTTGTTGTAGTGGGTGGACCAAAACTCGAAACCGTTAAGGAGAAGGTGGATCCGGACCCACAACCGTCTCAGGGGCCAGTTTCTTGGTTCCGGACTCAGAACTTTTAAGGAGAAGGTGGAACCAGATGCAGAACTAGAACATATATGGGGCGGGTCTAGGTCCAGTTCCGGGTTTAGGTAGAGAATTGTATGGGGAAAGAAATCTAATTTTAAAGAGAGATTCTCGAAAATTGAGGTTAAGTGTTGGATCCCAGGTCCACGAGTACGAACCAATGTCGAATAGGACCCGGACCCGAACCCGTTTAGGTCACGGGTCCAAAAAAAAAGACTCATACCCATTTACTTAGTGGGGCCTAAATAAGGATCAAACCTGATTTTTAATAGGTCGGAACCTCCCGGTAATTAATTGGAGAATCAGGAACCCGTTTACATCCCTTGGTGGCACGGGCCACCTTATTAGACACGTGAAATCGTGCATGCGCAAAAATACAAGAGGAGATGCCAATCCGAAAGTAAGGGGCGGTGGTATCCAAACCCAACTTTTTCAAAGTTCTTCAATTGGTAGGTTAGGAGTATTAATTATAACCCCGCTAATTCTAAAAACTAACTTATAAATTTTATTATAATTAATCAATTACCAGTTTTTCTTGTTAAAAATCGATCATTTGATGAATCTTTGAAGTAATCATTTGCCCCTGGAAGGCAAAGGATTTCTAAAATCACTGCTGAAGTGATGCAATAAACAATTTTATCAAAGGAAAAGAGAATTTAAAAGTCACTTTTGAAAATATACTTGGAAAAGTGACAACAACTTCAGATTTATGGACCTCCAAATAGAATGTAGGGTACATTTCGGTCACATCATATTATATTGATAATGACTGGATTATGCAGAAGAGAATGATCTTATTCTCTTTACTCGAGTCCCCACACACTAATGCTAGGATAGGGTCCACTGTCTTTGAAAAAATTAGAGAGTATAATATTAAAACTGAAGTAATTTCTATAATTTTAGATAATGCAAGCGCCCACAATGTCGCAGTAGATATACTAAAATATGTGCTTCAACTTAATTTAAATTGAGCTATCTTTCACAATAGATGCACATGTCACATCTTAAATCTTATTATATAAGAAGGCTTAAAACTTATTAAGCATACCTTACGAGTTGTTAAACACATTGTAGGTTATATATTTTTTCATCTCCCACAGGAAAACAACAATGGAAGGATATATGTGAAAGTCTAAATAAAAGGCAGAGAGAGAGAGAGAGAGAGAGAGAGAGAGAGAACCATAAATGTAAAGCATAAGCGGGATTTTACTTATAAAATGTTAAAAGAAGCCTTCGGTTATAAAAATATAGTCAATCAATTTTGTGCTTTATTTTTGACACATCAAAATATTGGAATACCTGAAGAGAATTGACAACTTCTTGAAATAATAATAAAAGTTAGAATTCTTTCATGACGCAACCTTATTTTTTCCTAGGGTATATTATCTAACATCAACTCAAGCTAACCCATTTTTATGAAATCATTCTTGCTTTTGAAACATATAGAGACGTGTGAAAAAAATGGATGCGAGGTTTTCGCAATATTGAAAAAAAAAAAACTCATTTAACATTCAGTTTAGCTGTTGCAGTAGACCCGAGGTTATATTAGTAAGTGTAGAAACTTTACTTGATGCAATAAAAAACATCATCAACCAAACTAATGTAAATAATATTTCTACAGTTAGAACTTATTTAGAACAACTTTATTTGGAATACGCTATCCAAATGGGTAGATCCGAAATACCCTTTACCCCTATGCGCCCTCTCCAAACACATAAAGGGAAAAAAAAGGTTTTTTGGGGTCCTTTGAGGAGCTTTTCTTCCGGGGGATCTAGTCACGCCGTTAATGAATTATGATGTACTTATAGATAGATCCGATTGAACTCCCGAATGATGACCATGATTTTGACCTTTTGACCTGCAGGTGAAAGTAAATTTTATGTGCTTTTCGCCATTAACTCATGATTTTTTTTATCGGTAACAAAAGATTTCATCCAAAGAAAAAAAAAAGAGTTATAAAGTACAGAAAACCAAAGAAAAAATAGGAAGGGGATGTGCAGGAGAAATGCACTACCACCTACCCCACTTACATTATCACACGCACCCAAGGAAGCAACCTATCAACCTCTTGCTTGGCTAGCACATTTGCCATGGAGTTAGCTGATTTAACCTCATGACGAAAGGAAACATTGACCCACCCATGGCTCGTGATTTAGTAACACTTTCAATGTTTATAGTTGCATCGGAGCAAGCTTGTAGTGTAGGTGGGCGCCTTATTGACAATAGGCTGACGATGCGAGCAGAAGAAACGGTGTAAACCTGCATGTGCCTCCGAGACTAGCTCCAAGTAGAGAATAGAACACAACACTTGATGGAGGAAGATGAAATAGAAGACGAGCTTTCGGCATTATAGATATCATAGCGTTCAAGATTTAGCAACTTATACTCTTTGTGAAATTTAACATAGTTTTTCATGTTGTAAAAAAAAAATTCATATTTTTTTTTTCTCATAAAGTTGTAATTCTTAATGATTTTTTCCAGATTGTATCATAGTATTCAAAGTTGTAATTCTTATTTTTTTATATTTCTCATGAAGTTTGAATTTCATTAAACTTGTATTTTTTTAAAGTCTTGTAACTTCATCTCAAAGAAATACAATTTATCATGTCTTTTTTCAATGAATGTTTGTGCATTTATTTTAATTGAATTATCTTGAATTTCTTATCATAAGACTATAATTTGTATTTTTTAAATCTTAATTTTAAAAATTTATACTTTAAAAAAGGTGGAGAGGCCCGTGGGCGGCACGACAAGGGAAAAACAGTGCCTTGAGTCGGCACTGCATGACTCGTGCATTTTCACGAGCCGGCACGGCTGGGCGAGCACTTAGCCCGGCACAACCTAGTTTTCACCCAAGGGCTAGCTTTTGTTTTTCTTAAATACCATGAGGGCCAGGCTTGGACAAAAGTAGTCCCGCCGATTTGAGGGCTAGGATTGGACAATACTAGGCTCGGCCCACTTATTTTTCCTATTTACATGTGTCTGTTATTTGAGGATATATGTGGGTTTATTTGAGTATGATTCTTATGTGGGTTTTTATGATCGTTCTAATGTTGCTTTTTTTTAATATGATTCTTATATAATCTTTACGTGATTCTTATGTGTTTTTCATCTAAATAAACCATGCACGATTATTATTATTATTATTATTATTATATATTTCTGAGTATCTTCTTACCCACTTGCACTTTTTTTCCGAGTATCCCGGCTAAGGGATGGGACTCTGTGAGACTCACACACTCAATGTGGTGGGTACTCGCACATGCAAGGCGACACAACTCACACATACGAGGTGATGATGGGAACTCACATGTGTGAGGAGACATAACTCATATATATGTGAGGCAATAGCAACTCACTTATGCAAGGGGAGGCCAAATTTGAAGCTTTGACCTCCCAAGAACCGAAAAACGGTCTCCTCTTACCGCTGGTTCTCACCCACATGCACTTTACAGTGTGTTTGGGAAAGGGGGAAAAGGGGGGTAGCAAAAAAATGGGGGGAAAATTTTTTTGGAGGGTGTTTGGGAAAGGAGGGGGGGGGGGGAGGGATAATGGGGGGAAAAAGTGTGCAAAAATTTTCCCCCCAAAAGAGGGGGGAAATTGAGGGAGGGAGAAGGAAAAGTGTGGGAAAGGGCCAAACTGTGCTTTTTGTCATTTTTTGTTCTTTTGAAACTTTTACTAAAGCAAGGACAAAATGGTAATTTTCCTTCTACCTCACAAACAAACAAAACCCTACTTTTTCACTTTTCTTCCCTCTACCTTTTTACTTCCCAAACAAGAGGAGGTAAAATTAATTTTCCCTCCCCTCTCCTCCCCTTCATTTTCGTTCCCCCTTAAATTTTCCCTCCCCTCCCCCCTTTCCCAAACACAGCATTAGAGTCTCAATCTATGCCAACTCTCTCACCCTCTTTTTTGGACTAACTAGATTATTATACTATCTGTTTCTTTCTTTCTCTCACGCGACATGTCATCCATCTAAATAGGTCTCTCAGTACTCATCAACTCTTTTATGGTTTTCTTAGCAATTCAAAATCAGAAAACCACGTGGAGCATAGGTTAATTAGGCAATTGAATGACCTATTGAATGCAATGGATCATTGATGTGATTATTTCTGAATGATTTAATATATACCACGGCCCTCTTCATGGATTTCCTCTTCTCGATGGCATCAAGTTCGTCAGTTGCTTATGGGTTTCGATCGGAATCTATGCATGGAGTTACATCTTTGAATCAAAATGCAAAACTGAGCCAGAGAACATGCTGAAATCATGTAGAATTTCAACCTCTTAAAATGAGTCATTTCACTCTATAAACTGGTAGTTGAAAGGCTACTGATTTTGAAAACATGAAAGGTATTAAAAATGAAAATGCAAAGGCCTATTTACAACTTATTTATAAATATTAAAACTTTAGGGGCCTATTTACAAATATTTAAAACCTTAGGGGGATATATACAAAAAGCTCAGTTAATTTTTTATATTAGATTTCTTTCCACCTTGTAATACTATTCCTGAAAGATTATGATAGAAAGAGAGAGAACTCTATATTATTAATTATATCATTTTTAAGTCATTTCTTTGTTCTTTCCTTACAATGCCTTTTTTTTTTTCTTTCAATAGTGGGATCAACTGGATTATTCACTTTACAAAATCAAATGTGATGTTTTAAAGTTGGAGCTATCTTTGTTACATACTCTTGTTCTTCCGATTATTATTAGAACTTTTTTTTTTTTTGCTGATGAGGGTAGGTATTTTTTCTTAGAAGCTTTATTTTAAAGGAAGTATTGTTATGCGAAGTATTATTATAGGATGCATTTGGCATTTGAAGAGACCTAAATGTTCTGTTTTTGTGTGGGGAAGCTTTCCCAAAAGGTGGTCTACAATTTATTTATTTTTTTTCGTTTTGCTAGAAGAGAAGAAGGTCTACTGTATGTTTTGGTTGCACAGAACATAAGTCTATATCACAATACACCTAAAACATTTTTCTGGACATATCCCAACTGAATCAAATTATTACCAGTATCAGCATATTTGTAGTTTTATTATTTATATATTTCTTGCCATGATCTAAGACCCTCAAAACAGGTTTATTAATTTTTATTATATAAATACTTTATATTTTTCTTAATCATGTTATTATAATATTCAAGCATAGGCCTCCTTTTCTAATATTAGCTATTTTCTTTCCTAGGTACGGGACAACTGAAAGAGTTAAGTGTTCATCTTCTTTCTCTATTTTTTCTACTCCAACAAATAGCCCACTTAAGTAAGAAGGAGGCCCGCACAAGTGGGAAAAAAGCGCGCACAAGCGGGATGTACCAGGGGTTCAAATCCATGGTAGCCAGGTAAGAACTGAGGCTCCTTACCACTCGGATAAGGAGCCGTTCTTATGTGTATGTCTTCTTTAAGGGAGCTTTCTTTCTTAATAGTGAGTTAGATATTACTCACATGAATTTTTTTTTTTTTTTTTCCGATCTTCAGGCAATTGAGATAGGTTAACAGCAACCAAGCTACAGGCTGCAGAGGCTCCTAAATTCTATGGTTTATCAAGCAAATGACTGAAAAGTACTTCGTTCTTGGGATTTCATAATGGATGCTGGAGAGATTGTATTAACTAGGTTCCATTAATTATTTGAGTTCTGTCGTCGATTCTATACATGTAGAACATGATCTTATGTCCGAGATGTTTGGGGCCTTTTGTGATTGAACGTGATATTAAGGTACTACTATATATTTGGGCACGTTTGAGTTTGCAAATTGGGTGGGATTTGAAGACATTGTTTGAATAGCCATAAAAAAAGTGGTGAATGGTCATTTATGGTCATTTTATTTAGAGTTCTGTACCAATTTGCAAATTAGGTTGTTTGAGGCCGGAATATTCTCCATAAAAACAAGTGGTGAATGGTCATTTTTTTTAGAGTTCTGTACCAATTTGCAAATTAGGTTGTTTGAAGGCCGGAATATTCTCCATCTTGAACGCTTTTTGATGGATTAGGTACCCTGTGAACTTGGTGTGTTGGGAAGTCCAAGCAAAGCCTAAAAATTTTATTTTTACAATTTTTTTTTGCATATACCCCCTAAAGTTTTTAGGATTTATAAATAGACTCATGGGTTTTAGTATTTATAAATAGGCACCTACTGTTTCTTTTTAATACCTTCTATGTCTCCAAAATCAATATTCTAATGAGAATAATCAACCACTATGAGGTTTGTGTTGGATTTTTGTATAAATGACAGCTTTGCCCTTATATCCATTAAATAAAAATCAGTATATTATTATTTACAAGATATAATTATTTTATCTCAAGTCCCAATAGTTTACCTCATTAACTCTCTCATGT
Organism: Umbellularia californica; assembly: GCA_028538565.1. Taxonomy (NCBI): domain Eukaryota; kingdom Viridiplantae; phylum Streptophyta; class Magnoliopsida; order Laurales; family Lauraceae; genus Umbellularia; species Umbellularia californica. The sequence goes on from JAPQWN010000005.1 coordinate 70,676,166, forward strand.
GCATGAAGCCTAGTCACGTACTATGAAACTTTCATTAACCCAACAGTGGGTCATGTATGGATTGGTGGATAAATCATAGCCGAATGTAAGTACACATGTTGATTGCCATTATAATCGATTTGGATTTAATAAAATGAGCCATGTATTGATAAAAATTGATTTACATAGTATTATTCTCTCCCACTAAATGCAATTTTTAATGTTACAAGCTTTATAAAAAGAAAAAAAATTAAGTCCAAGCTTTTGAAATCATGCAGATAAGGATTAAAAAAAACATGCGCAAAAGTGTCATTTTGCTCTAAAAATCTATGGTGGTTGAAAGGCTACTGATTTTGAGGACACGAAAGGCATTAAAATGAAAATGCAAGGGCTTGTTTGTAAATACTAAAGTCTTTGAGGCCTATTTATAAATTCTAAAAACCTTAGGTGGTATGTACAAAAAAATCTTATTTTTTTTTAGTGGGTCCTTCAAATCCAATGTGGGCATTTTGGGGTGGTGATAACACTCTTAACTAGCTAGTTAGGGACTTGTCTTACTAATAAAAACAAATTAGTTAGGGACATAGGTGTATGCACAGGAGTGTGTGAGTTCTAGCCCTTCGTGGAGCACAGGAATAAAAAAATCCAAAAAAAAAAAAAACAGTGATTTTTTTTTCTAAACAAACTCTCATGATTTTGGATGTATTGGGAGTAATTTGATTTCAACATTCATGGGCCTTTTTTTATCTTGCTTTATCATATTAGCCATTCAGGTGGGTAATGTAGGAACATGGTTTTTTCAGTTAAATAATTATTTTTTTCTTTATTTTTAAATGCCAACTTAGAATATATATAATTTAATAGAGGTTTGTAGCAATTGATAGTTTATAATTTTATATTCACGTGGAAAGTTTTTTTTTTTTGGTCTAATTTTTTTATAAGAGAAATTTTCATTTATTAAGAGATATTTGCTTCCTACAAAGTAGGATTTTTCTTTAGTTATAAACCACAAACATTAAAGGAGAGTTCCTCCTTAAGTTGCTAATTAAAAGGGAGAGTCCCACTACAACTAAGAATATCATGATTAGATTAGAAGGTAACTATGATAGAAACCTGTAAATACATGATTTTGTTTTTTGGTAAAGAAATATATGGAGTTCAGAATAACTCACTTCACTTGACTTCATTGAAATTGCTTTCTTTGCATCCATCAATAAGACACGCATAACGGAAAGTGCAAGAGAGTTGTAAATTCCTCGCAAAATACAACCTTGTGTTGGACTCCTGAATCGTGCAATGGGATTTAGTATGATTTGTTTCATTGTCTAAAATAAGGGTTTTTCAGATCTAACTCATGATAGTCGATTCTATGATTATGTAATTGATTGCATTTAACCTAACATAACATACATGCTGAAACTTGCAATGACCAGCAAAACCCCAAGCATTTGTTGTTGACATGCATACATGCAAATGGATATATCTAATTACCTGTTATGGTGAATAGGAGGGGAAAAAACCACTTTGCATAGGTAAACGAGATTATTGATCAACAGCAATATTGAGGCTAGAGTTTTGTATTTGATAAGGTGGGCTGCTCTAAAGCCCAAGGGCTAGCTCAGTTGGCCTAGGACCACAGTTTGCACCCGAAGGTTGTGGGTTCGAAACTGCACTATCACACTAGGGCTACAGGGAAATTTACCCGGCTTCCCTCTTGGCCCGGAGGGATTAATCCAGCCCAAAGGGTTGGGAACCCTCCGATAACAAAAAAAAAAAAAAAAAGGTGGGCTGCTCTCACGGGATAAATATTTTAGCATGATGGTTCACCACAGAGAATTTACCCAGTTCATCGGTATGAAGCCCCCATAAGACGTGGATATGCCATGGATTTGGCAAGAACACAGATTTTATAAATAAAAAGTCGAGTAGGAATGCAATACAAAATTATATGTAGCCAATTTTGAAGTATCTAGTGTCATAGGTTTATCATTGAGGCTTACATTGCCAAATTGACTGCACCTGATGAGATGAAAATGTGAAAATTTTCACAATAGATAAATGGTTTTGATCTTTGATTGAGTATAATGCAACTCCCCCACTCCACTATTTGAGAAAATGCCAGCTGTTAACACATTGTTAGAATTTTATAGCTGTTTTAAAAGCTCTCAACATTTCTTTGGGAAGAAAATCGTTCCAAAACTACCCTTTATATTTGTATAGCTAGCAGTCTGGCACACTATATGGCACCCAAAATATGCGTACTCTTATGATTCCACCAAAATACTTCTTGTATTAACTTTTTTAAGATACCCACACTTATAAATTGTTTGAGTGGTTAGAAAGTTCAGTAATGAGCTGGAGGTCCTGGCTGCGAAGCGCTTGGGCCCTTACCCGATACACAGTGCTAGTAGGTGATGTTATATATTTGGGATTTTACCAATGATCAACCGTAAGGGGGGTCGGCGGGTTCCTCGTCATAAAAGAAACCTTTTTTAAGACTTTTCTGAGAAATTATTTTAAAATATAAATAAATAAATGTTTACTCTTACGGGCCCCATCAAGATGATTCTAATGATCCATTTAACACGTGCCATAAATATTATTATATGGTTTATACTTGCATCATTAGATTCCCTCCTCACTATGGTCCAATATGCTTACATCACATCCCATGGTTTTACATTTATCCAAATGCATTGGACTGTTGGATCGATGGTCAATTTTTAATGATGTGAAGCTATTAAATTTGTTGGCCTAGTGGGTCCAGACCAAATTGGGTTCAGGGTCATGGGTATTATGGTAATTGTACCATGACTTTATTATTTACTGAGATAGGGTTTCTTGAGGGATAAGAAAGAGAGCATTATATATTCATGTAATGTGTAGCCCATGAGATATACTGTAATACAACTGATCATACAAAGAGTAAATCAAAGGAGAGTCGAGTTTCCTTCTCGTGGACGTAGGCAAGTTTGTCGAACCATGTAATTCTCGTGTGTGATTGCTTGTTCTTGTGTGATTGATTGCTCGTTCGATCCCTAATTCACGTTTCTGCATACACGCGTACAACAAGTGGTGGGCATATATTAAGGTTTAGTAGCATGAGATTGACCTCGAATTTGATATTTAGACCCTACAAAATTAGGATGTTTCGATCCCCCTTTATCCATGATATGTGTGGCGCCATGTGGGCCACACTAGGTGGTACGCAGAAGAATGTATCACACACACACACACACACACACACACACACACACACACATTTTTTGCTATCTTATGTATTTCAATTATGGCCTAACGAGTTAGATTCATGATGTAATAGCAATCAAGGTTAGCAAACTTGTGACTCAAAATCAACTCATCCAATACAAAAAAATTGACACAGATAGAGCTAAAATAGTAACTCGAGAGAGTCTATGTCTTTTCAAATAATTCCAAGATTGTGTAAAAATGAATCAAATACTTATAAAATATAAATATACATAATTACTTACATGCATTCATTGTAAAGAGTGGCCGACTCAAGAATCTCATTTGAGGGGTGCGGGCCCAAACAAACTATTGGATTTTGGGAGCAACCATAGGGTTTTTATGTGGGTTTTGGCATAGACACCTGATTTTTAGAAAAACCCTGGACCCACCGATACAACGTCGCTCCATTGAATTTCTTGGATAATAGATGCATATACCATCAAGTGGGACCTGTAGTGATGAGACTAGATCTATGATGTAGCTATAATAGATACATGTCTCATATTGTAATTCCTAAAGGTGGGTCCCATGTAATTTTAAAGGTGGGGTACAAGTACAATATTTCCTATGTGGACCTTTGATGTAATTCTTATATATGTGGGCCCAAGTTGTAATTCATAAAGGTATCCCATGCTCTAATTCCTATAAAAGCGGGTCCCATGTTGTAATTTCTAAATGTGATAATCATTTAAATAATTTTTAAACGTGGGACCCATGTTATAATTTCTGAGATGAGCCCATGTTCAATAATTTACAAAGGTGGGCCATTATAATCGAAAGTGGTCTCCCATGTTTTAATTTCAACAAAGTTTGATCCATATATTAAGGATTGATAACAATAAAAAAAATAAAAAATAAAAAGCACCGAAGTGGAATTTTGAAAGGGCAACAATGTCTTGGTGGGACCCATAGAGTAAGTATTCTTTGTGTGTCATCTGATGCTAGCTATATAAATTATTATATATTAAAGCAAACTGGGAGGAAGGTTGTGGAAGGTAAAATTATGGTTTTTTAAAGAGATTTAGTCACGGGCCTGTGTTACTAGTATAAATATAAAGGGTAGGCTTTGGAATTCTCTTACCAAAGAAACCATTCAAAGCTTTTAAAACACCCTTGGAATTCTAACTCTGTGTTTACAGATGGCAAAAGAGGGGGAGAGTTGCATTCGCCGCACTGGAGTTGAGCCCGGATAAATGTCCCTTGGGGTCTTCGTGCGTGGCTTGGTGTGTGTGCGCGCGCGCGGATAGGGGGGCGGGGGGGCGGGGGCTGGGTGTGGGGTTTGATACTAATAGTTTTCATAGTCATAAAAAAGCCCCCGATTTTGAAACTTCAAACCACAGGCCCACAAGTATATAGTAAAGGTTCCATGCATTAAGTACACCTTATTAAAGAAGGGGCAGCAACAGTGCATACTATAACTACTTGTATGCAGGGTCTTTCTTTGCCAAATTAAATTGCACCAAGTCGGCCTTAAAACATAAAATTCACGACCGTCGTTTTCTACTCTCATTAAAGTATGGAGAATTAGAGAGCTGGAAATGTCACACCTCAAACTTAAAACTTCTATCTACACTCCCCCACCCCCACCCCAACCCCAACCGCCAGCGAAGCCACCACCGTTCCCTTCGGCAGCACCGCCGGAAGGGAAGAAATTGGAAGAGAGGGAGGAAAAGGGAGAGATAGAGAGAGGGAGAGGGTGGAGGGCGGCGACATGGAGAGGGAGAGAGGGGGGCAGAAGGAGTGTGAACTAAGAAAATGAGGGTGGAGGGGATTCGGTATTTTGGGAAGAATGGGGGCATGTTGAGAGAAATTTTAGGAATTCTTTCACTTATTTGAGGTGTTTAGAGAGAAGGGGTGTGCTCAGAGAAGCATGGGGTGAGGCATTAGCAACTCTCCTCATTTAACTATATCTATTATTATTCCAAAATTACCCAACCCCCACCCCCCCCCCCCCCCCCCCCCCCAAAACATTAATTTCTTAACAAAGCCCTTTCTAATACTACCCTTTCCAATCAGGGCCGCCTCTACTCTTAGGCCAATAAGGCAATTGCCTAAGGCCCCAAAAAAGTTAGCATCAAAATCAGTCTCCTAAAAATTCAATTTTCCTATAAAAATATTAACAAAATACATTTTTTCTCTCCCAAAAAAAGGCATACCCATCCCAAGTTGCCACCTGTTCCTGTATTATTAAAAGCACGGAGAGAGTCATTGGCTACAAGATAGGCATGCCCCATCCCAAGTTGCCACCTTTTCATATATTATTAAAGGTGAGAGAACTGCTAGACGTTGGTTATGAGATTGAGTTAATTGGGGAGGGATTTGAGGTCTTTACATCTTGTTTTTAAGTATTTTTTACTCTAGCATGGGGATTACTCATCCAATTTGCCATTGCTCATTTTCTCTCTTCCGGACAAGAAGCCATCTCAACTTGGGCCTTATTTAGGCCTAAGTTTTTTAATAATAGATTTTAAATAAAGGAGATGCTCACCTTATCTGAGAGATACGAGTGGGGGCCCTCACATTTAAGTTGTTAGCATTGGATATGAATGTGAGGGCCCCCAACCTATCTCTCATAATAAGGTGAAAGATGCTCTCATAGGAGCAATTCCCTTTTAATAAAATATTTATAATAATATTAAAAAAAAAAAAGGCCTCATTTAGGATTTTCGCCTTAGGCCTTACATTTGCTCAGGCCGGCCATGTTTCCAATACTACCCTTAGAAACTCTCCACTTATGATATAAAGGTGGGGGTCCCATGTACTATAATTCCTAAATGATCCAACAAATTATAATTACCAAAGGTGGTCCATATTAGAATTTATAATGGTGGGACTCATATTCACATTCACATAAGGTGTTCCATGTTGCAATTTCAGTAAGAAAAAGTCTAGTGTCCCGAATTCAGTCCCGATTTGGGGACCGAATGACAACGTGGCTTGATATGGACAATGACAGCTTTTGACTTTGGGGGGAGTGGGAGAGAGAAAAAGCTTAAAATGGTGCTCCACGTGGGGGTCAGTCCCGAAATCGGGACACCCCAATCGGGACAAATAGTTGGACTCTTTCAGTAAACATGGCCCCCATCTAATTCCCAAAGGTGGGTGTCCTGTTGCAATTTGTAAAGGTGGGTCCCCACTATAATTCCCAAAGTTGGACCTCATGTATGACATAGTTTTTTCGCCTGGGTTCTAACTCCACACGCACATGCTCCCGTGTGAGCGTGCATCCAAACACCTTCTCGCTAAGGGTGCTCATGGCCCGTGCAGCCTGAACCTAATCCGGGCCCAGCCTGCTTTGGGCTGGGCTTGGATATGGAATTAGAGCCCATTTAATAATTAAGCTGTGCTATGCTTAAGTGATGCAAAGCCCAAAGTTAGGCCCAGCCTGGCCCGTGTAAGGAATGCATGTAATTTAATTTAATCAGTCCAAACAATTGTTCAAATGTCCACAGAAGTGAAAAAAAAAAAAAAAAAAGCCCGGTTCAGCCCCACCCAGTTGATTAAATAGGCAAGCTCAGGCCTGACTTTTACAGCAGGCCTGAGCTTGGGCCAGTGCCACGAAAGTCATGCCGGGCCTAGTATGCCTTACCCCGGCCCATAAACACCCCTACTTTTTGGCTAGACTACCCCAAATCTCACTAGGTATCCTAGTTGACAAACAAAATCAATGCGCAATGTGCACGAGCACGGGTGAAAGTCATCCATTGGTTGTCTATATTAGTGTATCCGCAGTCATAACAATGTAATTTCATATAATTGGAAAAATTCAAAATATTACTCCACACCTTTATTACCTGGAGATATACCTTAGTCTTGATTTTAAAGGTAAAGCACAAGTGAAGTAAATATTCACCGCTGAGTGTTTTGACCTTTTTCATTTTTTAGATCAAATCGCACTTATATCTCCATATTGTGGGAGATGCCATATTGCAATATCACATGTATATCAATTTCCCTAAGATTGATGTCTATGCATCGGAATGAGAAATATAAATTTCCCTAAGTCATATATCCCTTGGGCAAAGCTACAACACAGCAGCGCTGCATCATTATGCACATTGGTGGGGGCCACGTTTAAGAAATCAAATATGTTCATCATCTTTTGCACCCATCTTGTCTTTTGCATGTATATTTCATGGGGCCTACTGTCAGATTAACCTGTTGATTTTAAACATATGCCCAACTACTCTTTCCAATAGTGTAAATATTATTAATTTGAATAATAGTTTATATGTATATACCACAGTAGGTGTTAGTAGGGATGTAAATGGGTACCCGATTCTCCAATTACCCGGAGATTCTGACCCGTTAAAAATCGGGTCTGGGTCCTTATTTAGGCCCCGATATGTAAATAGATCCAGGTCCGGTTTCATCTTGGTTCAGACCCATGGACCCGAGTCCCTATAGATTACCTCAATTTTTGAAAATCTCTCATAAAAATTACTTTTTTAATATCATTTTCTACCTAAATCCGACCCGGATCCAAACTCATCCCATATCTGATTCTGGTTCCGGTTCCAAAGCCAAGCAACCAGTTTTGAAACGATTCTGAGTCCGGATCCGGTTCCACCTTCTCCTTAACTGTTCCAATTCTAGGTCCACCGTGGATTCGGATCGGAACTAACCCCAAAAATTGGATTTCTTAAAGATGGCCCCACTCATGTGCAAATGGCAGATGCAGGGCCGTTGTATTGTAGCTTTGGCGGTATTTCTTTACCTCATCGAAGGAATGATGAAAGTTTGCTGATATTGCTGGCGAGTTATGGCAATAAGCTACAAAATGTGGTGTCCATATCAAAATTAAGAAGTGGGACATCACTGGGGCATTTAAGGCTGTACAACAGTTCAGGTTGAAATGAGGATTTTAGTTTTAACTGTGTTTTTTTTAATGAGTGGACCCCACAAATTTCATTGAGGGGGGTTACTATATATGTAAAAAAAAAACGATTTTCTTTTTATCAATGACTGTAAAATCCCATGAAAGGGGAAAAAGGTGTACCAAGAATAACATACTAGAGATCATTCAATGGTGTACCAGTACATGAAAATTATGCCAACTACCAACCACACCTACACTATAGGTGTACCAAGATTTTATGACCGATCTACCTCTTCCTTAGGTAGTACTAACATGTTGAAATGAAACATGTAAGCTTGATAGTAGAGGACTAATTTCATTGAGAATGAATTGCATTTTCTAAGGTGCCTACATAGATTTCATCTAGGAAATGATATTTGCCGAGTCGCCCTCCACCGTGGGTTTTCGTTGATATAAATTGTGATAAATGCGAAGGGCTTCCAATATGATTAGAATTTCCACTTTATTAGAGTCTTTGATCCCAACATATTTAAAATATATATATATATAGAGGGCTGCTCCCCTACACTGCAGGTGCCTTTATTTTCAGCTGGAAACGTGTGTAGGGGAGCAGCCCTCTATAATTTCAAGTTCCCCTCTCTCATCTTTGGTATTTGATGGCGGGCCAGCGAAATCACATTTGATGGCGGAACTTGAAATCATAGAGGGCTGCTCCCCTACACACTTTTCCAGCTGAAAATAAGGGCAGCTACAGTGTAGGAGAGCAGCCCTCATATATATATATATATATAATTTTTCCTTTATAATTTCTTAAAACACCACCAATGCAAGCCAAACATGGCTTTCCTATTGCCTACTCCATCTATCTCCCATTTAGAACTTCATAAGGAGGAAGGTTCCAACTAACATTCATTTTCTTATTAGGCCATGTTTTTTTAGTGGAATTACTGCCATGAATTAACCATGTTCAGAAATTCCTGGACATGATGTGATAGACTGTCCCCTGAAATTTCTGAATTCCATGTTTCTTTACTAACATTTTTGGATTCCATCCAATTGAAAGGTTTCTTTTGATCTTTGGAAATTCAGGAATTCCACTTCTGATTCATTTTGGTGGGCATCTAAGAATTCCACTTTGACTGACAATTTATGAATCCTTCAAACAAAAATTCCTGAAATTCCAGCAAATGAGGAGTCCTTGAAAAAGTCTCCCATCTTCAGATATGCTCTCGACCGTGTATAATTTTGGAGAAATCCCAGGGACAGACGCCCCGGGACAAGCGGCGGACAGTCACTGTGGTTTTGGTGCCTTGAGAAGCGTGTTTGTGTCTTGAGAAGCGTGCATCTTTCTAACGTCTGTCCGCCGCTTGTTCCGGACCGTCTATCCCTAGCATTACTCTTGTTACCGGCAATTTCCTTTTCAGCATTTAATGATCCTTGGTTTTGGAAGTTCCAAAATTTTAAGAAGGGGGCCATAAGGAGCCGTGTCGACCCATAACTTTTATTTTAGATGTCAGGCACTTTTTAGGTCCCGCTTGGCGTGTTAACTTTCTGCTCTATTTCACTTGGCGTAGTTTCAAAGCACTTTTAACTGTACTCTGGTGATAATATAGGACAATCATTCAACAGTGAGTACTAAAGAAACTATTGAACAATGAATGTACATCATGAAAAGAGAACCGTGCCTGTTTGTCGAGACTCAAGAGTGACGCACTACAAATGTCCTTAATTTTATGTCTCCAATCTTGATTCAATTCTTTGCAGCTTCGTAAGTTTTCGAAAAAATTGAAACAGATACTTGAAAAAGTTTGGTCTACTGGTCGTACTTGTTACAAGAGGGCCACATTAGTTCAACTAATCAAATCCACTAGCTAGGTATTAAGAAACCCAAGAAATCGGCAGTTTAGGAAATAAATGGAAAAAATTTATACACGGTTAGGGCCCGTTTGGATGTATACAGGATAAAATATTTACAGATTTAAATATTGCAAGAATGTATAAAATACAATAATGCAATTTATAATAGTATAATATTTTTACCGTTTGGCAATTTTTGAAAAACATTACAGATTTTAAATTGAGTTGTTTATATTATAAGAATATTTTTTATTAATTTATATGTAATTTACCACGTCTAGATAAAAAAGTAACGTGGTAAAGTAAGGTTTAATTTTCATGTTTTTTCAATAAGTTACTTTTCTTTTATCACATAAAACCATGGTAAAGTATAGTAATGTCAATAAAAAAAAACTACTTTTTAACTCTCTCTTCCAATTTGCTTTACTTTATATTTCATCTGACCTTATTTTACCTCACATTTTACCATGATATTACATCAATCTTTATTTTACTTTACCACACATGTAAACAATTCACTTTTTATTTACCATATAAAACTACGATAAAATGTGATAAAGTAAAGTAAAAAAAAGAAACTACTTCCTTCCCATTTTACTTCACCATGTACTTTATCTCATATTTACTTTACCACACATTTATCGTCCTGTGAGATTTACTTTTACTTGACTTTACCATATATGTAAACATACACATTATGATGGATTTGGTGAACTAAAGACTTTACTTTACTCTACTACTTTGTAATCGTTATTTTTAAATATTTTTATCTTGTAGAAAGTTTTCTACAGGGGGAAACTGTATGAGAGAATATTGAGCTTTTTGAAAGAAAAGAATCTTTTTTGCAAGTTTTTCTTGAATTACCAAACGTACAAGATTTTCTTCTTTAAAAAACGGAAGATTATATTCTATAAAATATTATTTTCTTGTGCATCCAAACAGGCCCTTAGATTCCGACGATCTCTTATATATTATAGGACAATCGGATTATGAGAAATTGCTACCCGTCCTATTTGAAAAATAAAGGAATATCTAGTGGCTGATGCTGCTGACTCACTGCGGTTTTCCCTATTTCTTATAATTCTTTTTTTAACACAAGACTCAATTTCATTGAGTGATAAATTCTTTTCTTTTTCTTTTTCTTTTTCTTTTTTTGGGTGGGGTGGGAGTAGTAGAGTTGTTCTTAACAATAGTAAAGAATGGGAGGAAGAGTCTCCTTGAGAGGGTTTTTTCTTTTTTAAATGGGAGGAAGAGTTTAAGCGAGGAAATTCATGGTTTTGTAAGGGCTTTGTTGAGGCCATTAACTTCATCAAATCTAACTCTAACATTGGTTGGATGTTAGGCAATGGCGATTGTATTCCCATTTAGAATAGAAGCTAGATTGCCTGGGGAGAATGGCTCCTTACCTGAGTGGTAGGGAGTAGCAGTTCTTATGTCTCTATCCAAAGTTTGAACCCTGAGTACACCATCTCTTCCCGTATGTGTGGGCTCCCTTCCTACTTGTGTGGGCTTTATTTCCATCTTTGCGTGTGGGCTTTCTATTGGATCCCAACCCCCTTCACTTGGGTAAAATAAAAAAATAAAAAAGGATTCCTTATCACAAAGGACTCCTAAAGCATGTGTCCTTTGTATCCGACTCCACTGTAATGGTGAAGGACCTCCTAACAAAAAAAAAATGTGGAGCTCGGATAAAATTAAGGAAGTTTTCAATACTCCTAAAGTTGTAGAAGATATTATCAAATTTACATCCCATGTAGCACTAAAGAGGATAAAAGGATCTGACCATTCTCAGTAAGGTTGTAGAAGATATTATAAAAATATACATCCCATGTAGCACTAAAGAGGATAAAAAGATCTGGCCATTCTCTAAGAATGGTCAGATCACCATAAAATCAGCTTCCACAGAAAATTGAAAGAGGAAATTACCATTTGATAATGATTCCATTAACCATTTGATAGATGTGAAGCTCTCACAATGGAAATTATGTATTCCTAACAAAAAAAAAGTGTTTTAAAAAGGCTATCTCGGAAAGATCTCTTATTAAAATCTAAATTCTCTATTCCTAAAGCCCTTTTGTCCTCTATTAAACATGGAGGAGTTGGCTGAGCATATTCTTTTCAATTGCAACTTTGCTCGAGCCATTTAGCTTGGTTTGAATTTTGAATTCCTAACTCATAATTGGAGAGTTGACAACATTTCTAACCAATGGGGAGAGTGGTTTAATTATGCTCATCTTATTAAGATATCCATGAAGGACTATTATTATCTCTAACCATGAGTGTTTTTCTTATGGTGGACCATCTGGAAGGCTAGGAATGATTCCATGTTTAAAGGTGTCATCGGGGACCCTGAAAATGTCATAATATTGCCGATAGGAAGGTTATCGATGCTCACAATCCGATCGAAGATCGACTTGGACCCACGGTTGAGGATTGAGAAGAATGGCAGTCATCAGCTTCATTTTTTTTTTTTTTCTTTCTGATGCGACTTTTAGCTCATATAATGGTGAGCCAGCTTTTGCATTTGTTATCTATCTTAATGGAAATATTTATGATGCAGGTGCATCCGAAGGTCCCAGAGTCTCTTCCACCTGGAAAATCGAGGGCAACTCTCTTCGCCATAGAAAAGGCTAGAGATTGGGGTGTCTCCAAAGTTGAGTTTTTCTCGGATGTTGTAGAAGTCATTAATGCTATCAATGGCAGAATGGACACTTTCGTTCGAAAATGAAAAGAAGGGGTTTTTATTCATTCTTGAATATTTTACAGAAAAATGCAAAAGCGACTTGCGAGGGTATTTGATTATGCTTCGAAAGGTCACATTTGCTTTTGTTTTACATGGGATTGTGCTTCAAAAGGTCAAATTTAGATCATGTTTGGTATCTCTATTCTTTTTTTTTTTTATAAATCCAACAAAATAGAGCCATTAAAAAAAGAGGTATAGAGAAAAGAGGCTGGAATCAAAAGAAGTGTTTGGTAAAGCGTAGATCTATGTTAAATAGACTTTTTTTTATATCAATGGTTGAAAGTTTTTTATAAATTTCTCGAGATCCACTAAGTATCAAGCCTTAAAAATTGATCCTATGGCCGTGTTCCGCCTTCCAAAGATTTCTAGCAGTTTAGATCTTGTGTTTGGGGCCCATATAATCCAGGAAATCGCTTCTAATGGCTCACATATTTTGCACATATCCCAAAATTAGTGATGATCCAACAGCTGAAATTTGGTGTCATGATCGTGTTTGATCTTTTTAACATTTCTAACAATTTGGATCTTGATTAACTCTATTAGATTTTGTGAAAAAAAATATAAACAAAAAACGGACTGGGGCGTGAATGGACAAGAACACTGTTTGCTTGCGTCCTTTTTTTCCTCTACTTTCTACATGCTATCAATGGTGGGCTGTAGGAAATAAAGGCATTGACTCTACTTTTGTGAAAAAAAAAAAAAAAAGGTAAACGCCTCTATTCTCAAAATCTCTATCCGATTTAAAGATTTTGAAAAATAAAGGCAAAAATTAGTGATGCCAAACATGGGCTTACCCTAATAAATAGTAAGTCATGTAATTTTACTCATTTTCTTATTCGATATTACTTACCTAATTTGAGTGGTATCAATTTGATGCCGGGCTGACATTGATTAAACTCAAAATGTTTTGTAATAATTGATGCACAACAATTTTAAGCAATTTGGATCTCAAAAGTGCTACCCACTCGTGGATTTATAATGATGAGCTTGATGCTTTGCATGTCCCACCGTCGGGGAATCCGATTCATGGTATTTGGCATGAGAAAGTAACTTTTTGATTTTTTTTTTTTTATAAAAAAAAGAGTTGTTTTTTTAAAATATGTTACTTTTTTTATTTGATCTCCTTTTCTTTTATTATCTCTTGAAATGATCATTCACCTCACTTCACTAGTAAAGTGAATTTACCAAACAAGCCCGTATCTGGGACTTTACTAGTATACTTAAAGTGAAATAAAACCTCTATTATCCAAACAAGAACAGACCAAGGGGACATATCAAAAAGTACACAAATTCAAAATTCCCTTCTTCTTTTAAAATAAAAAAAAATCAAAAAGCAACTTCTTGTCTCCACTAAATGACAAAAGAAACTTACTTTTTATTAAAAAAGATTCTCCATCAAGCTATTAAAAATAGAAGACCATCATCACCCCTTATATTTTATTTCACTCTTAACTTGATGCCTCACCGCCCTTTACATTAATTCACGGTTCGTCCAAACACGGCCAAAGTTAAGAAAAAGTTAGATTTGTAATTTAAAATAGGAAAACTTTCAAAAAAGTATAATTAAAGTTTTGGCTCATTTATTAAAAGGTACATAAAGATTTGAATATTTCAAAAAAGTATAAAAGTTTTCCACAATTCTTTCAATAAAATCCTCTCCATAATATTTTTTGAGAAATGACATGGAAAAAAATAAAACTTCCCGATCACATGTTTCTGTCTTTTCTTAACCTCTTTCCTCCCTAAACTAACGAATTTGATATTGATGATCATAACTATTTAATGAAGCTAGTTTTTTCTAGTCATTTGGAAACCCATTTTTTAACCATCCATACATCAAAGGTAGTTGGAGTGGGGCCCACTAGATTATTTAGGTTGGACTTGATCATTTCTCTTATATGATTTATTAAAGATAAAACTTGAAAAAAAAATGACATAAGGGTATTTTTATCATTTCTCAAATTGTTTTTGAAAATGAGCCAAGAGTTTTATTCCTTTTATAAATTCTCCAATTTAAAATATCATGACATAGTGGAGCTGGCCGGCCGAGCTACAATGCAGCACGACATTATAGGATGGTTAGCGCCCATCTTCAATGCATGGTGGGGCGTATCTTTTTAAAATATGAGCCAGTGATCAACCCTAGGACCCATAATATTCATTGTATTTAAGTTTTCAAAGAAATTTTCAGTGGACTAACCATTAGATTGAGCACACATGAGTGACTCCCAAATCTACAAAAGGCAAAAATAATAATAAATAAGAAGCTTTGGTCCAATGAAAGGATAAGTTTGTGAGCCCACTGAACCATGGTCAACAGCTTTTCAGCACAAAAAGGTCCAATATCCAACCATAAGGCTAAGGGCCCAAAAAGGCTAAAGCAACAAGAACCGATGGTAGGACCTACCAATCCAACAGTAGAGCCGATGAGTACACCAGTAGCAGATGCTAGAAACAGTAAAAGCTGACCCATGTAATCACATGACACTTTGTAATTGAGTTAGCCCTAGAAGCCCGGGAACTGAGTCACTGGCAGAAATCTCCAGCTACTTTTTTGTGGTAAGAATCTCCAGCTACATGGGCACATGAAAGGCCTAATCAACTGAACCATTCTCAGGGCTCTAACTATTTAAGGCCTGTGAGTGGCCCACATGCAGTTTCAAGCCCCCATTTTACCCTACTATTAGGGCACGTTTGTGTACACACTTTTACCCTAGAAAAAAGCTTATAAGAGAAATAGCTTTTTCTGCAATAAAATCCATATTTGGTTCAGCCATTCTTCTGTGAAGTAAAGCGCAAGAATGAGCCAAATTGCAGTATTTGTTTGAATGTGGCGAGAAGGGAAATGATTGAGAGGGATTTTAGGATATCCATTGCTATTGCACAACTACAAAATAAAGAGAGAGATCTCTTCAAGTGCCATTTCCAATGAAGGGCCATTTTTATAAGATGATAAATACCATTGGCAACAACACTATGAGAATAAAGAAAGTAAAATGTTCGCAGACAAATGAGCAAGCCAACGTGAGTTCTTTTTTCCTTTGAATCTGGGGGGACATGACTTGAACTAGCAACTTCAAGATTGCAATAGCGAGCACCTTCCACTGTGTAATATACTCAGATTTAGCCAGACTTAGGCCCTGTTTCAATTGGATAAGGCAACGATGATGATGGTCGTGGTGGTAATCCTAAACTTGCCTCATACCCCAGTTCAGTTTCAGTGGCAACCCATACACGTATCATATGGAGGGTTAATATAAGAACATACGGGCCACATTTCACATTGAGATTAATGCTCAAACAATCCAAAAGCCAGCACGGGCTTACTATTTCTTGACATTTATACCAATTGGAGTCTGGAGATAGACCTTGTAACTTTTAACAAAATCAATGGGCCCAAGCAAGTCAAATTTCTGTTAACGGGTCAATGCGTTGAATATGGGCTTGAGCCAAATCAGGCCCAAACTATTGGCAGTCCCCACAAGCCCTCGGATCTCCACCCCTTCAATCTCCACCTCCTAAGTATACGGGCCAAGGAAGATTATTGCCACCCCCACTGAGGCCTGACTTCCCTACTATTGATTATTCTATGCCAAGACTTCAACCTGAACAGATAAATGCGTTTTCAAGGTTGGAAATTCTCAAAAAAGAAGAAATCTAAAGTCTCATTTTATTTTATTGGCAAGCGCTGTACATATTCATGCAATTCTCATGTAGAAAAAGTACTGAAATCCCATGGAAAACATCCTTTTGAGAACCCATTTCTTATTCGGAAACTTGCATTCTTTTAAATATAGTCCACATCCCATATGGGATATGTTGTGGAGGAAAGACACATCTATAAGAGATCCCTCCACTTGCCATGTTAGTCTATTAATAGACTTGGGCCCTGAACGGTGGACTTGGATGTTTAATTAAGAGTGAGGAGGCTTTATTGGGCCTAACCCAAGATGACCCAGTCCTTTATTGGGCTAAGTTGGATTGCTACCTTGTCGGGTTGACCCAATCTTTAATTGGGTTGAGTCAAGTCGTTTATGAGCTAGGTTGGACACTATGGGTAGTTATGCTACTATGGGTCGTCTAGTTAAGCTACGCAGAACAACTTCAGCCATAGCAAACAAAAAATGAATGGGTATTGGGTAGAACAATCTCGCTGAACAACATCAGCCATAGCAAACAAAAAATGAATGGGTATTGGGTATACCAATCTCACATGGGTATGGGGTTTAATTTTTTGGGCTCTTGATCGAGAGTTGGGATGATTGGATCAAAGTGTATGCAAACAGTAATTTTAAAAGGGCCCAATTTTTTTTGGGTTCTTGATCAACAGTTGGGATGATTGGAACAAAGTGTATGCAAACCTGAATTGGCTCTGCCCATCCCATGGTGGAATAAAAACAAAGGGTCATGACCATTTAAACGCCCCCTAATCCACGGCCCAACCTGCTTTCCTTGATTTTCATGCATTACGGTGGAGCCAGCTGGAGTTGGACGTCCTTATTAGAAAAACGCGGTATAACTTGGCTCTTTTCTCCCGGGCAATCATGGATTACACAAAGAAAAATGCGTCCATGTAGCAACTTGATTAGAAAGGGAATTCCTCAACTTTCCATACCATGGAGCAACTATATGGTGTAACAATGTTGGAGTTATTTCCTTTGCTTCCAACCTAATTTTCCATGCTCGAATAAAACATGTTGAGGCTGATTACCACTATATATGGAAAAAAAGCGATGCGTAAAGCTTTCTTTACTCAAAGACAAGCTATTTGTTCACAAAAAGGAAACTGTGAATATTTGATTTCTATAATTTCTCCTAATGTACAGCTCCTGGTATACGGGATCTGTAAATCTTCTCTTCCTTTGTAAAATTGTAAACACAATCTCTATATAAATTATACGACCTCTCTAAGAGAGATACAGAGCCTTTTTTGCAAAATCTTACAAGAGGAAACTAGGAATAGAAGTCTAATCAGTTGGGTGAGAACCAGACACCGAACCACTAAGCCATCCCTTTATTGTCAGCCACCATCTTAGTTGGATCTCAATTTAACTCTCCTAAAGATTAGGATTAGGACTTGCAATGGAGACTATGATCTCTATAACAGCTGACCATCCCAGCAGCTTATGTTCCACTAGGTGGGGTTTAAAAATCATGGGTCTATGTCTTTCCATTTTAAAGTACAAAAGAAATAGAAAAAGCTTGCCTACCAAAAATAAAATAAAGAAAATAAAGCTTTTGCTAAAGGAAGAAAAACATTGGGGTCATCTTTCACTTGATTGTGGTGCATAACATCAATGTAAGTTTGATTGGGGGTAGACCATAAATGCAACCAGGCCTCTTCTTCAATGATTTCATCATATGGGGAGAAAGGAGATGGTGAGTGGAAGATGATGAGGGGTTGGTGCAGCCACTTTTAGGTCCTTTGGATGAGCTTCAATGATTGGAGGTGAGAAAAGCCGAGTCATAAAAAAGTTTGGGAAACATGCAGAGGAAACGCTTGTCTGTCATTCTTTCACTACCAAAATGGTTCCTGTACGTAGTAGTGTTGATGCCAGGCTGAATATTGGAACAATCCAAGTAGGGATGTAAATGGGTGTCCAATTCTCCTATTACTCAGAGGTTTCGACCCATTAAAAACCGTGTTTGGGTCCTTATTTAAGCCCCGATAAGTAAATGAGTCCGGATCCGGTTCCACCTTGGTTCAGACCCGTGGACCCAGACCTGATATATTACCTCAATTTAAAAAAATATATCCTAAAAATCATATTTTGTAATATCATTCTCTACCTAAACCCGGACCCGGATACAGACCCGTCTCATATATGGTTCTGGTTCCGGTTTCGGAGCCGAGAAATAGATTCCGAAACGGTTTTGAATCTGGATCCAGTTCCACCTTCTCCTTAACGGTTTCGGGTCCGGGTCCGGGTCCATGGTGGACCCAGACCGGAACCGACCCGTTTACAACCCTAAACCCAAGCCCTACCTGAATAGTATTTGCTGAACCTCAACCTGAAATTGACTCTAATCATGCCCTAACATGCTCAACCTGACCTTCACTTCCGCTATAAATTGCTTACCCTGTGCAATTCGGGTTGAGTTCAGAATGAGTCAGGTACTCAAAATTCGGTTTCTCATTGGTATATCAGATTTATAGAATTTAAGTACTTCAATGTAATGTGTGTATTATATAGGGATGTTTGTTTGCTGGGAATAATATCTCAAGCGAATTGCATATGTTGGGCAATTATGATAGTAGTATCAGTTGTTCAATTGATGGAATTTAAAAATAAATAAAATTTGGAATGTCACTTTTGACCTTTTAAAATTTTCAAATTCCAGCATTCTAAATGTGAGGTGTTTGGAGACCTGGACCTGCTTCTCTGCTTAATAAGTTAATTACAAGAATAGGATTCCTATGAATTCTAAATATTTCAAAAATTAGCTAAATTTGAAGAAATAAAGGCAAGGTTTATACATGGCAATCAAATAATATTTTCGTTTAATGTAAAATGAATTAAGAGTAGATAGAAAAAGAGATATACTAGTGTGATGGTTAGGTATTCATTTCCCCACCCCCCGGCCCCGGCCCCACATATTCATTTTCCATTAAAAAAGAGATTATTTGATAGCCAGTTATATATATTCACCTTTATTTATTCAATTTTAGCCTCTTTTAGAAATCCTTACTTAAAAATCATAGGAATTCCCATGAATTTTCTATGCAAACAGACAGAGAAAAAACTATTGGAAGACAACATGTGGAGCATTCGGCAAAACTCCTGGTGAGGATAATTCTGGATGTTGTTCATATGATTTCCAAATGCATAAATACAATTTAGCATTTAAGAAGCAAGAATTCTAAAAGCGAAAGTGATATTTCAAAAGGCAGATTTTCTAAAATTAGAATACTCCATTGAAGCTACACTCAACCCTAATTGAAATTCCCAACAATGGCCTTTAAAGAAAAAATGACCTATAAAAATATCAAAACATATCACTCATGTTCATGCGATTATCAGGTGGATTTCGATCTACTGTAAGACTACGAACAATCAGTTATGGAAACTCCTCCGTGGGCTTATTTATTTAACCAAAGTAGAAAGATGAAGTACAAATAGGCACATGAGGTTTTTATGGAAAAAAAATAAAGTAGAAGTAAAGTTATAATGTGATGTTTTTCACTCTAGCATTGTTAAGTACAACATTAGCTCAAGAAAAATACTCAATTATAAAAAATCTCGTTCTCAGGATGTAAGTTTTAGTTGTCAATTCAGTAGGAGTTGTAATTTTTCAATTTTTTGTTATGGACTATGATGCGGCTTCACATTGAAGATTGAAAGAAGTAGATGTAAGACGGTTAAGAGATCAAAATTGCACAGGAGGCTACCCGAGCCAGAAAGCTCGCTCGCTCGAGCGATCTCTGCAGGCTTTTGCTCCTTAAGGTAGAGGAGGGCCTCGCTCGAGTGACCCTCAATAAACTTCGGCTCAAACGAAAATTTTCTCTCATATTCTCTCTCAAATTTCTATTCTTAATTCCACACAAAGCGAGAGACTCTAGCACGACCTTTGGCCTAAATACAAACACTCTTGCAACCCTAAAAGCCAACTCTTCTATTCATTCAATCAAGATTTTCTCAACGAGGTCTATAAGTTCAGCTATGCAAGTGTGCTGCGCTGAAGAAAAGTTTATCCATATCATTCTCTGAAACGCATTAAAGAGGCATTTAAGGTGGTGTTCGCAAGCACTATAAAAGTAAACAGCGAGTTATCGGCAAGTTCATTATGGTCCTTAGGTTGAGTATTGAATAAAGGTTCCGTGAGTATTCTTGTAACATTTCTTGTTATAGTGTTTGGTTGCATGAGGTCTAGACGAAAGAGCCAGAGTAGGGTTTTCCATATAAAAAAATGCATGCCTCCTATCTTTTTGTGGTTGATTGAATTTTTGGATTATGGTTAATCATTTAGATTAATTAATTGATATTAAAATCCCTATCGAAATCTGATGTGGGACCTTAACTTGTGTTAAGGCTTAAAGGCAACCTTCACGAGATCATCGTAATTAGAGTGAGAATCTACCAGTAAAACAGTTAACCATGCCATTATATTTTATAGGTAGACCCCAATGCTGGATTTATATCTAAGAGGATTTGGACTTCCCATCTCACTGGGCAAGCAACCCCACATGAGACTTATCCTTACCATTGCTCAGTAAATGGTAGAAGAAGCAGAGAGCTTTGTTCATCAGGGCGTGTTACTCAAAACTGCTAACCATTGACTTTTTCTCTGGCCCCTGGGAATCTCTCTTCCTAAAGAAGTAAATAGTTTTGCAAAAGCCTCTTCAGGAAATGAGACAAGATTTGAAAACGCTATCAACCATCCGATGTGCGTCCGCAGTAAAAGAGAAACTTTGTAGCAATTCGTCAATCTAGACCATGAACAAAATAAAGCCCCTACCAGTGAAATTTGAAAGGACAGAACTTCACAGTAGACCCACCTGTTAAAAGAAAAAGCTCGTACTAACATGAAATTATGCAAGCTGGTTTGTCATGACTAAGGTTTTGACGATTAGGGATGATAACAGAAGGACAAAATCCTAAATCACTAGTGTAAGGTCAGATTTTTAGGGATCAGGTCAGGTCAAATCACCTTGGATATTCCTTTTTCTCGTGACACTGGGCCTCTCTCCCTCGTCAGGTACCTGTTTAAAAAATCTGAGGCACGGTGAAATACGATCGGTTGGTCCGATCGAATTTTCTCCGACGCTTTAGTCCGTAAATCAATGAAGCCTCTTTTTTCTCCGCTTTGAATTTTTGTTCATACCTACTTCTTTTCCTTTCTACCCATTTTATCTCTTTTTTCCTCCGTTTGTTCCATCCTCTCCCACTCCTCCATTAGCTGCTGTTCATGGCCTTGGAGGTGTGCATGTCCCTAATCTTGCTCTCAAGCGTGGGGGAGAATATACCACCCATCTTCGCACGATCCATTCTTCGTTTTGCCAGCTACTCCCCGTTCCTTGTCTTCTACGTCACTCCTTTACGGGCTAAGTAGGCTCGGTCATCATCTTGGTTTAGACTGGCTGGCCCAAAACCCGTTGGCTGGTTTTACAGGCCGAGCTGCGCCCGCAGGCTGGGTCAACCTAAACCTGGGTCAGGCCCAAACCCAGTTCCCTCACAACTAGTTAGGGGACTGTGATAAATCTATATGACCTGTGTATGTAAACTTATCCTAATCAAGCCCAGATCATATTAAGAGATGCTAACTTGAGTAAAGTTCTCCGATCCAATCCAAATCAAGTTATATGAAAAACATTCACTCATGCACTTCTGAGGGAAATTATTCACTTGTGCACTGGGTATCCAGGCTGCCCAAAGGCAGAATTCACCTCTGAACATGCAGGATGCATAATTTGAATGTACGGTGTATAGGTGAATATTTTGTATACTTTATATGTAAATGACAATGACATAGATATTATGGTTGAGTATAGGAGTAATAGATGTACGTCTAGATCAAGACACCCACGTGCAGCATCCCACCGGAGAAAATATTTCAAATACATTGATGGCAATCATTATTAGGGCACAGAATTTAAATGTTGCGTATTATCACGATTGGATAATACTAATATATAAAGAATCCACAAAAAAAAAAGGTAAGGCTGAATAGATATCACCGTCTAGAGTTCAAAGATCATTAAACAAAAATAGGCACAATTGAAATGTCACTACAGATAATACCATTCATTCAATTGAGCTTTGAGAGAGAGTGGGGAGGAAGAGAGATTAAAGATAAAAAAGGGAGGATTTTAAAAAGTCCTTAAGTTTCGGCCTTATTTAAAAAAAGTACATAAATTTCAAAACTTTTTAAATTAGTTCTTCTATGAAGTTTTCAATTAAGAACATCCATCTAATCAAAGTTTTTTTCGGCAACTTTTTTCTTTTTTTTTTAAATACCAAAATTACCATTCATTATAATAAAATTCTCCTTCACTTCCTCTATATTCTCCTTATTTTCCTCGTCGGTGTCACGGTGATTGGCTGTAAGTAGTGGCTGCCGAAACCATGTCATGACTTTAAATGATGGGTAATTTGGGTATTTTTAAAATATCGAAGAAAAAAAAAGTAATCAGAAAATACCTTTAAATGACCGAATGTTCTTAATTAAAAATTTACTAAAAAGCTTAGACAATGATTTAAAAAGTTTCAAAACTTATATCTTTTTTAAATTTAGATAAAAATTTAATGCTATATTTGAAAATTTTCCAAATAAAAGAAGGACTCTTGCGTGGCACACGAGGGGTGGTGTATGCCTTGAATTGGGATAAGTAAGGCAAGTAAAGTGAGATAGTTAAAGGTAGGGCAAGGGGATCTGAGGCAATCACCAAAAGATCTGCTTTCCGTAAAAGAGGTACGGTTGCAGGCCTGCAGCATATCCTTCCAAAAACCACGCACGCGCGTACCGTTTTCTCACTACAATAACCTTACCCTACAACCTCTCTAGTGCTAGACTGGTTGGAGCAGTTCGTACTTACTCCTTAACCCACCTGCCTCATGTTTCCCCCCAACAAATCCTGCTACCTACCCACAGTAACAGCCCCAGTACAAAGAGAGAAATCTATTGAACGTTTAACAGAGAATTTTAGACCACATTCCAACAATATCCTATAGATACCGGACAGACAAGGCCGCATGCATATTTTACATGTCAACCATCACATATTACTATTTCTATCAAATGATGATGTGATTGAGGTTGATTAGGTTTGCTTTCATTTTTATAAATGGTATGGTGAATTTATGGCTAGTGGGTGGGTAAGTGGCAAAACTGATTTAAATGAGATCCTGTCTGTACTAATCACCTATACTAGAAATGTCCCTCTTTTTTCTTTTTTTACTGGTTAGTACACTAGAAATGTTGGAAATAACATATCTGGCCTTCATTTGCTTTGAGCCCTAGTTGCAGGTGGAATGGAGGACCCCTTTTCTCTATCAGAATGTGCTAATTAGATTGAGTTGGGATATATCTGAATTTCAGTAATTCCCAATTTCTTTTTGTCTAAAATCTTCTGATCTTCTGGGTTGCTCCATACTCATATGGAATGCTTAATTGCTTCTACCTTATGGCAGCCATTGTTGTTTAAGCTTGTCTTTGTTCTCTGATGCATCTCCAGGGATGGCTTCTTCGCTATCATATTTTGTTGATTTTTTAGGTTTTTTTTTTATTCCTTTAATATTTCTCAACATGTAAGGGCCACTTTTTCCTCGAGCCATATTTAGCGTTGGTTTGTTTACAATAATTCTTATCCCTCTTAATTAGAACTCCAAATGCTGAATTATCATCCAATATTCAGAAAGATAGAATTCTAAAGATTTAGCTATGAAAATGTGATATTTTGTTGGACTAGGATTGTGGGTCATTAGAGACGTACACGGGGCGAAGCTACATTAAGCCCCCCTCCCCAGGCTTTAGAAAATCCCCTTGTAGGTCCAAAGTGGGCCCCCCAGGCTTTAGAAAATTCTCTTGTAGGTCCAAAATGGCCCCCCACCAAAGTTTTTGAAGTAAAAAGAAAAAATTAAAATAAAATAAGGGGGAAGATCCTAATTTCTGAACTAGGTCTGAAGAAAATTCTTACCAAGGAAGATTCAAAGTATCTGAATGAACCCATCTTGAAAGCAGTAGGCAAAGACACCGGTGATGGATAAATAACATGGATAGTTTGAAAGTCTCTTTGGAAGAGTGTGTATGAATCAAATTCAAATCCCTCTTGCACCTCTCATTCCCTCCACTGTGTGTAACTATCAAACAGTGGCAGTTCCCATCACAAAACAGAAGAAAAAAAGAATCACTCTCTGCTTTAGTTTTTACCCCATGAGTTCTGCTTAAAAAAACCAGTCCGGAAAGATTGCGCTTCCGACCTTATAATCGTTGAGATGGAGAGTGTCCATTTTGGGTGCAAAGGAAAGTAAAAGAACTCTAACCACTGTAACCCCAAAATCACAGTAACCAAGCATGTATCATGTATATAAAAGAGATCTTCTGACATACCGTGTATTTATTGAGTTGATTGATGAATGATTCATATTTTGAGACAATGAATACTTTTTATTTGATTTTGGACATATAATAAATATGATTTTTATTTGATTTGTAGATGGAAAAATCATCTATAATTGATAGATTTTTTAAAAGAAAAATCCCTCAAAACTTAGAAGCCGATGATTGAGTTGAAATGTACTAAGAAACAATTATTTTATGACTTTTCTTTGCTTATATTTTGTTAAGGCTGAATAGATACTGGTTTTAATTTTCATGTAAAATTTATTCTTGAATCGTAATATATTTTTCATGCTTGAACTTACAACTATGTCAAAAAAAAAAAAAACTAGAAAATATGATAATTATAATAATTCGTGAAATAAAAATTTATTTAAGTTTTGCCCCCCCCCATCTCCCCAGATGAAATCCTGGCTCCGCCCCTGAACGTACAATTACATTGCTATATATAATTCTTGGCGAAAGGAATTCCCATAAAAAATACCTCTAAACAAGTTGTCTCTTTTTACTATTATTATTTTTTTTACTTCTTTTACATTTTTTTTAGTTTATTTTGGAACGCTTTTTAGTCCGCTATTTTCCATCTTCTTGGACAGATCTTGGCCATGGCCCTAGTTAGTAAACCCATCTAAGAACCTGCTCTCATTGTGATCAAAATCACATGGACCACACTCACCCTTCCCTCTGGGCCCACCATGATACCATGTAAGAACATTAATGAGGACAAAAGAAGCGGTTTTGTGCCATTGGGGTCGTTCTTGTCTACATGTTGGCGATGTAGAAGAAAATATCAGGGCCGTGCAAATGGAACAACGAGATTTCTCGTGAGGCCGAGCAGACCGACACAAGAAACAGAGAGGACGGATGGATGATAATAGTGAAAGACACGTGTCCAGGTACGGATCTCAGCCGTCCGTAGAAGACGCCAGGGCAGGGACCCTCCATCTCCATTGGATTCGGTAGGTTGTTGCAGGTCGCGCAGATCGTTTTCCCGCTTCCCTCTCAAGTGGTCCCCACCTGGTTCGAGTAATGTTGTTAGGATTTTAATAAAGTTCTAATTTATGGGTTAGACAAAACTGTTGTTCTAATTTATGGGTTCGACAAAACTGTTGTTCTAATTTATGGGTTCGACAAAACAGTTGTTCATTTAAGTTGTGATTTTCTAGTTATTTTATAACGTAATGTAATTAAGACGCCAAAATAACTAAAATGAATATTGAATTTTTTGAAGAATTTCAGCCAAAATCCAATAAGATAGTTTGCGAAGTTACAGCTGAGCAAATTGATAGAGACAGGGCTTGCTATAGTGAGATACCTACTCGTTATAACGAGCGAGATAGACTTTGTCTAATTCGATCTGGACTATATCATAGTGTTTGATAATGACTTGAATTCTCAATGGATTATGATTAAAAGTCTTATGCAGGGATTTTGGGCTATACATTGGGTGTCTCTCTTAACCCAAAGGTACTCACCACCTCTCTCATTAATATGAATAAGAGATATCTTAGAGAGAAAATTATTCTCTATAACCATTGAGAGATTATTCTGAAATGTTTATCTAAAAAATGTTTGAAGCTTCTACTTCTTTTGTCGAAGATTATGCATCTTGGTCCCAAGGTGTTGAAGGAGGATCAAGCACAATCAGCGGTGCGCGGCAAGTAGTCGTGGTAGCTAGTAGTTGTGGAAAAACAACTATAGTCCTTAAGTCGATGTACAAACTGAGATGAAAGAACTGTGAGCATGTCATGTAACAGTTCAATAGCAATTAGTTCTTCTGATCGTAGTTTTTCTCCATGAAAGAGTTTCCAAGTTAAATCTATATTTGCTTTCTTGTTGTGATTGCTCGGTAGAAAGTTATTGCTAGTTCTTAGTATTGACACTTCTTTTTTTCATGAAAAGGAAAAAAAACAAATTATTTCTCCTCGATAGAGAGAGATTTTATTACGAGGATTTTTTAAAAAAAATCACTTTAGATGCACCACATATCAAAGCTGTTATTTCATTTTTAATGGACAAATGAGCTCCACTAGTGGATATCATTAAGCATGTGAGATGTGAAGGTTTTTACTAGAGGATATAAGATAGCCATCTAAATTCGATATGGCCTAGCATTCAATCTTCTTACCTCGTCATGTAATTTCAATTAAAGGAGAGGTTATTGATAATCATGGTTGGATATTCACCTCTTATTCTTCATTTTTTACCACTAACAAAAATACAAATTCTTAGACATTTTAGGAACTCCAAATACATTAAAACAAAATCGTCAACTTTATAAAAGAACCACAGTGAGCCCACTAAACTGAAATTGAATCTTAAACCAACCACTCATTAGTTAACCTCGCACGCGAATCCAAAGCGAGAGCAACCCCACCATTGAAGTGGAGCGCATTATTTTTTATTTTTTGGATAACAGAAGGTGTCCAACCCTTTGAGCCAAAATAATATCTACAGGCCTAGAGGAGCTGGGTAAATCCCTCGTGGCCCCAGTGTGGTAGTGCTATTTTGAACACTCAATCTTAGGATGTAAATTAACCATGGTTTTAAGCCAACTGAGCTACCCTTCAGGATTATTCAGACCACATATTTCGAAGTGAAGAATTCATCTTTTTTCAAGCTTCCTTATATGATTGAGTCCACTTTTTTCGTGATAAAACCATCGTGACCGTTATAATTTAAATAATGTAATCACAATGGAGCCCAGCCTACTAATGATTTAATCACAGTGGGGAACCTAACTGAAGTAATCACAATTCACAAACGACCCCAACTATCAAAGTATGGAACCATAATGGGCTAGTACATCCTAATTATGAAATCATGATGAGCCCACCAACTAAAATTGTGTAATCAAGATGGACTTTACCGGTCAAATAATACAATAGTAGTGGACCACAGCCAAACAAATGATCTAAGCATGCAGGCCCCACCCGACTGATATTGACCCATGATGGCCCACGTTTATGATGAAATCACAGTGCCTCCTCCAGTGTTATCAAAATCAAAATGACTGCCCCACCCAAAAAAGTAAAAAAAATTCAAAATAGCTGTGGTATAAGTACCGTCTTTAAAACCGGAAAATTGGACACACCAACCGATAGAACTACCAACCACGGTGAATAGAGGAATCGGGATCCCGAGTGAGTCTATGCACTGGGATCATGAGTGGATCACTTAGGATCTGTCACATCACCGGGGGTAGCCCCTACCCAGCTACATAGAAGGCTATCCACATGCATTACAGGTTGCCTGCAGTGACGTGGTGGACCGTGAATGGTCAACTCAAGAACACCATGGGGTTTTACCTCACTAAATTGAACTCTAAAAAGAGAGGAAAGCACAAAAGCGGCATTGATTACGTTCCCAGTAGATTTTCAATTCCATAATCCTACCTCTCTCATAAATAATAAAAGAGGATTTTATAATAAAAAAAAGTCAGTTTAGATGCACTCAATATCAAAACGGTCGTTTTAGTGCTTGTTTGGCATCGTTCCTGTATTGTTCCTGATTTTGTGCTGAGATCGAATTGTGCCAAGACTATTATATGCCGAACTTGTTTGGCAACATTATATAAAATTTCTTAACCGGAATTATGTTGTACAGAACTTGTTTGGTAGCATAATAAATTTTTGCTCAAATGAGCAGACATAGTATTTACAATGTGAGACCCACCTTTTATTGTTTGTAGCACTCTATTGTTATCGTACATGGGACCCACCTGTAGAAATTACAACGCAGTACCCACCTTTAAAAATTAGAACATGTAACCCATATTCATGGCATTTACAATGTGGGGCCCTCCTTTACAAGAATTCTAATGAGGGGCCACTTATTGTGAAGGTAAATACAAGACTTACAATCTTGATTTACAACATGGTGCCACTTTTTACGAATAAGAACATGGGGCCGACATCCATAAGATTCACAACATGGGTTTACCTTTTGTGATCTAGACAATGTGAACCACATTTATGAATTAAAAAGTGGAGTTATATTTTTTGTGATTATGGACACAGTTCCTACCTTAGTAAATAGAATGTGGTGCCTGCCTTTAAAAAATTAGAACACGGGGCAGCACATTCATATGATTTATAATGTTGGATCACTTTTATCGGAATTATAATGTGGGGCCAAATTTTTTGTTTGTTGTGAACATGGGACTTGCCTTTAGAAATCCGAACATAGGGTCACATTCGTAGGATTCACAATGTGGACTCACATTTATAGAATTTACAATGTAGCTCCACCTTTTGTGATTATGACCATATGACTCACATTTAAGAAATATAAAGTGGGATCACCTGTTCTTGATTGTGGACACGGGGCCTATCTTTGAAATTTCAACGTGATGCCCACACTTAGAAATTAGAAGATAGGGCCCACTTTCAAAATGTTTATATTGTGGTCCCATCATTATAAGAATTATAATATGGGCTTCACCTTTTGTGATTGTGACCATGTGACCCACCTTTAAGAATTTTAAAGTGGGGTATTCATAAAGGTGGGGTCACCTACTTTGAGATTGTGAACATGAGGCCTCTCTTTAGGATAAGTGAGAGGACTTAGAGTTTTTAAATGACATTCATTAAAAGGCAAGAGATAAGTAAGACCAGGAAGTTGTTTCTTAAAAATAAATAAATAAAGTCTTTTCGTTCCAATTTTCTTTTACAAGCGGGTTGAGATTTTTAAATTAATTCATGTGAGAATAAAATTAGGAACAATCATTTATACATACCAAACATGTTTTCTACAGCCTTATCTTGTGTGAATATGGGAACATCCGAATGATACAGTACCAAACGCTCCTTAAAAGTCCTCAAGATGGCGTTTTGGAATTCTTGAAATCTGACTATCTGGACTTAGAATTCTAACTTTTAAGGGCCTGTTTCTTTGTAAGAATCCCTGACAATAACTTGCCATGGTAGGGTTTTTTCGGTCAAGATATGTAACGTCTTGCACCTTGACATTTGCAAATGACATGTTTCTTCATATGCATTTCAAAACTCCTTACCACCTAAAAGGTTTCTAATGACCTTTGAGAATGCACGAATCTCAGCACATTTGCTCCTTTTTTTGTGAAATTTCTTGATGCTGAAGTACAAGGGAGCATTCAAGAACTCCACCATGTTCGAGAATTTTAAGACTTTCTAAATAGAAATTTCATGAATTTTAGTAAAAAACCTTTAAATTCTCCTTTTATGAATTCTTGAAATCCCGATAAAGAAACAAGCCCTATTAGCTGATTTGGAGTTTGCATAGGTCAACGTATGCAAACTTAGGGGTGCAAAATGGGCCGTGTCGTGCCCATCTCAGCCGGGGGTCGGCTTAGCATGGCTCAAGGCCCGACTTATGCCGTGCAGTGTTAGGTCGTGCCCTAACCGAGTTGCTTTGTGCTACACACGGGCCAGCCCATCCTAAATTTTAAATAATTTTTTTTACATAAATTGAAATAAAGTTTATGGACTTTTTAGAACTTTTAGGGTTTTCAATTTGAAATAAACTTGAAATTACTAAGATAAATACAAAAATATTGCTGCTAATTTAGAAATGAGAAATAAAACTTTAATTATTTGAAATTTAATTTTCATTTATCTAGAAACTTAGCATTTATTTAATATAAATTTTTGGCCTAGCAAGGTCGAGTTGTGCTACGGGCTAGGCACCTTGGCCTAGCACGGCCCATGGCGTTGATGGTGACGAGCCGGGTTAGCCGGGTCAATGGGCCGACATGGGCTATTGACTCTGGTGTGGAACCGTGTCGGGCCTCGGTATCCTGGCCCAATTTACACCCCTAAGCAGATTACTACTTTTATATTGAAGAGTCGCTTTTCCACCCTCAGAAAAAAAATCATTTGCCCCCACTCCCCCATTAGAGTTGTCAAATGGGCCGGGTCAGCACGACAGTCAATGTATTGTGGCATGGCCTGGCTCATGCCCTGGCCGGTCAATGGCATGGTCCAGGGCACGGGTTGTGTTAGGCCGCTATGCTAGGCACGGTCGGCACTGCACGACACGGGATATTTGATGTTTTTAGTGTAAATATAAAAATATTATCTTTTATTTTTTTATTTTGAAAAAAATAGTAAATGTTTCGTTGGCAATCATATTGAAAAATCTTGAAATAGAAAAGATCCAAATGGTTTTTCTTTCATGAAGTAGGTCAGATTTGACCGAATCACTTAAATTTATGTATAATACTCTTTTTTATATGTATCTTTTAATTCTTTATGTATATATTGTTATCGGAGGGTTCACAACCCTTTGGACTGGACTAATCCCTCCGGACCCAGAGGGAAGCCGGATAAACTCCCCTATATGGCAGTACAGTTTGGAACCTATAATCTCTAAGGCCCTGTTTCTTTTGTAGAATTTCTGCCAAGAATTCACCATGTCCAGGAATTTCTGGACATGATGTGACATGTTGTCTCCTGGAATTTCTGAATCCCATGTTTCTTCAATAGCATTTCTGGATTCTAGCCACTTGAAAGTTCTCTTTTGACCCTTAGAAATCCAGGAATTCCACTCCCTTTGCATTTTTATGGAATTCCTGGATGCTCAAGCCCAAGGGAAATTCAAGAATTCCACTATTTCTGAGAATTTAAAAATTCTCCCCGAAATTTTAGTAAAGAAATATGCCCTAAATGTAAATCGTAATTCTAAGCTATTTAGCTGCCTTGTAAAATATTTGTTTGTCACGCCTACAAGGTCAGAACCACGCGAAGTCCTTGACACGACGGGCACGAAGGCAACTCCCCCACTCGGCAGGGCCTCACATCTCAGGCCCCTCCCTTTCTCGGAGCAGAGTCAACCCACCATATATTTGTGTGTTTCAAGAGTTATGAAAAAAGTGGACCTGAAGAGACTGCAAGCCATCATCCCACCATCTAAGTTCCAAATAGGGGAAAGAAAGACAGGATTTGGGATCTTCATCCCTCTCTCTCTCTCTCTCGACAATTTGTCGTATCCAAATCTTCCTGTTCTGAATTTCTGATACCGACCTCTGAATCTCAATCCACTTTGGATTAGTAAACGAAATACTACAATAAAAAACACAACGTCTCAGTCCCCTACCCCTGCTGCTTCAGAATACGAAGCACCTGCTACAGCAGCAGACTCGCAGTGGAGGACGATATCACATCTCTCTCTCTCTGTGTGAAAACTCTTGTGCAGAGAGCCCTCACGAAACGCCATTTTAACCTTTTCAACCACACCCCTCTCTCTGTACTCTGTATCTTTCTTGTCTTTCTCAATATACATTTCCCAGATTCTCTGTCGCAGAAGATCTTTCCTACAGCACCACCTGCAGAGAGATTCAGATATGTAAAGGAGGAGTGAGAGAGAGGGGAACTCAAACAAAAAGTTGAGATTTTTACTTCATTCCTCTCAAAAAGTAGAGATTTTTCCTTCTTTCTTGATAGTATCTGATAGCATTCGACAATGTCTGGTCACAAAACGGAAGATCCTCGCATCCATGGCATCGCTTCTTCCATTCGCGTCGTACCCAATTTTCCCAAACAAGGTTCTCATATTTCTATCTTCTTGTCTTCTTCATCTGAAAGAATGAGTAAAAAAAAAAAAAAAGAAGATTGTGTTTTGGACTCTGCCTTTGGTAATCGTGGCCTGTTTGGGTGTCGCATTTGAGATTTATATCAGCGGATATCAAAACCCTTTAATATGAGTGATGATTTCTGTTTTGTTCATGGGGGGTGAATGCAGGGATCATGTTTCAGGACATTACGACGCTGCTGCTTGATCACAAAGCTTTCAAGAACACTGTGGATTTGTTTGTTGAGAGGTACAAAGGCAAAAATATTTCTGTCGTTGCAGGTAAAGATTAAAAAAATCAAAATTTTTTTTTTGTTGTGCTTTTTTTTTCTTCTTCGATTTCTTGCACGAAATCTGATATGGATAGGGCTCTGTAAGACCCAAGATAGGATTTTATTTTGGGCATCCAAACGCTTCCTTGTAATTTAATGGATAGTGATGCATTTGAAGGCTATGATGGTAATGCATGGATGGTTTTCAAATACATCTGGTTGGGAGATAGTCAGTGGAGAAAACCCAATTGTTATTTCAGCTCTTTAGTCATTTTTTTTCCTCTTTCATATGTTGTCGGTCCTTGTTTGTTTGTTTTTTTTTTTTTTTGGATAAAATTTTGTGGGTGTCTTCTTGAATATGCTTTTAGATCATTTTGCACTGGTACCGGTATGGGATGATACTGTTCGATTTTTTGGTTACTGGTACCTTGAAGTTGATTTTACTTCTGGGTTCACTAATCCTCAAAGCTTTGAAGTTGATTTCGCTTCTGGGTTCACTTATCCTCAAATGCTCTCTCTAATGACTACTGGAATGAAGTTTGTTGGTGTGGTACACTGCACATACCTTCTACTCTGAGAATGAGGTTTGTTTGTTGGAAATTTGAGTGCCTGTTGGAGAGAATTACAATTTCTCTGGAATGCTGTCCTCCGGTGGGTTCCTTCAATATTAAAATACAACCTAGCACTTAGGAAGCCAGAACTTGGGGAATTCTACAAGGGCAAAAGTGACATTTCAGAAGGTTGGATTGTTGGAGTTCTACTATTCAAGCAATAGAATCCTAGAACTTGGGTCCTGTTTGTTTCATGTAATTGAATTCCTATGTATTCTAAGATTTGTATTCTTAAAAGTGGTTAAAATTGAAGGAATGAAGGAAAATGAATACCTAGCTATCACCCTAAAATTCAAATCCTGGGAAAATCAAGGTCCCATATGCATCCCCACTATATTTCCTTCATTTCTATGGAGGCTTGGAGGCCATTTGACCATTAAATTCCATGAAAACAAGCTGAAGGGAAATAATAAAATGTAAAGAGGCTAAAGGAAATAATAATAGAAGGGCTCTTGGATAAATTGCCTGTCTGGGATGCTTGGGCCTCCTGCTGTACACAGCTTGGCCTGTTAGGCCAATTGTGGGTCAGGGGTAGGGCCGAACTGACATAGGCCTGGCCCATGGGTCTTCGTTTTACTGGTTGCATTGTGGTCTGCATCAGATACCAAAGGAGCACTGGCATGCATATCAAGCACAATAGCATCAGACCACAATGCTTTGTTGAACTTTTTTAAATAGATCAATACAGCAGTCTGAAACTGAGA
The DNA here is from genome assembly GCA_028538565.1 of Umbellularia californica. NCBI lineage: Eukaryota > Viridiplantae > Streptophyta > Magnoliopsida > Laurales > Lauraceae > Umbellularia > Umbellularia californica. The sequence continues at coordinate 70,710,008 of JAPQWN010000005.1, forward strand.
GCAAGAACATCAGATCCCATAGCCTCAAGGAAACTACAAACAGAATGGAAAAAAAACCCTTCAAAAGCTATACGGAAAGGCTGCATGTAGGACTAAGAATCATTTATATCTCTAAGGAACCCTGGCTTATGCTTGAATTGGGCTGGCGTTGTCCCCTTTTTAACTTCTATTTCTATTATTTTGTTCATCTTTTTGCACTATTTTGTTTTTTGAGTTATGTTTTTAACAATGCTTGAAAAATCTCATTGTTCATGTTCTGGTTCATTGTGCTCATTTTCTAACAATGCTCATGAGTCACTATGGCATTTTTGTTAGGAGCTACTGTTTAAACCCGTGCTTACTGAGTTTCATTATTTTGTTGTTCCTGTATCCTTAATTTCATTAGTCACGAGGGGTCTCTTGTTTAATGATTGCTATTCTCTTTGTATTATCAATAGGAAATGAGGCAAGGGGTTTCATTTTGGTCTATCTGACGATTTGGCCCAAGATAGATTGAAATTGAGAAACAAAGTTTATGTAGCTGACCCCTACATAGTAGGGAGAAGACTTTGACGATGATCCTGGTTTTCATTATTTACTTATGTTCTGTTTTGTTGTTCTAATATTCTTGTAAAGGTCATGAGTAACAATGACATTATTATTATTTGGAGTTACCGTTTTATCTTGTGCTATCAGAGTTTCATTATTTTGTTGTTCTTGTGCTTAAGCTCATTAGTAATGACGGTCTCTTGTTTAACATCAGTTGTTTTCCTTTTTATAGGAATCGAGGCAAGGGGTTTCATTTTTGGTCCTCCCATAGCATTGGCAATTGGTGCAAAGTTTGTTCCCTTGAGAAAACCCAGAAAGCTGCCAGGTAAATTACACTTGTTGGAGTCCATTTTTATAGGTCCTTGACTGTGTAAGACTCTAATTCAAAGCAGTTCTTAACTTCTTTGTAGCTTCTTCAATTTTTGCTTGAGATTGAAGTTTCTATATTTTCTAGTATCGTATCATGTGGTTTTCACCTTTCTTTATTGCTATTATCTTGTCTGTTTTCTTTTTCCCCCTTAATTATACCTGTCCTTGTTTGATAAGACTTAAACAGTAGTTGGTAGGAAGCAGTGAAGCTTATTGTAAGTGCTAAATAGTTATTGACTGCAGCACTTATAAACTGTACCATTTTGGCGCACGAACACACATTTATTCAGCATGAAAAGCTCTGGTGTAACATATAATCATGGAAACATACTAAAATGCACGGATCTAAGATATTTTTATGATAATTGTATTCCTTACCCATTCATACATCTTAATTTTATTTAAGCACTAGAGGAAGATTTAAATGACAATTTTTAGATCACAAAAATCTACAGATCATCATCATCTTTGCCGTATCCTTTGATTTTAGGTTGGCTCACTTTGTTTTACTCAAGAGAGACAAGCTCTGAGAAACCATATAAGCTATTGTAGATACCAAGTTTTTTCATGGAAATATAATGAAATTCATGGAATACTTACCGAGTAAATCTTAGATATCTCTATGATAATTGCAGAATGTAGTACCAAATCATTGTTCCATCATAATTTTGTTGAAAAGATGTCTTTTTTGAGAAAAGGATTACTATTAAGAAAAGCATGAAATACATATTTCAACCGTGGATCTGAGTAAATCTTCATGAATTATGCATCCATGCAATCTTTTTAACTAGAGGCACCTTCTTTAACCCAATAGAAAAAACAAGCCTCAAACACCTCTAACGCACACCTTTTTTGCTAGCATTTCTGACTCTTCTTTTGTGAAACTATAGCTGTGATCTTTGAAATCACTGTTGGTTTGTTGATTTTGTCAAGAAATTCACCAGGTTAGGCTAAAAGCCTTCAGCCTAGGGTTTGGAAAAAAAAAAAATGCCATGCCACAATTTACCATGTTCTATTTTATTGGTTTGGGCTTATCACTATAGCATATGGACCTGACCCAGCCCGGACCAGTGTATTCATGTGGCAATGTCACTCTTAGTGTTAGTGGGGCTAAATCAGACTGGTCGGGGCTGCACGTAGTTGCTTTTTTGTAATGGGGCATGAGTCGTGCCCATACTGGGTTGATGCTCAAGTCAACTTGATGTCGAATCAAGTTTGGACAAATTTTAATACATTGTTTGAGAGTGCCCTAAGCATTATACTAATTGTCGGTATATCCTTATGTATGCGATGATGCTCAAGTCAACTTGATGTCGTATCAAGTTTGTACAAATTTTGAAACATTGTTTGAGAGTGCCCTTAGCATATTATGACAAATTGTTGCTATATCCTTATGTATGAGGTTATCTCCACTCTGAAGTATTCTGCGGAAAAGAACAGTGAAGCATGTGTGTTTGGATAATTTTGTTCTGACTTTCATATTGTCTCTTTAATTGCCTATATTGGGTTGTTTGAACTCTTCCATGTCTCTTTACTTCGTCTCGTGACAGTCCCTAACCTGGATAATGGAGGATTAATATCAGATGGGCATTTGGCTATAAAAGCTTGCCATACTGTAATTTTACTTTTGAAGTGTACAAGTCAAACTCTAAACTGAGGCTGATGCCATGTGGATTGGGACTTAAGTTGTTAAGTATGACCATAGAATTCAAAATCGGAATCGTATCGCACCCATGAATCAAATCGTACCGCGAATTGTAGGACTTTTTATTGTTCTAATAAAAAATGAAAGATAATTAAAAATTAAAAGAAATAGATAAAAATAATTTTTCATAACCATCCATTTTCCCACTTATAGTAGTATAAATATAATAATAAGTAAGTCTATCATACAATCATATCAAGAACATCATGACATATATATGAAATAAATCATGTGGAAGTATCAATATATATTATCTTTAAATAAAAAAATAAAAATAAAAATAAAATCCTAACCATCAATCTTCCACCATATGATATCTTCTAAAGTTAAGAAGTTTTCATGAAGAAAAAACCAAAATAGATTAAAAAAAAGAAGATATAGGCAAGCATCATATGTACAGTCAAATGCTGTAGTTAAATGCATGTTTTTTATTCATCTTTAAAACCTTATCAAAAATAAAAATATAAAAATGAAAATAAAATCCAAACCATCAATCTTCCACCATATGATATCTTCTGAAGTTAAGAAGTTTTTATGAAGAAAAAACCAAAATAGTTAAAAAAAAAGAAGATATAGGCAAGCATCATATGTACAGTCAAATGCTTTAGTTAAATGCATGTTTTCTATTCATCTTTAAAACCTTATCAAAGCCTCAAAATTTTTTTAGGAGGTTTCGTTATCTACTAAATAACCTTTGGATGTAGCCATTCTCACTTGGCCAAATTGCTTGAATCATAAGATTTGATAAAATGAGTATCGAATCGTAGGATTCAACACCTGAATCCTAAGATTCATATGTAAATGGGATTCGTTATATAGATACGAATCAGGATTCGGGATACGAATCTTATGATTCAGATAACTATGAGTATGACTATTATTAGAATCTTCTTCTTTTTTTTTTTTTGTGAATATCAAATGATGATAGCATGTTGCAGATGTCAGTATGCTTGATTGGATGTTATTTTTCAATACAAATCTCATGCCATTATTTTCTGTTTGGAGATTTAGTTTCTTTGTTTGACAAGGTAGGCTGTTGTTCCATATAAGAATTTTGTGAGAAGTCAATTATAGAAATATTACCTAACTTCGCACAAAATTCTTATATGGAACATGCTGCATTTCATATTTTATGCTGTTATTGACTAGTTATCTATTTTTTCCATTCTGTTCTTCTAATTGCTCAGGTGAAGTTATTTCAGAAGAGTATGTCCTGGAGTATGGAACAGATTGTCTTGAAATGCATGTGGAGGCAGTTAAATTTGGGGAACGAGCTTTGGTAGTTGATGATTTGATAGCTACTGGAGGCACTCTTTGTGCTGCCATTAGATTACTTGGTATATTAATCAGAAACTTATTATTTCCTTTCCTTGTCGCCAAGGAAATAGTAAGAGCGGTCTTCCTTTTTGTTGTTGATTTCCCAAAAATGATCCATAATGCAATGGTAGTGTAAGGAGATATTAATTGCTTTATCTCATGGCTTTCATTTGGATATAGGTTCATCATATAAAAGGTTATTTAGATAAAATTTTGGATCAGTTGGGTATTTTCTACTTCTGAGATTTTTGAAATCTTGTTTTAAAATGTCAACTTAGGTTGTACTACTTGTTCAAATTTTCTCTATGGTTAAGATTTTGTTTAATTTGAGCATTATATCTCTCTCATGTTATATCTGATGGTTTGGTTTTTTGGTACCTTTCATAGGAGGTTGCTTTTACATCAGTTCAAATGCTATGTCCTTGTGTAGGGACAATAAAATCCCACTGAGAAAATCAAAACAGGAAGAAGACTAAAAAACAAACACTTTAGAGAAAATAGTACCAGCATCATGCACAAGAATTCTAGTAGCTATGTGCCATATGTATTAACTCGTTGTTTTGATAGCTATTTTTAAATTTCTTCATCATTCCCTGAAATTTGGTTGAAATCACACTCCACGTGTGTGGAAAGGTCCCTAATTTTGGTCGACATTAAATGCGATCTCCACACCCGGTAACTTGTGATATAGCACTGAATTGTTGTGAAAGTGCGCTTGCAAGAGTGGCTACTAGTTCCAATCAACCAATGCAGTATAAGGAATCAACCAAATAAGATACAACTAGCAAATCTAATCTACCAAGCAATCACCACAAGAAGGCAGACACAAATTTAACGTGGAAACCCTTACCGGGAGACAAAGCACAATTAGAAAAACCAATCGCTATTGAACGGTTACAAGATATAAAGCACAATTAGAAAAACCAATCACTATTGAACGGTTATAAGATATACTCACAGCTTTTTTATCCCAGTCAGTATGTCGACCCAATGACTGTAGTTGTTATTGCACAGCTTCTCCTGTTACCAAGACTTCCTTAATGTGCATCGCTCCTTGTGCTGGGTCTTCCCTGCTTGATCCTCCTTCAACACATTCAGATCAAGATGCACATTCTTCTCCAAAGAAGTTGAAGCTTCTCCTTCAACACATTCAAATCAAGATGCACATGCACATTCTTCTATGAAGAAGTAGAAGCTTCAAACCTTCTAGAGCAGCCTTTTAGAACAATCGCTCTACCGCTTTTGAGAAACAAGGAAATTTCTCTTAGGGTATTCTAACTTCAATCAAGAGAGAATTAACTTCTTGTCTTCCGTCTTAGGGTAGAGAGGTATTCTAACTTCAATCAAGAGAGAATTAACTTCTTGTCTTCCGTCTTAGGGTAGAGAGCAACAACATATATATAGCCCCAAATTCGTGCCATAGTGTTAGAGCACAGGTAGGACTCAAAGTGGAAATTGACTTTCAAAAGGAGACAATTTCGTATTTAGATCTAGAGACTTTCTCGCCATCCGGATCAGCTATCAATTGATTGGACAAAGGATCCAATCGATCGGTCCTCGGTGGTTCTCCTGGATTTCTTCTTTTGATTTGCTTAGGCTCTTCCAGCGAGACAACCAAAGTCCATTCTAAAATAAATTAGAAAATACAACTCAATGGACCCAGAGTTTTGTCCAACCCATGAATTAGCCAACATAATAAAAAACCTTGATTTTTTGATGGTATTGATCTTTGCCGCACTCTTAATTCTACCTATGCCATGGCTACGTGATGCGGCGATCGGGTAGTAGATTAATCTCTCGAAGGATTGATCGAATCCAAGGAAGGATTCCAGCCACTAGGGCACAAACGAAACTCTGAAACAATCTATATCTCACGTGAGTAATTCTCATAGAAAATAATTGATTAAAGAATAGCATACCTATTACAATAGAGGACTACTCTATTTATAATGTATTAAGACTACTAAAACAATGAACTATAATGAAAATAGAAGCTACTAATTCTCATAAAATAAGCAATACTAATTCTCATAAAATACTAATTCTCATAAAATAAGCAACAATTCCTAATTAACCCTTAGATAAATTTAGAAGTATTTCCACAGTAACATTCTCAGTCAATTTGGGCCTGTGGGATGCACCCAATGCACCCAAAGGGCTGGATTTGATGGCTGGGCCCATTATGTAGGCCCATGGCCTCTTTTGGACTTCCGTATTGCATCACTACGTATGGTTTATCCAACCTACTCATATCACTTGCCTCTCTATATTTAGGTACTTGCAGAACTTCCCTCTAATGAGAGTGATACGTTACATTGGATTTACGCTATTGTAACGTTTTTATATGTATTACGAATTTGCTACTGTACATGTCACTTTGGTTGGAGTAAGATTTTGGGTGGTTTCTATAAATTGCTTTATAGTAAGTTAAATGGATCAAGAAAAGGTGGGCAGCAGCCCATTTTACTTGCTGGTTAGTACTGTCCGGGTAACAGGACTTGAATTTATCTCATATTCAAATATGGGAAAGTTCTTCCATTGGACTACATGCAGTTTATATAAATGTGAAGTTGGGGCGATTTGATTAGAAAATCGATGCTTAATTTGATATTGATGTACACGCGCGTGCGGAAGAGCGAAACCTATGATCCCACAAGAAACCTATGATTGAACAATCATGCCACACAATAGAGGCCAGATGATTTTACGTGGTTTGGCAAAACCACATACGTCCACGGCAAGATAGCAACGACTCACATCTTTGACTGTCATCAGAGTCTAGGGCTAGGGTTACAGATTATATGATATATATATATAATATCCGCTTTCTTAACAACTAAGAAAGCCCCGGTACAATGACCAAAATACCATTGACCCAAAACCCAGTTTTTGGCAAACCCAATGTACCAATCTCGTAAACCCGGAATACAAGACATAAGCACAACAGATACAATTTTATGATAATTTCGATTTTGAATTCCATTGTAATTTCAATTTTGAAATTTGAATTTGTCTCATTCTCTCTATGTTTGCAACGAGAACTATTTGCCATTAGTCTCTTCAATGTCTGTATTCCTCTCCGACAATCTCCTTTTTATCTAAAAATTAATTAAAAGAAGAAAGTATGGGAAAAAATTGTGTTTTGTGATAGTTAATTTTGGTTTAATAATTTATTTTTAGAATGATAAATTTATTATATTTTTAAATCCACTTTATATCTAAAATTTAACATGAAGTAGAAAATATGTGAACAAAAATTTTATTTTGTGATCGTCACACATGGCGATAGCATTAGCATCCTCCCTATCGGTAACTATATTTAAGCCAATGAAGTTTGTTTATTAGAAATAATATTTTATTTAAAATCTCAAATATTCTACAAATATGAAATCAAATTAATTATTTTAATTTTTGTTAGAAAAATGTATAATTTTTTTGTATGGATTTTATTGACTGTGCTAAGCATGGGTGTATTTTCTAGTTGATCTTATTGAAAGTGGTTTTTAAAATGTTTTCAGTTTGTTGCTTCTGAGCACTACCAACCCGTAAATAATAAATGGATTTCTACTCCCTTAAAAGTTAAAAAATGGAAGGGATTTTCTAATTAATGGTTGGGTTTGTTGCCTCAATCCTGGTGGATGCTCTTTTCATTGCTTTCAGGGGACACACTTTCCCAGCATCTTAAAATTTAGGGTTGTATTGCAACCTTAGTTTCTTGATTTGATATATTTATGGTGTTATTTTTACATAGACTGTCATTTTGGACAATTGGAAAAACAAGGTTTGTGGTAGTTTGATGTAGATCCAGCCTATTTATGGTGTGGTTCCAGAACTTTCGTAATTGTTAACTGGTTGCAATGAAAAGAGAAAATCCCCGGCACTTGAGGGAAAATATAAAATCCACAGCATTTAAGGATAAATCAACTTACATCTCTTCAAAATCCGCCTTATTGGGATTAATAATACAAAAGATGATGAAGGAAAATTGCGCTAAAAAAAGATGATTTAAGGAAAATCACCTAGTGAAGGGATTTTCAATTCTTTTATGCAATTATAATTCAAGTAGAAAAACTACCTTCTACAAACCTTTCACATATATATTTATAGGGTAGGCTTTTAATCCAAGCTATACAATTATTGATCAAATCTTAAGTCCTAACCATACAGATAAATGTTAAGTGCTTCATGTGAAAAATGGAAATACTTGTTCAAATAAATTAGGGAAAATGGGTTGGTGGGAATCTTGTAAATGACGAGTTATTGGGATTAGACGAGTTTAGTGATTTTAGGAAGGAGGGAAATTAGGGATTGATTTTTAGGAATAAGGTAGATTGGAAGGAACTAGTTGGTATATAGAGATTTGAATTTCAAATTTGAAAGAGTATGATTAGGGAAAAAAATGAAATAGTAGTTTCAAGGCTCTGGGCATTGTCATGTGATGACCAATACATTTTTCTGCAATTTGCTGGTTTGTAGAGCGTGTTTGGATTGGCATTATCTGCAATTTTCTTTGATGTCATGTTTCCTATTATTTTGATTGTCCTATTCCTGTTGAGCCCCTTTCAAATAGCAATTCTCCCCAATGTTGATGGGAAGTAATTTATGTGTTTTTGTTTGCAGAGCGTGTGGGAGCTGAAGTGGTTGAATGTGCTTGTGTTATCGAACTACCTGAACTCAAGGTGTTCTCCTTAACTTTTTCACCTGTCCATGGTTTCATTTTTCCTTGCAATATTGGCAGGAGTGAATGGCTGATAATCTGATTATTGGCTTGGCACTATTGGCAAGGTGCTGAATGTTCTTTCTATCATTATGGTTTCTATGGATTTATTTACTATTACTGCTTTCATTTTAGATGGTGCTGCTTTTAAGCAAGTTCTATGTAGCAAAGAAAAAAAACATTTTCTATTGATTGCTTGTATGCATGTTTTTTTTTATCCACTCCCTTTTTCTCCTTTTCTCATCCAAGGAAGCCGCCCAAACCACCACCCCCACCCCCAAGCAAGTTCTATGTAGCAAAGAAAAAAAAACATTTTCTATTGATTGCTTGTATGCATGTTTTTTTCTCCACTCCCTTTTTCTCCTTTTCTCATCCAAGGAAGCCGCCCAACACCCACCCACCACCCCCCCCCCCCCCCCCCCCCCCCGATGTGGAGAAACTTTCTAGTATGGCTCTATTTTTTCCACCTTACTTTTCCAAACAGTAGAGAAAATTAGGAAGAGCCTGTAGTGTAGGGTCCATTTGGATGTGGAGAAACTTTCTATTTTGGCTCTATTTTTTCCACCTTACTTCTCCAAACATTAGAGAAAATTCTCTTTTCTAGTACTCCCAAAGCTACCACTGTTACACAATTAGGTTTTGTGCATTTTATTTTGATTCTCGAGACAGAGGACATATTCTTATGCACGTATGTGAATTTTAAGGCTTTTGGGTTAGTTCTTAGTTGCCTAATTTGAGAACATGTCTAGTTTTGGTGGGCTATTCTGTTCAAGAGCTGTTTCCTAATTTTTGCTGATGGGATGGCTTTTAGTGCTTTTAAAGACTGGCCATTTTCTATCTGCTGTTGTGAGAAATCATCTAGCTACGTTCAAGCCATGCCCATGATACTGCACACTCCCTGGTCTTCTAGCGTCTCAGTTTTTTTATTTTTATTTTATTTTTTTTTGCTCAATATTCAAGTTAATAGTGAATTAAACCATGATGAGCAGCTTTAAGGAGCCCTTTTTTTTCATTTTATCTTAAATAGGAATCCTTAAAAAATACAGTAAAAGAGGATGACTGATAGTCTTACTGATTGATGGGTGCATGATGCAGGGTCGTGAGAGGCTAAATGGTAAACCATTATACATACTTGTGGAATCTCATTAAAGCTATATGACAATATCTATCCCTTGGAGCTGCCAGAGAGATGATATGTACATTTGAGGGGTATTGTTGGCATTTCCTTTATGCATGGAATTCTTACAGACTGAACATCAATTTTCCCTTTTTCTTTTGATTTAGCAGTGAATTTTGATCATCCATTGATGGTTGATTGTGGTGTCCAATTAGCATTGGGTTTTGGCTATATCCAAAGAAACTATTTGATTACCCAGAAATTGGTTGGAATAGTCACTTGGGATTTTGGTATGTCATCGTTTATTTTTCTAGTGGGTCGGTGGGTTTCTTTCTTATCCAGGGAAGATTGATATCTCATTGAATCTGCTGTTCATGGTTCATTACAACATTCATTTATTGGATGTGATGGCTCTGTGGCCCTGCAGCAGTTTTGATGGCAAGGTGTGGAATGTGCTTGCCTTGGTTGCTTGGTTCTCTTTTGAATGATGGTGTTCTGTTGCATGATCGTAATTTGTTGGCCATGGAGGAAAGCTTTGGATGGTTCCTTTGACTTGGATGGTCGTGGTTAGGAATTTCAATGGACCTCAGACTACCTGGTTAGCCCGTTCGGGTTAATCCGTGTTTCAACCCCAAAAAATTGGGCTGTGCATCCTACATCTTGAATCTTGATTCCTGCGTGCCTAGTGATATGCATGAAATATTATATATTTTTTTGTAGTCTTAACTGTGTTAATCATGTTATTATACACAAATGAACAACTTTAATAGCAACGCCGGTAGCCCTGTTTAGTGGTGGATCTTAGAAAGCATCCTGTGGATTTTTAAGCTTCTGCGGGGATTGAGCTGCAGAGATGGTCCTGTATCCTACCTAAATGCAATCGGTGGTAGGGATCGCCTTGAATATGATTATGAGCCTAGACGAAAGTAATCATCCTGGACCATGCCAGGACGTGATTGAGAGTCCCGAGTTTGATGTTCTTCGACGGAAGTAGTCATTTTGGACCGAGCAGAAAGTGGGTGGTAGTTGGTTGGATCAATTGAGGTTTTGTTCTTATAGATAAGACTTACAATCTGGGTACAAGCAAAGATGTGGTTAATAGCCTCGAGCTTATATGCATGGATCAAACCAGTCTTTCAGGACCATAACCAACCCACATGGCCTTTGCTTTTGTATGGCTAGCCATCTATTATGTAACCCAGCTACACCATTGGTTGGTGGGGTGTCTTTCTAATTTCAAACCTTTATTATGTAACCCAGCTACACCATTGGTTGGTGGGGTGTCTTTCTAAGTTCAAACCTTAGGGCCTGGTTGTCTTTTTCTTTTTTATTATGTTTTGAGTTTTTACTGCTTAATTTCAAAACAAGGCGGATATTAAATAATGACCATCAAAGAACCTCCCCATCTAATGTAAAGTGAATCAAAACAAGATGAGAAATGATTTTCTTTCCATCAAGCCATCACCTAGTACAAATCCTAGGGATGTCATGGTCTCTTATGCATTCCTACCTTGTATTCCCTACCTCTTATATCATTCTCTTTTTCACCTTTATATAATCAACTTTCAGTGGCTCTTGTTTGACTTTGAATTCCTATGTATTCTATGTTAGGAAACATATACCCTCATATTATTCATTTAAAAAGAAATGTGGGTTATGTATTCTATGTTAGGAAACATATACCCTCATATTATTCATTTAAAAAGAAATGTGGGTTGGTGGGAAGTGAACTTGAGTGCCCTTCAACCCAATCAAACCCAAACCGACTCATTTGCTATATCCTCACTTGGTCTTTCGCCTTTGCTATTGCCAATTCCTTGCAGGCTGTATCATTGGTCTATGATAAATGAAGACCCAGAACTTCCGAGAATCAAGGGTAACTTTACCCGATTGCCTATGATATTTTTGTTTTTGTTTATTCACTAATGTGAACCGGAGGCTTGTGTTTTGTATAATTAACATCATGACTACAGTGGGGAGGAATGTTCATAGGCTGACATCCACATAGGAGTCTCCATGAATGAGTTAATTTGACACAAATGAACCCAGCCTTTACTTAATCAAATCCATTAAAACCAATCCCTCCCCTAAAGATGCACTCACTCAATACAATGTTGATTTAATTTGTATACGAAAGTAGGGACTAAAATCAAACGCAAATTCTTATTTTTCACATATTGCACAATCTAGTGGTGGATATTATTCTAGTTGGAATAAAAACTTTAGCTGCCACTTATTCCTTGAATGGCTATAGTCTCTATTAGTTATTAAGTATGATTGAGTTGGAGATTAATGATATATGTGATTGAAAACTGGTTGAATAATCTCTATGCTTAGCTAAATAGAAAAATTTAATCATTGGGATTACAAATCTTAGAAGGTTGACATTGTGAGGATCCAGATCTACCAACTTCCTGTGATTTCCTTTTTTTTTTTTTTCTAAGTTATTATTTATTGGGAAGTGCTCCTATGAGAGACACTCTCACCAACTTTATGAGAGATGGGTGTGGGCCCTTGCATTTAAGTTGGTGAGAGTGGATATGGAAGTGAGGGCCCCACCCATCTCTCATAAAGTTAGTGAGAGTGTCTCTCATATGAGTACTTCCCTTATTGCTTATTTATCAGATTCATATTTTATTTTATGTTTCTTTTGTATTAGCTTATTAGCTAGAAAAGCGTGGTTTTGAGATATGTTCATATTGTGATTTGCAAAGATCCCATATTTCATGTTTATAATGTAAAGTGTAAAGTATTTTTGCTGCGGCTGCTAACGTCTTGACTTTTTGGTAGGAATGGTTAGCAAAGGAAATTTAATAGGGCATTAGAGCCAACTAGCATTGAAAAGTATTTCCATTGTCTTTACTAAAGTATGCTTAATAATCAGTAGATGCATATCTGTGTAGAAGGCCTTGGTCCAGTGGGTCCCTTGTTGATACAGTGAGATAAGTATTATCTTTCACGTCACAAGTCCCTCATCGATGGGTATAAGGGTGAGTTGGATATGAGAGAAATCACACAAAAACCATAAAGAAGAATATGGAATTTCTACAGCTGATATTGCCTTTTGGTGAAAATATTTTGAGAATTATACAAGAACTATATATATATGAGCAGGGTCTCCTAAGCTGCAGCTTAGCTAGGGTTGATCATACAAATCAAATTTGATTATATCTGTTTTTTGCAAGATGAAAAGGAAAAATCCAGTTCTGATTGGATTTATTTTGATTTTGGAGACGATCATCATGCAAAAAACAGCATAATCGACTTTGATTTGTTAAACCAGCTCTGTTTCAGCTTAAGATAAGTTAAGCTGCAGCTTAGGAGAGCTGGCCCATATATATATGTATGTATATAAGAAGATGCTCCTATGAGAGATAGGAGTGGGGCCTTCACATTTAAGTTGTTGGCATTGGATATAGATGTGAGGGCCTCCACCTTAAATGCAGTTTCCTCATTTAAGCTTTGTATCTCCTCTACATCCTGTCGAACTGGGAAATCTATTTGCACCTTATCCTGCAAGTTTTCTTAAGCTTCCTTCTCAAGTTCCACCTGTTTATTGATACTGCTTTTATCCTCCACCCTTTTACTGACATCATTTTCGTTTCCAGCATCATGACACTCTTCGGTTTGAACATAGCAGACTCATTAAAAGTCACATGTCTGCTTCTAATGTATTTAAGAGATTTCTCATCTAGGCACTACGGCCTATATCTTTTCACACCATATGGCATATCCTAGAAATATGCACTTTCTTGCTCTTGGTTCGACCTTTCCATCATTCACATGAGCATAGGCAGGAGAACCAAATATCTGCAAGTTGGTGTAATAAGCAAGAGATCCAGATCATACCTCTACAGGAGTTTTACATTCTATAGCTGTTGATGGAGACCTGTTAATCAGATAACAAGCTGTGTTAATAGCTTCCGCTCAGAACTTCCTAGGTAACCTTGCATTAGAGAGAATGCACCGGGTATTCTCTAGAATAGTTCTGTTCATCCCTTCTGCAACTCTGTTCTGTTGCGTTGTTTTCTGATTTGCGATGTCTCACAATCCCTTCATTCTTACAGAACTTATTAAAAGCACTATTACAGAATTCCAAGCCATTATCAGTTCTTACGCGCTTGATTTGTTTACCTGTCTGGTTTTCAATCATAGTCTTCCATTGCTTGAACTGCGCAAAAGATTCATGTTTGTGTTTTAAGATATACACCCAGACCTTCCGAGAATAGTCATCAATGAAAGTTAACATGTACCAACCACCACCAAAAGACGGACCACGAGAGGGACCCTAAAGATTAGAGTGGATGTAATCTAAAGTACATTTGGTTTGATGAACAACTGTCCTGAACTTGACCCTACACTGCTTTCCTAAAACACAATGCTTACAAAAGTCCAGCTTTCCTGTTTTCTGACCACACAGTAAACCCTGTTTAGTCAACTCATCCATACCCCTCTCACTCATATGCCTAAGCCGCATATGCCATAACTTGGTAGTTTCTGAATTTGAATATGAGGACGACACAGCTGCAGCACTTGTAATTGTATTACCATGAAGAAAGTAAATGCCATTTTGCTTCAGTCCCTTCATCACTACAAGAGCACTCTTCGAAATTCTTATAACTCCACCTCCAGCTTTGTAGGTACAACCGTTGGAGTCAAGCATACCCAAGGAAATCAGATTTTTATCAACTCCAGAATATGCCTAACATCTGACAAAGTTCTCACAATACCGTCATATATCTTAATTTTGATTGCACCTATCCCAACAACCTTACAGGCTATATTATTTCCTATAAGCACTTTACCAACATCAATAGATTGATAATTGGTAAACCAATTTATATAAGGACACATATGATAGGAACACCCTGAATCAAGAATCCACTCAGTAGTTGAGCTACCAACAGTAACCGAAAGAACTTCTGCACCATCAGATTTACTCTTTACAACTTCGGTTGCAATTCCGGCAAATTCTCCAGAGTCAAATTTCTCCTTCCCGTTACGCTCTGGACAATCTTTTCTAAAGTGCACTTCCTTGTGACATTTGAAGCATTTTAATTTTCTAGTTTTTGATTTTAACCTAGATCGGCCTCTTCTATTTTTTTCTTTCTTTTTTGTTCTGCCACGCACTACCTGACCCTCACCAGAACTGTCAGTGTTTTTAGATGCAACCTTTTTTTTCAACTCCTTAGAGTTCAAGGCTGACTCAACATCTTCCTTAGAAAGAGTTTCTCTACTATACGAGGGTGGTAAAGAGCATAGCAACATGATGGCTTGATCCTCATCATCAATGTGAACATCTATGTTTTCAAGATCGATAATAGCTTTTGTAAAAAAATCAAGGTGGGCTGAAATAGACGTACCTTCCTGCATTTATAGGGTGAACAATCGCTTCTTCAGATACAAGCGATTCGTGCGAGACTTCGTGATGTACAAGTTCTCCAACTTCTACTATATGCCCGCAACAGTTCTCTATTGAGCAACTTTTCATAGTACACCATCGCTCAGGAATAACAGAATTTGACCATACGCCTTCTCCAGCAACTCATCCTTCTCATCGTTTGACAATTTCTCAGACAAAACATTCTTTCCTTTTAAAGCTTTCTGCAGCCCATTCTGTACCAGCAAAGCGTGCATCTTCAAACGCCATAGACCGAAGTCATTGTTTTTGTCGAATTTCTCAATATCAAATTTGGCAGCCATTCTGCAAATCTTTCACAGTAATTGCATAAATCTTTTCAAGACAAGTCCGTAGGTTCAAACGGATCTCAAATCGGACTCCGAATCGTCAAGATACCGCGAACACAATTTTCACCCGTCGATCGGTCAAATTTGCCTTTGACCGTACCGCGTAGACACATTGCTGACATCTGCGCCTTTCTGCTACTGGGCTTTTTTGCACTCGGGTCGGGCTGACCTGGACTGGCCCACGCTAGAACCGACCCAATCGTCTTCCTTTCTAGGCTCTGCTGCAAACGGGTCGGGCTGACCTGGACTGACCTGACCTGACCTTGTCGTTGTCTTCTTCTTCAGTGATTCCTACAATAGAGACGAAGCGGATGCTGATCTTCTTCCTTCCTCGCTCCGGCCACGGGACGATGGCAGCACGGGCTCCTGCGACGCGCAGCGACAGCGGTGTGGGACCTAGCCGAAATCACCGAAATCACCCAAATCACTACTTCTCTGCGATTTTTCTCTTCAGATCCTTCACTGATCAAACCGATCAACAGTCTTGCTGTCTTCTCTTTTTCCTGGGATCTTCTTCTCCGGCGAGGCAGTCCTCAGGCGAGATCAGAACCTCCGATCAACTCCGGCGATATGCAGTAGCGATCAGCAACACGCAAAAACTCGTGTGGCCCACAAGTTGATCGCCTGATCTTTTTCCGTTTTAGATTTGCGATCTATCACGCCCTCTAAGATCCAATTCGTCAGATCTCCTCCGATCACGCCCAATCGCTCTGATACCAGTTTGTTGTGATCTAGGGTTTACCAGAAGAGATCAATCACACACAAAGATAATACAAATTTACGTGGTTCGGCTTTTAGCCTACGTCCACGGGGAAGACAGGAGAATCACTATGCAATGAGAGGTGTTGTGTACAATCTAGAGACTCTGGTTTTCTATTTATAATATCAGCCCCAAACTCTGTTACACCCAAACCCAACTTCTAATTACAGTAGACCCACATGGACCTACTTCTAATCAGAGTACAACTTGGGCAATCCAGGGGCCCAGTTAACCAAGACTTACTAATTTCAATTGAGCCATACAAATTAACAGTATGGATGGTTATCGTTAGGAATTTCAATGGACCTTAGATCACCTAATTAGCCCGATCGCGTTAACCCGAGTTTCAACCCAAAAAATTGGGCCGTGGATCCTTCTTTTTGGGCTGGTCTGTATCTTGAATCTTGATTCCTGCGTGCCTTGTGATTTGCTGAAAATATTATATATTTTTGTAGTCTTAACTTTGTGACTCATGTTATTATACACAAATGAACAACTTAAAAAGCAACGCTGGTAGCCCTGTTTAGTGGCGGACCTCAGAAAGCATCCTGTGGATCTTTAAACTTCTGCGGGCATTGAGATGCAGAGATTGGCCTGCATCCCACTCCTCCAAAGGTCTGCCTAACCTGAATAATGAATGGGTGAGTTTGGATTAGTAGCTCCATGTGTCTCTTTTGTCTCCAATCTAACCAGTCCATTGTCTTGATACAGCTGCTGATGAAGGGGTAGAAGCGTTGGACAAATGTTTGTGCAATGGTGGGTCCCCCAAGGTTATAAGCTTAGATGAAAGTAACCATCCAGGACCATGCCCGGACGTGATTTGAGAGTCCCGAAGTTGATGTGCTTTGACGAGAGGAATCATCTAGGACCACGCAGAAAGTAGCTAATTAAGAGCAATGACTATGAGGTTCTGTTCTTAGATGATACTAACCATGCGGGTCCATGCAAAGATGTTCTAAGAGCCCCGAGCTTATTTGCCTGGACCAAACCATGCAATATTTCATCACCATAATCAACCCACATAGCATTTACTTTTGTATGGCTAGCCACGTACTATGCACCCCGCTACACCAGTGGTTGGAGACTTTAAGTTCTAATTTCAAAACTTAGGCCTGTTTGTTTGTTTGTTCGGTTTTTTTTTTAATATGTTTGAGTTTTTACTTATTGTACATACTTAAAAATGAAGATCCAAGGCGGATATTAAATAATGACCATCAAAGAACCTCCCCCTCTAATGTAAAATGAATCAAATGAAGATGAGAAATTAATGGTTATCTTGCCATCAAGCCATCACCTAGAATAAATCCTAGGGATGTCATGGTCTCTTATGCATTACTACCTTATATCCCTTGCCTGATCTTGTATCATTCACTCTTCACCTTTATAACAAATTTCAGTGGCTCTCATTTGACTTTGAATTTCTATGTATTCTATGCAAAGAAATATACCCTAATATTATGCATTTTAAAAGAAATTGGGTTGGGTGCCGGCCTCCAATCCAATCAAACCCAAACTGACTCTTTTGCTATATCCTCACATTCTCTTTGGTCTATAATAAATGAACACTCAAAACTTCCGAGAATTAAGGCTAACTTTACCCGACTGCGTATGATATGCTTGTTTTTGTTTATTCACTAATGTGAACCGGAGGCTTGTGTTTTGTATAATTAATATCATGACTACAGTGGGGAGAAATGATCGTAGGCTGACATCCACATAGGAGTCTCCATGAATGAGTTAATTTGACACAAATGAGCCCAACCTTTACTTAATCAAATCCATTAAAACCGATCCCTCCTCTAGAGATGCATTCATCCAATACACTGTTGATTTAATTTGTATATGAAAGTAGGGATATAAATCAAACGCATATTCTTATTTTTCACATATTGCTCAATCTAGTAGTGGATACTATTCTAATTGGAATAAAAAAGTTTAGCTGCCACTCATTCCTTGAATTGCTATTGTATGAATGCTTTGGGAATGTATCAACACCTCTGTTAGTTATTAAGAACGATGTCATGGAGATTAATGATATATATATGTGATTGAAAACTGGTTGAATAATCTCTATGTTTAGCTAAATAGAAAAATTTAATCATTTGGTTTACAAATCTTAGAGGTTGACATTTGAAGGATCCAAATCTACCAACTTCCTGTGATTTCCCCTTTTTTTTTTTTTCCTTCTAAGTTATTATTTATTGGATTCATATTTTATTTTATGTTACTTTTGTTAATGTGTATGGCTCAATTGAATTAGCAAGTCTTGGTTAACCGGGCCCCTGAATTGCCTAGAATTGTACTCTGATTAAAAGTAGGTTTATTATAGTAGTTCTACTGTGATTCGAAGTTGAGTTTGGGTGTAACAGGGTTTGTGGCTGATATTATAAATAGAGATCAGAGTCTCTAGGTTTTACACTACCTCTGATTGATAGTGATTTATCTCGTCTTCCTTATGGACGTAGGCCAAAAGCCGAACCACGTAAATCCGTGTTCTTCTTGTGTGTGATTGATCACTTCTGGTAGGCCCTAGATCACAACAACTTTTGTATTAGCTGATCAGCTAGAAACTTCCCATTATAGAGTAGGGTTTGAGATATGTTCAGATTGTGATTCGCTAAGATCCCATATTTCATGTTAATACTGTAAAGTATTTCCACCGCGGCGGCTAACGTCTCGACGTTTTGGTAGGAATGGTTAGCAAAGGAAATTTAATAGGGTATTAGAGCAAATAGGTATTGAAAAGTATTTCCGTTGTCTCTTCTAACGTTTGGTTAATAATCAGTAGATGCATATCTCAGTAGAAAGCCTTGATCCAGTGTGTCCCATGTTGATATGGTGAGATGGGTATTATCTTTCACCTCAGAAGTCCCTCATCGATGGGTATATGGGTGAGTTGGATATGAGAGAAATCACACAAAAGCCATAAAGAAGAATGTGAAATTTCTACAGCTGATATTGCCTTTTGGTGAAAATATTTTGAGAAGAATACAATAACTGCATATGTATAAAACACCTAAGTAAGTTGGGAGGTTTGGACTACCCACATAACTGGAAACATGTTGCTATCGTAAGAATCCTTTGCTGATTTACACTTTCTTAAATGATATACTTGAATTATTTGGATTCTTTTGCGGTTGAATACTTAACTAGGGCTGGCAAACGGGCCAAGTCGGGCCACAGCTGGATCTGCTCTTTGGACCCTTAACTCGCGATCGAATCGTTTTCTAAATGGGTTGCAGGTTTGTAGCCCGTACTCATGATACTTCGGGTCGGGCTAACCCGCCTAATAAGCAACTGACTTGATCCGCTTCACTGATCTTTAACTAATTTTGAGTCTTGTAAAATAGCAAGGCTCACGAGAATCGAACACAAGATCCATTCTGTTTCAAAGTTTCAAATGACAACTTAATCACTGCACCAACCCACTACTCTGTATATTGTTTAATCTAAAAGCTTATATATAAAAGAAGAAAGGATGCTAGTGGATACCCATTAAAACCTGTAGTTGCAGAGAAACCTGAAGACCATGAGTTGAGTTTGAAGATGCAAAACTATAACCTCTATAGCAGACGTGTAAAGAAGAATATATTTGTAGCCGGAAGGATTCTTTAGAGATTAAGATTTGCTAAATGCTAATAATGAAAACTGCTAATTATCGAAAAAGTAGGAAACTAGAACGTCAAGATTGCATACCTTTCTCGATTTCTTTTTCGCTAAAATCAAGGAAAGTCATTAACATTTGAAATGAAAAAGCTCCACATATTTTTCAAGTCGGTAAGAGTTAAGTGAAACGGGTCAACCGGATTAGGCAGGCTAATCCTAACCCGACCCGTTTCTATACGGGGTTAGGAAATCCTGGCCCGAGGTCGACCCATATATGTGGCGTGTTGGGTTTGGCGGGCAGGAACCGGATCGTGTCATCAGGTAGGGCCACATTTTGCCAGCTCTATACTTAACATCCTTTGGACGTGGGTGGTCCCATGATCTGGCTTAGATCCTATCCACTATACACATGAACACGTGAATAGGTACATATTTTGAGTTGTCTCTGTTGATACCTATTATAGAATGATTTCAGTCCAGCAACATCTTTTGTAACTATAGCTTGCTTAGTTTTTATCTAATATATATACTAGTATAACTGTTGTGCTAAAGCTAATGGCTTGTCAGCAGATTAAGGTAGAACACAAGAATCCTCCTGGTTTGCTTCACCCGTTGGACATTCCAAAGTGGAAATGGGAGCACATTTCTATGGATTTTGTATCGGGATTGCCAAACACCAGGAAGGGCAATGATGCTATTTGGGTGATTGTGGATAGCATGACTAAATCAGTACATTTTCTGCCATTCAAGACTGGTTAGTTTATGAACAAGATGACTGTGTTGTACATGGACAATATAGTCAAGCTACATGGAGTGCCTAAGTCCATAGTATCCGATCGAGACCCTAAGTTTGTCTCCCGATTTTGGTCTACTTTTCAGTCATCTATGGGTACTCAGTTGAAGTTTAGTACAGCTTACCACCCTCAGACAGATGGACAGTCAGAGCGTACCATTCAGACTTTGGAAGATCTTCTCAGAGCGTGTGTTTTGGATTTTAAGGAGAGTTGGGATGAAAGTTTGCCTTTGTGTGAGTTTGCATACAATAACAGCTATCATTCAAGTATTGGTATGTCACCATTTGAGGCATTGTATGGACGGAGATGTAGAACTCCAGTATGTTGGGAGGAAGTTGGAGTTCGAAGTTTTCATGGCCCTTCAGAGATTGTTGATTATAGTGAGAAAGTCAGGGTTATTCAGATGAGAATGAAGGAGTCTCGGGATCGTCAGAAGAGTTATGCTGACAAGAGGCGGAGACCTTTAGAATTCCAAGTGGGGGATATGGTGTTCTTGAAAGTCTCTCCGATGTGAGGCGTTGTTCGATTCGGTCAGAAAGGGAAGCTTGCCAAGAGGTTTGTATGACCATTTGAGATCAAGAGCAGGATTGGAGATTTGGCTTATTGTTTGGTACTGCCGCCAGAGTTAGCTGGTGTACACGACGTTTTCCATGTTTCGATGCTTCGGAAGTTTATTCCATATCCCGCTCACGTGTTGCAGCACGAGCCACTTCAGTTACAGGTAGATGCAACCTATGTGGAGCGTCCGACACAGATCATTGACACCAAGGAAATAGTACTACGTACCAAGACCATCCAGTGGGTTAAGGTACAGTGGGAGCATTATAGTGCGGAGGAAGCTACGTGGGAGCTGAAGGACCAGATGCAGAAGGTGTATCCTTATCTCTTTCTTGATGAGGTATGTTAGGCATTTGAGGGACCAAATGTTCTTTTTAGAGGTAAGAGTTGTAAGGTCTGCGACCTTATTGGGTCGGTTGGGCCCAATAGTAGGCCCATTGACCCATTTATTTAGCTATTATTATAATTAATTGTATTTTAGATATTTAAGTGGGTTTAGATCATGAGCGAGTTTCTTTTTATGTTAGATTAGCGTCTACGAAGTTTGGTACGATTCAGAGTGCGTTTGACCCTAATAAGGGGGTAGTTTGCAATTTAGGGAAAATTGAGTGTTTTTTCAAAAATTTCAATCGCCGTGACTTTTGGATTCGTTGGAAAGGTCTCGTCGCGCTGATCGTTTTTGTCTCTTGGCTCATCGCGATCCGACAATTGCAAACCCTTCAAGTGGTCTATTTCTTCACCGGACCCACTTAAGGGCAAATCAGTCTTTTCCCCCTCCCTCTCTTCTTAAGCAGGGATTAACCCTAGTTCTTTATTCATCCCTGCAACGAATGAAAGCTACAGCAGCCTTTCTTCTTCCTCTTCATCTTCTCAAGCCCAGAACTCCCTCAAGAAGAGATCATCTTGAAGATCCGGACCCCTCACTTGCATCCTCTCAATCTCCTCTTTCCATTGATCTTAGTTTGGTAAGGTTTCACTTAACCTCATCTTTTCAATCACCTTCTCTTTTGGTTAGATTTAGGTTGTTCCTGATCTTTTTCTTTCCCTTCCTTCTTTTTTGAGTATTAGATTGCTTTTGAGCGGGTTAGATTGGTGGTTTTCGCGGTAGAAGGTTTCTCCTCGAGTTTTCCCTAATTTCCAAATTTCTTCTTGATTGAGGCAAGTAGATTTGCATTGTATAATGGATCATGTGTGTATTTTCTTTATTAATTGGCTATGTTTTCTTGTTAGGTTACCTTAATTCCAAGCCTGTTTGTTATTGATTGAGATTATATGCTAGATTGGGTTTTTGAGGGTTTTGGGTTAAATAAAAGATTATAATTGGTAGTTATAGGTTGTGTTTAATTTGTTGGAGATGATGGAAATGATGAATGTGATGATTGGGGAGCATGGTGGCTTATTTTATGCAGGTTAGCCATGAATTGGCCGGAGGAAAAAGGGAAAAAAAACCATTTTTCGGCCATTTTCGAGGTTCAGGTTGCAGTTCCAATCGATCGGACCTGCAGTCCGATCGATCGGCATTGTTACTAACTGTGGCTGATTTCAGACCGATCGATCGGACCTTTTAGACCGATTGATCGGACTGTTTTTTTTTTTACAGCACATGGAAACTTCGAAGATGCATAACTTTTAATCCGTCCGATGGAATTCTACATGTAATATACCGTTGGAAAACTCTCGAGATGTAGTATCCAATGGTTCTAGTTTCATTACGATCGGAGGTCGGGAAGTGATGTAAATACTCAGATGATTTTTTCAGTTCATGTTTTATTGTAAATGAGACTAATAACTTAGGTTTGGGCCTTAGATGTTGGAAACCATGCACCCACTTTCATTTGACCATTAATGGGGTTAAAATCGTAGCACGTGGCTTGGTGTGCTTCGATGGGTTGTCTAGGTATTCGTGTATTGCACATGGTATAACCGAATGCGTATGGAATTGTTTCATTAGATGCTTAACATGATTGTACTCCAAGGAATTTTCCTAAAAGCATTGTTGATTCAATTTCCAGACGTACTCCGCTAGAACATGTGGAATACAGGGATGACACCACTTGCCTAGGTTGGATTGTAATTCCCCTTTGACTTGTGAATTCTATCCGTTGATATTATTCCTTGTATACTCTCTTGGCATAGAACACTTAACTAAGTATGAAACATTAATTCTTGTAGAATTAGGATATGGACCTGACTTAGAATGTATCGTAGGAACCTGTGTCATGTATTGATAAACATGACTGGCTAGTAGGGAAGGGATTATCATGTGTTTGACTTGTTTTGTATTGTTTTTGAATGAGATAATCCCTATGATCATGTCGTGTGCATTGAGTTAGCCAGACTTGCTTGTCTTGGTCTATTCTTGTGTCAACACCACTTGTTTTATTGCATATCATGGCCATCTGCAGATTGGGGGTTTATTGATGGGCCGGTTACTCGGACATCGAGGTGGGCAGTCGGCTTTGGACGGCGTCCATGGCGATGAATAACTGGGAGCGGGCTTGGACCGTACTGCTATTCCCAGAACCGGGAGTTAGGATCCCACTGGAGTCGGATTTTGGTATCAGTAGTCTGGTCTAGATTGTTACTGATACACCGGGAGGTGGCTTGGACATCCTCGGAGTCTCCCTCTTGTTTCTTGCATTGCATTGTTTGGATAGTGGTTATTGCTAGACGATGTTAGGATTCTGTCATTAACTCATACGATTATTATTCATGCTTTATGCCTAGCTCTATTTTACTTGTATTCACTTAATATTACACTTGTCTCTATTCTATATTTGATGCATGCCATGCCTGGTTATACTTTGCTTATCTATTGCATAACATGTCGTTGACTCTATTCCTTGGTGTGCAGACACCCCAGGTGACTATTATGAGGAGCAGGCAGGTGAGGAGATCCCAGAAGATCTCCAACCAGCTGTGGAGGAACGGGAGTGGCATGCCGATGACGTAGAGTAGCGTCATCGATCCTGGCACGAGAGAGATTCATGGGAGACTTCAATAGATTTTCATTTATTCTTTCTTTAGTTATCGTTGGACCTTCTATATTATTGACTTCATTTTTATTGTTTTTAATGGCCTTGATTATTGGGCTGACCATTGTAATAATTTAATACTTTGTGTAGTTTTATTTTCATTCCTTTGAAACTTAACATTAAATGAGATTTATTAGCCATTGTTGATATTCCATGTGCTTAAGATTGTATGAATTCCGCAATTCTTATTATGCTTGAGGCTTGAAACATTATATCCTCACAACGGACCTACGATCCTTGGGCCTAAAGGACAAAAATTTTAATTAGTCCTAAATTTCACTCCTCGGATCCAGTTATTTCTCTAATCGAGTTCGGGGGATGTGACAAAACACACAAATAAACAACCACAAATTGACATAAGATTTACGTGGTTCGGCTAAAATGCCGACGTCCACGGGCAGCTGAGATCAATGCACTATAGTAACAAGGATATTACAAGAAGGATAAAAAATCCTCACAAACCCAAATCCCTATTACACCCAAACTCTCACAGCGGATTACTCCACCTCACACACAGAAGGTTCTCACTCACTCTCACACTACAAAAGGCTCCTCCACTCCATCCTTCACACCGTAGCATCACTCCCTTTTATAAGAGTTCTTAGGAGACAATTCATTTGATTGGGTATGTGGAATTCATCTACTTGGAGGTTCACAACCCAAAGAGATTGTAGCTCACAATCCAATGTGAGCTTCAAAGTCTCCATTTTTCGGCTGCAACAGGTGGGAGTCGGCTGCAACAGGTGGAAGTTACATCTAGTGCAAGTGCACCACATGCATATCATTGTGGTGGCTCTCAATGAAAGTCAACAATAGCTGCATGAGAGTATGGCTGAATTGAGCCATTTATCAACAATTCTCCACCTTGGCGAAAATTCACCTTCCATGCTGAGTGACCAAATCAAAGCTGCCTCTAAATGCGCCCTTAGGCGCCATGCACCCAAAGGTGCTTAAACTCGAGAGATGTTGATTAAGTCCAAACAGTGCTTGAACTTGACCCTAGTTACCACTTTAGTAAGCATGTCTGCAGGATTATCTGCAGTACCAATCTTTTGAAGGAGAATGTCCCCCTCATCTAGAATTTCACGAATAAAATGGAAACGGACATCAATATGCTTAGGTCGAGAATGATGAACCTGGTTCTTTGCTAAACAAATTGTGCTCTGACTATCGCAATAGACTTTAATGTGCTTTTGAATAATCCCCAAGTCCTTAATCAATCCATGTAGCCAAATGGCCTCCTTAATGGCCTCTGTTCCTGCCATGTACTTTGCCTCGGTAGTAGACAAAGCAACTGTTGACTGCAACATCGACCTCCAACTTACCAGTCCCCTAGTAAGAGTAAAGACATATCCTGTAGTAGACCGACGTTTATCCAAATCACCAGCATAATCCGAATCCACATATCCAACCATATTCTGACCGAGTTTATTATCCCTCTCGTACATCAAACCAAGATCCACTGTACCTTGAATGTACGGTAAGACCCACTTTACCGCTTGCCAGTGCCCTTTCCCTGGATCATGCATGTATCTACTCACCATACTAACAACATGTGAAATATTTGGCCTGGTACATACCATAGCATACATCAAGGCACCAACTGTGTTAGCATATGGAATCTGAGCCATATACTTACACTCCTCATCTGTGCGTGGAGACATTTGACCACTAAGTTTGAAGTGAGGGGCTAAAGGTGTACTTACAGATTTTGTTTTGCCATTAATGCCAAACCGTTGTGGCACTTTCTTCAAATACTGCGATTGTGACAAACAAACTGTGCCCTTCACTCTATCTCTCTTGATTTCCATGCCAAGTATTTTCTTAGCTTCTCCAAAATCCTTCATTTCAAATTCTTTCCTCAACTGAGTCTTCAGCCTGTCAATCTCCACCTTGCTCTTAGATGCAATGAGCATGTCATCAACATATAAGAGCAAATATATAAAGGAACCATCACGAAGCTTACGAAAATATACACAATGATCAAAATGACTTCTTGTGTACTTTTGATCAATCATAAACTGATTAAATTGTTTGTACCACTGTCGTGGAGACTGTTTCAAACCATACAAGGACTTTCTTAGTTTACAAACCAAGTTATCTTTTCCAACACGCTTCAAGCCATCTGGCTGAGACATAAATATGTCTTCTTCAAAATCACCATGCAAGAAAGCAGTTTTGACATCGAGTTGTGCTAACTCGAGATCAAATTGTGCAACCAAAGCTAGCAAAATCCTGATGGAAGAGTGCTTCACAACTGGAGAAAAAACTTCATTGTAATCTATACCTTCCTTTTGTGTGTAGCCTTTAGCCACCAATCTAGCCTTGAATCTCACGCTATCTTGTCCTGGGGAACCATCTTTCTTGGTGTATACCCACTTACGGCCAATTGCTTTCTTTCCCTTCGGAAGTTGTGCCAACTCCCATGTCTGATTTTTATAAAGCGACTCCATCTCCTCATCCATTGCTTTCTTCCACTTTGCACTTTCTGTATTCCTTAAGGCCTCTTTGTAAGTGAATGGAACTTCATCATCAATTATTGGAAGTGTATATGCCACCATGTTAGTAAACTTGATAGGTTTTCGTATCTCTCTTTTTGATCTGCTGGCTGCAATAGATTATGGCTGCTGTGGGGACTCCTGAACTGGAGTCTCCTCCTCATTGAGCCTGAGTCCTCTCTATCTAAATCATCTCCAAGACTATCAACTGTCTGAACATTCTTCATTGGAACCACTGGAGCCTCAAACTCCACCTGCTGCGAAGTACCCATTTTTATACTCTCCTCCTGAGAGTTCTTTTGCTTCTTTTGTTTTAACATCACAGACTCATCAAAAGTAACATCCCTGCTAAGAATAATTTTCTTTGATTCGGGACACCGAAGTCTATATCCCTTTATACCTGTGCTAAAGCCCAAGAATATAGCTTTCTTGGCTCTAGAGTCTAATTTAGTTTCATTTACATGAAAATATGCAGGACAACCAAATATGTGTAAGGAATCATAATCGGTAGCAAGTTTTCCAGACCATACCTCTATGGGAGTTTTTCCACCATTCGCAGCTGCAGGTAATCTGATGATGAGATGACATGCATAAGTCACTGCTTCAGCCCAGAATGCCTTGCCCAATCCAGCATTGGACAACATACATCGAACCTTCTCCAGTAAGGTACGATTCATCCGTTATGCCACTCCATTCTGTTGTGGTGTGCCTCTTACTGTGAAGTGTTTGATTATCCCTTCGTCCTAACATACTTGGTGAAATGGATCAGACGTGTACTCACCACCGTTGTCTGACCTGAGCCTTTTAATCTTCCTACCAGTCTGAGTCTCTATCATCTTTTTCCACTTAAGGAACACATTCAGGACTTCATTTTTATGCCGCATGGTGTACACCCAAACTCGTTTAGAGAAATCATCAACAAAAGTTACGAACCAATGTTTACCTCCCAAAGAAGCAACTTTGGTAGGTCCCCATACATCTGTGTGAACGTAATCCAGAGTCCCTTGAGTACGATGAACCGCGGTGCCAAACTTGACTCTAGTCTGCTTGCCCGAAATACAATGTTCAGAGAATCCAAGTTTCCCAGTTTTAGCGCCCTTTAACGAACCTTGCTTCACCAATCCTTGCAAAGCCTTCTCTCCAGCATGCCCTAAGCGCATGTGCCATAGTCTGGAGGTATCAGGCACACTATCCTCTGAGCTATCAGAGACTGCAGCTCTTCTAGTGATTGCACTCCCATCTAGGAAATACAAATTTCCTTTTCGAGTGCCCTTCAAGACAACAAGTGCACCAAGTACCACTTTTAGAACTCCACCTTCCATATTAACCTTAAAACCTTTTGAGTCTAAGGTTCCAGGTGAGATGAGGTTCTTCTTCAAGTTCGGTACATACCGAATATCTGTTAGAACTCTAATTGCTCCATCATGCATCTTCAATCGGATTTTTCCTATCCCTTTTGTTTTGCAAGCACTATCATTTCCCATCAAAACAACTCCTCCATCAAACTTCTGGAAGCTTGAAAACCAGTCCCTGTGAGGACACATATGATAGGAACATCCGAAATCCAAAATCCATTCATCAGAGTGACTGACAGATGGTGAGACGGTCAATGCCAAATCTGAGTCCTCATCTTCTACACGTGCAACATCTGCATTTGATCCCTTATTGTCCTTATTTTTCAACTTCGGGCAATCCTTTTTCCAGTGCCATTTATTGTGACGAAAGGCACACTCATCCTTCGTGAGAGTCTTTCTTTTAGGTGATCCTCCTTTTTGACTTTGAGTTAGATTTACTCCGTCTGCCATAATTTCTGCCATTTGACCTGCCCCTTATTGTCAAGACTTCTGATGTAGAGTCCCTATGGATGTGTTGGTCCTTCTTTTGATACTCATTATTTGTCAAAGCATTAGATACATCATCAAATTTAATTTCATCTTTTCCATACAGTAAAGTAGTAGTCAAATGTTCATAAATGCCAGGTAAGGAATTTAACAACAACAATGCTTTATCTTCATCCTCAATTTTCACATCCAGATTTTGTAAATCAGCAAGAATTTTATTATAACTATTCAAATGCTCGGTCATAGAATACCTGATTTATACTGGAAAAGGAAGAGTTTCTTCTTCAAATAGAGTCGATTTTCAATGCTCTTGGTCATATACTTGTTCTCCAGTTTCTGCCTCAACTCTTTAGCCGAAGTCTTTTTCATAACAAAATACTTCTGATCTTTAGCAAGACAGAGCTTAATGGTGCCACGAGCCTGACGATTGATCTTCGTCCAATCCTTCTCTTCCATGCCAATGGGTTTATCTTCCAGAGCAATATCTAACTCTTGTTGAGTTAGAACATCGAAAGCTTTTCATTGCCACATGCCGAAGTTATTAGTTCTGTCACGTCCCCTGAACCCGATTAGAGAATAAACTGGATCCGGGGAGCGAAATTTTGGGCCAATTAAATTTTTTTTGCTTTTTTTGGCCCAAGGATCGTAAGTCCGCTGTGAGGATAATGTATTTCAACCTCAAAACATAAAACAAATAGCGGAATTTATACACTGATATCAACAATAGATAATAAATCTCAATTAAATTTAAAGTTGCAAGAAACAATTAAAGCTAAAAAAAAGTAGTTAATTGTAATTACAATGGCCATCCTAGAAACTAGGCCATTAAACCAAAGGAAGTCAATGAAAGAAAGTTCCAACGATAAATAACAATGAATTAATAAAATCTAATAAAGTGTCCCCAAAGTGAATCTCTCATGTGCCTGGTAGTGATGCCGCTACTCTACGTCATCGGCACTCCACTCTCGTGCCTCCTTTGCTGGTTGGAGATCCTCTGGGATCTCCTCACCGGCCTGTTCCTCGTAGTAGTACTCACCTGAGGAGTCTGCACACCAAGGAACAGAGTCAACGACATGTTAAGCAATAGATAAGCAAGATATGATTAAACATAACATGCATCAAATGAAAGAGTAATAACAGGACATAATCAAGTGAATACAAGGAACAGAACTAGGCATAAAGCATGAGTAAATAATCAACAAAATCAATATCAGGAATCCTAGCAATACTAACAATCACCACTATCAATGTAATGCAATGCACAAGAGGGAGACTCCGTGGATGTCCAAGCCACCTCACGGGGTACCAGTAACAATCATATCCGGACTACTGATACCAAAGTTCGACTCCAAGGGGATCTAAGCTCCCGGTCCTGGGAATAGTAGCACGGTCCAAGCCCGCTCCCAACTATTCAACGCCGTCCAAAGCCAACTGCCCACCCCGATGTCCTAGTAACCGGCCCATCAATAAAACCCCAAACTGCAGCTGGCCATCATATGCAAATAATAATAAAGTGGTGTTGACACGCGGGGAAAACCAAGACAAGCAAGTTTGGCTAGTTCAACAAACAAAATATGTTCTTAGGAGTTATCTCATTCAAAACAATACAAAACAAACCCACCACACGATAATCCCTTACATGCTAGCCAGTCATGTTTATCAATACACAATACCCGGTTCCTAAGGTACACTCTAAGTCAGGTCCTTGAGCTACAAGAGTTTATGTTTCATAATTAATTAGGTGTTTTATACCAAGAGAGTGTACAAGGAACGATAATCAACGGATACAGTTAACAAGTCAAGGAGAGATAACAATCCAATCCTAGGCAAGTGTTGTCATCCTTGTACCATATGTGTTTTAACGGAGTGCGTGGGGAATTCGAATCAACAATGTTTATAACGAATTCCTGGGTGTACAATCATGTTAAACATTGATTGATTCAACTCCATACGCATTCGGTTAAACTATACAGAATACACGAATACCTAGACAACCCATCGAAGCACACCAAGCCACGTGCTACGATTTTTATACCCCATTAATGGTCACGTGAGAGACTAGGTTCATGGTTTCCAATATCTAAGGCCCAAACCTAAGTTATTAGTCTCATTTACAATAAAACATGACCTGAAACAGTAATTTGAATATTTACATCACTTTCCGACCTCCAATCGTGATGAAACTAGAACCATTGGATTCTACATCTTGAGAGCTTTCGAACGATATATTACATGTAGAATTCTAACGGACGGATTAAAAGATATGGCCCTTAGAAATCTGCCCTTTTCACTTGTATATAAATATATATTAATATCATATACCTGCGCTGGACGACGTTCAGAACTGACGTTCTGAATAGGCTTGTCAATGGGGCGGGTCGCCATGCCCCATACCCGCCCCGGTAAGAAATTCCCCATCCCCATACCCGCCCCATAATCCGGGCGGGCATGGGGATGAATCCCCATCCCCACCCCAGTCGGGTCACGGGGAAACTCGACCCGACCCGCCCCCGCTGACCCGAAGGTTTTGCATTTGTCTTTAGACGGTGGTGTGACTTGGGATCCGCCCTGGATTTTATCTAACTGGGCCGGGCTTCTGGATTCAGAAAAATTTAGGTTTTTGGGTCCATGCCCTGCAACGACATTGATGTACAAAGTGGGCTGCCCAATATCTTGCTATTTGGCTACATTGTGGATGTCCATCTGATCCGGGACATCTTGATAGGAAACGAAGGCGCTCATAGTTTCATAGTTTGGTTATTGATGTAGACCATTTGGCCCACTTATGATGGCCCACCTCAGTAGCTATGTTGATTCATAAAGATTTGTTACCATCCCTTAAGATTATCTTCATCTCTCATTGTGAACCATTTTTTTTAATCAACATTTGAGAAAATACCACCGTGATCGGAAAGTCTACAAAAGCCTAATGGATGTGGGCTGGCTTGGGCCAAGGTGTGCAAATCCAGGCCCAGCCTGATTTTTTTTTCTTGGTTTATTAATGGAAAAATATATATCCGAGGCAAGTATGGGGCGGGTCGGCCATCCCCATACCCACCTCTGACTCGGTCAGCTCTTTGACCGGGTCCGGATCAACCCTTCCCGTTGACCCGAACGGGGCGGGTAATTTATGACCCGACCAGGTCGGGTCAACCGGGTCGGCGGGTTTTCCCCGCCCGGTTGACAAGCCTAGTTCTGAATGTTCACAGTGCACATATTTTATTATTTTATTATTTTATTATTTTTTTATAATAATACTGCATCAGCGTCGGACGTTCAATACGTTTGAACGTTCAGAAAGTCCAGAAAGCATTATATTTTTCTCTTTTATTTATTTATTTATTCTCTTTTTACCCAAAAACCTTTTCCCATCTACTCCAAATCCTTCCAAAAATTTACCTGCACAAAACTGAGCAACTGTGCTCCCCCAATAATCCATTCCATCTATCATCATTTCCACAAACATCAAATTAAAGAATTAATTACAATTAAATCAGAGGATCACCCAAAATCTATTCTAACATATTAACCCCAAATTAATAACAGGAACAGGCTTGGAATTAGGGAAATCTAACAGGAAAACACATCCAATTAATGGAAAACATACACACATGCTTAATTATAAAATGCAGATTGCCTCAACCAAGAACAAGATTGGAATCGGGGAATTTGAGGAGAAACTCTATCACAAAACCCACAAATCTAATCCAACCAAACGCAACCTAACACGCAAAGGAAAAGAAAAGAAAGGAAAAAATCAAGATCTAACCTAAATCTAAACCAAAGAGAGTTGATTGAAAAGATGAAAGTGAGGGAAATCTTACCAAACTGATATCAATGAAAAGAGGAGATCGCGAGGAAGAAGATGAGCTGTTCGGATCTTCGAGATGGCCTTTCTGGGGAACAGTTCCGGAGCTTTGGAAAAATGAAGAAGAAGAAGATGACTGTGGTAGAGTTCTCGTTCGTTGCAGATAATGAAAGAGATTAGGTTAATCTCTTGATTAGGAAGAAAGGGATGAGGAAAAGACAAGTTTGTCCTTTAAGTGGGTCCGGTGAAAGAATGAATTACTAGAAGGGTTTCCGGTTGTCGGATTGCAACAAGCCAGAAGACAAAAATGAATTACTAGAAGGTTTTCCCTAAATTGCAAACTACCCCCTTACTAGGGTCAAACGAACTCAGAATCGCACGAAACTCCGCAGGCACTATTCTAACGCTAAAAGAAACTCGCTCACCATCTAAACCCACCTAAATATCTATCAGAACAATAATAATAATAATATCAAAATAAATGAATCAACGGGCCAGCTATTGGGCCCAACTGACCCAGTAAGGTCGTGGACCGTAGAAGTTCCATCAAATTTCTCCCCTTCAAACTTTGCATTAGAAACCATAGTTCTTGCCACAGACGAAGATTTCAAAGACGAAGCTTCTGAGACCGGGTCGATTTTTTCCATAATAACAATTAGTTAAAAAAATGCCAAAGTAGACACCTAAGCTTTTGTTGGGCCCAAAAAAAAAAACTAAGTTCTCAGGTTGGTTGTGACCCGACCTGACAAAACCAAGCATGAGGGATCACCAATTTCCCATGGTGCTTCAGGGACCACCAATTACAACGTTGCTTCAGAGTACCAGGAGGTACTTATTCTTTTCTCCAGGCGAAAATGGGAGACAAAATCTGTCTCCTTTGTTATTTAATCAAAAGGCTAACAAAAGCCTTTTCTCTTCACAAGTGTCTTGAGAATTCAAGATCAAAATGAAAAAATGGGACAACCACAGGACAAGTGGCCCACTATTCTGATCACCAGTCTCCTCGTGGTCTTTGTGCAAACCACAACAACATGGGTATGGAACCCTTCTCTTCCACGGTTCTGCAACAGAATGAAAGAGGCAACCTTACTGCCTTCCCAGATCTTCTTTCTTCGGCGGCTAACCAGCGGATGAAGATGGTGGAGACGGCTTCAGCTACTGCAGTCCAGGTGATTTGGAGAGGCAATGACGGCGGTCTTCAACGATGGTGACCGGCCAGGTGAGTGAAACCCTCTGTTTTTTTTTTCCTCCTCTCTGTCCGACAGAGAGAATCCGTGGCCCGCCTTCGATTTGGCTCTGATACCAGTTTGTTGTGCTGAAGCTAATGGTGGGTAATGAAATGATCTCAAGCACACAAATAAACAACCACAAATTGACACAAGATTTACGTGGTTCGACTAAAATGCTTACGTCCACGGGCAGCTGAGATCAATGCACTATTAGTAACAAGGATATTACAAGAAGGATAAAAAATCCTCACAAACCCAAATCCCTATTACACCCAAACTCTCACAGTGGATTACTCCACCTCACACATAGAAGGTTCTCACTCACTCCACACTACAAAAGACTCCTCCACTCCATCCTTCACACCGTAGCATCACTCCTTTTTTTTAAGAGTTCTTAGGAGACAATGCATTTAATTGGGTATGTGGAAGTCATCTATTTGGAGGTTCACAACCAAAAGAGATTGTAGCTCACAATCCAATATGAGCTTCAAAGTCTCCATTTTTCGGCTGCAACAGGTGGGAGCCGGCTGCAACAGGTGGAAGTCGCATCTAGTGCAAGTGCACCACATGCATATCAATTGTGGTGGCTCTCAATGAAAGTCAACAATAGCTGCATAGAGTATGGCTGAATTGAGCCATTTATCAACAATAACTACATCAAATCTTTGACCTTCATATTTTATTTCTTATTTAGAGGAATACAAGGCATCCATAATCTTCAGATAACGTTCTAACAGCAAAATAAAAATCCTAAACCATCATCTCCTTTCAACATCCCTGAAAGAATATTTAAAACACAAGCATCTCTCAACAACAGTAGTGAATCACATTCAACAACTCCTACCCTCTACTCCTAAACCTATAATACACATGAGGATTCTATCCTCAGGTGCTTATTTATGTTAGCCCAAAGAAAGCACGTAGCAGACATACTATAACAAATACTAGTACAAGCTAAAGGTGGTTGAGATGGATTGAGCTTTGAAGGGGTGTGCGCGCGCCTAGGAGCACTGGAACCCCCTTGGGACATCTCTCCCACAAACATTCAAGAGCAAGCTAAGGGAGAGTGGGATGTCGATGTTAATGCCCAGTACATTGGCTCTAATGGCAGTGCACAGGCAAACGGCAGCTTCAAGATCAACTAGGCCTTGTAGTAGAGAGCAGCGAGGAAGTGTGGGTGGGTGTTGTGGGGGGTGGTGTATCCCTTGGAGGAGGGGGTTTTGTGGGAGTAGTACGAGTTGTGGGTGTAGTAGGTAATCACACGACAGTAGGAAGTATGTAATTCTCTCTCATGCATCCTTATGCAATGAGAAGTCTTTTTATAGAAGATACAATGATTTGTACATAAATGGTACAGAGTGATTTTAGGGATGACAGCATGTTTGAAACACTAAATTGTAGCAATGGATAATTACATGAGCTGGAAGATCTTTTGTTATGTGATTCTTGATGTGGACTGGGTTTGAATGTTATCAGTTGGAGTAGTAGGGGTAGTAGGAGTTGTGGGTGTTGTGGGAGTAGTAGGAGTTGTGGGTGTAGATGGGGTAGTGGGAGTTGTGGGTGTTGTGGGAGTAGTAGGAGTTGTGGGTGTAGATGGGGTAGTGGGAGTTGTGGTGGGTGGTGTAGCCCTTGGAGGAGGGGGCGGTCTAACCTTTGGAGGAGGGGGCGGCCTTGCCCTTGGAGGAGGGGGTGACGCTGCCGTTGAAGGAGAAGGTGGGAAAGGGGTGCTATAGGTTGCAGAGACTAAGGCAAAGAACAATGTTAGGAGAGAGGAAAAGAGCAGCTGAGGCTGAGCTCATTGAGGCATCTTCAAGACTCCAAAGTCCAAACCCCTTTGCACTTTTAAGGCAGTGGTAGTGGTTAGGCCTTGATATGATGGGTTTGGCAGTGAGAAGTGGTATTTATAGAGAGGAGAGATTGGTTTACAAAGTCAGTAGCCTCATTGCTAGTGCAAATAAATGAATAAAAATAACACCCATGTGACTAAGGTGGCCATGCATTTAGCTGGCAGTATGAGTAATAGAGCTGTGGTGGTGGGAATTCTTAGAATATTCATCACATGTTGGTATTTAGAACTCTATTATTCTGATTTATGTGGACATATGGGATTGTGATCCAAATAGTTTATTTGATTTTGTCATCGTGCCAAATAGTGGAATTGACATTGTCTGTACTGATCCCACTGCGAACCTTGAGTAATAAATGGGCGAAGCTCGGGTTCCCTTGTGGCCAATCCAACCTGATCGATTGCTACATAGAGCTGCAGAATACATACAGGAAAGAGGACAGAGATGTAGTTAAATATAAATCCCCTAGTATGCTAGTGTTTCACTTTGCCAAATTACGTACCTCCATTTGAGTTTGTTCATGTGAACCAGCGATTTCTGATCCGTTCACCAAAATGACTTGGACCGGTCTGTAAGTTTATGGGTTAGGTCTGACCTTTCTAATTTGATTGATAGATGGTTTATATGGACTTGCTGGCTAAACTGCGACCTAGGGGAACCAACCCCATACAGTTCGCTCTCACTGGATGGTTGCAGTTAATAGAAATGATAGAATTAGAAGCTGTGGCCTTTGAAGAAGAAACCTACATCTGTATTTCAAGTAAATCTAAAAATTAGCGTTTGAGATGCTTTGAGATGCTATTATCGATCTACAATAGCAAATAAATTGTTCAGACTTCAAGAGAATCAAAGGTAATAATATTACACCATTGTGGATGGTTTGTTTATTCACTAAGTTCAATCATGTGGCGCTTGTGTTTTGTATAATAAAGCTACAGTGGAGGAGAAATGATTATAGGATGACATCCACATGGGAGTCTCTATTAATTTGACCCAAATAGGCCTATCTTTACTTAATGTGATCTATTAAAACCAGTCCCTCCTCTGAATATGCGCACTCATCCAAATTTCACTTCATTTAAGTCATATACTCTGTTTGATTAATTTATATGTAAACGATACAGACTTAAATCAAACACATAATTCTATTTTCACATATTGTTCAATCCAGTGGTGGATATTAATCTGATTGAAGTAAGAAGTTTAAGCTGCGACCTATTCCTTGAAGGTCTGTAATATAAATGGCATGGATCAAGAAAATTAAAAAATAAAGTGGCATGGCTATGGTAAATCATCCTCACAGGGATTCCCATATGGCTAGCTTTAGGTAGGATCAGTCCTCATGATGGGTTTGTGTTAGGATTTAAAAACAATTTCCTTGGAATGAGTCAACACTTCTATTAGTTATTAAATATGAGGCCATGGATATTAATGGTACATATGACTGAAATTCGTTTGATAATCTCCATCTATATCTAGATATTCAGATTTTAATTATTGGGACTACAAGTCTTAAAAGTTTGAGGTTTGGAGGATCAGGTCTATCAGCTTCCCAAGATTTCCTTTTTTGTTTTTTGTTTTTCTAATTTATTATTCATTATTATTTTATTTTATTTATACTTTATGATGAGCTGGCTACAAACTTTACAAAATAGAGAGTTTTGAGATATATTCAGATTGTAGTTTGCAAAGACCCCATATTTCATGTTCTACTAGTAGATGCATATCTTAGGAGATGGGTTTGATCTGGTGGGTCCCATGTAGATATGGTAACATGGGTATTATCTTTCTTCTCACAAGTTTCACATAGATGGGTATAAGGGCGGTCCTATACATATGGACACATGAATAGAACCATATTTTGAGTTGTCCATTTTAATTGTTGTTATACGAATAATTTCGAAGGGTAGCTCATTTGGCCTAGGACCACGGTTTGCTCGCAGAGGTTGGGGATTTGAATCTACGCTACCACATGGAGGCCATAGGGGATTTTGTTGGCCATTTGTTTTAGTTTGTAATTGTTGTCAAACGTAGGGTGTTGGTATGGTGTTGGAAAGCAATATGATGAAGGTTGCAAGCATTCAAAGTGAAACTGGGCAATTGGATGTTCAGGTCATGTCAGTTAAGCATGTTGTTATGCTTATATCTTCACATCCAACATCTAAATTAAAAAGTGGTCAACATGACTTTTGTGCATCAGTGAGAGGGCTTGATTTTTGTTTTTGGAATCAGGTCTATTTGGCTTCAGGTTTTAAAGTTATGGCCCGGACAGCGGGACAACTCTGCTTCACTCATGTTGCTGTTTTTCTGTGACCAGTCAGCTTCAAGGTGATTTTACACTACTTCCATTCAATCTGGGTTAAATCTCAAAACATGAAAGTTGTAGCCCTCTGATAAATCTTTCATTTGGCTCAAGAATCATGTCATTTCGAGTTCAGAAGAGGAAGTTATGAATTTTCTAGTGGAGACAAATTATGCAGTTTTTTTCTGCACTGCGAGATTAATTCTTTTTCTTCTTGGTACTTTGTTGTGGGTCCCATTATATGTTGGAATGTAATCAACAGATGGCCCATCAGATTCATCAGACTCAAATAGTAAGTCAGCCCAGTCCATACGAAGAATTGCTTGCTAGGTTCTTTGTATGGCAAGAAAGTCAACAAGATAGTTTCCCATCCTTTTTAAATTGTTAGCAACTTCTCCTATTGGCTAGAGATCTAACTTTTTAGGATCTGAGATATGAGCTTTGGAAACTGAATGTTAAGAAAAAGAAAACAACAAAAAAAGACGTGCTGGTTTTTGCCTCTTTGGAGTTTGAAAAAGTCTACTTGTCCCGGGACTCTTGTCCCGGGACTGGCCCGACTCCATGTAAAAGGGCATTTTGGACATTTCTAACTCGATTTTCGGTCACCTTACGGTTACCTTGCGCCTAGCCGAAATTTCAATTTTGGCTAACCGAATTTTGGCGGTTAGCTTTCTAGAAGCTCACCCATTTTATGGATTTCGACGGTTGGCTTCACGGTTAGCCTCGCGGCTAGCCGAAACTCACCCAGAATCCCATTTCGAGCTTCAGAACTTCTAAAGCAATTTCTGAAAACTGAGTTCCTTGAACTCCAGTGTCACGACCCGGGCCCGAGATCGGACTAATCGGGGCTAAGCCCAGATTGCGAATCCACATACTTACTTCCGTAAATTCTGAATTAACCGAAGTTAAGACAAGACTCACAAGGGATCTGTGTGGGGATATCTCTTCCCCCTTATCCACCCCTGCCAAGTGCATGGCTCAGAATAACCTGATGGGACTGGGCCCAGAAGTCAGGCCCGATGGGACTGCAGAGTGGGCTGTGATGGGATCAGGCTTTGACAGAGCCTCCCTCTTGTCTCCTCTCTTCCTCTATGTTTACACAGCAACAGCTCCAGAAGCAGGATGGCCAACGAACACCACACTCACTGGTATGCCATTTCTTCTCCAACTACATCTCCTACCTCTGCTTAGTCCTGTAACTGCAACTAACTTAGGCATCAGAGAGCCCTGCGCTGCCCAAGCCAGGGTCCTCTGACCTTCTTCTTCCTCCCCTTTCAGGCTCAAGGCATCGGTTCTTTCATCATCTTCGAGGAGCTACAGTCTCCGTCCTCCTCCAGTGGGCCGCAAAATCACTCCCCCCGGGTCTGTGAGTTTTTGTGCGCTTACAAATGGCGCCGTTTGTGGGGATCGATCAAAAAGCCATCTTCCCAAACACCATGCCTCGAAGAGCCAAAGTGGGACGAGTTGATTTCAGTAACAGTTCTTTCTCTTTCTCTTTCTCTTCTTCAGCTGGAGAAGTCTGTGGGTGTGAAGCCATTTCTATCTCCTTCTCCATATCATCCATGGCCTCTTCAAGGGGCGGAAGAGCCGAGAGGGTGAAGCAGACACTCCAGCTCGGCTGATATCTCCAGCTCGGCAGACCTCCCAGCTCGGTCGCCCAGCTTGAGAGATCTCCCAGCTCGGCCTTATCTCCAGACATTCCAGTTCGGCAAGGTGAGCCAGCTCGGCTGAGATCTCCATCTTGTAGCTTCCAGTTCGGCAAGCTGAGCCAGCTCGGCTGAGATCTCCATCTTGTAGCTTCCAGTTCGGCAAGCTGAGCCAGCTCGGCTGAGATCTCCACCTTGCAGCTTCCAGATCGGTAAGCTCCAGCCAACTCGGCAGAGATCCACATCTCGGTTTGCAACCCAGCTCAGCACGATGATCTGCCGAGCTCGGCAGCAACCCAGCTCAGCACGATGATCTCGGTAGACTCCCAAATCGGCAGGACCGTCAGTTCGGCAGCTCAAGCTAGTCCAGCAGGTCGACCAGCTCGGCAGGTCCATCTCCGCCAAACCCCCCATCTCGTCTGCAACTCGTCTCAACTCGGCAGGTGTTGGACCCATGAGACGAATGCGACGGACACCTCTCTAACCTACAATGGATCTTCCGAGATGCCTCTGCTCTTCATCTATGTCTGTCTGCAACAGATCCAAACCACCACGACATGCGCCCCACCTCTATGATTTGCTTCGATTGCGCCTGCCCCGCTTCAAGATTGACCTGCAAATCAAAGATTGATCATACTGCAGATCTTTCTGCGATCTTCATTCAATCAGGGAGTGGCCAAATCCCAAAGATCGATTTGCCTTGACACTGCGTCTGCCCCACTTCAAGATCGTTTTGCTTTGACACTCCAAATCAAAGACCGATCCACGCTTGCCACAATCATCTTCTCCGGTTCCAGTGGCCAAATCCCAACACTGATCTGGCTTCTACAACCAAGAGCCTTTCCAGCCTCTCTGCGAACTGACAGTGCCTGCGACCGTCAACAAAGACTGCGAGGTACCAATAGCAACAGGCAGCAGTTTTCCACGCGTGTGGCAACAATAGAGAAAACGATCCCTGCAACATATCTTCGCAGGCAACTTCGCCGGACCCCACCAAGATCGCCTCCTCCGACTCCGATTCCGACGACGACGGGCAATCGCTATTCCTTCCGGTCGACAACGAGGAGTAGCGGGAAGAGGCGTCCTGCTCCCGACCAGCCGCCATCAGCCCACGATCCTGCGTTCCGGCGGCTCGAACGGCCTTCCGACCTGGCACTGGCGACTCCAAGATTTGGACGCCCGGTGACAAACCGTGGATGAGTCCAGACCCATGGAGACTGCTGCTGCTGCTGTTGTCCTCCAAAGTCAAGCATGGTGATGGGTTTTCTAACATCACACATCACATCATAGGTTGAGGACAAACTAGGGGAGGGTGGTAGGATGCACATGCACAGGATGAGGTGACTTGGAGGTTTGGTAATCCTATTATCCACCAAAATTGGTAATCCTATTATCCACCAAAGTTCTCTCATAAATCTCATGTACAGTGTTGTCATAGCCTTATGCACGATCAGGCCATTGGTTACAGCTTTGACTTTTCATCAGAACTTTTGAGCTGTCATGTACTACTTTGGATGATGTCATGGCTATCATGTACTACTTTGGATGATGTCATGGCTATCATGTACTACTTTGGATGATGTCATGTACTCATAATTTTGTACACACATGTACTCATAAATTTGTTCATATTTATTTCCATCATGCACAAGCTCGGCAGAGAACTGCATCCCAGCTGGCCGAACTCTGCATCTCAGCAGACGTC
Organism: Umbellularia californica; assembly: GCA_028538565.1. Classification (NCBI taxonomy): domain Eukaryota; kingdom Viridiplantae; phylum Streptophyta; class Magnoliopsida; order Laurales; family Lauraceae; genus Umbellularia; species Umbellularia californica. The sequence continues at coordinate 70,751,138 of JAPQWN010000005.1, forward strand.
CCAGCTTGGCCGATGTTTCCAGTCCGGCTACCTTCCCAGCTTGGCCGATGTTTCCAGTCCGGCTACCTTCTCCAGCTTGGCCGATGTTTCCAGCTCGGCTGCAATGCTACTCTCCAACTCGGCAGAAGTAAACTCTCCAGTTCGGCAGCAGTGCATCGAGGCCACCAGCTTCGGTAACAATACCAGCTGGGCAAGCATGGCTCGGTCCTCTCCAGCTCGGCAGCAGTGCCTTCCCTCGCTCGGCAGCAGTAACATTCGCCCTTTCAGATAAAATAAAAAAAGCAGGCTCGGTGATGCCACCAGCCTCAAGAAAAAAAAATTACACTGGCTCCGGTAAAAGTACCAGCCAGTTACGTCCCGATTTCGAAAAAATCAAGCTCGGTGGTGGCACCAGCTTTCGAAAAAATCACGCTCGGTGATGGCACCAGCGTTGAAAAAATCAAGCTCGGTGGTGGCACCAGCTTTCGAAAAAATCACGCTCGGTGATGGCACCAGCGTTGAAAAAATCAAGCTCGGTGGTGGCACCAACTTTCGAAAAATCACGCTCGGTGATGGCACCAGCGTCGAAAAAATCAAGCTCGGTGGTGGCACCAGCTTTCGGAAAAATCACGCTTGGTGATGGCACCAGCGTCGAAAAAATCAAGCTCGGTGGTGGCACCAGCTTTCGGAAAAATCACGCTCGGTGATGGCACCAGCGTCGAAAAAATCAAGCTCGGTGGTGGCACCAGCTTTCGGAAAAATCACGCTCGGTGATGGCACCAGCGTCGAAAAAATCAAGCTCGGTGGTGGCACCAGCTTTCGGAAAAATCACGCTCGGTGATGGCACCAGCGTCGAAAAAATCAAGCTCGGTGGTGGCATCAGCTTTCGGAAAAATCACGCTCGGTGATGGCACCAGCGTCGAAAAAATCAAGCTCGGTGGTGGCACCAGCTTTCGGAAAAATCACGCTCGGTGATGGCACCAGCGTCGAAAAAATCAAGCTCGGTGGTGGCACCAGCTTTTGGAAAAATCACGCTCGGTGATGGCACTAGCGTCGAAAAAATCAGGCTCGGTGATGGCACCAAGCTTTGATACAACGTCAGGCTATTTAGCTTTCAAACTTCCAAGGGGTTGGAGCACCCTAAGAAGTTAAAAGCTGGGGGGCTTTGTGTGGGGATATCTCTTCCCCCTTATCCACCCCTGCCAAGTGCATGGCTCAGAATAGCCTGATGGGACTGGGCCCAGAAGTCAGGCCCGATGGGACTACAGAGTGGGCTGTGATGGGATCAGGCTCTGACAGAGCCTCCCTCTTGTCTCCTCTCTTCCTCTATGTATACACAGCAACAGCTCCAGAAACAGGATGGCCAACGAACACCACACTCACTGGTATGCCATTTCTTCTCCAACTACATCTCCTACCTTTGCTTAGTCCTGCAACTGCAACTAACTTAGGCATCGGAGAGCCCTGCGATGCCCAAGCCAGGGTCCTCTGACCTTCTTCTTCCTCCCCTTTCAGGCTCGAGGCATCGGTTCTTCCATCATCTTCGAGGAGCTACAGTCTCCGTCCTCCTCCAGGGGGCCGCAAAATCACTCCCCCCGGGTCTGTGAGTTTTTGTGCGCTTACAGGATCTATCTTGCATACGTGTCAAATGTACATTTTTGCTGATATATATATATACATTGACAACAATTGACTTTACATTACAAGTAATGTTCACATATACAAAAATAGAGTCCAATAAAGTCTATCACTGCATATTCAAAATACAATGCAGGTGGCATCTATTTACAACTCAAAATGATTTACTACAAAAATATTTATCAAAATAATTCCCAAACATTTCCAAAATATTCTATTCACTCGCCCTCCGATGCTACGCTCATTCGATCAATCCTCCTGGAGGAATTGGATTGGCTTCCTTCGCATGCGGTGCGGCCTTTGCAAGACCGGGACGGGCAATTGAGCCTGTAATGCCATCAATAACACTATGAACACGACGGTTCAACAGTGTATAAACATATCTATGATATCTCATACCAAACATATCCATTTATTAATGTAATAACTCTAGACAATTAAAACTAGAACAGATTAACATCCTGTACATTGCGGCCACTTAATAATCAATGACTAATTGACAATTAATACAGTTTTACCCTCATTCAATTCAGCTTCTTCTCGAGTAAGTAGTTAGTCAGTTCATTTCATTAGTTCATATCATTCATTAATTACATTGAACATTTATTAGATGACTTATGAGACTCTTCAGTCCAATATATATTACTTTTCATTACATGGCTTATCAATTCGTTGACTTTATAGTCTAATATGTGGGATCTACCAGCGTCTTGATCAGAGATCACTGGCATTACCACGGAGCTCCGGAACACCCCAATCATCTGCTGCAGCAGGATTATTCATTAGTTCATTGCATTTATTCATTGTTCAATGGTTCATCGTATTCAGTCATTATAGTTCCAATTGAGTTAGAAGAATCATTAGTCATTTATGGCCCTACTTGTCTCTATCTCAAATCTATACAACTACTAGGTGTAATCATTGGTTACTAAATGCATGTGTTATTTCAGATGAACATAACATTTATATTTAACGTGTGCATTATAGTTCCCGCAATTATCACCCATAATTCCAAAATTCACCGGTTCGATCGATTGGCCAAAATTTTCACTTACAATAATTACTTGGCCTGTACTCATGTTCGCTCGAGCGGACCCAAGTTCACTCGAGCGGACTCAACACAGAACGTTGATTGCGCGAGCGACCAACATGACTTTGTAGAGCGACGTCAGACAGAACCTTGTTCGCTCGAGCGGACACTTGCAGAAGGAATTCGTGTCAAACAGTAGCTAGTTCGCTCGAGCGGACCCATGGTTCGCTCGAGCGAACTGTTCAGAATTCCAATCCGGAATTCTGAACATTCACTATTCACTCCCATTTCAAACCACAATCTGTATGCACATACAAGGACCTCCTGTCGTCTCCTCATTCATCATTTAAACACAAAACAACACTTCTATTCCATTATTAAAACATCATGAAATCCATAGAACTAAATCAAATCCATAAAATCTCCATTTCTAAGAAGGGGGTTTGAGAACCCAACTCTTATAACTCAATAAAACTTGTAAACTAGCATTTTGGATCATAAATGAGCATTTATACTTGCCTTTGAAGTCAATAAGCAATAAACTTTCTCTAGCTTGACTTTGAGATGAGAAATCCCCAAATTCAAACCCTAACCTCCATGAAAACACAAAATACTACTCTATAAGCTATTTTGTACTAAAAACTACTCCAAATCATTCAATGGAACTTCAAAGTATTAAAAAGAAATCCTAACACTTACTTGTGACTCCAAGAAGAGGGGCTTTTGAGTTCTCTATGAAGCTTCACTATTCCAAAGAAGAAGACAAGGTGAGGGAGAAGATGGAGATGATGAAATCTCTTCAAGATCTACTCAAATCTCTCCAAAATCCACTATTGATGAAGAAAAATAGAAGAAAGAAGAAGAACTAAGGTGTCTAGGGCTTTCTCTGCAATGGTTTTGAGTTGAATGAACTCAAGGGATTCATTTCTTTTATATAAGCTCCCTTTTGCAACTAAACCATCTCTTTCTTTTCTATTTTCAAATCAAGTCAAATGAAAGCTCACTTGGCCAATTCCTAGTCCAATGACTTCGAGCCTATTACGAAAGTTAATGTACTCATCGAACTACACGTGTTGGCACCATGAGTTTCCGTATTCGACAAAATACATATAAATCTGTATTTACGAAAAAGGCCTTATTTTCTTAGTTTGAGTCTAAACCCCCACTCAATCCATTCAAATTCCTTTATTATCATTTCATTAAGCCTAAATCAATCATTTGAGGCTAATCTCATCCAATTTGATCATTAGCCATCATTAGTCTAATTAAACATGATTGATTAGCATTAACTTCAATTAATTAAAGTTAATCTTGATTAACTCGAGGCGGGGTCTTACATCCAGTCTCTTCAACAATCTATAAAAATCCAAGAAAATGCACACTCTTGGGAATGATCATTGGAACTTCAAGTTCTCTCCTCATACATCATCCATTCACTAACTGTACCTCTAATACCCATTAATCTTCACATTCAATCTATAGTAATTCTACAAATTTCTTCAATGATTAACATTAATCACAAAAGAAATGTTTATACTTGCCTCTTGAAGTCAATGCACTCAAAGTCCTTTGTCTAGCTTGCTTTTGAGATGGAATCCCCAAATTTTCAAACTCTAGATCCATGAAACATGCAATATACAAACCCTTAAGCTATTTGTGCTAGAAACCTCTCCTAATCACTCATTACAACTTGAAAATTCATTAAAAGTTTCAAGCACTTACTTGCAATTCAATGGGAGAGGCCTTGAGATCTTTTTCAAGCTCTACACCTCCAAAAGTGGAGGAAAACAACTTGGAGAAGAAGACGAAGATGAATGGAGTAGTTCACTCTACTCCAATCACTTGGCAAAGTTTTCAATCTTCACACCCAATGGAGAGAAAATGGAAGGAGAAGAAGAGAAAGGGCTGGCTAGGGCTCGGTTGAGGTGGAATGAACTATTGAAATCATTTCATTCTAATATAAAGCTCTATCACACTCAAACCCCCTCTCATTAACCATTATTACATTTTGAGTCAAATGGAGCATCATTTGGTTCATTTGAGATCAAATGGAAACACTCCTATTATGAAAGTTAACGTACTATTCGAGATACACATGTTGGTATCAAGAATTTCCGTATTCGACGAAACTCGTGAAAACCCGTATTTACGAAAAAGTCCTTAGCTTACCTTGTTTGAGTCTAAACTCAATTTAAACCAATCAATCCCATTCAAATTCATTTCATTATGCTTAATGCATCATTTGAGACTAATTTGTCTCTCTTTGGTCCTTAATCTTCATTAACTCAATTATTCGTGCTTAATTAGCACTAATCCTAATTAATTAGCCTTAATCACGATTAATTTGGGTCGGGTGTAACATTGGTGCTCCTAGCAGTGGGTGCTGCTAAATAGTGGAAGTGTGCACTTTGCACACTGTGGACGTAGCCTGCGGGTGAACCACGTAAAAATCCCTTGTGTTCTCTTGTGATTGTGTGATAGCCTGGTTGATTGTTTAAAAAAGTGCTCATCTATTTTGCAGAATTAAAATTGAAATAAATTTACAGATAAAGGACAGTCACTGATTCAACCCAACCCCCCCCCCCCCCCCCCCCCCCCCCCCCTCAGTGACCAATTGAACCTAACAGATTTACCTAGCTCCCCTGGCCCCAAAGGGATTAGTCCGGTTCAAAGGGTTGGGACACCCTTCGATATAAAAAAAATTGTTGTTATATGAATGTCATCTTTGTTATTCATCTGAAAACTAAAGGGCCCATTTGGCACTTTACTAGTTTAGTAAAAGTCAAGTAAAGTCTCAATTTTTCAGACAAGGAATTACATCAAAAGTACATTTTTTCAAAATTCCCTCATTTAAAAAAAAAGAGTAAAAAAACAACCTCTTTTCTCCACTAAATGACAAAGAAAAACTCAACTTTTCTATAAAAAAGTAAAAAAGATTACATACTAAACAACTAAAAATAGAATACCATCATAACCCACTTATATTTTATTCTCTCTTGATTTGATGCTTTATTTTATCTTTATTTTACGGTAAGATTACCAAAACCATCTTTTGACACTATAGTATGCGTAGTGGTTCATCTAATAACATGCAACGGACAGTAGAGACTAGAGTCGTATGCTAATATTACATCCAAATCCCTGACATTCTTTTTAAACTTGTAGAACAATACAGAAATTCAAGGCATATTCCATAATCTTAAGATTACCTACTAGTACACCACAATTAAAATACTAAACCATCAGCTTCTTTCATTATCCCAACAATACATTAATATCCCAACAATAGTACGTAATGAATCACATTCAACAACTCTAATCCTCTACTCCTCCACATATAATACACGTGAGAATTCTATCCTCAGGTGCTTATTCATCATAACCCAAAGAAAGCACGCGGTAGACATTACTATAACAAATACTAGTACAAGCTAAAGATGGTTGAGATGGATTGAGCTTTGAAGGGTGTGTGCGCGCAACTAAGAGCACTGGAACCCCCTTGGGACTCCTCTCCCACACACATTCAAGAGCAAGCTAAGGGAGAGCGGGATGTTGATGTTGATGCCCAGGATATTGGCTCTAATGGCAGTGCACAGGCAAACGGCAGCTTCAAGATCAACAAGGCCTTGTAGTAGAGAGCAGCAAGGAAGTGTGGGTGGGGACCCAACAACCACATTCACCAACCCTAGCACATTGGCACATACACCCAATTTCAGTGCATCCCTAGGGCATGTACCACTTGAAGAAGGTGGAGGTGTAATAGGAGTACCCGGGGGTGTAATAGGAGTACCGGGGGGTGGGGGTGTAATAGGAGTACCGGGGGGTGTGGGTCTAGTAGGAGTACCGGGGGGTGTGGGTGTAGTTGGAGCAGGAGTTGTGGGCGTTGTGGGAGTACTGGGAGTTGTTTTAGGGGCAGGTCTACCCCTTGGAGGAGGGGGCGTCCTAGCTCTTGGAGGAGGTGGACAAGGGGTGTTATGCCTTGCCGATACTAAGGCAAAGAAGACAAGGTTGAGAGAGAGGAAAAGAGCAGCTGAGGCTGAGCTCATTGAGGCCATCTCCAAAACTTCAAACCCTCTTGCACTTAAGGCAGCAGTAATGGTTAGGCCTTGTGATGCTGGGTTTGGCAGTGGGAAGTGGTATTTATAGTGTGGAGAGACTGGTATACCAAGTCAATAACCTCATTGCTAGGGCAACTAAATGAATAAAAATAGCACCCATGTCAGTATGTGACTGAGGTGGCCATGCATTTTAGCTGGCAGTATGAGACTAGAGTTGTGTGGTGGGGATTCTTAGATCATTCATCACATTGGCTAACATCTTAAAACTCTATTATTATGATTTATGAAGACATATGGGATCGTGATCCAAATAGTCGTTTTGATTTTGTGATCACGCCCAATAGTGGAATTGGCATCGACTGTAGAGAGCAATGGAAGTTTAGTTAACTGGTAAACCAATAAGGTGTTTTTTTTCTTGTGATTTGCTCGCTTTAGTTTTTAATCTACTGAAAGTCTATACATGATCAATCTAATGGTGGAATCAACTCTGATTAGGTTGAATTTCAGTCCGCAACTTATTTTTAGTTAATGGACATCAAAATCCTTCCCTTCACTGGTCTATCTAGGTTTTAGGTCGTTGTTGACAGGGAAGGCCCCTACCCCATTAGGGAAGGAACAAACATATAAATAAATAAATAAATAAATCGTGGTCGTAGGCCAATTGTCTACTTCATGATCTAAATTTAGCTAAGTACACCATGCTTTACTTTACCAACTTTGGCCAAATACATACTTTATATGTAAACACCTTGTTTCAAAATAAAACAAAAAATAACTTCTTCCCTTTTCCCATTGTATCATGCATGGTGTTAAAACTTCCTTTGGGATTTTTTTTTTTTTGTTATACCATAGCCAAGGGGGGTGGGTCCCATGAAAGAATCCACATTATGCGGGGATGTGGCAATTGTACACATGGGAAGACGTTGCTTGCACACTAAGGGAGAGCGCACCCCCACACGTGTGATGAGAGAGCATATCTAGGATCTATCCCTGGATAGTGGGGTGAGAAGTAGGGTTTCCAACTATTTGGGATCCTCCTTTAATTCAGACTTGATTAGTGGTGAAATCGGGTGGAATATTATGTTGGAGACATTAAAAAACTTCGGTTAAGCTAAATTCCCCCTTAAATGAATGAAATCAAAAGAATGCCATATTCTTTACTTTTATTTTTCTAACATGTGGAATGTAATAGATAATAATAATGTCTTGTTGGTGGAGAGAGAAGATAAAATAAAAACTCAATAACATGAATTACGTAAAAGACTTGTGAGACTTACTTGGTAATAAAATTATGCCTGTGAACTCTTGTGAAAGGGAGCCATTATTTAATATTATATCAGAAGGCTACAATTCAATTTTGACATCTACCTTTTGATTTTGAATCTTACCTTTTGATTTTGAATCTTACTTTTGGACCTGCAACAATTTATTATAATATATTCTAGTATGACTGATTGACCGGTACCTCTCAAAGGCCAAAGCTGGGAAAAATGAACACCACCAAACTGGATGAAGACAAAATAGAAAATATCTAAAAAATTGATGGGCCCAATAATGACTCTCACGATTTCAAAAAAGATTTAACGAGTTGATTTTAAACAGTTTTCATTCCTTTTTTAAAGCATCTTTGGGGCACTCATTTTGAAATTGATCGACTAGGGCCGGAACTTAGCACAGGGGCACTGTTCTAGGACAATTTGAATGACTTGACACTTCTATGTTGAGATCAATTTGAAAGACTTGACATTTCTATGTTGAGATCAACAATCATAAACTCTCAAATAAAGTAACAAGACTTGACATTTCTATGTTGAGATCAACAATCATAAAATCTGAAATGAAGTAACAAGATTCTTTCTGAAAATAAAGATGTTGACATCTTTTTAAGAGAGTTTCAATTAGATAAGGAAAATCTTCTTAAGATGTTGACATCTTCTTTCTGAAGGTTAAATCCCGAGAGTGCTATTTTAGTGGCTAATATTATTATTACTTTTGGCAACAACAGGTAATATCCATCAAAGGACTGAGAGTCTTTTCGGCCAAAGAAGTTGAAACGAGGGCAATTCCTTTTGCTCTAGACTCTGCTCAAAGGATTTGGTTTATCCGGTTTCCCCTATGTTCAAATGCTTTTGAGGGTTGTTAAAGCGCCATAAAATTAGGCTAGATTGGAGTATACAGTCTATTGTTTTGGATATTCAGGCTTCTGTTAATTGTTTTGATCGGTTTTAGGCTTGCTAAGTTAGAGAGTTGAGTAGGGCTGCTCATTGTCTTGATAAGGGTAGAAAGTCAGGGTCTTGGCATGTGGTTTAGGGATGTTTTGTTTGGTTTTCTTCATTGTTGTTTCCTTTTTTTGAGTAATCATGAATCTTCTCTTCTTAAAAAAAATAATAAAAGAAAAGAAAAGAAAGGGAAGGAAAGCTAAAATCACCATTCCAATTTTTGTTCATAGTATGGAAGTATATGCAAACCTAATCTTAGGGGTCGTTTGTTTACACTTATTTATATATGTAATGATTTATATGCATAATTATCATCCATCATCATACTTGTTTGCAAATGAAGTGTAAAAAAATGGTATGTAAATAAGTCCATTTTTATGCCAAAAATTTCACACATCAAGAGGTAGTAAATTTACACCTTACTGTTATTAGGGTTGGTAGATAGGTTATGGGATTGAACTCCATCAACGACATTACTATTATTATTATTGGCCCCAAAGTCATGGCCATGAGCTGTCCATCTTCTTTAAAGGAATAAGAAAGCCTAAGATCGCGGTTTAATCTCATATTTTAAAATCTTCATGCATTATGAGTAAATTGTGAAATGATCTAAAAATCCCTACTCATAGATTTAGTTTTCTACACTTCTGTTGCGCAATTCATGATATCCGTGCCGTCCAATATTCTCATATTACATGTACGCATCAATATATTTAGTTCGCATTTTAATTAAGTATTGAAAGATCTTAAGAAATTTGTTAAAAAAATCCAAACACATCTAAAACCATTGGATGTATACATTTATTCGTGTAAAAATGGAGATTTGACGAACATTGTAAGGTATTTGACATATCTAATATTTTCATTCATAACATTTATACTTATAAAACCTATGCATAAAAAACAAATGACCTAGTAGATCAGATTTGCACACACAACTTTCCATCAATCTCCACCTTTGAGGACTCCATATATTTATAACAATGACTATTACAAGCTTAAACTAAAAATGGTGCATAGATTTTTGAACTAGCATATCTAAATTTGATTCTTGTATCAAACTTCTCAACTTCAAATATTGCATTTGAAATTTCTTACAAGAGCCAATCACCTATAACCTAGAAATCCTGACGTAAAGAAAAAAAAAAAGAGACAACTATCACCTATAATTTAATAAGATTATTTTCTCGAAATAAGAGGCTGAGCTACTTTTTAGTTGAATAAATACTCGTAAACCGAGAAAAAAAAACCAGAATCACATAAAGCCTATTAAATATTTAAAAAAAAGCTCTATGTAGTTTTTATACATGCCCCCTCTATTTTTTTTTTCTTTTTGTAGTGGCCTCTTGTAAAAGACCCAAATCACCCGGTATGATATTGTCCTCTTTGAAAAAGATTTTGTTCTTGGAGCCCATTAAGCTCCAAATTAAACCACGTCATACTAAGCATAGATGGCATCGCACATATAGTCCAGTCTCTAGGTAGCCTCATAAGTGATGTGGGCCTTTACACCTCTCCAAAGAAAAGTTCCTAGGTCCTCCCTTTCATCTGATCCCAAGCCGTTTACTTGGCTAGCTATGCGTAAGTGAGTTTCAATCATTATAGAAAGAAAAAAAGATTAAAGAACCAATAGTAAAACTTATGCTTTTCAACTGTACTATGTATTACGAGTTGTCCTACAAAAGTTTTGCATGCAAAATCCACTCCAAGGATTGAATTTTCACTTAGAATAATGAATGGGAGAGCACCGACACGGTTTTAATCACATTCATGCCATTTTTTATATATGTACACCATGACCATGTACCTTGAAAAGGGGAACCTCAGATACGATGTTGATTCATTCATGCCATTTATTAACACGCTTGTGGGTACGCATGATTAAGATTTGTCGATTGCACAATCTTCCCAATGGTTTGATTAGAAGACTTTCACTATTTTCATGTAATATACGAGATCATCTTTCATATATAATACTTCTTGCATGCTCTTAGTCTTAGCAAAATGATCTAGATGGCAACTGGGCTAGACAGATATTACAGAAAGGCTAGGGTTATAGCTTGCCAACTTGTCTCGGGCTTTGACTCTGAAGTGGTGTGTGGATTCAACTTGATGATTGAGGAAAAAGTTAATTAATATAATTTAACATAAAAATGTTTTTAAAAGTAGTTAATAGGGTGATTACATCTTCATATAATAGAATATAACAATCAATGGGTACAGCTGGGATTTATATTGAGTACACTCTAAATTTACTGCTAACTTATCTATGATCTGTTATCCCCTCGATTGCCATGCATTCAAATAGATCCCATAAGAAGTGCCTTATTTTTAGGGAAAAATGTTTGGGACACTATTGTGCATGACTTTGGAGACAAATCCAGGCACAAAATTGCTTCTTTTTTTTTTTTTTTTGCATATAATTTATGGGAATCGAATTCATAGGAAATTCAATTCATAAATGATTGAAAATGAAGACTTAGTGAATATATGAAATTGACCGTCAACTAGTCTCCTCATTAATGGAAAATGAATTGAGGGAAGATGAGATAAAGAGACATCCTAATTCCAATCACCTAAACCAGATCTATCAAACAGGGAATTGTGAATCCGACGAACTTTGCATTTCTGTCAGAGATGCTATTAATCAAACAGGCCCTTATCAAAGGTGATTAGATTTTGGATAGTCAAACGACTAGCTAGGCTCAAAATGTAAGGCGCTGATTAATGAAGAAATCAGACAAGCAATTGAAAAAAAAAAAAAAAATTAAAAGTCATAATTGAGATGATGAAATCGAATCTCTCACATGAAAGAGATATGAGGTTGCGGCAACTTACATATTTTAACCAGGTTTGAAGTCTATGGTAGTTCACGAAGGAAGGAAACATATTTTATTTTCGGCGATTCTTATCGTTTTGTGGCAATATGGTTTCCAGCGTTGTGAGGCAACTGACTTTGATTTTCTCCACGTCTTTTTTGGTAGAGCTTCCATTCATACATTTCCATCGAATAAACTAGCTGTCCAGCCACATAATGTTCTAGGTTTTGCCCATAAAAAATACAGTTTTCTTTGTGATAAGTGTAAAGAAGTTTTTTTTTTTTTCCTTATAAAGGTATTTTTGTAGTATTTGACCTAATAAAACTAATCCCCGATCACACAAATGACCCCACAACACACGTGCAACAGATTCATCTAATACGGTTGTAAATCTAGCGGGTCTGGAAGTGTAAAAAAACTTCATTTTTTGTCACCTTCACTTTCTCTTTTTTTATTTGTAATTAAAACTAAAACACCTTTTGTTTTGCTTGAATTAAAGCTATTAAACCTTGAATACTAAATATTAATTAAATTATTTGAGTTATAAATTATTTATATAGTTGATTTATAAAGGTTTTGTCTTTGGTCGATAGGATGGTTGGAAATGACCACAGGATGAAAGATGCTTAGTGGGCCCCTGTCCCTTGATAGAGCTATTGGCTGTTGTCCAGTGGGCCCATTATCTTCCTACTGTAGGACCATTGGATTGTTTCAAGGGGACACTTGTCAAGGCGATCTAAGCTATCCTCCTGTTCTTTCTTTTGTCAGATCAGTGGCTTGAACGGTTAGTCACCTGGGTTCGGGCTAATATTCTGAATGAACCCAAACCAACCTGTCCGAGTGGCACACACAAGTCCAGTGAGCTCTGCAGTTTCTTAAATCTTAGAACTCGAATTAAAATCTCCTTTCAATCTGTTTAGGCCATTCATGAATGGAAAATGGCTAATATCATCAAGGTCTTTGACACGCCTAAGTGGATACCACCAGTAGTTTGGGTTCCTCCTCCCCCGAAATGGTGTAAATTAAAAGTCCCTTAGATCAAACAACAAGGTGTGGGGGCTCAACTATATATGTAAGATTCATCATCTAAACAAGATAATTTTTGAAGGAGATTCCTTCGCATGCTATGTAAACTGGAGACACAATCACTTGGCATTTGATGTTAAGTTGGAAGCAAATTGACAAAATTCTGAAAGAGATCAATGAATGGAAGATGGCCTTATGTCGAAGATCGGTAAATGAAGTGGTTGATCAACTAGCAAAATTAGCCCCACCTAATTAGGAGAATGTGTTCCACCACTCACTTCCTTTGCATATGTGGGACGCTTATTCACAAGAGGTTTGTACATAGCAAGGGACACCTTGCATAATATAGAATGACGCTTGAAGGTTTTAAGGAGTGCAACACCTCTTCCAGCACTTCTAAAATTTCAGGGATTTGGTTAGTTTGTTTTTTACTGTTTGCGAATGTGTTTTTTTTTTTTTTTCCGTTGCCGTAAAGATTTTAAGTCTATCTTGTAGCTCTTTGTTTTTCTTTTAATGTAATTCCTCCTCTTAGCAAAAAAATAATATAAATAAACCCTTCCAATCCCTTGCTAGCCAAACCCCACATCTCCTAAATTGCCTTGACCATCACTTTCTTTTGGGCAATAATAGTCATCTTAACTGAGTTCAAGTGGGCCCCACGACATGGGTTGCATATACCTAAATTATATTGAGATAGTAACTAGAATTGCATAGCTGGCAAGATTTTCATGGCGGCGTCCGGATCCTCGGGGGACTTTGGCTTTAACCTAGAGAAATCCTTAGTAAAGGAGTGAAACTCCACAATGGGCCCAACCATTGAAATCCGAACTGTTTAAAATAAACTCTTACCTTATATATTTGGTATCCTCAAATTTTACATCAATCTAAGGTTTTCCTACAGTTGGATTGACCCTTTCATGAAAAAAAAAAAAAAGGGGTCATAATGGATATGCATGAGATTGTGTCAATTGCTTAAACTGCGCTTGAAACGATGCCATAGCTTATACGTCATTTTCACTTCATAGCTTGTCTACTTTGTATTGGACTCCTAGCAGTCATGGCTAAGTGGGTTCTAAAAAAGTAATAAAACAACAAAAACAACAAAGTATTAAAACAACAACAACAACAACAAAGTATTAAAGAAGCCCACACATGCGTGTGTGTTGCTCTCTCTTGGGACACAACCCCCTTGACTGGGGTACCAATAAAAAAAATAAAGTATTAAATAAAGTACTAGGGAAACTACAATAGAAATATAGAAATACGGAGTATAAAGTATTTTAAGCTCTTTTTTTCCCCTTCACCACTCCATCCCTTGCACGAGACAGTTGTTGAAATTTAACAAAAAGTTACTTTTTTACATGGAAATTTTTGTACAGAGGAGTGATGGATATAAAATTAGGCACGGCTGGGCTCAGCCTGACCCTAAAAAGGCTGAAATGAGGCCTTCGGTTTTTAAGGAAAAGCCTCAGAGTGGGGCTTGGACAGATGTTTTTTAGGTCCTAAAATTTAAGGGCCAAACTTGACAACACTAGGATTGGATCTGCTCAGCTATGCTCAGCCTTTTCCTTTGTGGAGTGACTTGAAATCCCAACCAATTCATAAAAATAGTTGTATGTGCAAGAACATTAAAGATATGGGGTAATTCAAATATCAATTTAACTAGATAATTATAACTAGAACAATATAAAAAGCCTAAATAAAAAACAACAAAACTAGAAGAAAGTGATAGAAAGCAACCGTGCAACACCCAGTGCTTATGCACTAGGTAGAATATGTATAGACAATTGAATAAAGATGAAATGAACATGGTGTTTATATTTTCTTAAGCTTTTCATTCTCTTTCTTCTAGATAATTAGATAATGTTAATTTGCCTAACACTTGATGCTTGGTGACAGTGTAGAAAAAAAACTGATTTTCTTGTTTTTACACCATGGGTAGGGTAAGGGCCTTGATACTCTAGGCCCTTTGAGGGCTTTGGCCTGTCTAGGACCGGCCAACATATATTGAAGGCAAAGTTGGGACAACAGCATGTCTAGTCCAAATATAATGTGGAGGTGGAGATTGGACCTCCGCTGTTCAACAATTTGATTTCACAGTGTTGAATAGGTAATCATTTCCTATCATTGGGAGACAAACTGATATCCATTTGTGAAACTTCCTATATTTCTTCAAAGAATAAAACACATGGGCCTAACGTGTAAGGCCCAAAATGCTTTGGAAATTCAAGACCTGATTAAAAAACAAAGAGAGAAAAAGCAAACAAACAATATAAAGAAAGTCATATTTGAGCTGATGAAATCGAATCTCTCACATCAAAGATATACAAGTTGGGTGGCACAACATACATGTTCTTATAAGTTTTTCTTTTATTTTATTTCACTGTTACATGTTCTTATAAGTTTAAAGTCAATGACAGTGCAAGTAACAAGAAAATATATATATATATATATATTTTACTTTCGGTGCCTTTTATTGTGTCCATGCAATTATAGTCTCCTCTACTGTGTTTTTGAGATCATTGACTTCGATTTACACCATACATCTTTTCTGTAGATCAGATATTTCCTCTTTCATATTGTCATGGTTCTAAAACTAGATAGTTGTGCAGGGTCATACATATA
The DNA here is from genome assembly GCA_028538565.1 of Umbellularia californica. NCBI lineage: Eukaryota > Viridiplantae > Streptophyta > Magnoliopsida > Laurales > Lauraceae > Umbellularia > Umbellularia californica. Next base: position 70,766,532 of record JAPQWN010000005.1, read on the forward strand.
ATTCTGGCTTCGGCCATTACAGATGTTAGACACAAATTTCTGTGTGAAGTGTAGTGAAATTTCTTTCTTAGCACTTCTTAAAACAAAAGGGCCAAAAAAAAAAAAATGATAAATATACGCCCGTATTATATATTGATTGATTTGTAATGGTTCTGTCTATCAAGTTTCCTCAGCTAATTATTTCTGTGAAAATGAAGTGTTTGTAGTATCATCATAAATGTTTTTCAATACTCTCGTTTGGATGGAGCCCACTCTTCAACATTGTCTTTGGTGGATAGCATGATCGGACATGATCATTTGACGGGTTCTGAAATATGATGGACCCATCTTTACCCTTGTCCCTTAGTTGATCCATGTGGCTGTTATCCCACGGGCTAACTTGCCTACTGAGGGACCCATTTGGTGGTCTCCGCATGGAGCCAACTTGTCCCCATGTTAGCAACCATAAATCATATACTGTCAACACCCTATTTTTACAATTTTGAATGAAAAAAAAAAAGGAAAGAAAGCAAGAAATAAAGAGCTCAATCCACTCTGTCTCTAAGCTTTCCTCCTAATTATTTGGTTTGGGGTGTGTCTTTGCAAGAATTTCTTAAGAGGAATTTTCTGTGTTGGACTTTTTGATTTCAGCATTAGTTGCTGTATTTGAAATTCCTGGAATTTTTGTTTGATTAGTGGAAATAAAAAAATTCAGCCTTTAAAAATGTCACTTTTGGGCTCTCAAGTTCTCCAAATTCTGGTATTTTAGATGCTTAATTTGTAGGAGAGAGTTTGGAAAACTTACTAGGGATTTTAGAGCCATTTTTTTTTTATACATGGAACATATTTTATAATCCTATCATTGACATATGGATTATTGGCAACTCCCAAGTCAATAATCACAATCTTACGGCCTTTGTAGTTTAAACCCACATATGGGGCCCAGGCTTGCAGAGGGCACCTATGTATTTTGTATCTGAGAAAAAAAAAATGCAATTCAGGTTGGGCTTATTTGGGTTTTGGCTCATGGTTGGAGTTGGATTTTGAAGTCAGACTAAACATTGGGGGTCGGACACCTGAATTGGGCTGAGACACCCAAATGCATATATATTACATTTATGCAATCACCTGGGCTTGGGCTAATATTATTTTAAATTGGGTTCAAGCTTGGTTGTGGCCATTCAGGTTGGGCTTGGGTTGACTGAATACCCAATCCTACCAGCCCGAATGTTTAAATCCAGTGAGCTTTACAGCTTCTGCCATCTGAAAACTTGAACTGGAATTTCCATCCAGTACCCTGTTACCTCCACAGCCGCTCTGGGACAAACCTTTAACCAAAGTACCAAACAACCACTCCCCACCCCCCCTAATTGGCTTGATCACATAACTTTCTCTTGGGTAATAATAATCATCTTACCTCAGTCCAAGAGAATAGGGCCCCAGAAAGTGGGTTGCATAGTATTGATGCTAATGGGTTTGGTTAATAATACAAAAAATATGCAATATTATAGTAATTTATATACTCACAAGTACTGTGCAACACAAACTATATTGAGAGAAAAACTAGAATTGCAATGCTGGCTAGATCTTCATGCCAATTTGTGGAATCTCCACCGCACAAACATCCAAACCTTTTCTAATCCATGGTTTGTGTTGACAGCTAAAATGCCAGGCCACCTTGCTCACATGGGCTTCTTTTATATTTGAAGGTTCTTATAAACAGCTCTCTTCCCACTCTATAAATACCCACTCTCCCACAGGCAATCCCTTCACTACAACCAGAAAAACAAGGCCTTTCTCTACGAATCACCAAGTGTTCTTGTGTTCGGAGATGGCTTCAAAAAGCTCTGCCCCAGTAGCTTTCTTCCTGCTCCTTAACCTTCTCTTCTTTTCTCTTGTCACTGCTAACAACAGCAGCCCTTGCTCATGTAGCAGTTGTTCTTGCAACCCTACTCCCACTTCCCCCGGTGGCCCCACAACCCCAGTTCCCACACCATCTTCACGGGGTAGATGCCCTAGAGACGCACTGAAGCTTGGTGTATGTGCCAATGTGCTAGGGCTGGTGAATGCGGTTGTTGGGTCACCACCGACACTCCCTTGCTGCTCTCTACTACAAGGCCTTGTTAATCTTGAAGCTGCTATTTGCCTGTGCACTGCAATAAGAGCCAATATCTTAGGCATTAATCTCAACATCCCAATCTCCTTGAGCTTGCTCTTGAATGTGTGTGGGATGACAACCCCAAGGGGGTTCCAGTGTGCCTAGACACTCTCTTCTATCCATTTCTGCCATCCTTTTCTGTGTATGGTATTTGTCTTTTGTTGGTTTCTAGTGAATAAGCCTTCTCTATTACTTGAACTGAGGCTTAAGTTGAAAGAGTAGCAATGGAAGGCCTTGGTGGTTTTTTTTTTTTTTGCCCTTCCTTTCTTTTCTTCTGTTTTTTATTATGCTAAGTTGTTACTAGTATTAGTAAGTGTATTAAATTCAACAGGTTTTTGGAAATAAACTGCTACATAGTTATGTCTTTTGGGTCTGTCTTACTTTGAAAATGCATGATAAATGTGGTTTGATTCAAGGTGATGAGAGTTTACGTATGTAGTGAAACTTAGTCCACTGGAATCCATAATTTGGGTTGATTTAGGTGGCCAATATAATTCATATTACCTCTCCCAAGAATTCTTTCAGGAATGGACTATATCATAGCCATCCAAAGTTTGGAAGAAAATGAAATGAATGTAGATCCCTCATAAAATGGATGTAGCTTTCATATCTTTTCAAAACTAGGAAAAAGTCCAAAACAAAAAGAGAAGAGAGAGAGAGAGAGAGAGAGAGAGAGAGAGAGAGAGAGACTGCACTTCTAAAAACATGAAGGATTTAGGATCTAAGATTTATAACAACAGAATTTATATTCATTAAATCCAAATCAAAAGAAGATCAGGAAGAGAATGATCTTTTGTGGATTACTTTATTTTTTGGTGGGTCTTACGTACCAAGTAGACGACTTAATTATGATTTCACATGGAGATCTTTGGCATACCATATGAGTACAAATTAGAATTGTTCTATTCACTGTTGTGCCCGTGAATCGACATGGAATTTCCACGGAAAGATGCCATGATTTGACACCACTTGTCATTATTTTTTTTTTATTTTTTGATGAGCTTGCTTTCCATGTAAGTGACTAATATTGGAGCGATTTGGCTCCATCCACAGGTCGTGGCTGGCTAGATGGGTCCTGCACGAGTCTATAATTATGCTGCCTAGGTTTTGGTGGACTATGTGATCAGGTCAAATTTCACAGCAGTCAACAGGGCAGAGAGAGAGAGAGAGAGAGAGAGAGAGAGAGGATTTTAATAAATAAATAAATAAATAACCATAACGACATATATAATTGAGAGGGATCGTCCTAGTTGGAGGTGGTGCTTTCCCCCTACAACAGATTGGTGCTCAATTAACTCGGAAAATAAAGCCTTACTGTTGCATCTGAAAGTCCCAATTCCTTTCATGCCAACTTAATAGAGTTATCCAAATAATCCCAATGGGTAATTCAATTGGCTTAGGACCACGGCATGCACTCGGAAGTTATTGGTTCAAAACTGTACTACCACACTGGGCTATATGGGAGTTTATTCGGCTCCCCTCTGGGCCCGGAGGGATTAGTCTAACTCAAAGAGTTGAGAACCCTTCAATAGCAAAAAAAAAAAAAAAAAAGTTATCCAAATAAATGTATATAAATGTCATCATTTTCTTTTCAACCATACCCGATTTGGGATTCTAGTAATGAAACCTAAAAGATTCTTTACTATTTTGAAAATTTCCAACAGGAAATTAAATGTAATTCTGTTGGGGAGTGAATGCATAAGCATGAGCAAACCTTGTGGTCAATTTAAAGTTGTGATTGTGCAACGAGAGGATTCCGCATTAGTAGGAAGAATTATTCTAATCCTTCTTGAAGCTCAATATTTTGTTGTTTGTAGCTACACATTTTTCTTACAAAAATCGAAAAAGATGATTAAGTTTTCCTTAATGGAAAGGATTTTAATTTCTTACGAAAGAGTTAGGAATGCATGTTCCTTTCTCCTATGGAAGCAAGAATCCTTTTTTTTTTTTTTTTTGCTAAATGGTAAATTTGAATTGAAAGAAAGAGAAGGGCAAGAATCCATTGAGCATGGGATCATCTTGTTGTAGAAGAAATCATAAAATTAACCAATTTCTTACATGTTTGGTTTAGTTTACAAAACTCATACCAATTACAATAAGTTTCAGCCCACATTTACCATATAAATTAATGATTCACCATATCAGTTAGATTTCAAAAAATGTGGTTTAGTCACATATGAATCAAGACTTTTGTACAATGAAAGCAACATAAGATGGGTCCGACCTATCATGAATTCAGTCCAAACTCCATGTCTTGAAACAAGTCATGGATTAGACGGACACACATTCAAAAAGATGGTTAAATTGTGTTTGTCCAATGCAACAATGAGAAAATATTCTCCTTTCACCTGGTTCTCATGTGAGCCGTGCATAGGAGCCGTTTCAATGCATTTGTATGGGTGGGCGCCGCCTCAATTACTGCTCATATGCACGGTTTCTATGAGAATTCGAGCAATGCGTAGGAGACCTTTTTTTTCCAAATGTGACATTGATTGAACTAAAACTTTATATAGCTATAGAAGAAGCAACTGTGCATTCAATGAATAGTTTGGATTGCCAAAAAGATGGACCCTATTGTACACAAAAAATAAATTCATGAATAAATTATTTAATTATGTTTTAATCAATTTTGTTCAATCCAGATATTAATAGTACTTCCTATAGGGAGAGCTGAAGAATGATATGAGAAATAAAGTGGACTTACAACTTAAATAGTTTAGATCTTTGAATGATAAGATTTCTTGAAAGGGTTTTTCAAAGTTTTGATTTGTTTCTAAGATTTAAATTATGTGGAAGGTTTTTTTGCGAGTAGTAGTTCTTTAGCTTAATTTTTCTCTTTTTAAGGTTGAAACTTCTGTGTGACTATTTCTTCGAGAAGGTCTGATCTATTTCCTAGTTTCTGAAGTTTTGTTTTATTTTTTAAGTTTTTGAAGTATTACCTTTTATTGTTAGAATATTTTAATTCTTGTAAGGAGGAAATCTCTTGAAGGTTTAGACCTGCTATATTTTTCTTGGGCTAGTCTGGCAATTTACTATTAAAGTAAAAATGATGTAAATCAATATCAAATCAAGAGAGAATAAAACATAAGGGGTTATGATGGTATTTTATCTCTAGTGGATTGGTAGAGAATCTTTTTAACTTTTTTGTGTAAATAGTGAGTATTTATTATCATTTAGTTGAAAAAGGAGGTCGCTTTTTTTACTTTGTTTTAAAAAGAAAAAGGTAATGGTGAAGATGTATACTTTTGATGTGACTCAGTGTCTGAAAAAAATTAAAGTTTTATATTACTTTTACTAACCTAGTAAATTACCAAATGGGCCCTAAGACTTTCTCGGATCACTGTTATTCCTCTTCTAATCAAACTAGTGTGACCACTGGACTTTTTGTCATTACTGCAACAAGGGTTAAACAAATGATGTACGTGGGACTGTTCCCTGCGTGCTCAAGTTAAACTATCACCATTGGGCTAGTAGCCTAATATAGTAAATAATAATAATATATGCGTGTCACCCTCCACTAAAAATAGATAATTTGAAGTTTTTATCCGATACAAATAAAAATCATGGCCTTTAAGCTGGTAGCAAATACTACTACCCTCCTCCCCCGAGTCTCCAGCGGGGAGTGAGGACGGCCGGCAGCAAGCGGCGGAACCCCACCCCCCCTCCTATTTTCTTTCCCTTCCTCTTCTTCTCTCTTTCCCTCCCCACCTCTTCCTCTCTTCCTCCCCCTCCCGGTCGCCGGTGGGGAGGGAGATTGAGCTGCAGCAGGCGGAAACCCTGCTAAACTCGCTAAGTTATTGTATGCTGCTAAATTATTTAATAACTAGGGGTTACTTTGTTCAATAGTTAATCTACAATCACCTCTTATATTGAGTAATATTTGAAATTAACCAACTTATACTTATCACATAACAAGTTGTAATCAAATCGAAACTCGCTAAGTTACAAAATATTTACATATTTATTATGAAATAATTAACAGATTACTATACAGCCTACTCACCTTACTTAATGGACCTTAATTAAAGAACAAGTAAGATTTATCTGCCAAGATCTTTGTTTTGGTATGATTAGCCAAAAGAAAATCACTCTGTTTCAGCTTGTTAGTGATGTCATCTTTGTTTTGGTATGATTAGCCAAGAGAAAATCATTCTGTTTCAGCATGTTATTGATGTCAGCAGAACATGCATGTGATCCCCTTTGGTTATCATTGGAATAAAAAATGTACCTTGCCGGCAAAGATTCTCCTCCCAGTTCTCTCTCATGTGCTGTGGGTCTTCCCCAGTCAGTCAAAAGTGCTAGATCTTTTACATGGGTGATTTAATTGGATTTTTGCTATTGGAGATGAGAATTTTTTTTCCCTGATAGATGTGGAATTTAACAAACATCAATCTAATATTGTAAAGTGTTTGATCTTTTACATCAAAGAATTTGGATTCTTGTCGAGGATTCCAATGCAGAGGTCCCAAGACATGTGATTTGTACATTCATGTGTAGTGGTGGGTCTGATTTGTGAGTTTCATCGTATTATATTATATAGAGAATTTGTATGGTCCTTAAGACATTTGGCTGTCCTGTGGGCCTCAATGTTTTATGAGGAGAAAATCAGTATCATTTAAAATTGTTAGGGCACGTTTGCACAGCATGCGGATGTTTTTCTCTTCCCTAAAAAAAAAAAAAAAAAAAAAAAAAAAGGCCTATTCAGAAACTCTTTTCTTCAAGTTGTAAAAAATTTAGCTCATGTTTTTCCTCGTGGAAAAATAGCCGCACTGAATGAATAAAAAATAAAAAACTTTTGCTGTAAAAAAATGTCCGCTTTTTCCTTACTTTCTCCACAGAGACATATGCATCCATCCCTCACCATTTTTGGTGAGGGACACCCCAAGAGGGGGAGTTTCAAGTACAGAAGTGTACTTTTGTATTAAAGTACACTTCTGTACTTGAAACTCCCCCTCTTGGGGTGTCCCTCACCAAAATAGTGAGGGATTGATGCATATGAATAAATATATATATATATATATATATATATATATATATATATATCCACTATTTACCCCAATTGTTAACCTGCAAAGGTTGATTTAATGGGTTGATTGATATAAGTATTGGCCATTCGGTGGATGGAATCTCACCGTCCATCAGGGTAATATTGATGTTTAGATTTTTATGAGATAAAATCATCACTCTGTATTAATCATTAAAAAGTGTACATAATTTCCATATATTGATCAAATAAAAGAGTAAAAGTTCACTCACCCAAGTCCCTCATGCCTAGATAATTCTATGGCTAACCTACATGCATATGACCTGGGGCGATTTTGAAGATCTTAGAAAACTGGATGGGCTTGGACATGTCCTACTTATAATTAATAAATAGTCCCTCTACATCTAAACTGTGTGATCGCATCTCGTCACAAAACTTTAGTAAAAACACTCATGTCTTTTGACATTTTCTTTATGTCGAGAGTGCCGGATCCTCTTCGCGCGGTTCTCTTTCGACATAAAGCAATCTCCCTCCCTCTTCAGATATAGCATAATTCTAATGACTCTTTACCTAAATTTGAACCCTTAATCTCCAAATCCTATTTTCATATCCTAATCCAAACCTAAGCTCCAAATCACTAAATCTGAGCATATCTACAAGAAGACCAAATCACCATCGGGCATACTTTAATCTTCAATTCATACAAAAATAGGGTCTTAGAGTTCATGTGCGAAAATTTTGAGTTACATTTAAGTGGCGTTTTTTCTATTTTTCCATGAGCCCATGACCAACTATAGGAAATTACGTACTTTTACAGTTAAGGTAAGTACATGCAACCAAATTCTTTAGATCCAAATTGAACTCATTTGGGTTGCTCACCCAAATCACCGTGGCATAGCATTCAGATGCCTGCGATTAAAGAAAAATGGTATCTTAGGCTTATTTGATGATAATGAATCAATGATAACTTGAATTTGGGAGAGGTAGTGGGAAGACCCTTCAATTGGACAGGAGATCTGAGCATGAAAATTTTTTTTATTTCTATTTAAATGCAATAAATTTTCTGTTTTGGTATTATTCATGTAAAAATAGTTAACAAACTAATCAAAGTTTTAGCTCTACCCAAACAAAAATCCTGGGTCCGCCCCCACTGATGGCTACGGTCATAATTGATTAATGAGAAAATGCATTATATGGTCAGATGTCAACCAAATGTCAAAATAGTAGGTGGGAACATAACTCAGAAGTCATGTAGGTTTGTTAGCGAACCATTTCCGTTTGGGACCAATTGGGTTATATCGTGGCTGTCATTGTATTGGTCCAAACCCAATTTGTTGAGTGTGACAGCTTCATCAGTTTCATAGTTGTAGATATTGATCCTACCTTTGGTCTATTAGAAAAAAGAGGCCTTTAAGATCAGATTTATCATATGAAAAATGAGTTAATTGGATATTATCATCATCTTAAGTATAAAGCCAATGAAATAGATGGTAATCAAAGTTTCTACTTCATATCTCTTTCATGGGGAATATTCTCCTACGAGAGCGAATTGAATATGAGATCATATGCAGTTCAATTCGTGGGGGCCACTTGATGCCTACCTATCATCGTGGGTGTGATACGTGAAAAGGTCTTCCAATGTATAAAGGCAAAAGGAAAAAAAAAAAGCTTGTCGGACCATTCTAGTCCTTAATTTAATAGCTATGAAGTTTAGTGATCTTTTAACCGTTGATTACTTTGGGATTCGATGAGAGTAAGAATGGGCCTGCACTGATTAAAAGTCTGTTGAGGTCAATGTCCACCCTCACTCATGAGCGGTCATAATTGTGGTCGAGCCCTGACCCTCACCATAAAACTATTGTTGTGTCGTTTCCTATTACCAATTGGTTTTGGGATAAGTGGTATCTTAATGGGGTGTAAGATCCTAAAAGTGGTATCAGAGCCTAGTATGTCAAGTGTTTGAGTCACGGGACACGCGTTTTGCGAATTCGCAGCAGGAGTCATTTTGTTTAATGAGCTGATAATATCACTGAAAAACCAATGAGCTAATTTGTTTTAATTTAGATGACATGATGATCGTGTCATTCTTTGCAAGGAAGGTTCATTGTTTACTCAATGTTTTTGTTTCTGTTTTTATATTTATAACGGATGGTGTTCCATTTCTTTGGACCGGACTAATCCCTTTTCGAGCCCAGGGGAAGCTAGGTAAATCCCTTGTGGCCATAATTTCGAATCCTCAATCTCCGTGAGCAAACCGTCATCTAAGGCCAACTGAGCTATATTCAGGGTTTAATGCCTTTGTTTTTTCGTGCACGCATCTAAATGGAAGGGATTGGGTAATGGGTTAAAATAAATTAAAAAAAAAAAGAAAAGAAATCTAATAGACCGCGTAAACCTCGCACGCCAAAGTCTCCTCATGGGGTCCCAGTCCCCTTAGCTAGGGTAATTAAAAAAAGAATTTGTGTAAACCAATCATGTATTCATAAATAACAGATAAAAGATACTAGGGTTTATTTTGTGTAAACCCTGAGGGGTAACTCAGTTGGCGTAGGACCATTTTGTGTAAACCCAGAGGAGCAGCTCAATTGGCCTAGGACCATCACTTACTCCGGGAGGAGGTTAAGGGTTCGAAATTGCACTAGAACAATAAGGACACCCTCCATTATAAAAAAAATAAAATAAAAATACTAGGGATTATTTTACTCCATGATTTCAGTGATCGTGTCTGTCACGAGTTTCTGATATCACCCCTGAATTTCTCGATTTTTCCAGGGTGTTGCAGTCGCTTTGTTAGTGGAAGGAGCAGCAAATGGCACCATACTGTTCTTGGCAGTGTTCTAGCTATTGCCAGATTCAACTCTCTATAAGGGAAACACGTGAACTCTGCTTTTGCCAACTTGGAATTTTGTTGCTTCTGTAATGAAATTAAGTGCATCCAGTTGGTAGAAGAAGTCCAAGCATTCATTCTTAATGGACATGGTGAATGTGTTTACTACTTCCAAATTTGAAGAATTATCCCCTAAGATACATTTATTCCCCCTTGAATTACCATGAGCTCAACTTTGAGATACCGTTGGATTAAAATCCGAAAAAAATCATTTCTTTTAGAACCATTAGACTTGCACATGGCCTAGGTTTCATTAAGATTTTTCCATCTCCCCCTCCCCTATGATTGGCATTGGCTCTAGCTGCTCCACTAGTGAGTTCATATGATGCATGTGAAGATGGTTTGCAAATAGGGCTATTAAAGGGCCGGGCTGAGGGAAGCCCTTATCCTACCCTCACATGTATGGGCCGAGCCTAAACGAGCAAAAGCCCTCGACTTTTACAGTGAGCCGGGTAAGGGGAAAAAATGAAGATCCTTTTTCTTTAAAGAAAATAAATCTTTCTTATGCCACCACTGGCTTCCAACTTAATGATACCCGTCCACCTTTGTCTGTGCTAGGGACCGCCAATGCAAAAGGCAGCATGATAGAGTTAAAATCTTTTTTTATTGGAAGGTTGGTGGTGGGATAAAATAATATATATAATGTAAAACATAAAGCATATAACAATAATTCTTTAAAAAATAATACATATAAAACAAATAGCAATAGTTCTTTATTTAATTATTTAATCTACTTTTAGAATATTAGAAAGATCAACTAATCCATTATTATCATTGTGTTGCTGCAAACGTATTCAATGTTATAGTATTTCGATCATCTGCTTCCCAAATCAGATGTTAGTTGAATGATATTCTGCAACTTCTCTAGCAACAATAGACAGTTTTTTTTTTTTTTTTCTTCAAGGCTTAGATTCTTCTTTAAAAAAAAAGAAAAAGAAAAAAGGCTTAGATTTTTCAAAATAGACTAGCATGACTTGTAATGGCAACTTTTACTTTCCCAACTAAAAAGATGAATCTGAGAGGTTGATGTAAGTGGAAGGTCTATTTCAGTTCATACGTCCTTGTCATGCATTGGCCCTTTACCGGACTTTCAATCGCTCCATCGATGTGTTTGGATTTTTTTTTTTTTAAGGATGGAGAGACCCACAGATTCTTTGAGTCTGTCTATATAATTTCTCAATGGGACCCATTTGAAAGGCAAACCACTTTAGATTGCTTACACAAATGATCTTATCATCAATCTTACAAGGGGTGCACGGCGTCGGCGGGCGGCTATTGGGCGGTTTAGGCGGTTTTGTTTTATGGCGGTTTGTAAAAAGTAGAAACTGTAACTTTCCAAAGTATAGGCGGTTTGGGCGGTTTTTTTAGTGGGCGACTTGGGCGGCATGTTTGGCGGTTTGAGATTTGTACCTATCTCTCTCTTTTTTATTTTTTTTATTTTTTTATTTTTAATAGAATGTAACTAAAGTTTCACAGTACTTAACATAAAGAATAAAAATTAAACATGATTTTTATTAAAAATCAATAATCAGTAATAAACAAAATTTTCAACTAAGTATATTAATGTAAAATTAAAGTCCAAAGGCATCACCAAAATTAAAAAATACAAACACTTATATAATCTAACGTCCAAAAGTCAAAAATCTAATTGTGAATATGAAGCGTTTTTTTAGCAACCATATATTTTTTGAAAGATACATGAAGTCTTTGAAGAATAGATGAAGAGTTTTTTTTTTTTTAATAATGAGCGGGCGGGGAGGTTTGAAACCGCCTACTCAAATGTGAAACTGTAATCGCTCGCTCATTAGTACGGATTGAAACCGCCCCACTTGCCTAAAGGCGGTTTTGATGTATATCCACTTGTAGCGGGGCGGGGCGGAGCAGAGCGGGCGGGCTGGCGGGTTACGGTTTTTTTTGTGCACCCCTAAATCTTACCCAAAAAAAAAACCTTGTCTCATCGTCAAAGAAAATTTCACTCCAAATTGAGTTTCACCTAATATCAAATTATCATATCTAAAAACACATGATTCGACTTAATTATTTGGGTAACTTAGCCAATAGTCCATGAACACGGTCTTCTAAGGTATCGAGTCCAACAACTTTTTCTCTAATGTTTATAGTCTAGACAGTTGGAGATATTTTGGTGAGAGGTCTCTAATATGCCACGTCATAGATTTTCATGACTAATTTGCCCATTTCAACCCTCATTCCTAAGCCAAGTTCTCTCTTATTCTATGTTGTCCCAGAGAACTTCTTCCTCCTTTTTCTCTCCCATTTTCCATTTTACATTCCTTTCCATGGTTATGGAGTATCGCTGCAGAGCACCTTTCATCGCCACCATGACTTCCGATTCTCTCTTTCATTTCTTTAAAGATAGAAACCGTTTTAAAATCTCTTTCTCTATCCAAATCTCTCTCTCTACAACTGATTTGAAAGAGAGCGGTTTGCTCTTTTGCTTGTTTTCCCTCTCTCTTTTCTCGATTGGATCATGGTCATCAAGTGTTCTTGTTTTGGATTTCGATTTTTATTAGAATCTGATTTTCTGTATTCTGACTTTTGGTATCGCCGAGCTCAAATAAATTTTCCAGAAACTCTAATAAACTAGACAAAAACTCAGATAAATTTGCCAATTTATCTAAGTTTTCGGCAAACTTACCTGAACTTCTGGCAAAACTCAGATAAATTTATCTGAGTTTTGGCAGATTTATCCGAGTTTTCGGCAAACTTACTTGAATTTCTAGCAAAACTCTAATAAATTTATCGGACTTTTAGAAAATTTATCTGAGTTTTCGGCTGTACCTTTCAATAAAGGAAGGATGCAAGAAATAAACCACCATTTCTATTAAAAGTTTTGGTATGCGTTTGCGTCTTTCACATTAAACAATACAAATTGCATCATTTGAGTTCATTTATGAAATTATCAATATAAAAAGAGTTCAATTTTTGAGTCATCATCATCCATCTTTATAAACTACAACTTATCTAGTTATAGTGTGCTGAGTGCTACTTTTCTCAAAAGTACAGTTCTTGGTTTACTAGTGCTATTTTGATGGTTTGGAAAGTTTTTGGGTTCATTTTCAAATATTCTGTTAAAAAGAGTTATTTCTTTTTATAATTTTCCACCATTTTTATAAGTCATGCCTTTGTCCTAATTTTGCTATGTTTGCTACTACAGAAAGGGTGGAATGCATGAAAAAGGTTGCCAAACTTGATTTGGAACTGACAGTAAAGAAGAGAAATCTCCTCATGGTGGGTTATAAAAATGTTATTGGTGCTCGCCGAGCATTATGGCGCATCATGTCATTAATTGAACAGAAAGAAGAATCGAAGGGGAATGAGCACAATGTTAAATTAATCAACGGTTATTGCCAGAAGGGAGAGGAAGAGCTATCCAAAATCTGCCATGACATCCTGAATTTTATAGATAAGCATCTGATACCTTCTTCTGGCTCTGGAGAATCAATTGTTCTTTACTACAAGATGTGAGTTTCATAGCTTATGGTTTGCCAAAACTCAGATAAATTTGTCTGAGGTATGCTTTTACTGACGTGTACAGGGGCTTTTTTGTCTTTTTCACTGCCTCATTTTTATGAGAGGACTTCCGTCGGTAAGATAAAATTTCACGGACCTTAGGCTTTAAAAGCAAATGATGAAGGACCTACCGCCAAAAGCCCCTAATTATTTCGTAGAAAACTCTTGTTGGTGTATTTTATTGGTGATCAGTCTAACTTTGACTTGGTAAAATTTACGCGGGATGGGGTAAGATATGACCATGATTGTAGAGTGATTTGCCTATGGCTTTATACTGAAGTCCGGATCACCTCCCGCAGTTGTTATACCTTCACCGTGAGTGGATCAATAACAGTCCGCCACGTCATCCAAAAATTTAGGTGATTTTCTTTTATCTAATTTAAACTTTTTTAAACTTTAAAATCGCCTAAATTTTTAGATGACGTGGCGGACTATTATTGATCCACTCACGGTGGAGGTATAACAACTGCGATATGTAATCCGGACTCTTTATACTGATGGGCGCAGTGGATCTTTGAAAGTCCACATTGTAACCATTTCCTAGTAAAAAGAGTCTTTATCTAATTGAAAGCACAAGTCAGGTGGAACAGTACATCATAATGATCATAGATCTGAAATGATGTTCTCTCTCGCACCTTCAAACTCCTCTTCTTTTAAGTTTTGATGTATTATTTTCTTCCTTTTTTCAATGAAATCTTTGTTACAGTTTTCAAAAAAAAAACCCCTCTCAAAAACTATATATGGGGACACCCCACTGTACAATAGAAATGAAATCCTCAACCCATTACACCATCCGAAAATATGATATTGGCTATATGAGAAAGGCTTTTGTGGACTGATTATGTGCAGTCAATCCCACATAATCAGTCCACACAAGCCTTCCTCATAGGCTATGCCAAGGCATACAGTGACCAGCAGCGGATGGAGCATAGGAGGACCCAAAAAAATGGAGGAGAGGAAATTAAGAGAGCTATATAGAAGTCCTATTTACAGACCTCTTGGGCCTTTTCTGCTCGATTCGAACTCGTTAATAATGCTTAAATTAGGGTAAGACACTATCAATCAATTATAAAGTCAATAACAACTCCATCTACTAGAGCTTAATACTATTGTGAAACTAATGCCGTAAAAGGCCACATGACCAAATACTGATCCCATCAAAGCTTATTTCATTGAGAGAGAATAATACATTGCTATACTAAATACATCTGATTCCTCACTAGTAATCAACCATAGCTGACACATTTATTCTCATTAGAAGGAAGAGGCAGTACCTTTGAACCCCTTCCCATCACAACCAAATCAAATAAGACTTAAAAATAATAGGCACTGGCACTAAAGCTTTGGTCTTAACCAGGCCGACCACTTAAGAACCTTAAAGCCCATTACAATCCAAAGTCCAAACAGATAAATAACTAAAACAAACATAAGAAAGGCGAGAAACAAAAGAGATTAGGAACAAGAACAAGTAGAGCTTGATTCTTAGACACATTGGAAGTCAGATGGGCACTTCAACTCACATGCATTCAACAGCAAGGTCAGGGAGACAGGGACATTTAGGTTGATGCCCAAGACATTGGCTTTAATGGCAGTGCAAAGGCAGACAGCTGCTTCAAGATCAACCAGGCCTCCAAGAAGGCTGCAACATGGGAGAGTTGGTGGGGAGCCAACAACAACATTCACCAACCCCAACACATCTGCACACACACCTAGCTTGAGTGTGTCTCTGGGGCATGAAGGGTAGGCTGGGGGACTTGGGTGGGGCTTTGGGTGAGGCTTGGGAGTGGGCTTAGGGGTCACAGGTGGGCAGACTTTGGTGGATGTGACCAAGGTGAAGAAGAGAAGGTCGAGAGAGAGGAGAAGGGCACTTGCTGCAAAGGCCTTGGAACCCATCTCTACACTTCTAGGGACAATGAATGAGAGAAACCTAAGTGTTGTAGAGAGGTCATAGGATTAGAGGTGATAGGATTAGAACTGTACTGGGGTATTTATAGGGAGAGACTGTGTCATGCTTGGAGGAAAAAAAATAAGGGAATGGCCATGTGGGGTGGTGTCCATGATAGAGCTGGCAATGCAGGTTGAAGGAGAGGGTTTACAGTCTGCAATATTTTGTTGTTTTCTTTATGGGAAGTTGCCATACATTTCACATGAAGAAACTACTGACTGCCCCACTACACTAGCTCTCCATTGAACATGCAATTTGTATACTATTAAGATTCTTCTTAGATATTTAAAATAATGTAGTGGTCTGAATGACCACCAGGAACACTGGTTCTATTCATGGTTCTTGGGTGTGTACGGTGAGGATTAATCCATGATAGGAATCACTGAGGAGATGGGCCCAACAGTGGATCGGACATGATCACTCCTATATCTCTCTTTTGTTACTAGTATTCCCATCCTTTGGATCAGCAAATGGTTGAAACCATGGGGGTGGCAGTCAGTGTAACCGATCAACACCAGTACTGCCTGGATCTTCAATTATTTCATGGTTAAACAGAGCACGTTACTTTGCCGACATGAGCTGCCCTACCAATTGCTCTTGCCTTTCCTTATATAATTTCGTCCAAACTCATATGTTGTTTTCTTCCTAATGTGGTCATGGGGCAGGCAGGGACTAAAACTGGCTCAAGGCAAGCCTGTTTAGATATTGGGTCTGACTTTCTTTATAGGTTTCAGTGGTGTCTCAGCCAATGACCCATTGCCATATATATATATATATATATATATATATATATATATATATATATATATATATATGATGGGTCAGATCAGTCCTTTAAACATATAGAGGCCTTTGCCACTCCAGTTGAATATCAGTCCTGATCAGAATTTGACGCAATTCAACTCCTGGGCCTAAAAGCACATTCAAACCCAACCCATGTTTGGCCAGGCTATGGCTAGCCAGCCCCTTGGAAACCTTTATTTTCTTGGTGTCCTACTCATTGTATTCTTATTGCTTTAGGAATAATAATACCTCATTGGTGAGATGATCTTAACTGTATGATGAGAAGTCTTCAAATGAATGCGGATTGTATGGAGCAAAAATAAAGCCTAGCTAGTAATTCATACAACTTTTAGAAGTGTGGTGCTGCTGATAACTCAATTAGTTCTTGCTAGTTTTTCCACCTGCCTGAGTTTTAAGACTGCATCGCAACCTAACAGACTAAAAATAAAGCCCAAGTTAACTAGCTAGTTTTGGTTTTGTTTTGGTTCCTCTGTTGAGCTTTGTTTACTTTTGGGGGTCCTAATTGACCCTTGTAGATTCTTTCTCGGTTTCTCCTTCTTCCTTTTAATTCAATTACCCTTATAGCAAAAAAAAAAAAAAAAAACCTTAATTGACGACATTGGACTTGGGAAGGTTAAGCCAAAGAATGGAATGTTGGGTAGGGGAATTAGACAAGCTAGGGTGAACAAAATTAGTCCCTTGAGAGTATCTCAACCCTTAGTTAATTAGGCGCAAAGTCTAACAATCTTTTAATTATTAATTTTTTTGGGACTCAATCGAACAACAATGAACCTGCCGATGATTGTCAAAGTTGGCATGGCAGTAGTAATTCACGGGGGTAGCGAGTATGAAGGGGTGAATTGATCAAAGATGGGCGCGCTTATGTTGCGGTGACAAGTGGTTCAGTTAGGTTAAGCACTGTGGGTCATGACATGCATAGGCTAAAGCCGCAAAACCTTTGCGATTGAGCCTTTTTATCATTTGAGTTGAAAATTACAACTTGAACTCAGCTTGAATCCGAATCTGCAACTAATAGGTCCTGTTCAGGTTATGGGTAGTAGTGTGATTTGTCGGCTTGGGCTGGGTTTGAAGGTCGAATAACAATTATTGAGTCAACCACAATTCGGATGCAACCAAAACTGTAAAGTTGATTTTTTCGGGCCAGTTTGGTAACTCTACTAATATAGTCAAGTCAAGTAAAGTTGATTTTGAAGAAAGAATAGAATATAAGTGGGTTATGATGGTATTTTGGTTTTAGTTTTTGTTATGAATCTTTGACTTTTTGTATGGAAAAGTGGAGTTTTTTTTTGTATTTTAGTGGATAAAGGTACTTGCTTTTTGACTTTTGTATGAAAAAGATGGAGAGAGTTTTGAATAAAGTGCATTTGATGTGACATCTTGTATGGAAAATGGAGATTTTACTTGACTTTAATTGTATTAGTAAATACTACAACAATCTGCACTTTTACCCAGCTTTTTTTCCCGGCGCAGTCATTAAACGCCGTCTTTTACTTGTTTTGAAGAAGTTGGTTAAAAAACCCGTCTTTTACTTGTTTTGAAGAAGTTGACAGTTGTAATGTGGATGTTTTTTTTTTTTCTTTTTTTTTTTTGGTAGAATGTAATGTGGATGTTGAAATGTTGGATGCCTTAGTTTTAACTGTAGTTTCATAGCGTATCCATGTAAGTGGTACTGACCCCACTACGGATTGTTTGGATACTGTCTCCAATCTTCTGTTGTTTTGATATTTTGGTGTTGTGAATGGTTATATGGTCTGCAGATTTGGTAGTTGTATTTAGAGGCATACAATTTTTGTCCATCTTTTTCTTGACTCAAATTATTTTTGGTGATCAGCACCTATTGTGTCTAGCTAATATATTGTTCTGTTCTTTTTGTTTCTTAATGCCGCCTCAACCGCTTATTCAGTTTCTTAGGTTCTTTTTAATAATCGATAGCAGTGAAATATTATTGAAAAAAGATGAGAAAAAAACGAGAAAGAATGTAGAGGCAATTGGTATGAAAGCCTACTCATGTCTTTGTATAATATATATGGTTTTAACTATGTCCTTTACCAAAGAATGAGGCTGATGCTACAAGGAAAGATAATTCCTTATGATTTTGTCTGGACGTGGTTGATTTAGTGTTGTGCTTTTCTCCCATGGGAAAAGAAGAGTTTTACCCTGGACCCCTTGATACCAATAATTTGAACACTAATTATAGCAGGACCATCTCATTAAGCCATTATATCCATGAACGGCAAGAACATTTCCAGTGTGATCCCAAGAGTTCATAACTTCATATGGGCTCACACCATAGATGAGGGACTCCTAGAGTATATCAGACATTAGAACTGACAACACCCCTTTGTCTCCGAATTCAAACTTTCCTCTGTTTTTTCATTTTCAGGCCACAACTTGGAAGTCTGTGATCTTCCAATCAGTCTCAGGTCCAAGAAACCAACAATCTTTCTAGGCTCGCCACATTCATTTGCACAGATCTCAGATAATGGTCTCCATATATTAATGGAAACCTGCTTTGGAGGAGATTAAAGGCTTCATGTAGTTTTACAGATATTCTGATACCATGAATGAAGAGAGAATATCATAGAACTGATATTTACTTAGCATACATAATTTGGGGATAAACAAGTTACTGGATTTACCACCTCCGGCCTATCAAGGATCATACCTGACCTAGATGATTTATACCATAGTTATCCTAATTATAACAGGGTATTACATACATTGATACAAAGAGGGAAGCATACTTAAAAATCATGATTTTGAAGGTTAATGGGATATAGCCATATGGGGACAAGATGAAAGCACTAATCTTTTGGTTCACATGGGTAGGGTATTTGTGGTATTACTCTGAATCTCCAATTTTAGCAAATATGGCCATCCATGTATCATCTGCCTTAATGAACTAGAATCAGCTAAGTTTCATATCCAGGTATGATATGCTATTACAATCTTTAAAAAATAACCTTAGAAGGTGTTAATCCATGCTCTAATGCCATTAAATCTCTAAGCAAGGAAAAAGATTGGATTGAGTGGGGTTCTCTGTATTCAATAATCAAATCAATCAAATAGTACATATAAATCTTGTAATCTATTTATAAGATAAATAATTTTCAGCTGTGTCATTGGTTTCTTCTTTTCTCCAGCAGAAAGCCCAAAAAATGTACACAACTTTCTTTTTGATTTTCAGTTTGTACTTTTGTGGTTCTCGGAATAAGGGCATTGGGTTGTTTATATGCAGGTCTTTTTTTTTTTTTTTTTTTTTTTTTTTTTAATGTACAAGTACTTAACAGGTTGTAAAAAAAAAAAAAAAAATTAAATGTCACATGTACAGGGGAGACTCTGCCGAAATTTCGAGAAATCTTTTACATTCGAAATTTTTCTTAGGAACATTTTTATGATGTTTACGTTAATGTTTGCCAAAATATGTTTATGCTTCTTATTTATCCTTTTTTGTTATTACATGATGATGTTATTACTGCATATGAATCTGACAGCTCGGTGGCGCAGGGTGATTTAGACTATGATGTATTGAGGAGTGGGCTCCACCCAAGGGGGAATATTGAAAAGTATTTCCACTGCCTCTACTAACGCCTTGAGGTTTTGGTAGGAATGGCTAGCTAAAGAAATTCAAGATGGTATCAGAGCCAACCGGTCGTGAGTTCGAATCCCAGGAGGAACGACTCGCGCAAAAAAAAAAAAAAAAATGCGTGTCGCCAAAAGTGCGCCGGCCGGGTTCCACCTGAGGGGGAGTATTGAGGAGTGGGCTCCACCCAAGGGGGAATATTGAGTGGTACCGGGTTCCTCACTCAACCGAGAGGTTTCGAGTTCGAGTCCCGGGGAGGCCCCCTCTCCCGCCATGCGGGATCGAGGGACAAACGCATGATTAGGGCTAGGGGCCATGCGCCTTCGATCGCCTGAAGTGTATACAATTGGCTGTGGGGGCGACCCCCCTGCATTAAAAGCCGGCCTTGAGGTTTTGGTAGGAATGGCTAGCTAAAGAAATTCAAGATGGTATCAGAGCCAACCGGTCGTGAGTTCGAATCCCAGGAGGAACGACTCGCGCAAAAAAAAAAAAAAAAATGCGTGTCGCCAAAAGTGCGCCGGCCGGGTTCCACCTGAGGGGGAGTATTGAGGAGTGGGCTCCACCCAAGGGGGAATATTGAAAAGTATTTCCACTGCCTCTACTAACGCCTTGAGGTTTTGGTAGGAATGGCTAGCTAAAGAAATTCAAGATGATGCAGTTACAAAAGTATCTTTTAATTGATATACATCCATCATTCCATCTGTCAATGCAAAAGAAAATAAGACCATGTACCAATCCAAAGAACTTGATGTAGTTTCAACTTAAAGGATGCATAAATGATGAATTAGCAATGAAACCAGGTGCATAATTACAATAGGATCTGGTTGTTCCATTTGTTTCATTATAGTGAGATAATTGCCTTCTAGATTCTTGTCATCCTGTGTTATGGTTGATTTCTAGGTATGCTGCATTTTACACTTTTAGCACACTATTTATCATTTCTATTTTCCTCGAACTCTAAAAAATCCATGACCTTTAACCCCACCACAGTTTTTCTTTTTTTTTTTATTTATTTATTTGTGAACTACTAGACTGGAGTGATATTTTTTTTGTGTGAACCACAGTGCGTGTGTTGTGTGTTAAGTACTCATTTCACAAACCCCCGTTGCTCTAATCTGTATTGTTGATCTGATGGGCCTTGATAAATCAGACCACCAAAATTTGAATCTTCTAAAATTGAGATAGTCATATAACCATATCTAAATGGAAAATAAATTAGTATTAGAACATAGGCTCTTCTCATCTGAAAATCTGACCTCATCTGTAAAAATTTGAATTATCTCATCCATCTCCATCATTGATATGAAAAAAAGCAGTGCCCCAAAATGTCCTTCAACTTTCTTGTTTTGGTTCCACTTTTAGTAAATGATGATTGCTTTATACCGTTTGTTTGTATGCGTTTGTCCTTCATGTGGACGTATTAGATACGATCACACAAGTGACTTTTTTGGTGAAAGAGATGAAAGAGAGGGAGAGACTTGTGAAGGAAACATCACCATCTTTGGATAGGGTCAGGCATGGTTGTGGGGGACCTATGCCAATAGTTCAAAGTTGGGGGTTGTTAGCTTTTACGTTGTCGACAGCCTTGTGCTTTTATAGACTGTTGTAGAAAAGTTGTTTGCAATATGAACCGCAAAAAGCCTATTTGGACAAACTCTATGGACAGAATTTGGGACAAACTGTCTACGTGGCGCAGCGTGATTGGGCTCTCTCAAAAGTTGATGTCCCAATCACGTTGCGCCACGTGGATAGTTTGTCCCAAATTCTGTCTATGAGTTTGTCCATATAGACAAACTGTATGAACCGCCCATGTGAGAGAGACGTGGGCTCAAAAATGCTTACTTACCATTATCTGTCTTCCCTCTGCACTAGGGCATTGAAAGAGCAAACTGACTCAACTAATTTGGCATTAATTTGAAATTTTCATCAGGTGGGTTGCATTGCACTAGGATTTATAATTAGTCCTTCAGGGGAGAATTTCCTGACTCTATCCATTGATCCGTCTTGAACCCGCTAGGCCAATGCTTTACCCTTTTTTGGTACTCAACTAATATGTCAGTAGCTGAAACTGCAAGTCTATGGTTTTGGTGCAAATGTGCCATCTATGAGTTTAATCATATGTTAATTTTACTCTCTTTTTTTTATTTTATGCAGGATCAAATGAAAATTGAAGAAAGTTTTTTGTTGAAAGATTCATGCAACTAAGATGCAGCGAACATGAAGGAAAAATGGATGCAGACTAGCAAATTGCTATATGTTAAAATATGATGTATCTATATTTTTTTTTAACAATGTTGCAGGTGTTGAATTGGTGTAACAATGAGATGATTGTATTCGAAGAGTAGAATGTTAGCATGGATTTTTATTTTGTAATGGTAATGGTAAAGTGCTTTTAATATTGTAAGGATATTTGAATATTAATATAAAGTGGAATGAATATTTGGAATTGAAATAGATGTTGGGTGTGTAGTTGATTTGGTCTTAGATAATGGAATAGTAGTTTCATATGATACAGGTTGCAAGTTGTAATGATGCAAGGATGTATATATAGCAAAAAAATTAAAAAATCAAATAAATACAATAAATAAATATTGAAAAAAATATTTTTCTTGTAAAATAGAAATGTTTTCCCGGCGCAAAAAAAACGCCGGTAACAGTTTTGAAAAAATAGATTACATAAAATATAAATATTTTGCTAGCACAAAAAAAAACCCGGCAAAAGTTTTGAAAAAATAATTTACATAAAACATAAATGTTTTGCCGGTGCAAAAAAGCGCCGGGAAAAGTTTTTTCAATTAATTTATTATTGAAAAATAAAGGGCTTTTCGCGGCGTTTTGTACCTCTTTTCCCGGCGAATAAGAACGCCGTTAATGTTTAAATTTTTACCGGCGCAAACCCATTTTCGCTGGCAAATGGTATTGCTGGCACACTTTTCCCAGCGCAAGGAAAATCGCCGGGAAAGATTTTCACCGGCGTTTTATAGACTTTTGCCGGCGCTAAATAGTGCAATTTGTTGTAGTGAAAGTGCCAAACGGGCCAAAGGACAACCCGAACCCTGTATTACATTGACGCGTTTTTCTAATTTTATTTTGTTTTAGGGAATGAATGGAACATATTAATTCATCAGCCTCAAGCAATGTGGGGCTCATCCATGGTTGAGTTATTCTAATAAGTCCAAAGAATTCAACCTCTAGATTTTTTTCTTTTCTGTCATCTTTCTAAATGGATATTGCACTGATCTTACTGAAAGTCAAAAATAGAAACTAGTCACAATCTACATACCAAATATAGGAATTTGCACACCAAATCATGAATGGTGTAAAATATAGATCACTTGAAATGGATCAAGTTTTATTCATTCAATTGCTGGAAGATTTTCTCTCCATGCCATGCTACTGGGAGCGCTCATCCAGACCGTCCTCAAATGTGGGACTAGCAAGAGAAAATTCAAAATTGTCCTCAATTATTTTGATCCAGCAGACCCCATTTTATTGCTTTGATGGCTAGAAAGATGCAATCTGGCACACTTTGGGTAGACAGTAAATTCTCAAATCCTCCCTTTTCACATTTTTTATTCTTGTTGAAAAAATAACAGTAGAATTCAAAAGGCTAGATAGATCATGGAATTAACTTTCAGAGACAGTTAATCCTCTAGGCCCTTTGGTCCGGAAGGACTAGTGAGCTTAGAAAATTTTGTGATCTGATCTATTTAAAATGAAGCAGAGACCTCGGTTGGATTAAAGTTCAGCCCTTGCACAAAATTGGTGGATCTGTGACTTTTTAAGTTATTTTATGACCTTACATTAGAAGGCTAGGAAAAATCAATGGGCCAGATCTTCTGTAAATTGGCAGTCATCAGAGCTCTCTTGTGTCAGATGGGTCCAGTAAGCCCAAAGAAATTGCAGCTAGTTGTTTTTAAAAAGCAGTAGAGAGGTTGGTTCAATTGAAAAGCTGGGACACTAATTTTGAGTAGTTTGGAATTTAGAGTTAAGTTCCATTTCATGACATTAGATCGGATGATCAGAAGATTTTAATGGGCTTCCGGTTTGCTTAGATGACTACTCCTCAAAGCTCTTATATCTGATAGGTTTAATGGCCCCCAAAAACCACCATCTATCTCATTTGAAATGCATTAAAGACAGTGAGCCAATGACTAATTAATCCTCGAAGCCCTCATATCTAAAGATTTAATGCCCCCAAAACGACCATGATTTTCTATTTGAAAAGAATTAGAAACAGAGAAAGATTAGACCTGATTTTCTACAGATCCCGTGGGCACAGAATATGTCATGACTTCCTATTTAGAAAACAGTAATATTCATATGTTTGGAAAGTGTCATGAAATCTATCTTTGATATTGGTTTGTACATACAAAAAGTCAAAATGTCCTGAATTCGGGACCGAATCACCACGTGGTACACCAGTGAACAATGAGGGCATTTGACTTTTCGGGGAGCGGGAGAGAGAAAAAGCATGAGTGTTATGTTCAGTCCCAAATTTGGGACCGAATTCGGGATATGTAGCACAACTATTGTACATAGCCCCAATCCTTAAAAATATTTTGAGCATCTATGAAAGTTGTCAAGATACTTTCATATTTGGAGTTTTCCTCAGTGGTTGGATCTATTGCGCGCACTGGGATCACTTGTGCGACTCCTTCTGGTGCTCATCCGGGCCCCACTGGGGATGGGGCCAGGCTGGAATTGAATATATGGGTTGGCCCTATTTGTGTACGAAATTTGGGGCATCAACAACCCACAAGTTTTAATGGCTATATATTAAAAAGAATTAAGTCGATCCAATAGTCCAATCCATTCGGTGGGTACAAACCTTAGGTTCCAGTTACTAGTATTAGCGGGTGTCCCAGGTTTGCGGAACCCTCAAGCTGATCATCAGTAGGCCCCATGATTAGGTATGCACCATGGACGAGGTGCGCACCTGATTGTTCATCCTCTAAGTCAATATAAAACCCATGACCTAGACTTGAACCCACAAATTTTTTTTGCCACAAAATGGACTAAAACTAAAAATGGGTGCAGAACTTGGACCAGTATCCATTTTTTTTTCAATTCTGGTTGCTTTCTGGATTCGGTATCTGATACCCATTTACATGCTATAGTCTCATTTGGTTGCCATATCGAACCACTACAATCTTCCAATGGTGTGTCTTGCAGTTGAATTACACATTCATTCCTTGTATGTTTCAAATCTTCTTCTATTTGGTAAAATCTTATTCTATCTCATATAAAATTCTCCCTCACATCTCTTTCATTTGAAAATCTTCTTCTATTTGATAGAAAAGCTGATTACAAAATAATAAGCTCTAGTCTATGAAAACCAGTATCTGTGTTACACATTATTTCCTTGAACTATGAAACAAAATACATGGCAAAAGGTAACAAGCTAGTGATATGAAATAAACTAGGGTGAGGTGGTGATGATCATCAATTAGACTCCCAGCTGGTTCTGGACTTCCAAGATGGTCTTGGCCGAGTCCCTGAGCTGCTGGGCCTCCTCTTCAGTGAGGTGCACGTTAGTGACGGCCAAGACACCGCTGCGTCCCAGCAGCGCCGGGAGGCTCAGGAACACATCTCCGTCCTCAATTCCATAGAAGCCCTTGGCGATGACGGAGACCGGATGAATGCGCCTTTGGTCCCTGAGCAGGGTCCTAGCGAGGCTGGCCACGGAGTAGCCAATGGCCCAGGAGGTGTAGCCCTTGAGCCTTATCACCTCATAGGCGCTCCCAACAACGGTCTTGTGGATCTTCTCCAGAGTTTCCTTCTCGTAGGCGATCTCTTGCTTCTCCAGAAAGCTCAGAATAGGCACTCCCCCAACACTAATGCTTGACCATAGCGCGACCGAGCTGTCTCCGTGCTCCCCAACAATGTACGCCTTCAAATGCAGGAAAACCAAAATTCAATCATAAATATGTGTGTGTATGCATGTATGTATTTATGTATATCAGAGCGAACCAAAATTTTGGCTGCAATTAAACAAGCTATCAATGCATGTTAATAAATCTTGTTGTGGGTATGGGATCATCTCAAACCAGGTCAGTTATAGAGTAAGGTGAGAATAGAATGTTATAACCTGAATTAGATGTGAGCTAAATATCAGGAATAAAAAGCCAATTTAAAGACCTTTCATGTGTGACAGTTATGTCTGGGGGCTTCAAATAGATGATTCACATATTGTACTGGTATTTATTGATAGTTAGCTTGGATCTGATATGCAATAAAAAGGGGCTTAAACAAGGGTCCCTTGGACAAGGCTTCAGACACAGACCCAGCCCATCAAGGGCTTCAAACCTTAAACATGGATATGGATTGGGTCCATCAAATCCAAATGCATGCTGGACCTGCCTGAATGGACCTTGACCAGGGCTGGACCTGCCCAATATTCAAACCCAGCAACAAATTACCTGTACATCCTGCGCATTGACGTCGAGATGGTTGGAGATGAGGAACCGAAATCGGGACGAGTCAAGATTGGTGCCAGACCCAATGACTCGGTTGGTTGGAAATCCGGAGAGCTTCCAAGCCATATAGGTGAGGACATCAACTGGGTTAGACACTATCAGGAGTATGGAATCCGGCGAGTAGCGAGCCAGCCCAGGTATGATCTCAGAAAACATGGCCAAATTCCTCTGCAGCAGATTGAGCCGTGACTCGCCAGCAAGCTGACGTGCCCCAGCAGTGACAATGCAGAGATCAGACCCTGCGGTGATGGCATAGTCGACGGAGGCGGTGATACGGGTGCGTGGGAGGAAGGCAGCTGCATGCTGGAGGTCCAGCATCTCGCCCCGGAGCTTATCGGGCTGTGCGTCGACTAGGGCGAGCTCATCAACTAGGTCCTGGGTCAAGATGGTTTGAGCAATGGCCATGCCGACGTTGCCGGCTCCGACGATGGACACCTTAGTATGGCGCTTGGTGGGAGGGGGAGGCGCCGATTGGTCGATGGGCCTAAAGAATGCATGGGCCATGTCCAGGCCCAGGCCCATGTCCTCTGGGGCTGGCAAAGGAGTAGTAAGATTGAAAGTGGTCATGATATATCAGATAGCAAAATACTAGATACAGATATAGAAACAGAGAGGGTGTTCATGTATATATATGTGTGTTGATCTTTAGACCATACGTTGGGGAATGAACAGAAACAATTGGCAGAGTCCTGGTTTCAAGATGGGCAGACAGGCAGACAGCCCACATGAACATTCTAAAAGAAAAATTCACCACACGCACATGATAGGACTTTTCCAATGTAACATGGATTTTCATCATTTCCTTGGATTAGTTGGACCATGTGATTTAACCTTGTCTCACAAGTTACAACCCCAAGAAATCAACTTTCCAAGAAGTTGAAGTGTTGAACAGGTGCTTTAGTAAGCAGGCTGGGTCAGCAATGATCTAATTTGGTTTGAACTGGATTTGCAGGTCCTCAGTTGATCAAGCTAGAATTGTTCAGATTGGGTGGTATTTTAAGAACCAGGATAAAAGTAGAATTGAGAAATAAAAAGATTTTACAAACTAGATCAAAAATCTTAAATTATTATTCCATTATTAAAAACTTAAAAAATGTAACTTTACAATGCTTTTTTTTTAATGTAAGTTAAGGGTCATTTTCCTTTAATTTCTATCCCTCTTAATGATTTTTTTTTTTTGGTGAAAACTCTTAATGATATCTTTGACTTAATTTTATAATACGCTTTCAGGGTTTATTTTTATTTTTAATGTATTTATTATATAACTGTGATATCATGCTGATGTCATGGTTTGACCAGAATGAATAAATGGTTGAATTAGATTCAGCAGAACCTTCTTTTTTTTTTGGGTAAGTAATACAATGGCAAGTTTAGTTTCTGAAACATTGACTTGAATGTATAAAAAAAACAAAAAAAAAACCCACAAGTCATGACTAAACACCCAAATTTGACTTGCTGGGAGTCTAGAAAGAATAAGTCTGTGTAGGATGGGGCAGGGGGCAGAGGGAAATGTCCAACCAATCTCATAGAACTTTCTCTTGATTACTAATATCCATAGCTCAGCTTCAAAGTTGGAATTTTTTTTTTATTGTGTAGGACTAAAAGATTACTTACATTTGATGATCATGAGAGATCCAAATGAAGAATTAGAACTATTTGTCCAGCTATTCATTTGTGCATGTTTTGGTGGCAAGTGTGTGGTTATGAGCACGTTGAAAATCAGAGCAGGTTCAACTAGATCCAGTACCCTCTCTGGTCCTATTAGATAAAAGAGGGCAGTGATTAAAGGGGTGTTATTTAGTAAGAATTAGACAAAACCAATAAAAACTGAGGGCTGAACCCTTACTTTGGAGTGTTTGACATGTGATCAGAAGAACTATGTTAGGTAGATTTGTCTTCCGCTTCCTTCCAACTTAAGTTTTTGACATGAATTAGCTAGTTTTGACTTTACTACGTGGTATCAGAGCCAACACAAGGTTTAGCTTTTTCTTTCTTGTGTTGTGGTTGCTTTCTTTGTTGATGTGTGCAGCAGTGTGCAGTGTGCTATTGGTTTGTCTAAGCTGTTTTCCGTTAAGTCTTTCTATTGTTTTCTTGTTCTCTTGAATGAAAGCCTTTTTTTTTTTCATAACTAATGAAAAAAAAAAAAGGGAACCTAGAAATGAAGTAGGGATGTAAATGGGTTAGTTCCAGTCCGGATCCATAATGGACTTGGAACTGAAACCATTAATGAGAAGATGGAACCGAAACCCGTTCCTGTTCCAGTTAGAGAATGATATGGGAAAAGAACCCAGTTTTTAGGAGGTATTCTAGAAAATTGAGATAATATGTTGGGTCCAAGTCTACGGCTCAGAACCAAGGTAGAAGCAGACCCGTTTACTTATTGGGGCCTAAATAAGGACCCAAACCCAGTTTTTAATGGGTTGGAACCTCTGGGTAATCGGAGAATCGAGAACCTATTTACATCCCTAAAATGAAGGTTTTTACTACATTATCAAAAAAAAAAAAAAGGAGAAGAAAAGAGTTTTAGTTTCCAAATTAAAGATGGCAGACCTGGTTGCGGTATTCAAGAAGAAAGACAAATTTGTGCTAATGACAGTGGATTTATGATTATGTATTAGCATTAATCAACTCCTAACGAGAATCCTAATTCAACTTACTATAAATACAATCGTTCCTTCTTTTTACTGTCTTGATTTTTATGCAAGAGATAGAAACACATTTTATCACAAAATATGTTTTGCAATACTAACAAATTCCAATACATTTGATAATAAGTAGGTTACTACCTCATTATGAATGAGCTATTCCAATACATTTGGTTAAAGCCTTAATCTTGGAACTGTACAGTAGGGGCAGTAACTGTAGACATGCAGTAGAATAGCAACAGAAAGTTTAAAACTAATGGATAATGGCATCTTTCATTTATGAGCAATATGTTAGCTAGGTTACTTCTATGCGAGAGTCCCATGTTGAAAAAAAAAAACCATAAAAAATCACAAGAAGTCTTACCAATATAAAATGCACAAGTGGGACCTCCATTGCTTCATCCCTTTGAGAATCTCTCCCGGGCATGCCTAGCGCAAGATAAGGAGACTTCTCTCTCAATAAAAACTTTCTTAACATATATAAGAAAGAAATAGAGAAGACAGAGAGAAGAAGACGACCACAGAAACGGAAAAACCACCTAGATGTGGGAAATTGCTTGTCTTTAAAAAACCGTCTTAATTGACCTGCCTTGCTCGTTTGCTTTGTTAAATCATTTTCACAGTATCTGCCTAGCACTATTTTCAACAACCCAACCACATTCTTTCACAATGGCTAGACCAGCATGGCTGCATCCTACATTCTCCACTCTCTTCACTCACAACCATTATCTAGAAGTTTTTCAAAAAAATAGAAAAGCTACTTGAGGGGACCAAGACATCTCGATATTTTTATGCTTCCTAAACTTTCTAAATTTCTTTTGGTTAACAAATGGAGAAAAACTACAGTTTTACTACAATCATTGCCTTTGAGGTCATTTGGATGTGGAGAAAACTATCTGTTGTATAAATTTGAAATAGGGATGTACATATTGGTCCTCCCAAGATCCGATTTTTCAATTTCATGATCGAAATTGAGATAATGTTACCTGAGTCACTTGACTTTGGTCAATAATTTTTCAAGTTTTTTGCACCATTTCCCCTAATATCATAGATGGTCCCATGATATAATGGGATTTATCAATTTTGGTAACATACACTTTCTACAAGAAGCAAGCCAATTTAGTTTTTAGAGAACACAAAAAATAACATTTTGTGCGAAGCAAATACCAATCTAACCACTATTTCTTAGTTTCTTTCATTCGGGAATTTTTATCTCTAAGATGTTGTGAAAAAATCATGACATCATGGGACAGTCCCATGATATCATACGGTGTATCTGTTTTTATGACATACACTATTGTCATGATATCATGGGATATGAGGGGCAAAAATTTTAAACAAAAAATGTTAACCAAAGTCAAGATGCTCCGGTGACATTATGTAAATTTCAGTAATGAAATTGGGAAAACCAGGTTTAGTAAATACTAATATGTTAAAGCCCCTTTGAAACATTGAGAATTTGCTCCAGCTTTGCTCCTCAACTAAACTCTATGTAGGGAGCAATATTTGACACTTCATATCATTTACATATAAAAATAAATTGAGTAAATGTAACGTCCCATATCGCCAAGAGACTGCCAAGAGATTAGGCTTATATATGTTCACGCCTGTGAGTCTAATAAGAGGCGTTTTAGAGCTTAATGGGCTTCGGGAACAAAACTTTAAGGCCTGGGTCATGAATGGTGCGTCATGTGCCAAGCGGACAAGGTCGTGACATATAATATGATATCAAAGCCGAGGGCGGCTCTCATCTAATTGTGGCCTGAGACTATGCTTATATATATTTACGCTTGTGTGCCG
The DNA here is from genome assembly GCA_028538565.1 of Umbellularia californica. Taxonomy (NCBI): domain Eukaryota; kingdom Viridiplantae; phylum Streptophyta; class Magnoliopsida; order Laurales; family Lauraceae; genus Umbellularia; species Umbellularia californica. Next base: position 70,797,327 of record JAPQWN010000005.1, read on the forward strand.
TGACAGTAAAGATGGGTGAAAGTAAAAGATAATGTGTAAACAAGTATCATCCCTCGTAAAGACAATTCGATTTTCACATTCATGATGAGAAACAGTTTCTTATTCTTTTCCTTACACGAAAAAACACAAACACTAATACATGTGAAAAAAATTATCAATCCTTCACTTTTTAACTGTACTCTTTCGTATACCTTTCACCACTCTCCACCTTATCCACATTCTTGTATGTATGAAAATATCAAACATTCGATTGAGGTGATTCGTTGTGAATGGGAGGCTTGCGGTGTGGTTGCTCATAATCCATGTTGTCTACACCCTCCTTGGCAACACTTCCATTAGACTCTCTACTCTCTTTACTTGGGCCTGCAACATTACCCACAGCAGACCCAGATCCAAGCATTGATCGCGATCTTCTCCCAGTTTCCTACATAAAAAATACACAATGGAAAATGGATACATTAACACATGACCATTAGCATGTTAGCAAAAGAGGAGAGACATGAATAGTCATGGAGATATATGACGAGTATTGTTGAGAGATGCGAGGAGATGAGGAATTTGAATTTATTCTTTCTGTATAACTTTGGAAGTAGTCCTCTGAACAAAGTTACATTTAATTTTAGTTAAATGTAATTTCTTGAGTTTCCCCACCACAACATCCTTGAGTGTCCGTGCATGCATCTTCGTAATACAAAGAAAGGTGAATGCATGAAGGAGCAGACCATCTGCCTTTGCTACCTTCCTTGAGGACATGGTGCGAAAAAAATGGGCCACGTGGAGTTCAGACTTCAGTTACTAACTCTACCAACACACTAGGCTCCCAAATTGCTTGTACTTGAATGAAAATAATATAATGAATCTACCTCTAATTTCGTTGTTTTTTGCAAACCCACAGCCACAGCTGAAGAGGATATCAAATTCGCGAGCCCTGCACATTCCATCAGTATCAGTATTAATACTAGACACCGTTAACAATAACATTAATAATTCATGTATCCAGCTTTCTCTGTGTGTGTGAGAGAGAGAGAGAGAGAGAGATCTACATATAGTTTGACAGAGAAATTTTTGTCATAGCTTATATAGGGCTTGTTTTTTCTGCTAAATGGCAAGAACATATTAACAAGGCCACAAAAGAGGCCGACAAAAGAATACAATCAGAAAGAAATAACCACCCAAAAGTGCCAAAGAAAAAATAACAAAACACTATGTTGGGCAAAACCCAGGAAACCAAAAAAAGGATGAAGTGAGCAATCTACTGGCCAAGACGAAGAAGGATATGGAGATGTTTGTCCGTGACATCCTTTTTTATGGGCTTAGATAGGGCTGGTTAGGTCTATTTAAAATAGAGCTAATTCAAATAGAGTTGTTCAATTAGACTTTTTTATAAATAGATAATTTGGTATATCTGATTTAATTAGAAACTGCAAACCTGTCGTATTGTAAAAGATTTATAAGCTGTTGTCTTAAAGTAAAAGTAGTATTTGTAAATTTATTATAATATAAAAATAGTATTCACAAACTTACCAAATTACAAAAGTTTTACGGACAAACTCTCGTAAAAAAAAGGAACTACATTTTGCTAAATTTTTGAAAAAGAGGCGAAAGATCTTGAAGTTGATTTAATTACATATCAACATGAACTTTGCAAAGATCTAATACACTCACTTTTAAGTCAAATAGACATGAAAAGTAGGATTTTCTAAAAATGCACAAGAGTTAAAAAAGGTATTTTGGATGAGAAAACACCGCGAAGAAAACTGTTTACAGTTCATGTTTCACTGCAAAGTAGTTTTCTCCACTTTTTCCGTACCTGTTCCCTCAAACAACCAGACACCTAAGGATAGACCTATTTTATCAGGATGGAGATTGATGGCCAAAAAGTTGATGGCCATAAAGTAATGATAATGATGGGCATATCAAACATGGTTTTAAATCTCTGCCATCACATCCCCAATACTCAAAGGTTTTGGCCATAGTCAATACCAGTTTCTCATATGTTTCAATTCAAAATTTATATTGCATATAAACTTCATCCTCACCATCTTTAGATTCTATTTTATTATTTTATTTACATCTAAATCACTCTAAAAGAAATTATTAGAGGGAGATTTGAATTTCCTTTTGCTTTAGGATTATTTTTAGAATGCCTTATTTAGTAGAAAAGTGTTAAAATAAACCAATACTATATTAGTATCACCCAACGATACGTAAAGGTTGTTTTAAACCATGATATAAATAGATAAATGATCCTGGAGTCAATGTAATGGTGGCAGGGAAAACCTGAATTAACTTGTGCAGGCAACTTTACTTTCATCTAACTAGCTCATTTCACATCTCTATATATTTTGTTTTGACATCTGAGTCAAACTACACTTCAAATCAGAGTACTACATGTGCACTGTAAGTTTAACAAAAGTTGGAAATAAGAGACTTGATTTGAGCTGCACCTGAAATTGCTCCTCTTGTACCCTTCATATCCCTTGAAAGAAGAGCTTCTGAATCACTTGAGTCTTCAGTGCTTGCACTTCCCACTCTTCCATTGGCTTTCATGGGTTGATGTTGTTGCGACTGAAGTACACCAAACAAGGACTGCCTTGGTTTGGGCCTAACCGAAGTTTGATTACGGTTGAAATCTTCCACATCCTGCAAGGAACAGAAAATCAAATGGGTGTTGGATAATTGCAAGGTGTTTTTAAAATTCAAGTAGCAGCAAATCAAATTGCACCGACCCTGGTTGGGTCATTGGAGAATGCACGAAGATCGCGGGCATTGCATGGATAAGAGGATAAAGCTAAGAAGAGGAGAAGGGGGAGGAGGAGGAGGAGGAGGAGGAGACGAGAAGACATGTTGAGAACTTGGATTGAGAAGCAATGGTAGCAAAGAAAGGGTGATGGTATGTGTTTGAGTTGGTTGTTATGTGGTATTTGTAGATGGGAAAGACATTAATTAGAGGTTGTATGGGGAACATGCATGTTTTTTGGCTATAAAGACTAAGAGAGGGAGAGGATGATATGGGGGGCCTGTTTTGTCTGTTCCCCCTTTCGTCTCAATCAATGGGGATGCATAATAAACACTCCCCATGGGAAGAGAATAGGTATATATGGGGATGTTTTGGGGCCTTTTTTTTTTATTGGAATTCATGGAATTCCAGTATGGAGAATTTTGAAATTCTCTAGTAATGAAGTTCTTGAATGCTCCTTTGTACTTAAGCATTCAGAAATTCCACCAAAAAGTAAAGGAACTGAAATTTTTGAATTCCCAAAAATCATTTGAGACCTTATAAGTTGTTGGAATTTTAAGATGCTTCTGAAGAAATATGGCATTTGCAGATGCCAGGGAATAAAATGTCACATAATATCTAAAGAACCTCAACATAGCAAATTCTTGACAAAATTTTTATTAAAGAAATAAGCTCTTAAGTAGGTAAATATCAAGTTTCTTTTTTTTTTTTTTTTTGCTAAAAGGTAAATTGTATTAATAGAGGAGGGGAAAACAAGGGCTTAAAACCCCCCCAAAAGCCAAAGGCAACAAGGCGAAACAAAAGCTATACAAGTCTAACATTGCAACATGCTATGTCCAAAAAAAACAAAATAGGATGAGGATGTAGAGAAACTTTTGCTATAGAAAGAGATGAGATCATACCTTTCATTCGATCCACAGAAAGTACATTTTCATGCTCTAAGGTAGGGGACCGATTGTTGTGCTTAGAGTCGTTGCCAAAAAACTAAAGGATGTAGATGGCCTGAAAGAAGATGGCAGCTGCCCCTTTCCTTCCTGAGACATCTACAACAGTTGAAATAGCCTTCCAAATAACAACAACATAGTTGGAGCAGTAAGGTAGCAGCCACAGTGACAAAGAACCAGGGGCCAGAACTCATTAGCCAGGCTACAGGAGAAGAAGCGGTGGTGATCTCATTCATTTGATTGATGACAAATGTGACATCTAGAGGCCAGTTGGATAACTCTGTTAATTTTGGCCATTGAATCTGTTGTTGGTATTTTGGTGTTTCAAAACATTTCAAGGTTTTTGTCCTTTAGTACTTTTTGCTTTATGGGTCGTGTAGGCTATTGAAAAACAACCCATCCCACATTGCTAAAGTTCAACTTTTGAAGATGGTTTATATGTGTTTTCATTCCTTTAGTTTTTAAAGACTCTTGTAGGCTTTTGCCATGGGTCCTATGCGGGCACGCGAGCCAGGCTTGACCCGAGGTCCCGGGTCAGAAAACGTTTAACCGGGCGTGCGTCCACGACGAGGATCCTGCGTGTATTTCGCGCGCAGGGGGAGTGCAAATCCAGGCCGCTTGGCCTAGAGGGACCTATATAGACACAGCAACCTTTTGCCATTTTTTATTAAATAAAAATTAGTTGTTTTGTAAAACCAATGCCGTTGTTTAATGTTAACTAATTTTAAATCGCTGATTTAATGTTTTTAAACGTGAGGTTTTAAACCGATATTGATCACTATTTTAATGTGTTTTAACGTTGTGCCTTAATGGAGATTAATGGCCCAACGGACACTAATCAGATTATAAATTAGGATCATCTGAGTGATCGTCTATAACATAGAAAAAAGTTTTCCTTCTTTTTACAATCTTTTCCCTCTGAGCACTGAGCATTCTAAAAGGAGTCTTCATTTTCGGGCTGCGTTGCGACCAGACCTGAATCAGGGAAGGCCGTTGTATCCTGGGGGCGATTCTACGGAGAACCTTCGCACCTGGATTTAATCCTAAGGGATTGAACTCGTCCTAAAGAAAGCGTCGTCAGACGTGCCTCGGTCACAAATCTGTTGCCGTTGCTGCTCGGCGACTTCCTCCAACAAATCACAGCTACAGAGTCGGGTACTATTGTTTCATTTTTCGATTTGACAGCAGTCTATATTCTGTTATATTTCCAACAATTTTAGGACGACATTATGGCTACTTCCGCTGTCAAATTCATGCATCAGGATCTGGTTCGGTTGGACAATTTTGATGGATCCAATTTTCGACGATGGCAGCAGGAAAGTTTTATTTCTGTTGGCATCCTTAAAACTTGCTTATGTCCTCACCGAACCATGTCCTGAAAGTGAAGAAGGACCGGGCGGCTCTTATGCACGAAAGAAATGGAAAGAGCATGATTACCTGTGCAAAAGCCATATTCTGAACCTGGTAGCAGACAACATATGCAATCTGTATTCTGAAGCTCGATCTGCTAAAGACCTCTGGAGAGCTCTTGATAAGAAATATAAAACAGAAGAATCTGGGGCTAAGAAGTATGCGGTTGGTCGCTATCTGAATTTCAAAATGGTAGATGACAAGCCCATTCTTCCTCAAGTACATGATTTACAGACCATCGTTAATGAAATTGTTAAAGAAGGGATCCGAGTTGATGAACAGTTTCAAGTGGCTACAATTATTGAAAAATTACCACCCACTTGAAAGGATATACAAAAGACCCTTCGACACAAAAGAAAGGATTATTCTTTAGAGCGCCTTCAGCGCTACTTGAGAATTGAGGAAGAAGCCCGGAAGAGTGATAAAAAAGATTTGGCTGAGAATAGTGATAAAATAAATTTGGCTGAATCTAAATCCCAAATTGATGCTGAAAAGAAAGGGAAGTTTGATCAAAATCTTGGCAGGAATAAACAGTTTTATCCTTCCTTTAAGAGGAAGAATCCTAAGCAAAACCAGAAGAAAAAGTCTAGTAAAAATCAAGGGACTGTCAAGCCACAGGCTAAAGGCAGTTGTTTTGTTTGTGGCAAACCGGGACACTTTGCAAGAGAATGTCGTCACCGAAAGAAAAATCCACAACAATCTTATACCACCAAGCCTCAAGCTAATGTTGCTGAAACAGAACAGTTCGTTGCTGTTATTTCTGAGGTAAATGCTGTCAGCACAGGAAAGAGCGAAAGATGGTGGATTGACACTGGTGCAACCACTCATGTCACTTATGACAGAGGTGTGTTTAAGACCTATGAGAAGGTCACAAATGAATGTAAGCTCACTCTGGGAACTACCGTTACTACTCATGTAATCGGTAAAGGGAAGGTTGAACTTCAGTTCACTTCCGGAAAAACAGTGACCTTGCTGAATGTGTTCTATGCACCAGAGTTGAGAAAGAACCTTGTGTCCGGTTATCTTCTGAATAAGGCCGGATTTAAACAGGTAATAGAATCCGACCAATTTGTAATCACCAAGAAAGGTATATTTGTCGGTAAGGGTTATGCATGTGAGAATATGTTTAAGAATTAAGAGAACTTGTATTGCCCCTTATACACCCCAACAAAATGGTATAGCAGAAAGAAAAAATAGGACTTTGATTGAAATGGTTAACTCTATGTTAATAGCATCTGGTAGTCCTAAAAACTTATGGGGAGAAGCTCTGTTGACTGCATGTTACATTTTAAATAGAGTTTTGCATTCTAAAACTAATAAAACACCCTTTGAAATTTGGGAAGGGAGAAAGCCTAACCTTCGTTATTTTAAAGTTCGGGGATGTTTAGCACATGTCAGGATAGTAGATCCAAAAAGGCCTAAATTAGGACCCCACTCATGGGAGTGTGTTTTCATTGGCTATGCACAAGACAGTGCTGCCTACAGATTCCTTAAATTAGAAGACCTAAGCCTAGTTGAGTCTAGAGATGCAGACTTCTTTGAAGACTGTTTTCCTTTTAAGACTAAGTTTACTACCGAACCTTCTTCAGCCAAAAGGGTTCTAGGAACTCATGAAGAAGAAGAATTTCAACCTAGAAGGAGTAAGAGAGTAAGGACTGCTACTAGTTTTGGTCCTGATTTTGAAACCATCTACTTTTCTGGAGGCTATGACTGCACATGATGCTGCCTTTTGGAAGGAAGCATTAGATGATGAGATTGAATCCATTTTAGCCAATAATACTTGGGAATTAACTGACTTACCTTTAGGTACTAAACCTTTAGGGTGCAGGTGGGTTCTCAAGAAAAAACTTAGACCTGATGGGTCAATAGAAAAAAATAAAACCAGGCTCGTAGCCAAAGGCTTTAGACAAAAAGAGGGAATAGGCTTTTTTTATACTTATTCACCTGTGTCTAGAATCAGTTCTATTAGAATCTTAATTGCTATTGCTGCTATTCATAATTTAATAATACATCAGATGGATGTAAAAACAGCTATTCTAAATGGAGATTTGGAAGAGGAAATTTATATGGATCAACCTGAGGGTTATGTCACAAAAAGACAAGAACAAAAGGTGTGTAAATTAATAAAATCCTTATATGGGCTAAAACAAGTACCTAAACAGTGGCATATGAAATTTGATGAAATTATTCTTTCTAATGGCTTCAAAATTAATGAAGCTGAAAATGTATTTATTATAAATATGATGGTTGTTCAACAATTATAATATGCTTATATGTTGATGATTTATTAATATTTGAATCTAACTTGGAATGCATAGAAGAAACAAAAAGTATTCTTTCAAAAAACTTTGATATGAAAGACTTGGGAGAAGCAAATGTTATATTGGGAATTAAAATCATAAGAGATGATTCTGGAATTAAATTATCCCAATCACATTACATTGAAAAAATATTGAGAAAATATAATCATTTTGATTGTAAACCTGTGTCTACTCCTTTTGATCCAAGTAGTAAATTAGTGAAAAATAATTGTGAATGTGTATCTGATCAACTTGCTTATGCTAGTGTCATTGGTAGCTTAATGTATGCTATGAATTGTACTCGCCCTGATATAGCTTATGCAGCGAGTAAATTAAATAGATATACTAGTAATCCTGATGTTACACATTGGAATGCTGCATATAGAGTACTTAAATATTTAAAGCATACCATAAATTATGCATTGTGTTATTCTAGTTATCCAGCTGAGGTTGAGTGTTACAGCGATGCTGATTGGAATTCAGACTTAGATGATTCTAAGTCTACAAGTGGATATATTTTTACTTTGGGAGGTGCTGCAGTATCTTGGAAATCAAAGAAACAAACTGCAATTTCTCATTCCACTAAGGATTCAGAATTCCTGGCTCTAGGAGCTGCTGCAATGGAATCTGAATGGATTAGAAATTTATTATTTGATATTCCTTTGTGGACTAAACCAATTCCTCCTATTATTATTCATTGTGATAACACTGCAGCAATTATTACTGTTAACAATGCCACGTACAATGGAAAGTCTAGACAAGTGAGATTAAAACATAGCTATGTGAAACAATTACTCGGTGGAGGAGTAATTTCAATTGATTATGTGAAATCAAAGGATAATCTAGCAGATCCTTTGACAAAAGGCCTTGCAAGGGAAAAAAATAAAAGAAACAACTAAAGGGATGGGTCTTAAGCCCATAAATCATTAATAGTGGGAACCCAACCTAATGACCGGAGATCCCGAGAAATAGGTTCAATGGGAAAAACAAGTTATCTCGATGATGTGAAGTACTAACGTAAAGAGTATGTATACTCTGTACTCATCCCTGTTGTGTGAGATTAATTTGATGGTTGGTACGTACATAACCTGTAGCGAATGAGGTTGGATTTAATCCTTAATGAGATCTATAGCCTATATGGTGGGGTGCATAACTGCAGGAGCACTCTTGATAGACTCACCTATATGAGTGTGGAAGTGGGGCCGCTTCCTATGAGAATATGGGCAGATTCTCTAGAGCATTCATGAAATCCGGGATTAAGCACAAGGCCATAAAGTGCTAATTTTTTACTCCAAGATCAAACTTGACATAATTTTGAACTGATATAAAAAGTTGAAGTTCAAGACTTTGTTCACTCCAACTCCTAAAGGTTTGAAATTATGTCATGACGGTGAGGTTCAAGCTTTGTCACCTTACCAGTAAGATGCTCTTTCAATATTTTGAAATAGAGGGGAGATTGTTGGTATTTTGGTGTTTCAAAACATTTTCAAGGTTTTTGTCCTTTAGTACTTTTTGCTTTATGGGTAGTGTAGGCTATTGAAAAACAACTCATCCTACATTGCTAAAGTTTAACTTTTGAAAATGGTTTATGTGTGTTTTCATTCCTTTAGTTTTTAAAGACTCTTGTAGGCTTTTGCCATGGGTCCTATGCGCGCACACGAGCCAGGCTTGACCCGAGGTCCCGGGTCCGAAAACGTTTAACCTGGCGTGCGTCCACAACGAGCATCCTGCGTGTATATCACGCGCAGGGGGGTGCAAATCCAGGCCGCTTGGCCTAGAGGGACCCGTACAGACACAGCAAAAATAATAGACACATTACAAAACAACTAATTTTTATTAGGGGTTTTAAACCGACCGATATTGACGCGCATCCTACATGTATATCGCGCGCAGGGGGGTGCAAATCCAGGCCGCTTGGCCTAGAGGGACCTGTATAGACACAGCAACCTTTTGCCTAGATGGCCTATTGTTTCATTTTTCGATTTGACAATAGTCTATATTCTGTTATATTTCCAACATCTGTGGGAGTCTTTCTGAGAAGCAGACGCCAAGCAAAGCAGGCCAGTCTTGGATGCAAAAGATTGTTACATGTAAATATCTAGTTAGAAAGTGAAAAACATACAGTGCATGATTTCAAATAATAAACAACGGATGAAAAAGCACCAACCTAGATCTTAGGTAAGGTACATGCCCTTTCATTCGGCAAACGAGAGTCCAATCTCACAAAAGCAAGAGGGGTCAGAATCGTATGCATTGCATGAGTTTCAGGCTTAGCCATCTGAGAAAAAGAAAAAAAAAAAAGGACATCTGAGAAAAAAAAAAGTGACGAATGGCGAGCAATGAAAAGGAATGACACATGACAGAGTGAATCAAAGCTTGGATAGTCAAAATAGTTACTTGGTGTATTTCAATGGCCTTAGATGCGAAAGCTTGCTACATTTAAAAGACTTAGACTTAGGGATTGTTTCTTTAATAGAATTCAGAGCATTCTTGCCTAGCGAATTTTTGAGTTCTCAAACATGTGGAATTCCTAAATCCTTATGTTAGACGCGAGCATCCAAAAATTTCACCAAGAAGCAAAAGAGTTGGAGTTACAGAAATTTTAAAGGTCATTTGAGACCTTTTAGGCAATTGACGTTTCAGAATTCTTGTGAAGAAACGTGACATTTGTAAAATGTGAGGAGATAAGCCATCACATCACATTACATTAATTTAAAAACTCCAACATACCATATTCTTTTCATATCCTAGAGGATCCAACATGAGACGTAGGAGTTTGTCATCTATTTCTTATTCGGGCACTGGATTTCACTCATGCACGACCTGTGGCTTCGTGTTAATAGCATCAGCCATATTTATACTTCCCAAGGCCAATAACATTTTTTTTTTGGGTGCAAAAGTATTGAAAATGCCAAGTTCAGTTATATTCCTATTAAGTTTAATCAGTGACCCATTGTCAAGTCAGTTTAGAGAGGTTTTCTTAATGAGGCCAACTTAATTTGAGTGGATTGAGAGGTAAGACATCTTTTCTAATTGTGGTTGAGTCTAAGTCTTATACTATAGTTTTTTTTTAATTTGCTTATTTTAATTAACTTTTCTGTTTACAAAAAAAAAAAAAAAAAAAAAAAAAAAAAAAAAAAAAAAACTATATTTTCTAAATTGGTAAAAGATGAAAGAGTGGCAATGGTTCGGAGGACAGAATTTATGCAGGATAGACCTTAATCTAAACCTGGGAATTATAGGGTTGGATTCTAGTCAAGTTGGCAAATTGGGTCAAGAACTCTCATCCCTAAAATATTAAAATTCGATAGAAGTTGGAAGGTATATTCATTACCCAAGAACTACCAAAGTAAGGATAAAATACTAGTTGACCATCCATCCCATAACCATAGCTCAGTGAGCTGATAACTTTCAATAGACCTAATTTTTTTTCTAGTCTAGATCCTAAAATCATTCGGCATTTTAACTGGGTCATGATCCCGCAAGCAGGTGGCATGTCATTTTCTGGAAAGGGAAGAAGGCTTCAAACTGTCTGTGAATGACAATGTGAAACTGCAACTAATAAGGAAACGGTGGCAAAATGTTCTTATGATCACCTGGCCCTTCATTTTGCTGATCTAGCTGCTATTAATCCAAGCTTGGGTCCTTTGAATATAATACACTAGTGTCTACATTTAGTCCCACTTAGCCACATGATGCAAGCAGGGAATAAGACAGGTAGATCAGACAGCCTCAACACATAGGTTGTTCACTCGTAAGGTTGTTCGCCTGTCAGGAACAAGTCCTTTCATATATCACTAACTGCTTTAGGGTTTTAGAACAAATGGGATCTATCCAACCCATAAGTAAGACTGGTCAACTCTAAATACTGGACTGATTTTTGGTCTAGCTTTATATGCTGGAGGCTGCTGCCATACGTATGTGTGTGTATACATGTAGAATGGGGATATAGAACTGAGGATGCGTATAAGGTCACTATCGGAAAGTAGAAGGAGTTATTTGTTTACACCCATTTACATATGTATTTTTTGTATATTTGTAGCATTTATGCATAGACATATTTGTTTGCTCTCATTTGTGCATCATATGCATAAATAATGTAAGAAAACTTGTCGTGCCTCAAAATGTGCCAGTAGAATTCCTACTTCCAAGGTCACGGGATCAAAATCCATTAACAATCATTTTTTTTTTGTTTTTCTATCTTATGGGGCACTAAGTAAGTAATCTCAATCGTTCAACTTTTTTCTTTAACTAATGAACTCAGACATTTACTTTCATATCTTGAGTTTTTACAAGTCTTAAGAAATATTATGATCTCGAAAATGTCAGTATGTTTTTTCCATTTATCCTAGCAAAAAAGTGGCCGCACCAAATATACATTTACTTTACTGCTGGAAAAGTATTTTAACTTTTTATGTCTTTTTATTTTCTATATAAAAGCAGCCACACAAACGCGTTCTCGTGGAATCCGTTATTTTACCCATTGGTATCACATAGGCAGTGTCCCCCACCCATGATGGGGTCCTATAGAGAGAGAAGGGACAGGTGGGGGGCAACACATGGGCATAGGTGCATGGCCATGCACCCTCAACCTTAGGCACAAGGTGACATTGGGTTGCAGTCTGCATGTCAGGCAGACACCAAGCCCATGTGAGACCGCGAGGGCCAACAATGATGGTCCCCGGATGGAACGATTTCCCATCATTTTCTTTGTTGGTGGTGGGAAAGTACTGGAAAACCTGATTTGCAAGTGGCTCTCAAAATCTAACATTGCTCTCTTATTACCTAAACCTGAACAAGTAGAGGACGAGGGCCTTTCTGGATTTCCACCTGTGCTGGATTTTTTTTTTTTTTTGGGGGGTGGGGTGGGGGACTGGTAGTTGGGTTGTGGGTTCGGGATTTTCACGAGGATTTTGGGAGCGGATCTATGATTTTCAAATGGGTTTTGAAAGTGGGCCAATATCTTCATTTGTATTATGCTAATAACAAATTAATGAATATGTGTCGATAGAGTGAACAAACACCTCGATATGCCAATAAGTTCACAAAGTAATCTAGAACATGTAAGTTGTTTGCTAATTCAGATGAGATATCCTATCCAGCACTTGTATCTCATAACATATATGTAAAGCAATAAAGTATAATAGAGAAGAAGGCACACGACGGTTTTTAGTGATTTGGTCCTCTACCTATGTCCACTCCAAGGAGCACCACACTCAAATGGTCTCTTGGCTTTTACTGCGGAGAGGTTTTGAATAGGCTTACCTCCAACCTTATACGCTTGGAATTTTTTTATATGGTGGTTTGATCATTACACTGTTTTTTATAAAAATTTGATTACAAAGGTGTAGCCTATTTTACAAAGATGTAGGAATTTAAATAAAATGAGAACACTCGCCTCGATCTATGAGAGGAATATGCCTTGAGTGCATTCTTTGAAGCTAGGAATTGAAACTCTAAACTTTTGCCTCCAATATTTGAACTCTTTCAACTTGAAGATGCTTCAATTGTACTAAACCAAGTAGTAGAGGAGATCAAAGTCTAGGGTAATTGCTAGTTTAACCTTGAGAGCTTGAGAGTTACCCTAGTGTCAGAGGTTCCAGTAGTCACACTTAATGAGAGCTTTTGAATGCTCTTGGATATGCCTATAAAGGGGATAAGCGTGAGTGGGATCGAATTTTGAAAGCTCTATATGGGCGTTACATAGTAGCTAATTCATGCTTAAAGAGAGTTATGAAAATCACAAAAGTTACAGCCTTTGAAATGAGCTCAAATATAAATGCATATTCTCATAACGGTCATTGTACTGTTAGCTGTCAACTGATTAGTTGTGACTCCCAAATGGTTAGTTTGACCAAGCATCAGACTGACTGTTTTGTTCCACGGTTAGCTTTACGGCTCACCTTGAGATGACCTGCGGCTACTCGTAAACTCACTGTAGAGCAAAAATGATGAAATGCAAATCTCTAGAAAATCTCACCACAGAAGAAATACAATTACTTGTCAGAGCTCTTATGGTTAGGCATAAGGCTCTTATAGCTAGCCTTAAGGCTCTTAGAAACTGAACTTCTAAACCTTTTCAGTTTAGCCACTTGAACCCTGTAGGATTTTCCAGTTGGTTTGAGGGTTCTTAGGGCATCTTCTTGGGCTGCCTAACAAATTAGGATACAGCTCGATGAGACATGGGTATTTCCAAGACTTTGTCTTCTGGACTTAGTCTTGCTCTTCCTTATTGAGAATTCCAAAGGCAAGGACTTGGACTTGACACAAAATTGACAAGACTAGAACTATGATACTAACCAGGGTTATTTTTTTTTTTTTTTTTCCGGAAAAAAACCCCTTAAAATCTTAATAGATCAAAAAGGGCACCCAAAAAACTTATGGCCCAGAGTAGTCCCCTGGGCTTGTTCTGGCTTTTTTAATTTTTTTTCTTTCTATTTTCCACGCTATATTGCGACGAAAACCCAAACGCTCCCCATTATTCTTAGTTCCTTCCTCTTCCTCATCTCTTCCCTTTTCCTCTCCATCAACAGAGATGCCCCCTTGCTGTTGTAGTCTCAAGCTCCTCCAGGTCAGCCATAGTAAGAACTTTCCAACATTTGATTCTTAGCAAACGATTGTAGCTTTTCTTGTCTACTTCTTCCTCTTTGTGGCTCAGGGGTGGATGACTTAGGTTTGGCTTACCTCTTTGATTCCTATCTCTTTATTGGAGTCCACCTTCCACTTTTTAGAGTAATGAAGAGAAAATTTCAAAAGAGGTTTTTGAGATGGAAAGGGCCCCAGATATTCTCTTTCTGGACGGAAAAAGATGATAAATGAGAAAATGGAATTCAAGTCACTTAAATACTCCATAAGGCAATATAGGTGCTTCGCGAGAAATTGCAAAAAAAAAAAAAAAAAAAGGTAAAGTGCAGCGGGAAGTCCAATCTGGTTATTAATGAAATTTTAGATCCCTTTTTGTCTAGTAAATTTTAAAGCAAACAAGAAAGTAACACATGTTATTAGCACTAACTGTCATCCCTTGAAATTCGCAATCAAAAGCTAAAACAACTCTGGCAAGCAATAACTATCATCCCTGGAAGTTTGCACTCAAAAACTAAAACAACTCCCCGTTCCAATTTATTTGGCAACTGAAGAGAATTTGGTGGCACTCCTCAAGTGTCTCTCACCTATAAAAATCCAAGTTGTTGCAACTCGTGCGAAGTTGGTGGAACGGAAAATCCAAGTTAGTCCAATTAAATGGACCCATCTAGATGCGGCCTCAGTAAATATCACTCCAATAAAATAAAAGTATTGCCCGCCATCAGATTACGAAATGTAAGTTTTATATATGTGAGCCCTCATAGTCGGACTTTTATAGACAAGCATGCAATGGATTTATTACATTTTTTCTACGGCAAGACTAAAAAAGCACATTGGTGGGACCCTGCTTTCTTTTGGTTCAATGGTCAGATCAATGCCAAATTGAGAATAAAGACAATTAATGGAAGGAGCCCTACTAATGCTTTTTTTTTTTTAATTTTTTTTAATTTCTATGAAAGAAATGCCTTGAAATCAACTACTAGGCCCACTTCTACATTGTTCAAAACTATAGTTCTTATGAGTTCGATTGACCAAATTTTCCTAATTAGTGGACCCACTTAAATCTCCCCGTTATCCATAGCTCTTATGAATTAGATTAACCAAAGCTTAATTAGTGTGCCGAGGAGATAATTTCAATCCAAGAGTGAATAAAAGTTCCATGAGTATGAATGAGACGGGCTTTATGAAATCTATTCAAGGGGTTGAGTATGTATGAAATATCATGAATTCACCATGAACCAAAGATGCACTAACTCAATTCTTGAAGTTAAAAACAAGATAGCATCTTTTACCAAAAATAAAAAAATAGCATCAATAGAGTAAAACTAAAAATAAGCAGCTAATTATTAAAAACAACTATAAGATGATTAAGGCATCCACATCAAAGCTATACATCAAAGCAACTGTACACCTTGTCCCTAACAACTTAGTCTTCAATAATAATTTAGGCAGTCATAAGCATAAAATAAAGCTAATAATCACAAATAGATAACGGAAGGAATCATAGGCAACAGTTGGATTTAGAATCCAAACGTGTTCTCTCCACTGTATGTGACATACAGAAACCCGTCTTCATCTTTCTTTTCATCATATATGGTCGACATGAGCGCCCCTGCAACCATCAAAACACCATGAGGGCAAAGCACAGAAAACCGAATAAAACCAAAATAAACCGCTTGGTGCACTGCTACAAGAAACAAACCTGTAGGAGGGAGGACATTGTCAACAAATATGAATATTGCCTTCTCAGCACTTAATTGGATTCTCTTGCGAATTACATATACAAATTGGCCGACGGTCAAGTCACTTGGGACAAGGTACCTGCATTTTTATCATTTGGATCATAAGAACAATCACAAATGCAGTAATGCACAAGATTACACTGAATAAGATTTTTACAAAAATTGACATTTACAATAGCATATATAGAATATAAGATGGTGTAAATAAAAATTGTAAGTTACTTTTTCCCTAGGATAAGTGAACAATTTCTTGTCATTTGAAAAGGAATCACCCTAAATTTTGATGGAAAGTGCTTGATTCGTGAATCAGCAAACCTTTTCTGAAGCAACGGGAAATGAGTACAAGTCTACAGAAGAAACAGCTTTTTTTATGTATCACCACATTGGCAACAGGGGACTAATAATGAGTAAAAATGCAACCTACCACAGGTTCGAACACACAGTACAGCCCTCGACCACAGAGGGACATCTTAGAACTCGACCAAGCACCAGAAGATTAAGAAACAAGTTACTGGGTCTATCACTTTTTTGTTCATCTTTCCCAGTGAGAAAATAAATTATTTTTAGCAACTTCTGGAAATGGATCAAATTTATACAAGACAAAGTGATAGAACCAAAGGGAATGCAAAACAAAAGCATTACATATTTTGCTAATAGAAAAATATGACTCATCAGGAGTTTCTTGTGGATAAACTCGCAGTTAAAACTTCATAAAAACCAAAAAAAGGTGCAGACAGAGCAAATACAATCCAAAGCACGCAATATAGAAAAATGAAAGTAGAATGCAATCAGTGTAACACGATGCTCACTTTTTCTTATCAATGTTGGGGATGTCACTTCTCTCTGCCTTCTCGACAATCACCTGAATCAAAAGAGCAAATATTGTATACCAGTGAGTACAGGATTACCAAGTACAATTACAGCATACAAACTACTCATGCAAGAATGCTGCGGGGAAAAATCAGGATAACATATATTTTAGTACAGGGCCACGGAACAACATAAAATTTACTCAACCCAGTGGAATGGAATAAAGATCTAAGAAATGAATTGCAAAAGGATGAATTACAGGCTAGATATTTAGAAAAGAGTTGAAAACAGAACTTTTTTAATAAAATTTTTTTTGCAGGTTTCCCAATTCCCACATCTTATATGCTTGATGGCTTCATGTTTTGATAAAATTCAAAGTTTTAGGTCATCAGAAAAAACCAAGAAACCATGTCCAATGGAACGCACATCACATGATTATTGGAACTCGAAAATGAATTCCTTTTTTTTCCCCTGAATGTAACATGACTCAAACATGCACAATTATGGTAAAGGCAATGAGTGCCTTTCAGCTGTGCTATGATAGTCCAAAACTGAATTGCTTTTGCCAGGGACATTAAGGACTATAAGCCAAAATAACCCTACTCTACTCATGGATCAGGTGGATCAAGTCTGGAAGTTTCCTCTTTCTATACCAGTATTCAAACTCGGCAATCCTATAAACAAAGGCAGATTCAAAGTATCTTTCAGCTATATCATGGGAGTTTTCTTATTTCATCAGAAAGATGTAACAATGGGAGTTTTCTTATTTCAAAGTATCCGGCAGTCAACTTGACTGTTTAAAGTAGAGACACTGGCCCAGCTTGTTCCATCCGGATGAACCATGAGCCAAACGTACCAAATAAGATTTACACAGGCATGTATTAAAAAAAATGACCGTTGAATACATTCTTTGACATTGTTGAAATCAACAAAGTTTAGCACAAGCATTCATATTCAAAGAGGTCAATAATAGATCATTTATTCTGTTTACAGCAAAGGAGAGGTCAATAGATCATTTATTCTGTTTACAGCAAAGGAAAAAGAAATTTAAAGCCATATTAAATCAAGATATAGGTAGGCCAGTTCATCCAAGACCTCGTTCTGTTTGGAGTTTTGCATAATTTGTTCAAGCTTAACTTCTATTGGCAAATTGAATGCTGAAACCTTTTTAGTATATTACATACCAGCCGGTGTGTGTTGTCAAATAACGCTAAAATCTTAGAGTGTTCGTGGAAATTCACTAAACTGTTGTCCTGTGTGGCATGTGATAGGTTTCCTTTAGTTAATGAAGGATTCAATCAGCGCCATTGGATGGGCTTCTAAAATTTAAGTATACCTAGGGACAACATGTGGATGACATAAAAGGAAAACCATGATTTGAATAGGAAATTCCAAATTAACTTTATCCTTATTCTTCAGAGGGCTAATGGATACTCAGACCAATTGGGTATTAGGCACACTTCTTTCGTTTTATATCATACAGATTCATTATTGCTTTTACTTTTTGGATGTTCTCTTTTCGTAAGATTTGATCCACCAGCTTCATGGACCATTCTCTTGTTGCAATTGCATTTGTTTTTCAGTATTACTATCTGTAGGCATATAATTTATAAAAATTACTAGGCCGAAGTTAGTCAACCATCTGGTTCCAACGTTGTTTCAGTCCTCTATCGACCACGGAGGGTTGTTTCTAACCCAATGAGGGATTATTAAAAAGAACGCCCTCGGGATTCTTTCCTTCCCATCCCTCGAGCTTGCATGGGATTCAGGGTTTTCTGAAGATTCTCCCCCTAATAAAACGTTAACATCCATGCGTGCATCAAAAGGGGGCTGAGAAATAGTGGAAGCAGGGGAGGGTGCCCAACTGACATCAAGCTCCTAAACCACCTTGGATCACCAAAGCTCCTCCACTCTCCCACATCAACATTAAAGAATCCAGCATGCTCACATCGTTATTGTACCACAGTTGCAAAAGGATCACTGGCAATCTATTCGATCAACCCAGAGATTTGTGCCTTGTATGCTCAATTGCTCATCATATCAAATAAAAACTCTCAATCTCTATGCCTGTTCCTCCATATTTTCCTTTTTTTTTTTTGTGTGTGGTTGTTTGCATCTCTCAAGCTCTCTTTTTATTTTTCTTCCCTAATCAAATCTCTTGCACTTTCAATCTCTACACCATCATCATTCCAAAAAATAAAAAGCCATAACTATATTCATTTAATATTGAGGGGTCAACGTTGAGTCGTCCATCATGATACATTGATACTTGAGCCCGCAAGTCCAATACCCCAGACCTAGAACCGACCTGTCAAGTCCAAGGCCCAGAAACTTTTGGTCAGGTCCACTCGGTTATCAGGTCCAACTCAACCAGCCCATTTACAGCTGTAAATTACGTCACATGCTCTATATATAAGAGCATCAGAAAAAATGAATTTGGCATTCCAAAAAGAAATACCCATGTTCAGCCTACCTATACCTTGAACTAAGATGCCCCACTTCGAGCTAGATTCTTAGATGTATTAGCTTCAAAAATATATGAAAGTATGAAAGATAAACATGGAAAGGGAAAAAAATTGCTTCAAAACAGATGGAACCAATAAAAAATTGCTAAAACCATACAAAAACGGGAATAAAATTATCAATGATCAAAGTGTACTGCAGATTGCATACATACAAAATCAGTATAAAATGAAACGGGCGATTACAATACAGATTTCAAGGAAAATGCATACCAGAATCCTATATGAACAATGAGCATGAAACTAAAAGGACTAATAATGAAGATTTCAATGTCAACGCATACCGGAATCCTATCTGGATATTTCTCCCTGATTCTTGCAGCTTCAGCACGCCTTTTCTCTACATAAAAAAAGGGAAAAAAAGGCAGGACGTTAACACCCAGCACCAGCTACAGGTAGACAAAGACTACTAAACTTAGTAATAATCAAAGATATATGTCAAGTTCCATGCATTGAGGATAAATAAATTTGAGAAAAGATCACCACCAACATCATCTTCTTACAAAGGGTAGAAAACTTACCTAGGTCATACTCTTGTTTGAAAGAAATTTTTGCCATTCCTCCACAAGCACTGAAAAAGATAGTATATATCAAGCATAATACATGTGAAAGAATCACAGCAAACAATTGCTTTTTATACAAGCCCAAAAGAGTACCAAAAAAAAAAAAAAAAAAGTAAAAAAGAAAGAAAGAAAGAAACATTAGACAAAACTTAATTCAAAGAAACCTTAAATACAAACAACTAATAGGACAACTGAAAGTTTGCCTGTTTGTATCCCATCACAAGAGCCATAAATATATTCTCTATGCATTTCAATGGGACAGAGATTTAGAAAAGGACGAAAGAAGAAAAAAAAATATACACACTCGCTCTTACACGCGTGAACATTCAAAAACACATGCACATAAACAAAAACATGATTCAGCATCAATTACCAATATTAAACCAGGGAAACTCATGCGCATGGTTCTAAGTATAAATTGCAAATATTAATTAGGGGGGATGAATAAGTTGTTGGTCCTAAATAATCAGAGCGAGGATGGGTCAATGGGTGTCAGCCAAAAAAGGCAATACAAGATCTGACTTTGAAATACTGCACTTTTAGTTAGGATGATTGTTTGAGGGTTGGCAGGCCAAAAATTTAAGAAGAACTAGAGTGAAACCACAAAGACCTCCATACAATATTAATCTAAGTCCTTGCAGATCCTATGCAAGTAAAGTTTCACTATGCTCATAGGGAAGCAAACTCTGTGGCTAATTCTTTGGCTAAACAGGGAATTGATAGGACCTCTATGTATTTAGCTCTATTCTTGTAGTCCTCTGTAGTCTTGCTTTTTTCCCTCTTTCACACCTTTTGATTTTCTAGTTCTACCATATTATCCCTATAGTTCTCCTACACCAATTTGTTAAAAGCAGTATCAAGACTCTTGTAAAGTCAGATTCCACAAAAACCCAACCGCATAGCAGAACCAACTACCCATAAAACCATACCCTTTCTGATTGATTTAAGGTAAAACCAAACACATCCTAATCCTTGTCAATCTAAAACGACTTCCAAACTCAAAAAATAATAATAATACCATCATCGAAACCCTAACCCTAGTTTTCTTTCTTAAAAAGAAAATCATCAACACCAACAACCATAGATGCAATTCAACTTTTCAGACATGGAAAGATCCACGTCAATGACCAAAACCCTAAAATCATTCAACGCAAACGTAACAGAAATCCCATCAAAATCCAATCTTTCTTGAAAATTAAGAAGAAGAGAAAAAAAGGGTTTCTTTGGATCGATCACATGCGAGAGAAAGAGAAAATTGAAGGAGACTTTATATAATCAAAGGAACTCAATCAGTGCGATCAAGAAGAGGAAAAACATCTAAAACACGATCGATCATCGAATTGCGATCAAAGAAAAAGAGAAGAGAAGAGAAGAGAAGGTAGAGAGATCAAACCTTTTGGTTAAGAAAGGAGTGATTTGGGGGAAAAGAGGGAAAGCAGAGAATCGCGTGGGATGGATTGATTAAAGATGATAGAAAGTCTAAACTATTGCGATTATGCATATGCTTACTTATACCAAATCGCGCGGGACCACCCCATGTGGGGCCCACTTAAATTAAAGAGGATCGGGTAATAGACGGTGGATGATGGAAGAGGTTGGATTTGTGGGGCACGGCGAATTAGGGCGTTCCAGAGAATATGCTTTTTATAATTATATAATGTTCCGTGTATATCGAAAGCATCGAGCTGTCTATGTACGTCTTTCTTTCTTTCTTTCTTTTCTTTATTTGAGCCCATGTTGAGGGTCTATCCGTCTTGAGAGCTAGGCATCATAGGGTTTGTTCTAGTGCCTTCCGTGATTTTTCTCGAAAAATCCTCTAAAGTTTAGTAGAGACTAAGTGTATGTTTGACGGCCCTAATTTTTCCCTCTATTTCTCTAAAATAAATCGATGTTTGAAAAAATAGAGTGTTTGACGCACCTTTCAGCCTCTACTCATTTTAGAGAAGTAGAAGCAATTGACTCTACTTTCCACTTGATGAGGTAGTTGAGAAATGAGGGAAAAAAGAAGAGGCGGAGCTACCGTGTTTTGTGCATAATCACGTCCAGTTCTTTTTTAAATTTTTCTTTAAATCTGAGAGGGCCAATCAAGATCCAAACCGTCGAAAATGTCCACAAGGTCAAACACGGCCATGTATTCAAATTCTAACCGTTGAATCATCACCAATCTCGAGATATGTGCCAAGAACAGTGAGCCATTGGATATAATTTGTTGTAATCTGTGGGCCCCCAAACACAAGATCAAAATCGTTGGATATGTTTGGGAGGCTGAAAAAAGCTATGTGGTCAATCTTAATCACATAATACCTTGTGAATCTCGAGATATGTGCAAAACAAAAATAACCATTGATGTATTATGCTCAATATTGCATTTGTCCATGAGAAGTAAACTATTTTAGTTATTTTTATTATTTATAGGCGTGTAAAATAAGATCTAAACCATTAGTTAGTAATGTTCACAATATTAAACATGACCATGAGATCAAATTTCATCAGTTGAATCATCACCAATCTCTAGATATGTATAAAAAAAAAAGTAAGACATTATGTATAATTTTGTTGACTAGCTATGTGGGCCCCAAACACAAGATCCAAACCTTGAGATCTCTTTGGAAGGATGGGCACGTTTGTGTGGTCAATTTTCGTGGCCTAATACCTTCTGGATCTCAAGAAATATGTGAAAAACTCTCAACCAAACCTATGAATCTTGATCTATGCATTAACATTTTTTTTTTGCTTAATGGCAAATTGAATTAAAGAAGAGGGAAAGGCCAAAGGCCCCAAGAATACAGAGAGAACTAAAACCAAACCAAACAAACTATAGCCAAAGGAGAAAAACAGAAAGAGAGAGGGAAAAGAGGGAGAGGGAAAGGAGAAAAAGGAAAGAGGAGCCTGAGACAGGGAGGCCAAGGCTTAAAACTGGAAGGTAGAACAGCACAACCAGAAACCTCCCCCTGGCTAATCAGCACTTGGGTAGAGAACAAACCCACCACAGCAGAGCTTCACTCCAGCAAAACCAACTCTCAGAGGGAGAGAAACAAACTGAGAGCAGAGAGGAAAAGCAAAGCTGGACCTAACAGAAGCTGAATTCGGCCAAGGAAAGGAGCAGACACCGCCCTCTCCACCACCAGAGCAGCGAGCTGAACTACTGCAACTCCACCCCGCTAAAAAAATTCAGAACTCCTGCTGCCTCAACCTCACTGCAGACACTTCTAACCAACACACCCACCACCAGGGCAGCGAGCAAAAAACATAGCAACTCCTACCAACTAAAGAGCAGAGCTCCAGCTACCGGCGACCTCCCTGCGCACAGCAATCCAGCAAGGGACAGGGCACCTGAGACAGCTGAAAGATTGCCAGAACAGGGCAGAAGCAAACTGCAGCACTTGGAGAGGACCCAAAGGGCTGAACTGGGGCCTGGGAAAGAACTGGGCCTCTGAGAGAGAAAGGCAAGCCAAGGCAGGGGCTGAAAGCTACTTACAGCAAAGCAGCACACAGGCAAGCATCCCACAGACAGCTCAGCACCTGGGCAGACAATAGCTCAACCCAATCCAAGCAGACACTGCTGCACGACCACCACTACAGCAGAAGGAAGGCTACTCATAGCAGGGAGGGTAGACTAGAGGAAGGCACTGAACTGAAGCTGAGTGCACAGGAAACCATAACTCCCAGCACCAGATCCACTCCAGGAAAAACACAGTAAAGTCAGAAAGAAGAATGAAGGAGCCGAGCCACAGAGGAACCAGAATTTTCTCTAACAAACACTGAAACACCTGCAAAGCAGCAGAACTCCCACAGATAGCCACCCAGAACTGGAAACAGAGCTGGATTGCCTCCAATCCAGGACTGCAAAAATCAACCTACATCCCACCCAGACGCCCTTAGAATGGGATGAGAGGGCAGGGTCAATCCTCTTAGATGATCCAAGCAAAGGAACTTTGCTTTGGCCAGGGAAGGCTTCACGTTGCGGTGCTTTGAGTCATTTTTTAGAGACCAGAGAGTGGAAATTACTTGAAAGAAGATGACTGTTGCAGCTTTCCTTCCTTGATCGTCTACACCTCGGGCTAGAGAGGACCAGATGACGGGCGCTGACAGAGGAAGAGAATGGGGAAGAAAACCAAAACCCAGGATCCACGGCCAAAGCTGACTAGCCAAAGGACAGAGGAAGAACAGGTGGAGATCATCTTCTTCATGGCAAAGACAGAGGCAGCACCTAGAAGCCAAAATACAAATGGATAATCTAAAAGACTAAAAGCGTATCTTAAGCCATGATCTTGACGATGACCAGTATGGATTGATCAAAAGCCTTCTCCCACTGAGAGATCAATGGCCTTTGGGTTTTCTCCTATCTCCCTCATCACTCACTCCAAGATGTGTGAGAGTTAATAAGTACTTTACAAATAACGTAAATCAAGAGAGAGGACCGAAAAACCCTTTTATAAAATAACCCAAGAGAGATTTCTTCCCATCAAAGAAATCAATTAGCAATAAGTTTCCTTATAGTTTCCTCGATGATTAGTCAACCAAGAATCTTGATTGATTGAGCTTTCCCAAACTGAATCCAAGAAAGATTTAATTAAATCAAAATTAAAGGGGAAAGCTAATGATCTGACTTGGAGTGGGGCCCTTCAACTATTAGACATGTGGTAATGGGGACCACTGACGTCTAACAATCTCCCACTTGGTCCCAATGACCACACATATGTGATCTCCCACTTGGTCATGATAACCACCAATATGCAATCCACCTTTTATTTTTATTTTTAATTTTGAAAAATTATGTTTTATAAAATGACTCAACTTGGATTCAATAGATTTTAAAATCCCGATGAGTGGCCACTCATTTAAAAGAAAAATAGCCCAGTCACTCTTGTTTATACTAAGTCTTATATACAGTAACTAAATAAACCCATTAATGTGGATCATGGCGGTCAAACATCAATAATCGGACATATTTCCTTCCATTTATCACAACATTAATAATTCCATTTAATCAAGTCATAAATTGAGGAAAAACAATAGGACAAATCTAAAATTCCTATTTGTTGGTCCAAATTAAATTAATTTTTCTTTTCAATAATTCACTAAATGTGCACAAAATTAAGCAAGAAAATAGAATCATCATTAATGAAAATAGATTAATGAAAAAGGTGTCTAATAAAGTAGCATTATCCATTTTAGCCAAATACATTAAGGTGATGCCCATTTCTGTAACATGATCATTATAAGATTCTGCAGGTAATACTTTGGTCAAAGGATCTGCTATTATGAGCCTTATACTGATTTGCTCTATAGACACTAGATGATCCCGAACTTTCTCTTTAATGGCCAAATATTTTATCTAAAAATGTCTCGCAGTGTTGAAACTCTTGTCGTTGTTAAAGAAGCGAACGACTAAGGTATTATCATAATAAACCTTCAGCGGCTTAGAAATAGAATCCATAATCCGAAGCCCCGAAATGAAATTCCGCAACCGTATAGCTTGAGTAGTTGCTGCAAAGCATGTCACAAACTCAACTTCAAATGTAGAAGAAGTGGTGGTTGTTTGTTTGACGCTTTTCCACGAAACAGCCCACCAGCAAGGATAAAACATATCCTGAAGTAGATTTCCTCATGTCAAGGCACCCAGCAAAATTTGAATCTGAATATCCAATCACTTCCAAGTGATATCAGATGTTCTATGAGTGAGCATATGTTATTTAGTCCCTTGTAAATATCTCATGACTTTTTTTGCTGCCTTCCAATGTGTCATGCCAGGGTTAGACTGATACCTTCCTAGCATGCCTATTACAAAACTAATGTCTGGACGTGTACAAGTCTGTATGTATAGAAGATTTCCAACTGCGAAAGCATATGGAATATCATACATTTGTCTTCTCGCGATTTCATTTTTGGGACATTGATCTTTGGAGAATTGATCACCTCTGCATATAGGTGCTTTCCCTCCAGAACAGTTCTCCATATTAAATCTTTCAAGAACTCTATTGATATAGGCTTTCTATGAAAGTCCTAGTAATCCTCGAGATCTATTTCTAATAATCTCGATTCCAAGCACAAAGGATGCTTCACCCATATCTTTCATTTCAAAGTTCTCTATGAGATATTCTTTTGCTTCATATAGTAGGCAAAAATCACTACTAGCTAGTAGAATGTCATCTACATATAGGGCTAAAATAATGAACTTGCTCCCACTGATATTCAGGTATATACATTGATCAACAATGTTTTCCTTAAACCTGAAAGAGGTAATGGTGTCATTAAACTTAATAGACCATTGCCTTGAAGCTTGTTTAAGCCCATATATAAATTTCTTTAATCTACAAACTAGATTTTCTTTGCCTTTTTCCTCAAAGCCTTCTGGTTGTTTCATATATATCTCTTCAGCTAAATTCTCATTTAAGAACGCTGTTTTCACATCCATTTAATGTAACTCTAAATTAAAATGAGCTACAAATGATATTATGATTCGAAAAAGAGTCCTTTGAAGAAACTAGTGAAAAGGTCTCTTTATAATCAGTATTTTACATTTGAGTAAATTCCTTCGCTACCAGTCTGGCCTTAAATTATTCGATTTTGACCCATTTACGTCCTATAGTCGCAGACCCTTGAGGCCATTTGACTAGATCCCAAACTTTATTTATTAACATGGATTTTAACTCTTCTTGTATAGCATCAATCCATTTATTCGAATCATCACGTTTAACGGCTTGTGAAAATGTTACCGGATCTTCAAATGATATAAAAATGTCTATTTAGCATAGACCATTGCATTACCAAACACCTTTTATTTTAGCCTTGTTTTTCCATGGCTCCTTTCCGTGTGGGTCTATTTTGAATGGTCTTTAAAAAATAGACTAGACCTCCTAAACGAGCCCTTAGAAACACACTTAAACTTTAATATAGACCACAAAGGCCTTTGTCCAACTTTTTTATTTTAAATTATTTTATGAGTGACGATATCACGGCTTGTTTGTTCTTCTTCTTTTTCTTCATCAGACACAAGTCATCCCTTTGATGTAGAGCTTCGCAAAGCACTTCACGACAGAAATTAAATTAGAAGGATTGGATTGTTTTCTTCCAACTAGCCTAGTCACCGTCCAAATAGAGTAGCTTTCATTACAAAAATCATTCATTCCTTTATCTTCTAATAACAACTCATAAAATCATTACTTCTTTGTTCTATAGCTAGAGGAACCAAAATAGTGTAAGACTATTAAAATATTTCTCTCGTTCTTCATTGTCGAAAGACTACCCCCAAGGCCCCAACTATAAACCCATTATACTCACAAAAATCATCAAGAACACATGGACAAGAAGAACACATAGATACCAAGATCGGACCCTCGGGCATATGCCCACAGTTAGAGTAGGTTCGGATAGGTAGGTAGGAAGAAGACGATGAACAAGAAGATACAAGAGAGCGGGATATCCCCACTCAGCAAAATAGGTGAGCTGCGATATCATTCTCATCGAAACAACAAAAAATATGTGAGCGCTGATATCGTCGCTCACCTGTATCTTCTTCTTCACGATTTTCTTCCTAACCACCTATCTAAACCCACTCCAACTGAACATGAACCTTCTTCGTCTCCTTCCTCATCACTATCCTTCTCCGACACCATAGCCCACATGTCCATCTTCAAACCAAACTCCGCTTTCATCTCTTCTCACCTCCCATGTTTTCCATCTCCCAAACCGTGATCCACTTCCACTTTTCTTCAACCCTCCTTTTCTCTCCACATCCAAACACCTTCACCAGCTAATCCTCTAAACCAAACAGCCCTATGTCTCCTCTCAACCAGTCTTCTCCACTCAATCAGCCTGAAAAAAAAAATCTCTCTACTAGAAAAACCCTTTAAACAAATACTACTCAACCAAGCTACCAAACTAGCCCCTTCTTCATCACCACAACCATAATAATGCGACTGTTTTGTCTTTGCAATTGCTTCTTCTTTGTCACCACAGCCATAATTCTGTGCTTACCAATGCAGTTTTAATTGAGGTGGAATTCTCTCTCATGACTTGGGTTTCCACACTCCATGGAACTTCTTTTCCATGTGACTTAGCATATGATTTATAGGGCTATACTTCACAAATTTGTGTTGGAAGGCTGTACGTGTTGGATTATATGGTCTCAATCCAGTGGATTATGTTATAAATTGATTTATTTCATTATTTATCAATATAATTATACTTTACTTTCATGAGATGAATGGTGTTTTATTACTTTCTTGCACATAACAAATATGAATGACATGATGGTTCATGAGATGAACCGGCGCCCACAAGTATATTAGACGTGCACATGTGTGTGGATGAGATCCACATACGGGAGACATATGTCACAAATCCTATACTTAAATTAATTCACAACCGGTGATGAGATTGGACATCTCATCTGATAAGGTTGCAGCACTTTAATCACTATAAAATAGTGTGATTTGTCTCAATTATCAGAATGTAAGATTCTGGATCATGGTGCTGGTATATTGGATGTATTAAAAGACCATAAGAAGCACCTTATGAAACACTGTCTATACTTTAAGGTCTGCTCTTATAATTCCCTAACAATAGGCTCTCAAGCCTAAGACATTAATGAACTTAAGTTTCTGTCTATTTATTTGCTTTTACTCACCAATGAGTGAGGTCAACTATAGGTCAACAGCTCAGTGTCTTGGGTATGTAGTAATAAGACTGTGAGAATATTCAATTGTCAAGATTCAATCTATCTACATTATTCCCTTGTGCCAATTAATGAATTTATTATTAGTAAGTGCGTACCCATTTCAATTAAGAATTAATTGGATGGTACTGATGATCACTATAATTAATTAGGTCTCAAGGATAATAAGATATGGATCTAATTTGGTGGACAAGTCCAATTGGTCCATGGATATAGATGGAGGGGCCTACTTATGGTAATAGGGAAGTTTAGAGTCTTCTTTGTAATTTATTCTTAAGACTAAAGTGCAATTGCATTTATATAATGAAGTTATTTGCAATTAATTGTAGGCCCGGATTGCACATGAGATGTAGGGTTGGGGCGTCCCAGTTAGAACTAGCTTTCTATGGAATCCCTAATGGTCCCCGCGTTAGCCCAATTATTAGATCATTACTAATTCTACTTAAACTTAAAATGAAAGGAATTAGAAAGTTACTATTTCTATTTGAAGTAAGACTTATAATAGTGGTAATAGTAAGTTACTAATTGTTATAGAAGTGAGACTTCTAATAATATTTAGAAAGAAGATAGTTACTGATTCTTATGGAAGTGAGACTTTTATTTTAATTAGAAAGAAGAGGTTGCGTAGGGCAAATAAGGGAGCCAAACCCCTTGGATGTCCACCTTGGAATTCACGCCCAATAGTGCAAGAGTTGCACTCCCTCCTTTCTCTTCTTTTTCTAGTTTCCTTAGAACTTCTAGTTGATTTTCTCTTGGAGATTCCACCAATCTTCTTGTGAAAAGAGATTTGAAACAGGTCATAGCATGGAAAACAACACGGTCTTGGAGATCCTTAATTCGCTACAAGAAGAGTTCTTATTCAAGATAATTGTCTTCTTCTCCATTAGAGCGCTAACGAGCTCCAAAGGTATAATCTACTTCTTTGTATGTTGTGAATTTATTTTGGTTGCATGGTGTTGTTATTTACTATCCTAGAGATAGTGTTTACTGATCATGATCATGAGTTTGAGGTTCTTGAATCCTGGATTGGGTTTTATGGCCTTATGGGTACTTGATCCCTGAGTTAAGTGAGTCAAAGAGTTTTTGAAACCTATCCACAAAGCCCACCTATTTCCAACGGAATGATCATTAAGGTTTGTGCTACTGAAATCCCCTTTTTTTCAATGTTCAAATCCAGAAACAGGTTCCACACGCATTTTGTCCCCCAAATTGGAGAATTTTGATTTTCAGATAAATTGGATTCTCACTGAAATCCATTGTTGTGGCAAATGGGTCAAAGTGTTTAGTAGCTTTTGGCTACTCCTGGAGCAACTAGAACATCTCCCACATGTGACACCTGAATGCGAGAAGAGGCAGAACCCCATAAAAATGCTTGCCTAGGAAAAGGTAGAAACCTCAATTACTAAGTTTTTGTGTATTCTCTATCAAGTTGCCTGTCTTAACATAATGATTGGAACAAAGAAAAGAGACCCAGATCACCCTTGAATATATTAAATTTGGATACTAAAGTGGAAGGTTATGTAAGTTTACTAACAATATACATATAGAGAAACACAAGCCCCAACTTCCTTCCCTTGGAAACAGGTTTAAAAAGCAAGAGCAATTGTGGGGGCAACCAGTCCACCATCCTCTCCCATCATCTAACTACAAAGAGTGGAGGCTCTGGTTCAGTCAGTTCTCTGTTCTTCATAAATCAAATAAGAGTATTACCATTGACTCTGTAGCACTCATGTGTGTACAATGTCACACTTCAAGCCTTGGTGGCAGCTTTGTAGGACCATGGGCTTGTGCCCTTGATTTTCCAATTTTGGTCACCACCTCGGCCACCACCAGTCGTGTCAGAAGCAGCCCTGCAATCAATGCAGCCACCATCAGCATTGTGAACACCTCATTCCAGCTCTTTGCAGAGATGTAGCCTGTCAGCAATGGACCAAGAGCAGCACCCACAGAACCTGTCCCGTCTATGATTGCAGTCACTGTCGCCAAAGCCCGTGAGCTCCCATTCAGTGAAGAATGAGTGCCCAAGTCAGCCGACACTGCAGTTGTGATAAGGGCATAAGGACCATTAACAAACATACCAGCAACAAACATAAGCGCGATGTTCACATACAGTGAGACTTCTCCATATATACGGTAGAAGAAGAGAGCTGGAATTGCACAGTACATGAAGCTCGCAGCAGTTATGGCTCTGGCATTGAGCTGGTCAGATATGTGGCCTGCCAGGATCCCCCCAACCACACCTCCAACATCAAAAATGGTTGATAAGTTGCCCGCCATCTCATCAGATAAATAGCCACCTTCAATTTCTGCAAGGTACAACAATGTCATATGACTAGTAAAAACCAAAAAACATGTTCTTATTCCTGTCAGGACACGAAGGAACATGATCGAACTAACTGCCATATTTCTTCTTTGTATAGCCTATTTTAAAAAAAGGAAGCAGCATATTTGAATTCACTGTACTGATTTTGGTCTTTACATGGGATGTTCCTCAAAGCATAGCAATTAGCATAATCCAATGAATGCAAGTTGGCAGTATGGGCCTACTTAAAAACATGGAAACCAGACCTATCCATTTATCCATGTCCATCTATCCTTCAGTCCAAACAATTGTATGATATTCAACCAGAGGATATGCATAGTATGTTTAAGCCATGAATATTTTCAAGTTCATCTCTGCATTTAGACCATCAATCAGACATGCTCTACCAGGGATAGATCATGCCCAAAAAAGGGCCGCCAGGTTTGTCATGATCCCCTGGCTTACTACTTGCAAATAGAAAGCTAATAATGAAACTCAGCAAGTCCATATTCAAAAGAAAAATAGTTGAGAATTTGGATTTTTAGCACTGTCCAATCTAGATACAGTCTTGATCATTAAACAATGAGCTAAGTATAGTGAAAACAGATGGGTTGAGGATATGATAGTCTATTTCACCTACACATGGATGCCGATTTTAGCTTCCTTGTTACTCGAGAACCATAGAACTTCCCGACGTTGTTCCACATATAATTAAAACCAATGAATCTAGCAGTGTATTTATGTTTCAGATGTTTTATTTTTTAGCTTCTATGCCACTCAAGAGAATGATATCGTTGTTACTGTTCCTATTGATCTATAGGTCTGTCTTTTGGCATGAATGAAACTTCAATCTAAATTCGAACAGTAAATATGAAAAACTCAAGTCATACCTGTGTGGCTTATGTAGAAAGGTAGCCAGTATAGGAAAGTATATGCCACCAATTTGGAAAAGAAAAGGCACAGAGCAAAAGGTGCAACCCCAGGAATCTTCCACGCCTCTATGAACCCAATTGGCTTCTCCTTTACCTCCGGTAGCCAGTTCAGAAGAGGTTCTTTAACTTCATTCTTCTTTCGGGACTCCAACTGCCCATCTTCTTTGCTATCAAACCCTACAATCTCAGGACTAGAGGGTAAGAACAGAAACACTGCCAACCCCATAATGGCAGTAAGAAGTCCAGGAATGGCAAAAGACCAACCCCACCCATATTCCAGCAAAGCTGAAGCAATTAGCGAACCAAAGATATTCCCAACAGAAGTATGGGCATTCCATATCCCCATAATCAGCCCCCTCTTTCTCTTTCCAAACCAGTTCCCAAGTACTGCAACCACTGATGGCCATCCAGTAGATTGAAAAAGACCCGCAAACATTTGAATAGCCAAAAAGTAGTAGAAACTATGGATGTTCAGCCAGTAACCAGCACCGAAGAGTGAAGTGAAAATAGCAGTCCCCACCATTCCAACTGTTAGAAAGATTCTTAGATCCATACGGTCACCCAAGTGTCCTGCGAAGAACATTCCTATTGAGTAGAGTGAGAGGAATGCAAGGTCAATTTCTCCTAGCATGGCAGTACCTTCTGAGCCATCAAATGGAGCCCAACCGTTGTCGATAGAATAATTCTCCTGTCTTTCAGTGGACAATCTCAGAAAGTGGGTTCTAGGCCATGGGGAGAAGCCCAATTTTGAGGACTTGGGATAAAGGGTGCTTTTGACAATGCTGGTGGTTTTTCTTGTGGCATGGTAGCTTGCATATGCAAGAAACGTTAAAATTAGTACTATGGCTTGGTATGTTCTGAAGGTTAGGGCCGATTTCTTGATGTATTCTACAAAGCAAATGGCAATAGGCTTACTACTGCCTGTCTCAGTTCTTGATTCCTCTAACGAACCCATCAGCGAAAATGAATCCTACAATTAGAGCTGGTGCTAGAGTTCGTATGAGAACCAAGTATCTGTCACTTTTTACTCATGAAAACAAGGAATCCATCTGAAAACCAAGAAAACAGAAAATTCAAGATTACAGATGAATCTTCATATCAAAATATTTGGGCAATAAGCAAAGCAAGTCAACTGAAAAATCTTATAAGGCCGCATTAGAACAAGCTTAGTAGTAAACAGAGGGAAATATATTGCAAGATTCCGAGTAAATATACAAAAAGAAAAAAAATTATTTCCAGTTCTAGATTGATAAGTAAATAACTTGGATTCCTCAAATAAACAGCAGGGAAAGATGTCGATGATTTCGAAGTTGGACTGATAGAAGTAGCAGTTTCGCGACTTCTTAAACTTGTTTGGGAAATGATTTCTACCTTTGCATTCAATTAGCTAAACAATTCAATTGGCCATTTAATCAGAACTCTTCCCACTGAAGGTTTAGAGATTGCTATATTTTTTTTCCCATTCATGATTTGTGATTTCTACAAATAACAATCCGTCTCCCACACCAGTTTAAGGGTCTCATTCATCCATAAAAATCATGATTTAAGTTTTAAATCATTTGATGAGGGGGAAAGAACCTTTTAATCAGCAAGAAAAAGAAAACCCAGAAGCGGCTATTAATAGGAACAACTAAAACTAACACCACTAACAACCAAGAAAGTTCTAGAATAGTAGAATCCATTGACAGAACCCATTGATAGAACACACAATTCCAAAACCAGTAAAGAAATTAAAAGAAAAATCTCATTAGTTCACTCAAGAACCCAAAAAAACTGATGAAAGATTCAAAACAAATTTCCTCTTCACATCTGCAACCACCAAATAAGCAAAACCCACAGTTCCAAATTGACAGAGGAGAGTGAGAATCTGTGAATTACAAACCCACCCATGAGTTTAGAGTTAGCAATTTGAATTAAGAAGGAGAAAAATGAAATAAAAAACAATCAGATAAATAGATTAGCTTCAAAAGGTATTGCAGGTGGTATAGGCAAGACACATTTCTTCCTCTATCAAAACTTCATATGGAAAAGAAAGCTCTTAAAATCTACTTCAAATTTCACATGGGGTGATCAAATCAAGTATAGTCACTCAGAATCAAACCCCAAAATGCCTTTCTCCCTTGCAATTCATGAAAGTAAACAGGAAAGATACCTTTGAAGAGCTCAGAAAGAAAGGAGAATCCTGTCCAACGTAGGGATAGAATCCATGGCAGTGGCACTTTCTTTATATAAAGAGGCACCCTTAATCAATGTCCTTGTATTTGTTAA
Source organism: Umbellularia californica (assembly GCA_028538565.1). Classification (NCBI taxonomy): domain Eukaryota; kingdom Viridiplantae; phylum Streptophyta; class Magnoliopsida; order Laurales; family Lauraceae; genus Umbellularia; species Umbellularia californica. Next base: position 70,831,122 of record JAPQWN010000005.1, read on the forward strand.
GAACTACAGAAGTAGCCCTCTCACTTTCAGGAAATTGCTCCTCTTATTACTGGGCTAGTGTTGAAACTATTTCTTCTTTGTTTTTCCTTCCTTGTTTTTTTGGTTTCAGACCTTTTGGTCATTGGTAAAAGTTTTGGGTACTATGTATTAATAACATAGGTCGAGATCTATATGCGAGCAGTTACTTTATGCAAAATTTTCAAAGGTAAAATTTGTCTCCGGTGTGGACTCTCTCAGGATCCTACATCAGTGGGATTATACTGGGTGGCCTTATCCATGCGGACATTTTTGGTTAAATTAATGAATGAGTTCGAACTCGGGTTAAACCTATGTACAGACCCTGCCAATCTAATTTAATTTTAACATATTAATTAAGGATTTGAGTTGACTCTTTTAAGTTTCGAATTGAGTTTGTGAGAACATTTTTGCTCTAATTAATAAATAGACCAGGCTGAGGCTAAGTTGCACGTTTTCAAACATGTTGGCAGCTATTATGGAATTGTGTGGAGGTGACTGGATTCTGCTGTGCTCGTACCAATTTACAATTTAGAGGACAGATGGTACATAAATATTACACATGAGTACTCTTGCCTTTTTTTTTTTAATTTTAATCTCATGTTCTATACATGATCATTCTAATATAAGTTCGTATCTTAATGGAAGTGAAAACTAACAGTAGAATAGACTTTTTTGGCCTTTTGATTTTAGAAAAGTAGCCCCACTTTTAGAAATTCCTTCGCAAAGCTCAAAGATATCTCCAAAGGGTTGTCCTTGATACCCATCCCTTAGACCCATCACCCACCCATAATCACATTCAGCTGAAGGAATATTTCAGGCAGGGGATAATCTGCAATAGGACAGTAAGAAGGACAGTCAGGATCACCTTATTTTATATCCCTGCGGTTCACAAATAAATCACATTTAGGAAACCTGCCTATATACATGGAAGTGCAATGAAGCCCGTTTAGATAATTCACTTGTAAAGTGAATTCAAATGAATGGTTCTTTAAAGGGATGAGCAAAAAAGAGAGGTCTTATAAAAAACATTCAAAATCCAGCTTCTACACTTTTTATCATTTTGTGGTAATAGAGGGACTTTCTTTGGATAAAAAAAGAGGCCTTTTTGCCTTTTAGTGGACCGAAATATTCATTTTTTTTTCACTTTTTCTTAAAAGAGAACGGATGATCTTTCAAATTTTATATTTTTTTGATATGATCCCTTTTCTTTTCTTATCCGTTAAAATAATCCTTTCCTACTTGAATTCACTTTACCTGTTTTCTTAATTAAAGGCATTTCTGACAAAAAATTTGACTTATTGAGAATTTCTAACATAACGTGACATATTGTCCACTAAGCATTCTAAATGTTCTGTTTAATGTAAGAATTTATATTTCAAGACCACATGAAAAGACACTTTTAGCTTTATAAACTCTCAGAATTTCAGCATTTCAAATACCGAGGAAATTGAGCATTAGGGATTTTACTTTGGAAGAATTCTCTCACATAAAAATTCTCATTATCCTTTCAAACAAAAAGCCCTACACAAGTAAATTATCCAAACAGTCCCGGGATGTATTACTTTCATATATTGGGCACCCTCGTAATTCTCATGACATGTAAGGGCAATGGTAAGCTGCAGAGAGAGTGCCCTTTCTGTGACTGTGAGAAATGCATGTGGCTGAGGAAGTTTAGTTTTATGTGGATCCCAACTCCTAGAAAATAGTGGTGAAGGTCTTCTTAGCGAGAATAAAAAAAAAAAAAAAAACACACACACACACAGTGTGGAAGGTCTGGCACGTGACAAGTTACACGTGGATGGAAGGATAGCCAAAAGGGTGGAGTGACGTGGCAGTTGACGTGGACGGTGACAGGGACAGTTGGGAGTTATTTGGGCCGGTTCCAGGTGGATATAAATTAAAGTAGGGTTGGAAATGGGTCCCGATTTTCCGATTACCCAAAGGTTTCGACCCGTTAGGTTCCGAGTCTCGGTCCTTATTTTGGTCCCGATAAGCAAATAGTTCCGGTTGGTTCTGAATCCTTTTTTTGGAACCGATACCAAACAATTCCAGTTCCGAATTCACAGTGGCTCAGACCCGTGGACCCGACCCATTCTGTTTTCACATACTAAAGTTACCTTATGTTAATGTAGTCTCCACTTCTAATGACCTGAGTGGTGGTTTAATTCACAAAATCATTGTTAGATCCATTTATTTAGAATTAAAAAATCAATCTACTGGTATTCAACCATAAAATTCATCCGGTCATCATCCACCATTAAATATTCAGGTCTACCAATAACTTTTCATAAAAGAGAAATTCAAAACATAATGCACTACTAAAGAATTAAATAAAAAATGCTGATACAAGTTGAATTAATATATAAATATCACTGTGCTTTTATCAAAAATACATCATTGCTGACTCAAAACACTAAATTGAATTAATACATCTCTTTGCTTTACTAAAGGATAATTTTTTTAAAAAGAAAAACACAGGTATTAGTCTAGACCCGAAACCATACCTGGAACCAGAACCAGACCCGCCTCACAAATAGTTTCGGTTCTGGTTTTGGTTCCCATTAATATTATTGGTGCCGGTTCTGGAACCAGGTTTTTGGTTCCGAACCGGGTCCTGTTCCGGTTCCGGTTCCCCCTCTTAGAAAAAGGTTCCGGTTCCAATTCCACCCTGGACCCGGACCAAAACCGACCCGTTTACAACCCTAAACTGAAGGTTGTTTGCTTGGTTCTTAGTCCGAAGGGCGTCCCTGTCGGGTTTCTTTCGGGATCCGGATCCAGAATCTAAATATCACACTATGCCCACTCGTGACTCGTACTTGACTTGGATGGGTCGAGTGAAATCTACTTGACGAATCGGAGAGTAAAAATTGCTTTTTTCTTATAATGACTTCAATAATTAAGAATATAATAAATAACTTAATGAACTCAAAAATAATTATTAATTATTAAAACCCACCGTTTATTAGCCAATGGCGATTAAGGGTGGTTTGCCTCTTACACATGTGATAGAAAAAATGAGTTTTACATATTTAAATTATATATATGCAAGTGTTACTCATGTAAAACATGTTATTTTTTTTGCCAAATGAATTACATTTTGAATGACCGAATGTCCTAATTTGAAAATGTCCCAAAAAATTAGGCCCCATTTTGAAAATTTTCCCAACATCTTTGTTTCTTGTATACTTTGGCAGCACATTAACATAGTATTCAACAAATATAGGTCCTTAAATTGATTTCAAAGGCATCTCCATGGGCGAAGATATGTCTATAAATAGATTTTTCTACTTTTAGGAGAACTAAAAGCAGGGAATGATGTGGCAGCTGACATGGCCACTAACAAGTATGGTTGGATTTAATTGGGCTGGTCTGACATGGTAAGAAATAAAGGTTGTTCACATAGTTCCCCATGAGAAGGGTGTCCCTCTCAGTTTCTGTCATGATCCAAATTCTCAGCAAGAAACCTTGCCGACCCAAAAGGTCTCCTGATGTCAACTTGATCACCCAAAGATTCTTTTTTTTTTTTTTTTTCAAGAGTCGAAGTATTTTTTATGAATTAATAATATTTAAAATATCATAAATAACTTAATAACATATAAAATGCTTATAAATTATTAAAGGCCACCATTTGTTAACCTGTGCTCATTTGGGGTCGTCCACCTTTTACTCATGTGATTGGAAATTGGGTTTTACATATGCAAATGTTACACATGAATACCATCATTGTGTATGTCAAATCCACCATTTCACATGAGTAAGTGAGCATATCCAACAGTTTTACATATATTTAAAATGTTCGAATGTTTTTTCACAGACTTCTCAAGATCCATAAAGAATTAAGATATGAAATTAAGGTTTTGATATCTACCAATAGCATAAGAAGAATATTGAATGGTTTGAATCATGAATTGGGGGCTTACGAAATATAGAAAATTAAATTTGTGGGTTAGATTTTTTCACAAACTACTCAATATATATATGAATATTTAAGATAATCAACTCTAAGATTTCGGGGTCGATTAGTCCAATAACCAAATTGAAGGGTTTTGATTACAAACATAGGATCCACATGAATGAAAAAAAAAAATTTTAAGGTGTTTGATGGATTCCACATGAACACAATCACCATTTAAGAAGTGTAGTGGCGCCATTTCCAAGAAAGGTGTGAAAAGTGATTTCCATCTTCCAAAATTTTTATGTAAAAATGACTACAAATAAACGTGATGATGTGTACTGTTACGCATGAAAATCATTTACATTCGTAAATGACTACAAACAAAAAACCATATTACGGTCATGTTCTCACTAATACACCTTTCTCAATTGTGACTTGTAGTTAATTAGAAGGCCGAGTGAAGTCAACTCGGCTCCTAAAAGAGTCAAACTAATTTTTTGAATTAAAAATATTACAAATAAATTTAACCATCAGCAACATCATCATCATCATCAAAGCCGTGTCTTAACTATGTTGGGATTAGGGTATAATAAATTATTTAACACACACAAAAACACTTATCAATTATTCAACCCAAACCTTTTGTAAGCCTATGGTGTGCATGTGTATTTGCTAAGTTGCTCTATTGGCTAGAAGTGATTATGTGAACTTAAAAAATGAGGGATTAATTCTCAGACATATGTGTGATACCCAAGGTGTAAACACCACTCAACCATGAATGTGTTGCCGCCCATGGTAATTATTTTTGCACATATTACAATAACAATTTTTTACATTATATCATTTTTTTTATTTATTTATATCAGATGCAATCTAGTGATTGACTCCATATAGATATAGACTTTCCATTATCAACTCAGTTAATCTTATATTATTAGCAAATGGTAGCTCCCAATGTATTTTCTTCTATAGTTCATTTGATGCCCTTGCAATATAATTTTGTAGATCAATAAATTTAATATAATTCGGGCCGGTCAAAATTGAAACTAAAACGATCAAAATGTTTGGCTTCTGTATTCAGTAATGGCACCCAATTTGAAATTTCAGACTATAGGTTCACAATAAGACTCCAATCTTACGTCATCGTACCTGCTAATTACGTCATCTCCAACCAATGAGATGTCGCCGGTATCTATCAAGCCAATCTGGCCCCACGTGTTCAGCACTGCCCCTGCTCTCTGACGGATACCGTCAAATCTCCAGTTACCATAAACCCCCAAATACAAAAGCGGAAGAAAGAAAGTTTTGCATATAACCCCCTCTACTATGCAATAATTACAAACACCCTACGTTTCTACTTTCCCAAAGAAATATTTCTGCCAATAAAAGAATCTCATTCACTCACCACTAGAAGAATCCACGACCCACACCCATTTCGCTGCATCTAATATGTCTTTCGAGTAAAATGGTCAAACCCTCTTTAAAATATAATCTAAATTTTAAATTAACCCAAGACGATAATCTTAGCCTAGTCTACTTTTTGAATAATGGCATTATATTATATTAAGCTAAACGCTTTTGGGTTTAATCTTGATTCCGATAGTTAAGCTTCCACGTTCTCTCTCTAATACTCATGCAACTACCAACTCATTTTTTCATCAAACCACTCATATTTCAATTGTTCTTTTATGCAACTATTCCCTTTCTACTCCAAATTCTCTATTTTTATTTTATACAACTTGCTCTATGAAAAAAGGTAATTGTTTTTAAATATATGATTATTTATTTTATAATGAAGATACTGTGCCGAGCACGGGTTATTAGGCTAGTTAGGTTTTATAGGAATAAAGCTTAGATCTATATAATTATAATAAAGATTTCTTCCAATCAGTACAGAACTAGCATCTATCTATCAGCAGATTAATTGTTTTGCTAGAATTTTAGAAAATGAAAGCCATTATTTGCAAAATAAATTAAAAATATGTTTTGTTCATAGAGTTATCTCCCTATTAACCTTGAAAATAAGAAAAAAAGGTACCATTCCTCCAAAGTCCAATTCCATGACTCCAAGAAGCCCCATTCTCTGACTTTTTGTCACCATCTTAAAAAAAACAAGCACTCATCTGCAAAATTTCCATCAAATCCGTCAAAACGGCCGTTAAATCCCCGTGCCGTACAGGAATCCCCCGTCGGCAGCAAAAACCCTCCCCATTCTCCCATCCTCCCACCATTCCCCATCCAGCCGCCCCAGAGAGGCACAGACCCTCCCCTCCGTCAAAATCTCCGTTACCCTTAACTCCGTCATAACCTCCGTTAACTCCGCCATGGTGTCGAAATCCATGGACGAAGAAGACGACCTCGAAGAAGAAGAAGACGAAGAAGAAGAAGAAGAATACGAAGCAAACAATTACAGAAACACGAAACCAGACGTCCAACAACAACAAGAAGAAGACGATGAAGAAGACGAAGAAGACGAGGAAGATGAAGAAGAAGAAGAGATCCAATCTCACCCTCCACCACCTCCACCTCCTCCCCCTTCAAACCCGAACGGCCCCCTGACGGCGCCGTCCCAGCCCGTGACGGTAGCCGCCCCACCCCACCAAACCCTAACCCTAGCCCTCCCAATCCAGCACCCTAGACCCGGAGGGGGCGGCGGCGGCGGCGGCCGGGAGGACTGCTGGAGCGAGGGCGCCACCGCCACCCTCATCGACGCCTGGGGTGAGCGCTACCTCGAGCTCAGCCGCGGGAACCTCAAGCAGAAGCACTGGAAGGACGTAGCCGACGTCGTCAGCAGCCGCGACGACTACACCAAACCCCCCAAGACGGACGTCCAATGCAAGAACCGTATAGACACCCTCAAGAAGAAATTCAAGGTCGAGAAGGCGAAGATCGCCTCCGGCTCCGGCCCCTCCAAGTGGCCCTTCTTCCATCGCCTCGACCGCCTCATCGGCCCCACCCGGAAACCCAATTCGACTCCCCCCGCCACACCCGCCAACCCAATTCACTCCGCCCCGCCCCCAGCGTCGAAAATCCAGGCTGTTGTCGCCGCCCCACATCGGAATTTCCACCACCCTGTCCACCAGCAGGGGCCTCAATCGTCCAATTCGGCGGGGGCGGCTCCTGACTCCAGCGATAGCTTCCCGCCTCCGGTTAGCACGAAGAAGCGGCGGGTGGAGAGGGAGGGTGGGCGCCGGGCGAAGAAGGGCTCTGTGAGGGATCTGACTCGCGCAATTGTGAAGATTGGGGAGGTTTATGAGAGGGTGGAGCGATCCAAGTTGCAGCAGGTTGTGGAATTGGAGAAGAAGCGGATGGGGTTCGCCAAGGAGCTGGAGCTGCAGAGGATGCAGTTCTTTATGAAGACCCAGTTGGAGCTTGCCCAGATGGAGCATGGGAGGGTTGGGAATAGCAATAACAGTAATAACACAGGTTAGGATTTGTGTTTTATGCTTCTCTCAGATTTTGTTCTCTTTTCTTTGTAATTTGTGAAAGTTGTTAGTGGGAAAGAGGATTGGATGATGGTGCTTTTCTTCTTATTTATTACCCAGATGGATTTTTAGAGAAATTCTCTATTAGATGGATAAATGATGAATTTGTGCTCTTCTATGAATTGGTGGGTTTTCAATTTTTCATATGCAGAGCAGTTGATGATGGGAGAGTTGGGTTATTTAGCAGCTTTGTTTGGTTTTGTATTTCAATTTCTATGTAAGGTTTAGTTTCCAGTGAAACAAGTTAGGAAGTGGTGTTTGAAAGTAGTGATTGCACTTAACAATCTCTTTGGTATCATCTCATCAGAAGTTGCACAGTATATAGTAGATGTGGTCTTGCGTATGAAGATCCAAGTCGCAGATGGAAGAACCTTTACAAGAAAGTTGAGCTTGAACAGATGTTGACTTGAGAATATATATATATATATATATATATATATGTGTGTGTGTGTGTGTGTGTGTGTGTGTGTGTGTGTGTTTGCAGCTATGTGAATTTATTCTCAAAAGGGTGTTCTCCAAACTCATGGTTTGCAAGTAACCACACTCTTATAATTTAGTTTTTGTTTATTTCGACCGTACATGTATCAGACTTCATTTCTTACCATTTTTATCAATCAGTTCTATACTTTGTTCTAGCCGACCCCAACATAGTTGGGACAAGGCTTTAATGATGATGATGGTTCATACTTTGTTCCTATTCATAGAATAGTGCCATGCCATTAATTTAGTGCTTCTTAGGCACAGGATACGGAATTCCATTGTCTTCTAAGTTGGGTGTGTACTCTCTAGGATTCCTCTGAAGATGGTTGTACCAAAACATAATCTTGTTTGTGCATCTTCCTTTGTAAGATGACTCACACTTTCTTTTTCAGACTCAACTGCAGAACCTATAACATGGGCTCTTTCATTATAAAAAAAAGGGGGTCAAAGTGGAGGTAAGGAAAAACCAACTTGGATGAAGTTTGTACTGAAATCTTTACAAAGTTGTTATAGTTCTGTTTTGTTTTTTGAATGGAAGGGGAACTTCTATTAAAAAGAGAAGCAAATGCTAACTAATCCATAGTTTGCTTATACCTTTGTCTTGTATTTATAGTTTTATACTAGGGTTGTATAGTGTCCCCGAGTTACCTGAGCAAGTCACAGTCAAAATGGGACAACTAGTCTCTAAAAGAACCTATTATTGTTGGAAATCAGCATAGCAGCTGTCCTAAACATTAAATAGCCATTTAATGAATTTGCTGATTCCCATTTTCTTTTTTGATCAGTGCCTCTTAAGACTCACTGTCACTGGTCAAGAAATTTGATTATTGCCATGACATTTGGAAGCTGCTGGATACTATTCAATATCGTGCAAATACTGCCACACTAACAAAGTTTACAACTGATGTAGGGAATAGTAAACTGACATTTATACCCATTCTTTTGCATGCATGTGTCTTTCTTTCTTTCTTTTTTAAACTTTTGGCAGTATATGTCCGGCACCCACTGGCTCAATGGAATAGAAAATTAACACCAGAAGTATGTAGAAATGTATGTGCATAAAAGCTATGAGTGTAAGTGTCTGTCATATCAAAATAGTATCTGGAATTTCAAATGTTTTCACGAGAAAGCATTCTTATGAAATGAAAGAAAATAGGGATCTGGTTTTAATTCCAGTTGTTTCTGTCAAGTTCTGAGTAACAGGAAGTACTTCCTTAATTCCAGAACTTTAGAATCATCTAAGTTACCAAAGAAAAATGATCTTGCCAAAGGACTAACAAGCTACCCTCCAAATTGCACCTGCTCTCTTCACAAAAATCTTTACTGAAAAGCGAATTTTACTATAGAAAACCTATTTCTTGTTAAAAAGTACTCTGAATATTGTCTAAGATGGTTTTGGCATGTCCTAAGAAGATCATAAACAGAAACAGCTCCTGTACTGAGAATTGGATGTATTGAAAGTGCAAGGTTCCATGAAGAGGCCAAGAAAAGATGACTCAAGAAACTGCCCCCGTTGGATGGGATAAAACTTTGATGACGAGGATGGTGCTGACCCTCTTCCTTACTCCAGCTTGGTTGAAAAGAACATAACTGCAGCATCAGCAATCCTAGCTAGTTTCTCTCAGTAGCACCCTAATTGTGCACATTTAACTATGAAATGAGAATGCTGTGAAAGATGGTGTTCAAGTCTTCTAAATTAGTCGTTGGTAAGTTTGTTTCTTTTCAATGGAGTTACATGCACGATCACAGAAGTATATAAGTTTGAATACTATATAAGTATCAAAACGGTCATGGTTGGCGTGTTTTGGATTCTTTTACAAATCCTTAAGGCATTTGGCAAGCAATCATTTCAGCATGGCCATTAAAAAAAAAAAAAAAAAGAAAGAAAGAAAGAAAGAAAATGAAAATCTTATCGACTTGGCCAGTTTCTCTCGTAACATTCCATACAGATCTGTTGATAGTTCCTGTATTCAGTTTTGGCCTGATTTTGGGCTGGAAATATGAGGTTATGTCTGCTTTTCCATCCTTGATTGCTATTTTTTGGTTTTGATTTGTTGGAGAGAGTTGGGTGATGATTGCGTGGACTCCTATTTTTAGATGGAATGTTCGTGTGGAAGAGATTGATGAGTTGGTGGGCCTGACGGGCCTCTTAGTCCATGTGAATTTTGTCTATGCAATGGGAGAGATTCTCATATTTGGTGGCTAATAAGAATGGTGATTTTACAGTTGAGTTTTTATAAGCAGTTGTGAGGAATAGGAGAGGTATTAAAGATTTTCTTTTATATGGAACATTAAAGCTCCTCCAGAAGAATTAGCTTCTTACATGAGCGATGGTGTTGGATAAAATTTTGACCACAAACCATCTTAACGTAGAGGATGTATATCGTCAATGTTTGCAGCCTTCGCGTGGGGAGTGAGGAAGATGTTCGTAATATTTGTATTCGTTGCCCTTTCACCCAAAAAATAAAGGAGAAAAATAATAAAGTCTGGGACTACTTCACCCAACTTTTTGGAGTTTTGTGGGCATGGCCACAAGCAACAATGGATTTAGTAGAAAATTGGCCATATGGTTATGTGATTAAACGAAGAACGGTTATTTGGAATTGGAGTTCTCTTTCGGTAGAGGTTCCATGGTCAATATGGTTAGAAAGAAATAATTGAATTTTCAATAATTGATAGGATTCTTCTGAGGTGGTCGCAAGCTGCAACTAAAGCGAGGGAGAAAATTATTTCATAGATTTCTTTGGGATTTTAGCCTCTGCCTTCAGGAGACATCAGAGGGGTTATTGTGGTGCATCCAGGAATATTGATAAGAGGGTACCAGTCAAATAAGAATAATAGCAGTAATGATCGAGGGGTAACAGATTTTGTATTTTGAATTATGTTTACCGTTTGGCTTCTTTAATATAGATAACCGGTTACCATTTCACACAAAAGAAAAGAGTCAAAGTGTATTTCCTTTAGATTACTTGAATAGGTAGCTTACTTAGTGTTTTACAAGATGTTCTCTGACGGAGAAGTGATGCAGATCGATTGGCCTGAAGACCAAAAGAGGGGTCCCAACAAGCACTTTATAGAGCCTCAAATATGTATCATATACATCTAGAAAACTGTATGTTTTGGTTGGGAAGTGGTTTTATTGATTGAAAGGAAAAATCTATTCTTGCTCTGCACAAGACGTCTTGGGCTGACAGTTTTCGGTTATTTTGATCTGTTTGTCTGTCCTATTTGATAAAGAGAATTAAGTCCTGTTATTTAGGAAAGTTTTGGTTGTTAGATATTTCTTAAGTGTTCTCATCTTTTTGGAGTTTTTTTAGCAGGTGTTTTGTTAGGAGTCTTTATAGGCTCCCCTTTCTCCTGCCTACCTGTAGTTGCAACTCTAGGGACTTTTTTATAGAGGTTGCTTTTCAGTTTTAAGTGTGGATGACGCCCATACCATTTAAAACAGCATTCTATGATTTTTTTTTTTCCTTTTTTTCCTTTTCCTCCTATAATGGCCACCCATGGACCCATCCTAATACTAATTGGATCTTCTCATGTATTCTACAAGTCTATCTTTGCACATGCATCCCTTCTTGTTGCTTCTTCATTCCTCTGCATTTATTATATCTCAAGTTGCCTCTTTCTCCCAAGCTAAACAGGGAATGCATTGCGCTAGTGTGATTTTGGCTTTTGGCTGTGCGTTTGCTTTGTTGTGTGTGGTCCATGCTTTGGGCCTTTTGCTTTCAGTATATCTCTCTTTTAGTTTACAGCATTTTATATTTCAATATATATTACCAATGCAGTTACCACCTAAAAAAAAAAACATTATAATATTTCAAGTCTAGTAACCTTTTTATAAAATGTCTCTTTAGTCAAAAGTAGCACTTCACATTGAATAGAACTCCACTAGCTTGTCAATAAAACATAACAATCAATAACTAAATGACAAAGTCAACATAAACTCCCTCACTCACCATAAGATGACAATAGATGAATGGCTAAAATTTACTTGGTCAGCCTTTAAGATTTAAGCTTTCTCCTGGAATAGCACTTCAAGAGTTACTTCCACAGCAAAAATGCATTGAAATGAGTCATTTAATTGTCGTCCTTATTGTTCCAATGATATTTAAGAATTTCTGATAAAAAAAAATGTACAAAAAAATTACTGAAGTGGCACTAGCATTCAAATTTGAAATAGAGCACCTACATATATTTCTTGTTTGAAAGAACCTTACCCTTAAATGTGGTTGCTAAACAAAAAAAAGAAAAGTCCCTTAGCTGTTGCTCAGCTGGTCAGGAGCATGGGTGTGTAAGTAGAGAGCATGAATCCCCAAGCACCCAAGAAAAATCCAAAACAAAAAAGGGGAATAAGCGCAAAGAATAAAGAATATCTAGTCAGTAGAATCATGTGCACTCTTTTAGAAGAACCTTACACTTAAACGTTTGCTTAGGACAAAAAAGGAATTATGGGCAAATATAAAAAAGGGTATCTGGTTAGAGACTTAGAGTCGAATTACAGGCACTCTGGTTAAATTGTTTGGGAAGACACCGAGGAGGACATATGCATTAGATAAATAAATGCATATGTAAAAGATTGCAAGCTTCTTGAAAATTCAAAGTACAAAAACAGTTCATGCAACTCACTCAAACAAAATGCTAACAATATAGACTAGTACATTAGACGATTCAAAAACACTTTCATGTAACTCACCCAAATACAATGCTATCGACATAAACTAGTATGTTAGACTATTATCATTTATAGTATGAATTATATGATACACTTTCTATGCACAACTCTGAACTGTTTGTCAGTTGTGTTCTGTAGATAGAAACCTACAACACAAGACACATTACCTCCATGGAGGTCTCTCTTGACAGAAAAACCAAGGTTTTCGTGGAGTGTAAAATATTGGACCTTACAAAACAGAGCCATCAGAAAGATTCTCGTTGTTGTGGTTCTCATGATGTCTCTCTGTATTCATGCCATGTGTCTGGGCATTATAGGCTAATAGCTCCAAGGTGAAGTTTCTCCGATAATTATAAGGATTTTGACAGAGATAGTGCTGTTCTTTAATAATCAATCAAGCCTTGATCTTGAGCTTAGTGGCTCTGTCGCACCAGATTAAAAAGATGCATATCAACTTATAGTAAGTGGAGATTAGTCAACTACTTACAATTCTTTTAATAGTCTTGTCAGCTGACCAGCTTCAGGAGGTGAACTGTAGTAACTAAATACGAATCTTGTGTAGAGTTTGTAACAGAGTTCTGTTGCCAAGCCTGAAATTTGAAATGCTTCTGGAATATCTATTAAACATCAAGGATTAAGTGATTGATTGGGTTCGAAGTGGAATTTTACTGGTTTTGATGGGGTTGGATTTACCATATGAATTATGATGCTTCAATCTTCTATATGTCCAAGCAATCGGGGTAAGAGGCCACTCTGGTGATGTTTTTATTGCATCTTATGCTTGAAAATTCATGCTCCTATCTTTCAGTAGATACATCTTTTATATGGAGATATTGGAAGTTCACCCGATGTTGGTACGCTGCTTTAGTTGCAATTCAAAGCCACACATGCTAGATTGAAGCAGACGGTGAGGATCTCCTTGGCAAGATTATGGATGGGATTTGTAGGCGAAAGATCGGTGTTGCTCTCCTGGGTGGAGGGTGCAGTGGATGGAGAGGGTTATGTCTAGAGGTAGTAAGCCCCCAAAATCTCAGATTCGTCCAAATGGGCTCTGATGTTCAAGCAAACCCCTTGAAAATTCACTGCTCTCAATGCATAGGTGCTGACTATAGTTTGACACACATCAGTTTTACATTCACAATAGGACTTAAGCAACCTCCTTTTTTTTTCTTCCAACGGTTGATTTTGAAGTCACAGAACCTTGCACTGAAACAAAATTCAGTTAGCTCCGTTTGTAGAGAGTTTCCATTTCTCCATACATGATTTATAGCGGCGCCCCACAAAACAATGCAGTTCTAAAGTATGACAAGAGCATCCTTCAGAATTCAGAGCGGCAAAACAAGCCAAAGCCATCCATCCAACCCAAGGCCAAAATTTCCATTTCTTTGATTCCTGCATCAATTCATTTATCTTTTATAGTAACTCTTAATGACCTATGCGTTTCCAATTTTTTTTTAGGGCAGTCCTTGGAGCAGATGAAGCCCCGTCTTCTACACAATAGTACGTTTCATGCAGTTCCTTAAATCATATTAAAAATCGACATTTCCGACCTGATTAATAAATAGGCTTACTATCCAACCCACCAACCGTAATTGATTGCACTACTCCATGGCAACCCAACCTGGCCTGTTAATTAAGAGTTCAGATTGACATTATAACATATGGGTCATGTTCGGGTTGGGATGTGCATATGCATTTTTACCTATAGCAGTAATCTACTAAACCTGAACCCCACCCACTACGGTAATTGCCAGCCCTAGCCTGGTTCCGGATCTTTCAACAACCCCAAACAAAAACTGTGCCTTAGTACTTGAGAATCTTCTACATAAAAAGTGTGAAAAATGATGGTTAGAGAGAACCCCATCATGTGGTGGATTGTGGAATACCAGGATTTGAACTCTTAATAGGAATTCCTTTTCTTTCCTTTTATCTTCATGATTATGGGAAACACACTACACTGTCCATCTTAAAAGAAAGCTCATTCCGTGCCAAATGAAAGTTGATACATTATAACCCAATCCCAAAGTAGTCCTGCGTAAGACCAGGTCTAAACTCACATCATGCAACTTCAATATATGTGGCAGCCACCACGGGCATCACTGGTCAATATGACATGCCCCAAAGTATTATCTTTTCAGCTAATAATATTTAATCAACCTCCACATGTTGGGTGCTATTTTCATTAAGGGGGGGAAGAGGGAGGGGAATCAGTTCCACCTGTTCACCATAAACTGCCATGCCATTATGTATTCTTTCTTTCACCGGTAGATCAGGCATTGTACTCAAAAAATGACCCCACCACTGATATTCTTTCCCCTGATGCTAACGGATTCTACAAAATGACCAGATAAATCTTCCATTCTTGGGTTTTTAACGAATTCTTCCCATATGGGAAAACAAAAGAAACACAAATGCAATGATGAAAACATCTTCCCATATGCTTACCAAAAAGTTGAGAGCCAAATAGGGAACTCCTGCTACCATTGCTCAAAGCAATGATATGCTGATATAACAAATAAAATAAAATAAAAAAAAAGAGGAGACAGGTATATAATCATATTCCTTTTGAAACATCACAAGTCAGAACATAGATATTCTGGTTCTGGAATACACAAATGCCCGTACTAGCAGGTCAAAGGTTAGCTGACATGGCATCCAGCAGACTATCAACACAAAGGCCCAACTTCGCTTGCATATCAATCAACAGCCCAACAAAGAAGCCGCTCCAAGTTTTTCTTCTGCCAAGATAATCAGGCAAAGAATCTGTGATTCTCGGTTTCTCCTTCACTGTAATTGTTTGTTCCTAACTAAAGATAGAATATATTCATTACCAATCCAAAAAAATAGAGAAAAAAAAAAGGAAGATAGAACAGATTCATTATGTTAAGTTCGTGATTAGCTTCTTCCCAAACAAGACTTTAAGAATGAAAAGTGAAAAAAAAAAGAAAAAAAAAAAAAAAGGCCCTCGTCTGCAAATTGTACTTCGTTAATGACATGACACTTTGAAAAACTTTTGATAAGCTTAAGCAAGACCCCTTTCCTTCCTGCTAATCATGCAACATCCTGCAAAACTCAAATCTCACAGCAAACAAACACCAGATGAAATCTACACGTTTGGGGGATTCACTCAGGTCAAGATAAATCATCCTATATCCTTACTTTCGTACCATAGTGCACTTCGCTAACCACCTGACTTCATTGGAAACCATCTTTGCCAGATTCAACCCATTAATATCACATGCCTCCCAATGTATGAGCCTAAATTTCAGATCAGTTGGAGTGATGAATACAATGCATTCACATCTAGAATACGTACATTAATGTTTTTTTTTTTTTTTTTTTCACGCACAATAAACCAACAGTGTAACTCTAGTTGGAATGAAGATTGGGATACATGGGAACGTGCACTGAGCGAGTTGGGTAAAAAAGAAAAAGTGAGAACCACATGGGTCCAAACAGGTGGTATGGTACAGATGTCAGGATATGATCCATTCTCTTCAGCCAAAATCAAGCCAGAACACAGGAAAAGGTTGTGTGTACTAGTCTAAAATCTTGCAAGATCTTAGTGGGTAGTGGAAGTCTTGCGTGATTATCTAATCTTATGCCAAACTGAAGCCTCAAATGCTTTGCATTTTTCCTCCCAAAAAAAAAAAAAAAAAAAAATTGCTCTGCATTTATTAGCTGTTTCAGATTTTCTTTCCTTCAAATAAAAAAATGAAGCCTACCTGAATGCGAGTCTCTGCCCGAGATTTAGCATTAATGTTCTCAAAAAAGCATGAATTACACTACACATTCACAAGCATTTTAGATTAAAATTGCACACAAAAATAGTAATCATTGAACGTTTCAGAGATATGGAATTTTTGGAAAAAAAAGAGTATACAGTTCTCTGTCTTCTTCGGGTTTTCTTTAATGTCACTACCTTCTATATTTATAGGGCATTTAAAATAGGTATAAGATGTATACAACCCCAATTCTAAAGTCTGGATAACAAGGGCACATCAGGCACTTGCACCCAGGACATGAAAGGCAGAGAAATAATAAAGAAAAAGGACAGTGAAACACAGAAAACCCGAATTTTACTGCATGTATTCCAATTCAAGCCTTGCCAAGAGAAAATTGAGATTGTGTTACCTTCTAAAAGTTGAGAACCAAACATATAATCTTCATTGGCAGCATCATTATTCACGCAAAGATTTTTCATCTGTCATCTTAATTAACATGGAAACACCATAACCCACAAAAACCAAACAAAATGCTATGGAAGCAAGATTTGGTTATAAGCTGATATGCATGAAACAATTTGGTGGATCCATGTATGGTTCAAGTCTAACATAATAAAACCATGTACCAAATTACCTACCTCAACCCTTTTCCTCTAAGAACATTGACATGGAGGTGGGTATGATCTCAACAGAGCTGTTAAATAGCAGAAAAAGTTTACCCTCAAAAACATTTAGATCAATTCGGACAGCATAACTGCAATTTAGAGAAGAAGAGTTAAAGAGGCCTACCTCTTTAGCTTCAAAGTTTAACCATGTATATGATCTACATTTTAGCCATTAATACTGCCGAACTGGGCTTCTTGATGATCTGTAACCATGCCTAACAGGAGAACGAGATCTGCTCCGCTCCCAAGCCCTGTCCCGTGGCATGTCAACATTCCTGCTTCGGTCTCGAAACCTGTCCCTCCCACTGTCCCTCCCATTCCTGTAGTTGTACTTCCAATCCATTCTCCCTCCATCTCTGCTCCCTCTGCCACTCCGTTCTCGGGACCTCTCTCTTTCCGAGTCTCGATCACGATGCCGGTCACGCTCCCGTTCCCTCTCAGGATACCTTTCTCTCTCTCCATTATTCCCTCTAGATCTACCCTCACTTTCCTTTTCCCTCTGTTTTCTTCTTTCTTCGGCTTCCTTCTCCTTTGCTAGTCTCTCCTCTTCTCTTGCTTTCTCCTTGGCTGCCTGTGAGGTAGAAGTGAATGTTATATAACCACAAAAACAGGCCAATGCACAAACGGAATGATGAATAGTTATTTACCTTAAACTCACTGATAAAATCCCGTACCATGCCGTACCCAATATGCTGCTTCCCTGTTACGTGAGACTGTGTCCTCTCAGCAGCATCATTTGCGACTAAGAATGAGCCACAAATCTCACATAATGCCATCTTCTTCTCCTGTGGAAGCATCAATGCCTTATCATTGGGTGCTTGTTGGCCTTGAGTCAATGCCGTCTTCTCTGTGTTCAACATCTCCACCTGAAAGTATTCATAATTAGAACTCTAATGCAGACTACATGAACAATAAAATAGTATATATTGCAAGACAACAGGCATCTTTGTCAAACCTTCCTCATGAGTGCCTCTGCCTCATCCACCTTGCCAGCTTCACCAAGAGTCTCAACTTGCTCCAGTAGTTTTTTTATCTTCTCTTCCAGTACCAACAGCTGTTCGGATTTCTCAGTTGAGACAGGAGCAGTAGGTGTAACATCCTCCTGAGCCAACCGCTCTCGACCGCGCCTTACTCTTCGGTCCAAATCATGCACCTGCAATAAATCATAATTAAAGGAATATTAATCTGTGAGAACTAAACTATCAGCAATAACAATATTTAAGTAAAAGCCACAAAGAAGTAACCTACCAACTTCTCACAGAATTGAGCAAGTTCTGCTTCAAACTTAGACACATATGCATCGTGCCTGGGAGACTTCTCAAAACTGTAGTAGGAAGAGAAAAAAATATTGTCACATATAATAGCAACTATATAACAACAGCAGCGGCAACAACAATGAAACCACAAAGATAAGTACACAGCGCATATTACCTGCAGAAGTACAGCAAACACAAAACATCCCCTAAGACAAAACCATACGATACCATTTTCCATGTCTGAGACTTCACAGTTGAGAGGTGGCCAAAAATTGTAATTTGTATCACATTTGACATCTAAGTTTTCCATGTTCATGATCAGGGGCGGAGGGAGAATCGAGTGGGGACAACTGCCCCCACTCAACTTTGGATGATCGTTGGAAGTCATGGGAGTAGTTTCAAGAATTTTATGGTCCCTTACAATTTTGCCCCCACTCATCTATTTTTTCTTCTACAACAATGAGAGAATTAAAAAATGGATTAAGGATAATTTTGTTTTTCACTTGGTTGCAAAAGAGTAAGTAAATCATCTTTCATTGCAAATAGATTTGGCTATCTTGGCTGCTTCTTTGGATTGAATTTTAAAGGACCACTAAATTGTGTGGCGATTAAATCAAGGGCTAGTGAGATAATCTCAATAGAAATCCAAGCCGTTAAAAATTCAGTGGCTCTCATTAGTTTGGTCGTCCCCAAAATTTACTCAAATAGGATTTGGTCCCACCTTATTGAGCATATGATTAAAAATATTATGCACTCAATCTTATGGTGGGGCTAACTCTTATTGGAGGAAAATTTGGGGAAACCACTTAAGGGGACGGTGTTCATTATGAGTAGCATGAATATTACACCTCGATTATTTATCTTTTTATAACATTAGAAAATGGCTATTAATGGTATGCTCTCAATCATCTATACTATTTCAAGCATCGTGGCGCATCAAAAGATTACAAGTAATCAATCAATGGATTTTCAATCACTCACATCTATAATAGGCATTGTGGCACATTAAACGATCATAACTAACCAATCAATTTATTAATTAATTATGTACCTATTTACAAGTTATCAACCTGACATGGGCCCTACTTTAATTCGAGGGAGATACGATTCTTAGTCCTAAATGAGTAAATGATTATTTCGAGTAGTTTGGATTCATTATGGTGAGCCATATACTTTTGTGTTTTAACTATAAAGTTTTTGAGAAAATATGTCTTTAAAAGCATTTAGGTATTCTAGAATAGGATCTTATTTCTTTGGATATTATTAAAAAACTATGAAAAAATAAATAAATATACTTTAAAATGATATTAAAAAATTATAAATATAAAAATATTATCTATCCTCTCTAAAAAAAAATTTTGCTCTGCACTTGTTAGTCAACTATTGTTCGCCCACTGGAAGAAAATCCTAGCTCTGCCACTGTTCATGACCCATCCATCACAAAGGTTACAGTGCAGATCTAGATTAATCCAAAAATACTTTTTAACATTTTTCCTCATTTTCCTATTATTATTATTATTATTTTGAATGATACTTTAACAATTTTCCTCATTCTCTATTATCTCCTAATTTATCTCGATCACCACTCTTTACCTAGTTTATGATACAACACCTAATCTCAAACCAAATCCCATGAATCTTTTTTCCATATACCAGATCACAATCCAAGTCCCATGACTAGACCACTTGTCCATATGTGTGGTATCTGATGTTAAAAGTTAGAATTTCACATATTTTCCCCAAGAGTAACTAATATCATCATTTAGTATTTTGCCTTTTTCCATAGCCAATACCATCATTACCACTTAACAAGACAACTCCTTGAAGCCTAATGTCCATTTCAAAAGAAGCGTATTTCAGACAACAATGGATGATGTCAGAACTAGACTGGAACTTCCATGATATACAATCGCAAAAAATAAAAATAAAAATTCTATGAAGTCTAAAGCAAGTGTAGGATAATTGCAGCTTAACGTTCTGTTTTCTAATATCTGCAATTACGAATGCAATCTCAATTAAGCAGTACGCAAACTCCCAAGCTGGGTAAGAAGGGTTATCAGCTGATAGATAGTTGCTTATAGAATCTGCGAGATGTACTTCAAGAACAAGTTGTAGTACTAAGAGACTCTCATAAACCACACCTAGTTTGAGCCTGCTGATATTGAGATAAAGGTTAGCTAGGGGCTGTAGAGTCCGCTAGAAGTGACTTGCAGGCAAAGGGCCACAGATGCTAAAAAAAGAGAGAAAAAAAAGCTAATCGTTCCCACATCTAAGGGTAGGGGCATGTGGCCGCCAGAGACTGATTGGAGTGTGGGCTCACTTGTGATAAATTGGTGAAAAAGAAAACATATACCAATGAGCAGTGGATGATGTAAAGTATGTAAGACCTAGAACGATGTAAGTTGGTGATAGGGGCCACAAGGAAGCTATAAGGCTAGGCTACATATAACCTAAGGAAACTATGTAAGGCAGATATAAAAGGAAGGGGAAAAGGATGTTTATCAGCTTGTCAAGATGAGAGAGGAAAAGTAAGGACCTTGTTAATGGGAGAATTGAGGGTGAAAATGGAAGGGCCATAGGAAAAGAAGATGAGGTAGAGGATATATGGTAGATGCAGATTAAAAATCTATATATACTTCATCGTTACAATTTATAAAAAAAAAAAAAAAAAAAACAGATTAAAAACCTATTACATACAGAGCCTGAAATCAAGAAATTAAATTTCAATTTTGGTATCCAGCTCCATCAGCACCAGTATTGAGTCAACAGGACCGAGTTGCACATGAATCATTCAAGTGTACAACCGCACATGCAACTGTGTGAGTCCCTAAACTTATTGACTCAATTTTGACTGAGACTGATAGCATGCATGCAAGTGAAGTGGATCAAATATCGGAACCAAATCAAAGGACAAAGCGACAGAACATCTAAAAAAAGGTACATGGTTGTTCAACTCTTATCAGCACCAAAATGAGTCAACCAGACAAAACTTTGATTGCATGCAATAGAATCAATGGTGAACCATCATGAGCAATGAGTTCTAATGGTTGAATGAGTTTACCTGGCTTACAAATTGTTCAACAAGATTTAAACCTCAAGAAATACTATTCAAAATTTGTGCGCACGCACGTGGGGGTTTGGGGGGTTGGATAGACGATAATCACAACTGTATGAACAGTAGATAACAAACTTCCAATCACAGGATGGACTTTGAGAAAGAGTGACAAAAGCAACATCTAAAACAATCATCTAAAATCTCTAAGAACTAATTTGGTTTTATGCCATATAGATTCACAATAAAAAACACTCTCCTACGAAGCCAACTCGTGGTAAAAGTTTGATGAGACAAAATGTGTGCGGGCAAGTGTTGCATAAGGTTGGGAACCAACCTAAAACTATTGTCACATCTACAAATGTGAGTTCTGATATAGCCAAAGATAGATTGGAATGGCGAAACAAAATTCATGCAGCTAACTCCACATAGTAAGGACAAGGCCTTGATGATGATGGTGGTGGTTATTGTAATGTGTGTGTGTGTGGTTTCTAAAATGTGGAGAATGCTTACGTTAGGATTGAGGATACCAATGTAGCACCGATAAGAAAAGGAATATTGATGTAGCTAATTTGCTAGACGTTCAGATATAGGTGCATTAAGAACATGTAATTTGAGATTATACAATTTGCAGGCATAAAAAGTGGAAAAAAAAAAAAACCTCTGTATTTATAGATAGGATTGAGCACTCAGTTGAAGTTGGGTAACACCAATGATTGTTTTGACTTGAGCTCCTATTTATAGATAGGATTGATCGTTAGATTGGAAGAAAAAAAAAGAGACTTTTAAATCATAATTTAAGGGCCATGGATCAAGGGGTTAGGATGATCAAACGGACAAGAAATCTCACACACAAGTGGGTCCCATCCAGATCTTTCGATCCCCCACCTTCCCCATGACTGGTTGGGCCCCACAGAGCAGTTCGCACAAAATTCAATGTGAGACATCCGCACAATCCCATGGAACCAACCGTATAAATGCTCCCTTTTTAGGCATGTGGGACCTCCTATGATCAGTTCAACTCCCTCACACCAACCCCTTCAATGCCACACATCCTAGTTTTGACACCCATCTGAATGTTACTCGTTGGATTGAAATCCTAACAGAAAAAAAAAACAAAAAAATTTGATGCCTTCTAAAACAGTTGAACTTGAGGGCCATAGATCAAGGGGCTAGGAAGATCTTACGGACTTGTTGGTAGGTCCCATCTGGATTTTTTTTTATTCCCTACCTCTGCTGTGATTGATGTGGCCCCAGGTGGGCCCAATAAGGCCACCCGCACAGACTGCCACAAGGGAGCATGACCCAATATACATCATGACTTAAAAACTCAAACGACGTTACAACAATGGGCACCTTCCAACTGTATTGCAAGCTTGACAATGTTAAGGATGAGTGACAAAAATCCAAGATAAAGTTTTTTTGTGCAAATTTTTTGCAACAATATAACAGTAATTCATTAGACAATAAACCAATTAAATGAACGCAGGAACTTTGAATAAAAAATGGTATAAAAATTAAAAGGATGAAACTAGAATATACATAGTGCAAGTTTAGTGCATTTGAGCACAGACAGAAAGACTCAGTTGTGATTTAAAAAAACAAAAAATGAAAAAGACAGAAAGGCTATGTTAAAATTTAAAACTATTTATGCACAATGGGATAGGTTATGACAAATGGAAGCTACTATAAAGCAAAACAAAGGACTTCTGGAACAAATAAGAATATGATAAATGCAGGCGGGTGAAGTTGAGACATGATGATGCTAGTGATGTACAACTATCAACTCCCACTTAGATTTAAGGGCCAGCTTCATAAAATAGCAGTGTTGGGCAATGAAGAAACAAAATGACCACATGCAGTTTTATAAATCACTTCAGCTCATAAAAGTCGCAAATGATCTAAAACACTAGTTTGCATTGTCTTTGCAATAGTAACTATACCAGCTGCCAACAATTAACAGCAAGGTATTGTCAATGCCTTAATAACATGAAAGATTTGGTAGAATAAGCCAGCATGGAACTTTAAGGTCCAAGCAATTGAAGATAGAAACCAGGGATATTTCAATAGCCATATTGTACCTATGATCTCAATGCCTATAGCAAGAAACATTTCCATACCAATCTAAAGTCTAAAAATATTGTCAATAAAACTTATGAAATCATAATCAGTTACTAGCATAGCATATGTCAGAATTGGTTGACTACCTAGAGAAGTTGCAAAGATGGATAGATCACCTTCTGAGTCCGACTAACTGAATCCATAAACGGGCCTTCATCATCCAAGGAACTCTTGCAATACATGTCCCCAATCTTCAGAGCTTAATTGCTTACCAGTTAAAGCAGTCTTAAGCACATCAATCAAGAAGATGGAAAATCCACATTCTTGAAATTGAAGCTCCCTCAGTAGTTAATAAAAACAGAAGCTATACACAATCATAAGTTGTGGGATTTAAATCCACAAGCTAAATGCACCCTTGGCCGCTCACTGAGTAAACGAAATATAGCTTTACGACCTTGGTATTCGTCATCAAATGAGCCAAACAAGAGTAACCCTCACCATCTCAATTCTCAAGTGACCCATGATGACATTTTTAATCAAACTGATTATGGTATGATTTAAGTGTTGATGCTAGTCAGACCCATGAAATCCATGTGATACCTTGGAAGGGAGGTTTTACTAGTTGGGGAAATTTAACTAGTTCCCTTCCACAAGGATCTGATCGAAAAGCTTTAGATCAGTTACCTCAAAGGAAAAACCTGCAACAGCCAGAACTCCAAAGATCTTATTTAGCATAGCACGCCAGTAACTCATATTAAGTTCCCTCCTACACCACACATGTAAAGCAGGTAACTTACTTCCATAACCATCTTAAAAGAAGAACAAATAACATAAAAGAACCCATTGACTGTCATTACACAATCATGAATCACTACCTACCCCTCCCCAAAAAAAAAAAAAAAATCTAAAAAGGAAATACCCAAGTGGTCAAAAGATATCAACATATAAAGATGCCACATTCAGCAAGTTTAATTGCATTGGAGACAATTTTAACCATATGACATAATGTTCATACCCATGTTTAACTACTAGTTCCACATATTTGTAAGCCCCCAAAATATAAAAATTCCGAATTTCGAGCGAGTTTCCAGTGGCATGACATTCTAGCAACCATAGTCATCATGGAGCTTTATCTGAGTCAGCTTACTCAGTTCTGCTTTTCCAATTGCATTCTACTAGCAACAAAAGATCCAGACTATCTCAAATAAAGTGCATCAAAGAAGTACTAACATAAAGTGTTGATATAACTACCTCTCTTTCAACTTCTGGTCATGAATTCTAGCGCACGGTCCTGAAGCAATACAAAAAACCCCATCAACTATACAAGTGATAGAAAAATTCGAGAAATTTCTTAAGGGAAAATTGAAAGAGCTTACCTAGATCACTCCGAGTGTTCACGAACAGATCATGCGGACAAAATCGAACCATATAATACGCGCAAACCTCGTCATCGTCCCATTTTACTTCTCTATATCCCTTCTTCTCCTCGTCCGTAAGATTACGTGCTACAATCATCCATGAAACAAAACCCAACCAATGAAATCAAATACAAACAAAACCCAAGTAATATAAACATAAGACCTAGATCACAGACAATCTATTCAATCAATCCCCAAAACCCCAAATACTGAGAAGACCCCAAAAAAAGACAAGGGGGGATTAGAAATACCTGCGCCCATTAGCTCATCAAGTAAAGCTCTCTGAGCATCCATAGCTAGAGTTTTTTTTTTGTAGCTAATCGGAACCAAAAACGAGAGGATCGTTGCAAAAAAAAAAAAAGATGGGTCTTTTCGAGAAAGTAGATATGAATCGAAGCGAGGGTTAGTTTGCAGAAATTGGAAGAAAGATTGGATCTTGAAGAGTGAGGAGAGAGGAGACGAGAAAACCCTAGGAGAAGACAAGGAAAGGATAAAAGGAAAGCCGAAAGGAGAAGTGTTAAAATCGGTGCGGTTTTTGTGGCTTTTATTATGGAAATCGGATGCTGGTTTCAAATGATCTATCTGGAGGTGGGGTCGGTGAGAGTGGGCCCCATCTTGGATGTGTTAATCTCGTCCATCCAAGTAGTGGGGTTCTTTGCTTAAATAAGGCGATAATGATCAGGGTTGACGGACGGTCAGGATCTTGGGATGGGATCCTTTTCCCCATTTTTAGCACTTCCTTTGTGCTAACAGTTGGCTCATTATAACCCCCAGGGCTGGCTCTTAAAAATCGAAGGTTGAGTCCACCCATGCTATCACCTAGAGTCCATAAGGATTTGACCTAATTTCTCTCTAAGCCCGGAGGAAATAGTCAAGTCCAAAAGCGTTGGGAACCCTCCATTTGAAAAAAAAAAAAAAATTTGTTGGCTCATTATAATGTCTTTTATTATTTATTTATCTTTTGATAAAGTCTCAATTATTAAAATGTTAGAGATGAGAATTTGATAATAAAAAATTCCACTCACCCAAAAAGAAACCTAATTCCATCAAGGTGGGCCATTGCTAAATGATGAGATTAATGTGGGTTGTAGATATGATTAGAGGTGTTCTTGGGTCGGGTCAGAACTCTAAACTTTAAACCCAAGCCCGTTTATGTAGTATTGGGACCTAGGATCAAGTTTGTGTTAAATATCATATGTTAGGCAGGGCTGGACTTTAAGGATAAGTGGCCCGGCCCATTCAGCAATTGAAATGATTAGACATGAGTACTCCATGAGATTAACATACAACCCAACTCGGCTGCTTGCCCCATGAGTGCCCCTAATTTTGACACAACCATATACTTGCCAAAAAGATGTTATCATGGTGGACAACTGATCAGCACCCATCTTATGAAAGTATTATGGTGGGAGGGCCCAATCTAGAAAATGGTGAAACCATAGTGTGTTGCACCCCTGGTTGGGCCTACCATCTTATGATGAAATTGTGATGGGCAAACCCTAAGAAGAAGTAATAACATAGAGCCCAACCTCCACTGATGAATTCTTAGTTGGGCCCAACATCATTTTTGCAGTTTTGGCTATACTTCCTTTGATTACATCAGACAGTACTGTCGATTGAGGCCACCTTGATTACACCATTTTGGCACATGAGGCCATCATGATTATTGGGCCCACCAAGATTTCATCATCAGATGAGGAATCCTATATTCCTCATATTGTTGCTATTTAGTTTCAGATATACATTTAATTTTCCACTCCGGCCCATCGTCCACATCATTAAGTCAAAATTGTTCAACATCCGGTCATCTTGTATGGTTAAAACTTAAAACTGTAGTTGCTGTTGGTGGTAATTATGCTAATTCGACTCAATTTAGCAAATTATGTTGTGGCTCAGGCGGACGACCCTTTTCATCATCATCATCATCATCATCAACCCCAAAAGAGACATACACATTCATCCCAATTCGACCTCAATGCAACAAAGCATGCTCTTACCATTGATTTAAATCGCGATATAAATTTGTTAAAACTTTTGAGGTCCTAAGATCAAGGGTTAAGATGATCGGATGCGAGATATAAAATTGTTAAAAACTTTTGAGGCCCTAAGATCAAGGGTTCAGATGATCGGATTTGACACCATACACATTTAAATCATAACCCTGTCATCACATGTGATTGATTGATATGCAAGTAGGTGGGGCCCACCAGAAACAACCAGCCGGCATGGTGACAATAAACCAAAGCAAACCAAATTCATTCTCCCATGATAGGACAGAAATTTTCTTCTTTCAAAACAAACCAAGGCATTCTTTCCAAGTATGATCTCATAATAATCACTTTTTTTTAAAATCAAAGCTGTCTACACCAGTAGCTATATAAATGCTTCAAAACATAATAGATTGCCTTTAAAACCCTAAAATACAACAGAAATGGATTATTAATTCCAATGAGCAAAGGCCTAAAGAATGAATAGTTAAAGAAAGTTATGTTTAACCATCCATTTTTATTTTTAAAGGCCTAAAAAGAGGTAGACCTGGACATAACCAATGATGCTTATAAACTGCGGCTCGATTCCATCCCACCTGATGCTCAACAAAGGAACCAACATCTCATTGGATTTTCCTCATGCAATCCATTATTCTCCTCTCTTTCAATCTCCTGATTAGCAGAATGGTGCAAGTGATTGAATTATTCTGCCACTGGCCTGCTGAGATGGTTATGCCTGTGGCCACAGCAACCACACCACATATCTGAAACCGCAAGCAACAGAATATAAATGAGTGATGATTAGACCATCTATAGATGAATAGGGCCCTCAAAAGAACTTCTAGGGTTTCTCAAGGTTGTGTTCAACCAAAAATCCATGCAAGATAATACTGTTCATTGCCACAATTTCAAAGAGTGAGCCCAACAATGCTGAGAGATTTCCCATCAGGGGATTCCAAATTTCTATCAGAGTCCTCTCTCTCTCTCTCTCTCTCTCTCTCTCTCTAAATTCTCAAAATTGCAGAATTTGGAAGCTCACGAGGAAGTTGGCATTCAAGGAATCCCAGTGGACCAGCATTTGGGTCTTATAAAATTATCAAACAAGAATTCCCCAAATTCTCCCCATCAAACGAATTCCTGTAAGATGGGAACATATTGAAAAGGTAAAAGTAAGAGGAACCCAAAGTGCAAAATACAATGGAATGCCGGACTTCTAGGACTCATTTCATGGGGTAGACGAAACTCTTAGCCTGTTGCTGAAGCTCATTTACCATGAATTCCTAGAAATTGAGTAAGAATTTGTAAAGCATGTCCTGACAGAATCAGTGTAGTTGTTCTTCTGAACCATAATCCTAGGAACTCAGCCCCACAGTGGTTGGGTGAGCACAAACCCCATCACTATATAAGTAGGGTTGCCTTGCTACCACCAATGGAAGGCTGTGGTCACATCAAGGGAAAAATCAATGGCTTCCCCAACAAACCTGCAACTGATTTCACCATCTGCTTTAACAGTAAATATAAAAGATACCGTCACCAATGATGTCATACAAATCAATCATTATTATGAAAAAAAATTAAACAATAATAAAAATGGAAAGCAAAAGTAATATGTTATATAATAATAATAATAATAATAATAATAATAATACACTTTGACAAAACATAGTCGCCATAAGAAATTCCATGCACCAGCGGATCTAAGCGAAGGAAAACCTAATTTAGGAGCAACGTTGGCTCATCATTGAAATTACAATTAATGTTGTCTATAATGGACCATGGGTTCCATCAATAAATTCTGTGCCTAGCAATCCATTTTTAACAAAGAAGAAGCAATAGCAAAAACAAAACAGTCGCATTATTGTTCAGATAATCAAAATCAACAAAGATTGGGATCAGTACATACCGTCCACCACACCTTGGTTTTCCTTACTCTGTAGTTTTTGAACCTTCATCCACCTCAACATCTAGTCCTGGCATGATAAAATTAGTTGAAGAACCTCCAAAGTCAGGAGCTGAAACATCTTGTACAGTAATGAAGTCGGGCTTGGCTCTCATATTAGCATTCTCAAGTGCTGTACCCTTTCCTTCAATCTCCACCACAGCAGCACCTGGGTCTCCAGCCCCCACCACGACAGCATCAGCCACCTTCGATTCTGCAGTACTATTTTTTTCTTGAAGTCCTAGATCCGGTTGAGCTTGAGGCTCCATAACTGCTTGTTGAGTTTGACCATTTGGCGGCTGATTGTCAACTTGAGGATTGGAAGCTCTTTGATAGGCATGAGGTGAATGGGAACCATGTTGGCCTCCAGTCTGCTTGACCTGAATCATGTGTTTCTTACCTGACAGATGACACTCAAAAACAGCCTGTGTGTCACATGTAACATTGCACAAGGCACAGTATTTGGGCTCTTCCCTGGGAGTCTGAGAGCCGCTAACTACGTCTGAGTACCTTGGACGTTTTCCACCCCGGCCAAACTTCTTCAACTTCCACTTGGGAGCACGCCTCTGATCCTCAAATCTATGAGCCCATGGCTTCGTTGCTGATGCCTCTGTTGGTTCATCCACCTTTGGAAGCTCAGATTGTTCCACAACCTGAATTTGCTGCTCTGCTTCCATTTTGTTTTCATCCGCTGCAGTAGCAGAGGGCAAGTTTTCAACAGCAGAGGCATCAGGCAGGTTATCTGGGGCAGAGGCATCAGGCAGGTTTTCTGTGGCAGAGGAATCAGGCAAGCTTTCTGGAGCATAGACTTTATTGTCTTCCCCTCCCTGGACATTCTCAAGCTGCTCTGCAAGTTTTGCCTGCGGTTTGGATTGACGTTTCTCATATTTCTGAAATTTCTCAAATTTCTCCATATTTTTTTTATGACGCTTTCCATTCATGTGTTCCTCAAGGACTTCCAGAGTATTGCAGTCAACCCGACATACATCACACCAGGCAACCTGAGGAGCTCGGCGTTTTCGGTCCGACGCCTGTGATCGTGCATATTCCAAATGAGGTGATGATACATAAGCCGGACCAGGCTGTGGGAATCTCCTTCCACCACCCCTTCCAATGCGTCCTCTACCTTGAAAAGGGGGTGCTCCACCATCTGGTCTGGGTTGGTGGTGGCCAAAATTGCTTCTGCCACCCCTAAATCGTCCACCGCCTCTTCTGCCGCCACCATGGTATGGAGGCCTCCCAACCTACAACAGTTCTCCAAAAGGATCTTCAATAAATTAAAGACAAACAAGTAGTAGCATAAAGGCTGATTCATGGGGATTCTTCAGCCAAGGCTCAATACTATCAAAACTGAAACAAATACAACTACAAAGACCAGTTCATCAATAATAAAGGGGCCCAGAAAAGAAAGAGCGTCATGTTAGATTATATAGTCTCAATCCATTAGATGATGTAATAAATTGATTCATTTCTTTATTTATCAATATAATCATGTTTTCCTTTCATGAGATGAATGGAGTTTTATTTCTTACTTGCACATAACCAATACAAATAACATGATGGTTCATGAGATGAACCGGAGTCCACAAGTATACTAGATGTAATACATGTGTATGGATGAGATCTACATATGGGAGACATGTGTCGCAAATCTTATACTTAAATATCTTCACAACCAGTGATAAGATTGGGCAACTCATCTGACAATGTTGCAGCACTTTGATCACTATGAGATAGTATGATTTGTCTCGATCATCATAATGTAAGATTATGGACCATTGTGCTGGTACATTGGATGTATTGAAGGACCATGAGAAGCACCTTATAAAATACTGTCTTTGCTTTAAGGTCTGCTCTCATAATTCTCTAACAATAGGCTCATAATCCTGAGATATTAATGAACTCAAGTCTTTGTCTATTCATTTGCTTTGAGTCACCAATGAGTGAGGCCAACTGTAGGTCCACACTCAGTGTCTTGGGTACGTGGTAATAGGACTGTGAGAACATTCAATGATCAAGATGGAATCTATCTATATTATCCCCTTGTGCCAATTAATGGATTTATCATTAGTAAGTGCGCACCCATCTCAATTAAGAGTTAATTAGATGGTATTGATGATCACTAGAATTAATTGGGTCTCAAGGATAATAAGATATGGATCAAATTTGGTGGACAGGACCAGTTGATCTATGGATATAGATGGAGGGGCCTACTTGTTGTAATAGGGAAGTTTAGGCTCAATCTTGTAATTTATTCCTAAGACTGGAGTGCAATTGCATTTATATAGTGGAGTTGTTTGCAATTAACTGTGGGCCCAGATTGCACATGAGATGTGGGGTCGCGGTGTCCCAGTTGCAGCCAACTTTCTATGGAATCCCTAGTGGTCCCTATGCTAGCCCAATTATTAGATCATTGCTAATTCTACTTGAACTCAAAAGGAAAGGAATTGGAAAGTTACTATTTATATTTGAAGTGAGACTTTTAATAGTGGTAATTGTAAGTTATTAATTGTTATGGAAGTGAGACTTCTAATAATAATTAGAAAGGAGATAGTTGCTAATTCTTAATGGAAGTGAGACTTCTATTTTAATTAGTAAGAGGAGTTGCTTTAATGGGTTATAAATAGGGAACCTATCTCCTTGGACGTCCCCATGCTTAATACACACCCAAAGAGATTCTAGTCCAAGGGTTGGATGTTCAGCCCTAGTGCAAGAGTTGCACGCCCCTTTCTCCTCTCTCTCTCTTCTAGTTGTTTTCTTTTGGAGATCCCACCCATCTCTTTGAGAAAAGAGATTTGATAAGGGAGATAGCGTGGAAGACAATTAGGTCTTGGAGATTCTAATTTGTTAGAAAGAAAGAGTTCTTCATCCAACAAGTTGTCAACTTCTCCATTAGAGCACAACCAAGCTCCCAAGGTATAATCTACTTCTTTGTATGTTGTGGATTTTATGGTTGCTTGTTGGTTGCTATATTCTATCTTAGAGATAGTGTTTTACTGATCTTGATCATGAGTTTGAGGTTCTTGGATCCTGGATTGGGTTTTTGTAGCCTTATGGTACTTGATCCCTGCATCAAGTGGGTCAAAAGTTTTTGAAACCTATCCATGAGGCCCACCTACTTCCAACACGTCACACAGTGCCCATGAGAATGGATAAGGTAACTACAACAGGCATGCAAAATCATTGGACTGTCAGGACCTTGGATTAAAAAATCAGCTAAGTCGACTCAGACTCGGCCCTAAACGAGTCAGGTCCTATGGGACTTGGAGGAGTTAGACTCGCCCAATTATATTATGATTAAGTCGATTTTTTTTACAACTCTTTAACATTATTGTCTATGTGTGAATTTTTCGACAAGGGCCAAACCCTCCCTAAGCATGGAACTGTATAAACTAAATAGAACCTCCAACTCTTGGACAATTTTAACAAAATCTTTTACTCTATTTCAGTGTTCTCAGTTTAGTCCATGCATACCATATCTATACTATACTTGGCACGA
Source organism: Umbellularia californica (assembly GCA_028538565.1). Lineage (NCBI taxonomy): Eukaryota > Viridiplantae > Streptophyta > Magnoliopsida > Laurales > Lauraceae > Umbellularia > Umbellularia californica. The sequence goes on from JAPQWN010000005.1 coordinate 70,863,275, forward strand.
ATGGACCCATAAAATTAGATATTTGACTATAGTGGTCCCAGATATAATTTTAGCTTGGTGAGCATATAATTGTAGAGAGTTTTATAGTTAGGCACACGGATATCAATGGCCCTATTGCCAAGTAAACCTAAGATTTTGATAGGTATGTCAATGGACCCATAAAATTAGATATTTAAGTGTAGTGGTCCCTAATACATTTTTTTTTAAATTTTTAGTATTTAAAAAAAAATCTATGCATTCAATTGAGACTCGACCCAACTCGGACTCAGCCCTGACCTAGTCAAGTCCCGAGTACAAGGTTTTTTTTTTCCTTGGTTAGGAATTAGGATGTCCTACTTTTGAGGGAAGTAGCATATAGCCATGTGAACCTTGCTGCGGGCCCCACCTCGATACATGACAATCATGTGAGAGGTGGGCAAGGAAAGATGTCATTTACACCTAGGCCTGTGTAGAAATCATCCCCACATAATCATGCTAAGTCGAAACCCTTGATCTTTGGCCCCAAAGTTTAAGGGTTTAAAGACGTTGATATTTTGGGTTTTCAATCCGGTGGAAAGTCATAGCATAATGAGTGTCAAATTAAAGTGCATGCCAATTCAATGAAGGTAGTGGCTATGAAGCGGTTGATAGATCATAGGTGGGCCAGGTTGAAAGAATATGGAAGGCTCACACATAAGGTAAGGTGCAAACCATTTATACCCAATCATGACTATATGTTTGTTATAAACATTTAAAAGCAGAACCACCAAAGTACTGTGCATGCCTCTCCTTCTCCCTTGTGCCTTAGGCTTCAACTAGCCTTTACTCCTTGGTGGACCTTGCACTTTGACTACATTGATTTGCACCTATGTCGTGTCAATCATGCTCCTATGTGATTTTTTTTTGGTTCAACTTTTAAGAATATCATAACACAGAACACACTTGAGGCTTCAACTATTAGCAGACCACATTTCAAAAAAACTATTAGCAGACCACATGGAAAACCTAAGGGTATAGAGTGGCACACAAAGTAAATAAGTGGCACTTTGTTCTAAACATGATGGAATCACAAAGTAAATCAAGAGTAAGAAAAAAGCAACAGTATGAAATAACATGACATTATTCTATGACATCTGAGAATGAGAACAGTTACTTTACATGCAAATTTGAGAAGGAAAATGTGGATCACTTGACAAAATGAAGAGTTATGCAACAGATATATTAATATTAAGTATATAAAAGAAACTTCATCAGGGTGATGAAGAGATACAACTAATTACAAAATTACATTCCTAACTTTAGACCATAACTTAAGCAAGATCACTATGATAACACATGCTTCCTCAAGAACATTCTGAAGGAGAAGATTTTTGACATTGTCAAACTATTCATCTCACTAGACTCACATGCTAGACACCCTGGAGCTTTCACTTCTCAATTGGCCCATCAAATGGCATGGGTATAATGACCTACTTTGATTGTGCATGACAAATGACTTGATGGACACAAGCATTCTATTATCACCAAACACTCAGCCCTGTTAGCTTAGACTTCAACTGGGCCAGAGAAAACCAAAAATGACTGCCCATTCTCATTTTTGTCTCTTTTTTCCATTTTATTGGTTTTCACACTTTTTTCTTTCACATCTCCAGGGACAAGAACCAAACCCCCCCCCCCCCCCCCCCCCCCCCCCCACAAATGCCTGAAGGACCTAGGTGACAGCAGCACTACCTCCACGAAGCAGCCCTGCAGCGGATCATGCAATAGATCTGTTTGTGTAGTAGATGATTTTCCCAATCTTTACACAGATTTAAAGGAGTGATATCGTGAGATTCATTTGCCTTTAGCCCCATTTAGCTGCAGCATCCTCATTTCTTTGCCACCACATTCTGATGGGTACACCTTCAAAGATTTTAATATTCCTTTCCTTAAAGACCTCCAATCCCCCAATTAGTAACTTGACTTGAACCCACAACCGCAAGATTGCAATAGTGATCACCTTCTGCTGTTCCACGGGCTCTTGTCAAAACCTCCAAATTATTGCAAACGGTTGCATCTTACAAAAGTTTCTACCACTATAGCATAAGCAAGCTGTAGAAGACAACCATCAGGACCTCAAACAGAGGAAGCAGCTTACATGGAATCCCCCGTGATGCAACGAGCAACTGCTTCTTAGTAGAGATAATCTCTGGAACCAATTGGCTTGAGTAATCTATCCCAACCATATATTTTCCCAAAATCTTACTCTTTCTCCACTCCCCTTCAAAAATCGGGACACATACCTTCCCATTTTGTTATTTGGGATCTTTAATTTAAATATCTTTCAAGATTTGTGGCCCACTATCCCTTGAAACCAACCCCAGGATCCCAGATCTCTTTTCTTAAATGTTTTATTTAATAATTGTTCTCCCAAGGGAATTTATTGGTGGTTGACTTGTAATGTGACTTTCTTCTTCTTTTTTAATTTTATATTGAAATAGTAAATTTCATTAAAATTCACAACACTAAAAACATATCAAAAATAGAAAGGAGCAAGAAGTACAACCCAAGGCATTGGTTCTTGATGGCTGATGCCACAACATACAATCCAACATTACTGAAGATCAAAAGAAGAGGCCAATGAATTATTTCATGACGGGCAACCAATTAGATCCTGTTTCTTTTCCTTCCCTGTAGAGTCTCTGTCATTAACTCAGTCATGTTTCCTTCTTCTTTTTTTTTTTGAATAAAATTCATTTACCTTTAAAAAAGGACATTTTGCACCTCCCCAAATCTCAATCACCACTTGACACACAACACCCAATTATTTCAATTTATGTCCTACCGCGATCCGTCTTTGGGAGGGAGTTTCACCATAAACCATATAATTAGGTTAAGAATTAATCCTAGTACTGATGTCTGACTCAATCACGACCAATACAGAGTGTACCAATACATAGCGTGACTCAACTAAGTCACATGACTGCATGGAGTCACACCGACCCAATAAATACCCAATCCGTTGTCTACTGGGAGGATGTTCACCACGTACCATGCAAATAGGTGAAGGAAAAAATCCTAGTACCAGTGTCTCACTCCGTTGTGACCATATCATGACTCGACTAAGTCTCATGTGACTCAGCAGATTCATGCCAGCATAGCATATACCGGTAATAGTAAATACCTGACCAAGTTGCATGTGTATTCACCAAAATTTCATTTTGTGAATGAGATGTAACTCCATTTTGTCCCTCTTCACATCCTAAAAGACCTCTTTCTTTTTTCTCTTTCAAGTTTACGGTAACTTTGCTTTGGAATGTGAACAAGGATAAACAATAGATAGTAAGGTTTGAGGTGTGGACCTTATAATAATGATCCCACCTGTGATGAAGAAATATCTTTTTCTTTCATGATGAAAGCTTGCTTTCAAAACTTTTAATGACAAGGTCCAAAACGGATAGAGGTCCTGGGTTGGCTACTAATGGCAAACCCAAGTCCTTGAAAGGAACTGTTATCAACTTATACCCAATTAGGAAGGCGAGAGTGCGTACCTTTGACTCATGAGTACAAATGTCCACGTTTACACTTTCCTGAAGGTTGAAGGCTTCAAAGCACCTTAGAATAGCAAGCAAGTTGATGAGGTGTGCTTTTGTAGCCTCGCAAAAGATAATAGTATCATCTGCGAAATGAAGGTGGAAGATCAACATCTCCTCTTTATCCATTGAGGAATCTTTAGGGCGCATTTGTGTAAGCAAATTCTCTGCGGAAAAGTAGGTTCTTCTGTGGACAACCAAAACAAGTAGTTTGGTGTAGCATCTGTCCGCAAAAATAGTGATGAAGAAGCACACCACTTTTCCCCTCTATTATGGATTTATATATCTAGTCGGAGAGGGTAGGAAATGAAAACACCTTCCAAAAAGGTTTAGAGTGGATAATCAAAAGGTAATATTTTAAACCCTTTTGGAAAGATTCCCTTCAAAGAGGTGTTCGCTCTATGAAAAAGCGCATGGCTGAACCAAATGTACAATACTATGCCCTTGGACTTTGGATCCTCTCCTATGCTAGTTCATGGAAGTAACGGTAGATTCCTCTCAAAAAGGAATCCAATCCCCTTACACAAATGTGCCCTTAATGAGGTATTGGCTCTCCGACTTTCGCACCAATCTACAATGCCCTAAGTGACAATGGCATAACAATGAAAATAAAAGGGGGAAAAAAGAAGCCATAGCAATGCATCTCCTTGCATTGAGATCCTCGAGCAACAAAAGAAGCCTTCCAAAGACCTCTTTGTTATGATTAAGAATATATCTGTTGAAAGGCATTCCTTGATCCACATCCTCCACTTAAACTGATTGAGAAGGTAATCAACGATTGAAATTGCTCAGTGACAAGCCTAGAGGGCATTCATGGGAACATCACCTGGGTGTACTCTGAGAAGTTGCTTGTCCTGGGTGATAGTGTAGTGTGAAGACTTTCCTTCCTTCTTTTTTTTTTTTTGCTTACTTTTTTCCTTGTTTATTGCATAATGGTCTCAACATCCCTTTATGTTGTTGTTGTTGCTGTTGTTGTTATTATTATTATTAATGGCCTGTAAATCCATTTATTTTATAGTATGAGATATATTCACTATTTAATTTTATTCTTTCTTTCTAAAGGGTAACAGACAAAATTCATTAAAAGAAAAAGAGAACACAACACAGCTGTACAGTGTAAGATGCATAAACTGCAATGCATATAAAAGATGAGTGAGATGCGGAAGCCCAAAAAATGAGAGCCAACAGCCCTCTCACAATTTGGAACAAATAAATTGTTGAACAATGCAAGCGAGGGAAATACAGCCAATATTACTTTTGCGCTATTAACGATATAATATTAAAACACCCAAACACAGCAGAACAATTATCTTTTTTCATCAGTAGCAAGATAACTACTTTTATTCATAATAATGAGGTTTCGACAAGAAAAACGTATGACATTTACCCATAAAAGAAAAAAACAGGGTACTTTTTATTTTTAACAAAACTACAACGAGCAGCGAAAAGTATCATTTTACAATTGAGCTCATCAAATGCATGTCATGCCTGCCAAAGAAATTCCATCTAATGTCAACCTGATCAAGAAAACATCATATAAGGTTCTCCACACACCCACTGCAAAGAAAAGGGAAAAAATAAAAACATAAAAATAAAATAAACAGAAGTTTACACATGGCATAAAAAATCAATAAATAGTATGTATCATTGACAATTTCAGGACACATCTAACTACCAGCACATTATCCTAATAGACAAGATTGCAAAAGGCCGTCCTTGCAGTCTGAAAGGCAATTAATCTACAGGGTATGTGACCAAGCTGAGTGCCAATCTCAAACTTTGAGGAGTAATGTAAAAGCACTGCATAAAGGAGAGTGCATGGTCTAATATCCTCAGTAGCTCACCAAATAATCCCATTAAAAAGATTGAGTATTCTTCTTTAACCAGAATGCTGGTAGCTCTCAGGGGACCATGATAAGATAACAAAGACATGAATTCACCCGCAGCATTTATTGTTCCAGAAAGTAAAACAATTAAAAGAGAACTTCACATGAGTGGATGAGATGAACAATAAACTTCAAAGACAAACACAAAAATGTACTCAACCCCAACAAATTCAACAAATAGGAACAGTCCCATAGAAGAAGCAAGCAGGAGTTTAGATGAGTTTAGTGAGGAGTGGAGGAGGATTACATGGAAGAGGTATAGAAATAAAAGGCTCCATCAAAATCCACACTCCACTTGTCATAAAAGAACTAAACTACCAACCAACTTCATGAGATCAAAATAAAGCTTATCCCAGAAGTGCCCAAGCATTGGATCCAACTCTTCATGATCAAGGCAACTGGCTTTCAACTTCCTTAATTGTAACCACCAACCAAAAGAGAGATTCTTTTGTTTCAATTGCGTAATGGAGAAACGTTATCTATAATAAATAACAGAAATAAAAGAAAGACGCACAAAGGTAACAAAAGAATAAGATCCAGGAAAAGTGATACTGATGAATGAGCCGGAATTGACATAATTCAAACTGCCCCTAATGCCCTTATGAGGAAAAAGACCTGCATAACCGAATATGATAAATTTATAGAATCATTTGAGAATGGGATAAATACCATCCTGTAAAATCTATTCATGCAGTATAAAAATCATTCTTCTTCAGCAGACTACAGCATTGTACAACCCCATTAAGGACAGAAAAAGTCCTTTTTTTTTTTTTAATTTTCAAATTAGAAAAGTTCAACTCTTCCATATTGAATCCTTACAACAGCACTGCAAACAATAAGAAATGAGAACAACTGTGAGTAACAACAGCAATTGAGGAACAAATACAGAATTCCCAATAAAAACACAATACAATTAAACAAATACAAGAAGTAGCAACACTCATCCACCCAAACAAAAATCCCACTAAATTAATGTCAAGGAATCACAGAAAAGCACAGCTTGACGGCGCTTACCGGGGGTCCGAAATTGCCAGGCGGATACGGATAAGGATGTGGATGCATATTCGGATGCATCCCCACCATTTGCCCAAACCCCTGATTGCCCGCCTGCCGCTGCCGCTGCTCCGCCATTGCCCTCTCTGCCGCATCCATCTTCCCCGCAAACTGTGTCAGCTGCGACAGCGCTGCCACGGCAGCGGCCGCCGCCGGATTAAGCCCCTGCGGCACATCATACCCGGCTGGATGTTGTTGCTGTGGCTGCTGCTCCGGCGGGTAGTACGCATTCTGCTGTGGCTCCTGCTCCGGCGGGTAGTAGGCATTCTGCTGTGGCTCCTGCTCCGGCGGGTAGTAGGCATTCTGCTGTGGCTGCTGCTCCGACGGGTAATACACATTCTGCTGAGGCTGCCCCGCAGGCACAAAAGCATCAGCAATTTGGGGCGCTTCTTGGGGTACCCCAACATTGGCCGCCTGCAATTGCGCGCTATTGGGGTCGGTCTGAAGGGGCTGCTGGTAAGCCCCAGGCACCCCATAATCAGATGGGTAGTAAGAAGCGTATTGCTGATCCTGTTGGGGGTATTGTTGGTGTTGGGGATAGGATTCTGAGCTTGGGTTTGTGGGGTTTTGATAGGTTTGGGGATAGGTAGGGTAGTAGGCTTGAGTGGAAGGATCATACCCATAAGATTGGGCTTGAGAGGGATCATATGCTTGGGATGGTTGCTGTTGCTGTTGCAGCTGCTGCTGATATTGTTGTTGGTAATCTTGTTGCTGTTGCTGGTAATCTTCTTGTTGTTGCTGTTGGTAGAGTTGGTTTTGGGATGAATCGTAATCCATGTTTGGAGAGAGAGGGAGATAGGAAGGGGCGTTTGGATGCTCGATAGGGAAGAGAAAGGGCGTGGGGAGGGAGAGATGGAGCTTCCAAACGCATGAGATATCGTGATTTGCCTTTCTTCGATTCACTGCTGGTGCAGATTTAAGTTTTTGGGTCTGGATTCGGCAGAACGCGAAGCGCGTGTTGGGTAGACTTGTTTTTGAAGGATCCCAACCATCCACCAATTTAGGCTAGAAGTGTAGGCATGGCTGGGCCTTGTTACCTTTAATCTACCATCTTTGTTTAATAACCTCTTAATCCATGGGCTTCTGGGTTCTAACTAATCCAGACCGCTCCTTTGTTGGGTTTTATTGAAGGATTGATTATCTATCAATAGCGGTCATCACTATCTATATTAATATATTATCTTTTGTGAGTTCGGCTTTTCCACTCAATTTTATTTATAGCCGTGTTGTCACATATGGGTATCACGAATCTTAATTTTACCCAAACAGAGTCTCTTAACCTTGTAAGAATAGAATTAGGGACTGTTTCTAGTTATTCTTCTGGTCTTAATCTACAGCCTTGACTGCCCATTTTGATGCCACATCAATTAGATTGATAGAATCATCTGCTCAATGTGATTTTTTGCCACAATTAGAACGGTATGGTTTTACTTGGATGCATGCAATAGAGGTCCAATAAATTCAGGGGATACTCCTCTTCTTCATCAAAATAGAGGTGTGACAATATGGCAATAAACAAGAATTCCAGATTAAGAACAATGGGGAGGCAAATAGAGCTACCGAGTCTTTCATCCCCAATGTAACATGCCTGTGTATGGTCTTGTGGGGGCCTTCAGCAGGAGGGCCCAACCAAGATTATTCCAATTCTTTTAGCAATGGTGAATGCTGAGTCATCAGGGAGCCACATGTGTTGAATGTGAACCATCAGTACTTGTACTGCCCATCTTCCTCATTCATTTGTGGCCCAATGCAAGACTCATGATTAAGCCTCCTGTTAGGATCTGACAGTAGCCAACTGCGCCTGCCTTGGTATTTCAATTGCTCAGTACTCATTCACACTCAACTAAACAAAAATAGGATGTGGCCCACATTCCCACCATTGACCCTTGTGATCAGAGGCCTCAATGTGGCTGTGAATTGCATTGATTCATTGCGGATCAACTGGAACCATGACTCATTATTACAAGTCCACGGACAAAGAATTGGTCCCTCAGTTAATAAAAACATTTCAGAACTCTATACTTGAAACTCTTTCTTAGAATCCAATCCAAACATAGGCACTGACACTAATGCAACTCCAATCACAAGAAAAAGTCATTACCCAACATGTACAACATCCATTTCTCACATTCATCTCAGAATAATAATGACTCATTTGCATTTGGATTGCACCCCAGATCATCAATTCACTATCAAGTATATATGCAGACAGATTCACCATCAAGCATTCGGACAGCTTTGGTTAAAGATCAAAAACATAGCTCATTTGCTTTTTTAGTCTTGGTGTGAGTGATAGAAAAGGAAAGCAAAATATACTTATTTGGGGAAGCAAGGCACTTGCTTCTTTAAAAGTGAGGAATGTGCTACTCTATTCAGGTTCTCTTTTAACTTCTTCAAGAGCCATCTCAAACCAAACATTCAGGGTTTTCCTGTCTTCAGTAAATCCATAAATGGACTGTACAATGGTGCCAGTATATCCTGTAGACTTGCAGGAGGAGACCAGCTCCCAGCAGTTGAGTGCAGCTCTGGGGCAGTCGAACCTAGATATTATGAAACACAGGCACCCTTTATAGAGTAACACATTCCATCAAATAGCAGAATTCAGAGTGTCCTGTTCCAAAACCAACTCACACCTGAGAAAATGGTGACCTGGTCCAGTAGTCACAAAAATCAAAATAGCTAGTAGGATTTGCATTTCACTCTTGTGGCTCAAAGCTTAACTACATGAAGGTCATCCCCCAGAAGAAAGGCTGTTGGAATAGGGCTCCCGGGCATCATTTAGGATTGATAGTGGTGCATGCCCAATGCTTCATCCTAAGGATTTATTTCACCAGGTTTAGTATTATGTAGGCCAGTGTAGCTTCCACTCCATGATGCTGCCAGTGTGCCTCTATCAAGTATCAACCCCTTCTTTGCAATGAGATTAATGTCATTCATGCTTGAAAATCATTGTAAGGATGGTGTTGGTGATGACATAGACGAAAATGATGATTCCTTTGCAGCTCTCGTAGAAGGCTATCCACGGTTGGCTAGTTCTTGAATGATTTCTCCTGTAGCATTTAGTAGCATCTGCTCTCTGATCAACAGAGGCCATGGGTGTTGGAACAATAAATTTTGCACTGCCTAAAGCTTTGGGAGCTGGAACAGAAGGGGATTGGAATGAGTTTGTGGCAGTCACTCCACCCTTGTTGAAAGTGTCAACAATCAACATGCCCACAAAACCGCCAAGCCGTGGGCATATATATGTTTCATCAATGTTAACCATTTTTTAAAGTAATAGTCCTACAAATCCTATGTACTCGATTACAAGAAACAAATTTCTGAGTGAAATTTGGAACATGGCTAATAGAGTGGGAAAGGCGATTTTCAGTGTTCTGGATCTCAATCGTGCACCCCACTTATATAGATGGTAGAAATGGGTCAAAGAATTCTTTTGAGTCTGATCACTCAAAAGGATCAAGAATCATTAATCCATGACAGCCACTTATATTAAAAAGGATGGAAATTACAAGAAGGCAAAAGAAACGGTACAAAAGTCCCATACTCAGAAACTACAAGAGCAACTGTTACAAAATCGAAGCAAGCAAAGAAACATTCCTCTCCACTCCTTGCTTAGCTAAAGAATCGGCCATGAAATTAACTCCCTGGAACACATTAGAAAAAGAGAACGCATTAAAAGAAGAGAGAGCTTTGATCTCATTGAAGAAAAAGAAAATGAAGTTTCCAAAGAACACCTTCAACTTTAGAAATCCAATGAATAGCATTAGCAGAACCACTTACCACTAATAGCCTCCTCCTAAACAACCAAACATAAATCCTTAAAGCTTCCAAAATCACTAAAATTTCCACCTCATTAGAATCCTTGATTCCCACGTTCTTTAAAAACATATGTAAAGCATCCTCTTTATGGTTGCTAAGAACTCTACCAATACCCACTAGCTGCGGATTTTCTCTAGCCACCCCACATTAAACTTGTACACCCCAACCAGGGGAGGACACCAATGAGCTAATTTCTTTACTTAAGGAAGACCACACTGTTGGGAAGTCTTACATCTGACATCGCCTAAGTAATAGGCTTGTTATGTCTTAATATACTTGTATGGGCCTTCCACCTATCAGCTAAAGCTTTTGGATTGGTATATGGTTTCTTTCATGGTATCAGACCGGGTTCCGATCCCGTTGTTTTTGTGCAGTCCATGTGGATGTCGTTCTTGTGTAGCCCACGTGACAGGCCTGTTCCTGAAATTTCTTGGGCCTGCACGTGAGGGAGAGTGCTGGGAAGTCCTACATCGCCTAAGTAATAGGCTTGTCATATCTTAATATACTTGTATGGGCCTTCCACCTATCAGCTTAAGCTTTTAGATTGGTATATGGTTTCTTACACACACAATATAAATGCTTCCCAATTAAGAGTAATGCTGTTTACATTAAAGCCCATAAACTCTTTTATAATAGTAGCCCAACATCTAAAAGTTCTATCGTTCCTTTCCTTCCACACAATCCAAAGAATAACGAAAGGGATGATTTTCCACAACACTAACCCACATCCACTTAAAGGTGAGAACCTCCAAGCATCCACCTCATCACATAAAGAGCTTGGTATGAACCAATGAAGACCACATCTGGTAATAAAATGACACCCAAGTACATAAGCACGATCACAATGTAGACCACTCTCTCAGGAAAGAGTTTTCTACAAAATCAAGGAAACTTAGTTCAAAATATTTTCTCTTTCACACAAAAAGTGCAGGAGAGAATCAGGGCATTGCCTGCCTCATCAGGGGAATCTTTTGCATCTTTTGCATTATACAAAAGTAGCCTATAAAGGCGTCTTGACCATTGGGTCACTTTAGAAAAAAAATAGAAAGAAAAGAAAAGAAAATCTTGTCTCAATCACTATAGCCATTTAGAGGTCCATTTTCAATATTGACTAAGTAGTATTTATCAGGGACCTGTAAGTTTTCCATAAGAAATTATCTTTCTCACTTTAGGAGTGCCATCTTTGGGATGTGAGAGGGTTGTTCCATGCCCTTTTCAAATCATATTTGGATTAGATTTTCTTTATCATCATTATTATTATTATCAGTATCATTTGCGTGTGAGGAGTGACAAACTCACACATGCAAGAAGAGGAGAACTTTCAAATGCAAGGAGTGAGAAGAGGCGAAACCTGGACCTCCCAGTGAAAACTGACACGTCTTATGTCACGACCCGGGCCCGAAATCCGATAATCCCGAACCGTGCACCTATACTTACTCCCGTAAATCCTGGATTAACCGAAGTCAAAACGGAATCCACAAAGGATGATAACATCCTCTATTTACCTGTCCAATACATAATCTGCGGAAACATTATATTTGACAATATCAATTTACGATCTCCATGTATACAAAATAATATTCTTTATACATGTACTCCTTTCTATTGTTCACTTGTCAATCAATGCATATCCAAGACATTATGCAATGACAATTAATTACATACCAATATGATTATACAAAAGAATAACTTATCAAAACATTTCCAAAAACATTATCTCAAAATGTTCCAACTCTGTTTCGCACTCGGATATCCATATCAGATAGTATCCCATCCGTTCCATTCATTTAATCCTCCTGGAGGAACAGGAGCGGTCTCCTCCGCTGCCGCCGGGGGCTCTGCTGCACCGGCATGGGCAAACGGGCCTGTAATGCCATCAATAACACTAATGAACACGACGGTTCAACAATGAATAAACAGATCTTGTAATATCAGGTTAATCCATAATTAAACTCATGCAATCTATTAGTAACAGTTCCAATTCTAGATAAGTCTAGAAAGTTTGTACAATAACAATATGCGGACATAAAAGTCAATCCCGTGGTCATGTATGAAGTGGTCACTACCATAGCATTCATTTTCATTTCATTCCATTTCATTTACCATCTTCCCTCAAAGGAATGATTTATCATTACCATCTTCCCTCAAAGGAATGATTCCTCTTCCAATGGAAGGCATCGATCAATACTCACAGATACGATCGGAAATGGTGGGATTTACTAGTGTCCGGGCCAGGGACAACTAGCATCACCACGGAGCTTCAGAACGCCCCCAAATCCATCTACTGCATTGGGATTAGTCATTTGTTTCATTTATTTATTCATTGAACTCGTTTAGAGTTCTAGTACAATTGTTAGGTAGTGCCAAACTCCAAGGTCAATGTTTTTCAGTGAGCAATCCAATCCTGGATTTAATTCAATTCAATGATTTCCATCATAACAATGGAATGGAATAGCAATGATATTAGTCTCATTAAATTAGAGCAAAATGTTCCAATGAGGGAATTACAATCAATTATGATTCTCTTTAATTTTATCTCAAATCTAAACAACCATTTAGGTGTAACCATCGGTTACCAAATGCACGTGTTATTCTCGATGAGCATCACATTTATATATTTAAAGTGTGCATTATAGTCCCCGTAATTAACACCCATGGAAGTTTAGTCCCCAATTAATTAGCTATGGAATTCTTCATTCATTATCCCTAATTCTTAACAGTTTCACTTTACCCTATGATTAATCTTAAAATTAATTTAGGGAGCATTTATACTCACAAGGAGTGCCCCAAGCCTATGCAAAAATCCAAAATCCATTGGACTCAAACGAAGTGATTCGGGCTCAAATTCTCGATCCCCGCTGATTTATAAGTCATTAGGAAAATTTTCTACTCGAATCGGGCCTCAAATTACAAAACAGAGCCAAAAAAATGCATCATATAACATCTGGGCTAGAACCCAGGCCCAGCTCGCTCGAGCGGGCTACCACAGAAGCTAGGCCCGCTCGAGCGGGCACATGCTCACTCGAGCGGGCTGGGCTGCTGCCTAGCCAGGAAAACAGTCAGCTTACAGTTGACTGTTTTCCTGGCCTTCCTTCTTGTTCAATTTCTTATTCCCTCCCATTAATCAATTGAGTGTAGATCACCTCCAATTGACTTCATTGAATTACCACATCAAACTCATTTCCATCATCTATCCAAGACTATAAAACATAATGAATCATATGACAAAAAAAAATGAAAGAAATAAATCTTTAGAATTCAAAGTTTCGAGCCAAAAATTCAAGAAGAGATAATTTTCCCATCATGCATACACAAATCTAATTATTCAATTGCCTCTTGAAGCCAACTAACTCAAAGCCCTCTTGCTTAGCTTGCTTTTGGAGATGAAAACCCCCAAATCTCAAACCCTAAATCCATGAAAACATTCAAATGAACTTCTATGAGCCGTTTATGCTAGAAACCTTCCCTAACCAACCAATGGAACTTGAAAGTTTTTCAAAAGCACTCAACTACTTACTTGAGGCTCAAAGGAATGGATCTTGAGGTCTTTCTCAAGCTTTACACTTCAACAATGGAGAAAACAACTTGGGAAAGAAGGTGAAGGTGGAGTTGCACTCCTCAAAACCCTCTTGAATCACTCCTACACTCTCTCTTGATGAAGGAGAAGGGAAAGAAAAGAAAGAAGATGAACCTAGGGTTTGGCTTGAAGAGAAATGAATGAATGAGATTCATCTCATTCTAATATAAGGCTGTCTCACTCTAAAACCCCCTCTCATTAATCATTATTACATTTTAAGTCAAATGAAACCTCACTTGGTCCATTTGAGGTCAAATGGGATCGCGCCTATTACGAAAGTTAAAGTACTATTCGAGATACACACGTTGGTATCAAGAACTTCCATATTCGGCGAAATACGTAAAAACTCGTATTTACGAAAAAGTCCTTAGCCTACCTTATTTGAGTCTAAACTCATTCTAACCAACTCATTTCCATTCAAATTCATTCCATTATGCTTAATGCATCATTTGAGATTAATTTGTCTCTTTGGTCTTTAACCTTCATTAACCCAATTATTCGTGCATTATTAGCACTAATCCTGATTAATTAGCCTTAATTATGATTAGTTCGGGTCGGGGTGTAACATCTTACTAGTTGGGCAGCGGTTCTCCATAATTGGATTAAGTTAAAATCTCTTATCCTATTCACTTGTTGTAACTGTACATAAAGAGATCCCAATTATATGCTTTCAAATGTGAGAGCATATTTGTCTGTGATTGGGGGCCACCCACATGTGATCACATGTGGTCCCCTCTAATAGAGGCAAACAGTGTGTCACCCTATTTAGATCAGCAATATACTTCAATGAAATGCATACCAACATTTCACCAGCAGAAAAGATATCCCTGCTGTTGAAACACCAAATACCACCTTTTTTTTCCTTCTCCAATTCCAATTTAAAAAATGAACTCACATGTAAGAAAAACTGTTGCTTTTATTGAATTTATGGTTGTGTTTCTATCATTACAAATCTATGTTGGAATCCATATAAGTATTTGATGTTAGTGCATGGTTTTATGGAGTTCATAAAAGTCATTCAACACTGACCCACGTCTTCAATCAAGTGCAGAATATACAATTTACTTATATCCAGTGTCAATTAAGATAACTCTTCCCAGGCATAAATTACCATAAGGAAATAGTCTCTGGGTCTTTATAGCTTTGGTGGTAAAGGAAGTAATGAAGTACTGTTGCTGTTGTTGTTTGTTGAAGAGAAAACAAGGGAGCAGGCAACACGTATTTGACCGACTACTTCCTTTTGGCATTTGGTCCACAAGCCGGTCCAATAGTTGTCACTATCTTTTTCTAAAAAGAATCAGTAGCAGAAGAAATGCAGATGGAACTTTCCCACTGATTCTGGTTCAAATTCTCTAGGGGCAGTACTAGCAGAAGTCTCTAATGGGATTTCTTGACGTTGGGAAATTTCTCAGCAGCAGTCCCTCAGCATTTAGAGTTCCATTTTTGCTTTCTGAGTTCTCACAGAGATTCATCCTTGTAAATTGGTTATTTTTGCTTACAAAAAGTCTACATGTCCCGATTCTCTGGCCCGATTTATGGCCCGACCCATTCAACTTTCTGGCGGGAGTTGAAAAGTTGAATGGGGTCGGGCCATAAATCGGGACATGTAGACTGACTGTTTTGCTTATAGAAGTCTCCAAATTCTTATATATCCCGCTTTCAAATATCTAAGGAATACAATATTGTAAGCATTTCGAAAACTGAAATCTTAGAAATATTTTGGCCAAAAGTAACATTTCATACCACTGATTTTATAAGTTCTCAGCATTTAAACATAGAATTCAGAATCCTTGATGAACAGTCATTGTTATTGAAATCAGGAATGTCAATTTCCGACATAAGAAGTTCCCTTTAAAAAATATCTCCAAACAATGGGGCCCTTTTCTAAACCCTCTTGAGGTTTGCATTAATTCTAAAAGATGCAGCCACATTCAGGAATTCTAAAACCCCTCTTGACTTTGAAAGTACTTAATTATAGGGACACCCTTGACTACTGACTTTTTGGAAGCCTACCATTATCTCCTACGGCTTTAAAAAATCAGAAAGGCCAAAATGTTTCTAATCAGTATAGTTTATAGTTTTACTGCAATTAGCTAAGCAACTTAGGGTTAAGTATCAATTATCTAACTAATTCGTTTCGGGTTATAATATAAAGACAGGTTATTCATGTTAAGAGTTAAATTAATCAGGTCGTAGCTGGACTTGAAGTTCAAAGGAAGAGACATGCATTTTGGTATTTTAATAATCTAAACCAGTACTTTCACCCCAAAAAAAAAAAAAAAAAATCTAAACCAGTAGGAGGAAAGGAGTAGTTTTCAGAGACAAAGGTTCCTTTTATAAATAGTGTTAAAAGTCAAAGGATTTTATTTAATTTCTTCAAAATATGGAGTCCTTCCTTCTAAAATTAATGCAAATCTTGGAGGTGCTACATGAACTCATTCACCTGTTAAAGTTTTATTTTCATTTACGAATAAATTGTTTCATATTGTGAAAGTTAAGATTGAATACATGATTGATAAGGTAATCGATGCATAGGATCAATAATATATAAGATTGAGCTAATCACATTATCAATCATGTGTTCAATCTTATAGTGAGACCAAATCTTATCGAATTAAAATCCAAGGTAAAGCTAGGGAGGGTTTGCGTAAATTTTAACGGTTCGGGTCATTAGTAGATGGACCCCATGGTAAGTGTAGCCCACTCTCGAGAAGCGTGTAATCGACCACCCAAGGGATCTTGGTTACGGGCTTTGCATTATTTAGAGAGTAATGATCAGATGCACATTACTTGCACATCAATTGGGTGAGAATTTGACTGCTGGGGCAATCGGATGGATGGGAATCCTTGAGGGGATTTGAAGATTTCATCAGCACTTAGGTTTTGTTAATTAAAAAAAATGTCATATGACATCAATCTAGCCCTTTAATCTATGACTCTCAAATATTGTTTTATTTATTTTAATACATTGGTGGTAAGAAGCAATTGAGGGGGTTAGATTGAAGGTGGCACGTGTGGCCAAAGACTAGAAGATTTACACCCTCCTTTCTCTTATCCGCCTCAGTGCTTCAATGTGTTTTTTGGGAAAAAAACACCCCTCCTAATAAGATCGGCCGGAATGCATGATGATTATAGAAGTCTATTGAATGGAAAAATCTATATGAGACCTACCTATATACAAAATTTGAACTCTATGAGATCATCTTAACTCTTTGATCCATTTTTCTAAAATTTAATGGTTTTATAAGCATCATTTTCTTATAATTTCAATCCAATAGTGAAAAGAAGTTGGATGGGTGTCAAATTTGGACTTACTCAAAGTGGGCCCCATGATAAAAATAAAAAGAAAGGCAAAAAGGGGGCATTTTCAAAGTGGGAACGCGCATGGATGAATTATCTTTCCCAATCCACTTTTGCATTAGTAATAAAGCACCATTCATTTGAACAGTCGAAGTTGGATTGTTGAGGGAAGAAAAAGCTTGATGGCATATTTGATTGCATAAAATACGTATGAATCAATACACAGGAATTCATGCCATAAGTACTTGAAAATGATGATCAAAGCCAAATATAAAAAAATGACCCTCAATTAACATGTCCTTTAATGGAAATTGGAATATAGGGATGATGGGAAACGAATACCCAACCATCAAACTAGTAATTACATACCTAGGAAAGTCAAGGTTTCACCTACACCTACACCTCCACCTCATTTCCTTCCTTACTCACTCTATATCCTTCACGCATCACCTCTTTAATAATTTATCCATGTAGCTCATTTGAACATGAATTCCTATGTAATCTAATGCAAACAAATATTGCCTTGAGAGTTGTCCCAAGCTTGGAGTTAAAAACGAGGTTATCGATCCCTAGTTGTCACCTAAAAACTTAGGTGCCTTGCCACCGATCCATCAATGATTTGACGACCGATTATAAATACGGTGGTGAGAATGGCGGGCCGGCTGTGTTGGATTGACCTGTAGATAATTTGCATTTGCCTAATAACCTAACCCTCTAACTAATTAAGTTGTAAATGTAGCCTCAGCTTAACCTTATATAAAAAGTTAAAAGGCCAATCTGAATCCTGAATTGCCTCAGTTAGTTTCAGTCAGTTCAAGCGAGGTTAGCAGGTTGATTGACATGTAAATCTCAACATAAATCCCACCACACTTTTATTGATTTCATTAGAGTTGGTATATACACAAGGTCCCAAACCCAACTAGGAAGTAGAACGGGTTAATCCAACCCCTAAAGTATGGGCTTGAGTTTAGTTGGGTATAGAATTCCATGATAAAAAGGAAAAACATTTTAATTTTAATTTTTTCCTATTTTAAAGAATCAAATCCACGCATCCTCACACTCACACTGATCTTCCCAACCAGCTGGGCTGCAGCACATGAAACCACTTTGATTTTTCTTATCACCTTCTTTTACAATATTTTGCAACCACGTCTTAGAAAAAGGTAAAAAGAAAAGAGGAAAAAGTGATTTTCCATAATAGTAAATATTTAAATTTCTTAGTGGAGTGAAACCAAATTACTCTTTCCCACTCTTTGGACACGTTTGTGTGATTCTGAAATTCCGGAGCACATAATGGATATTTTTAGCATGATGTTGCAAAAAAAAAAAAAAATTTAAATCCTAGCTCTTTAGTAGGAAATGATTTTCTATAGTGTTTTTCTTCCTTCCCTTCTACATACTTACACTCCCACATGGTCACGCTACCCAAGTCCCTATCTATCAAATGCATGGAGGGATTGATTATTGGTTATTATTTGTGGACATAAAGATTCCTCATTGCTTGGGCTACAGGTGGAATAGGATTTTCTATGGAGTTGAAAGAAAAACAGCTAAATTTGATTCTCCTTTAAAGGGAAAAATATTATATCAAATAAAAAATACAAAAATGCGAGAAATTCTATCTAACGAATGAATCTATGCCAATGCACAATTGCGACCTCACAATTTGCACACATAGGGTCAAATCATCACATTTGGTAATAGGAGAGGAATCAACGGTTTAAAGGATTCCTTGCATCTTTAGGAACTAGGCTATCCTCACCATGGATTTTTGAGGGGAGGAGACATGGCATTCTACATTTGGATTGCACAACGGAATCACACTATACTACACCCAATGGTCCACCGTTTTCTCACGCATTTCTCAAAATCTACGGGGAACCAAGACATAAGATTTGACGTCCCCTCGCCATTTTTAACATTTTTAAAGAAGATGAATTGTTTTAATCATGAGTCAGGGGCCCACAAAAGTCTCGAAACAACCATTTATTTGTATAGGGTTTTTTGCGTTTTTCCTTAAAACCCATGATAAATCAATGGTTGAAATTTGCCCACCTAGCCACTTTTAGCCTTATGCAGGTGATGAACAGTTTTGATTGTAATTTAGGGGATTGAAAAGTAAAGAAAAAAGAAATAATAAAAATGGAATGCTTCTAAAAGGGCATGATGAGTAGTGCAATAGCAAATCAACAATATGGAGTTTTTCACAACTTTCTTATGACCCATGAAGAATAAAAACATCAAATTCCAAACCAACCCACCCCCCACTAAAGTCATTTTTACCCTTCTAAAGAAGATGAATGACTTGGATTGTGATTCAAGTTCATAAATGTTCATCTAATGGTCTAAATCTTTTACAAATTTCTCAAAATTAGTGAGAAATCAACTGCTGAATATTGACCACTGCACTTAACCATCTTGAGTCTGTCAAAGAGGACAAACGGTTCAAATTATGATATAGAGACCCACACAAATGAAAAATCTGTAAAAAAGAAAAAAAGTCCCTCTCTGTTCAATACTATATAGCTCCCAATTGATGATAAAAAACGGCACAACAAAACGAGCTCGACCACAATTATGACCGCTCAGGAGCGAGAATGGACGTTGACCTCAACAGTAAATGTACCCACACACACTTACACAATTTTCTCTTCTGCAGCACGGCCATTTACAAAGCGCAGAATTTTTTTCTTTTGAGAAAATGTGAAACAGTGTTCACCAAACGTACCCTCAAAGACCAAGAGAAGCAGCCGGGGCCCTTATCAGCACCAAACGCAGAAATGAAGAACAAAAAGTCTAAATGGACAAACTTTTTGGCATGAATTTGTGACAAACTCCCATGTGGCACAATCTTAGAGGTGCAACTTTTGAGAGAGGGGGAAAAAGCACCTCTAGGATTGTGCCACATGGGAGTTTGTCACAAATTCATGCCAAAAAGTTTGTCCATGTAGAAGGGTTGAATGAAGAAAAAGTGAAAATGACTAAAAAAGGGTTTGCCGTCTTAGACCGAAAGCATGATGAATGACGCATGCTGTAGCATGTTGGACACGCCATCTGTCTGTCTGCTACTTTGTATAAAAATACAACTGAAATTAGTTGGATAGGTAGAAGAAAACTCCAGGCATCTCGCAACTGAAAGCCTTGGATGTGGACCTGGACCCCCTGACCCCACATGTCTGTTTCCTCCTTCCTTGTACCCCACCCTGTTCCCAACTCTCCCTCCCATTCCCCCCATCTAATACTCCATCCTTATGTACATAGTATTCCTAGCATCCTATGTACCCTACCCCCACCCCCTCTCCTTTCTGTTTGTATTCTTCAATCTTCCCCTGTTTGTGTCTCTCATCACTCATCTTACCTTGCCTTCAAAGTCAGTATCCTCATCTCTTTTAACACCAATACCCACCAAAACATGTCTCCATTCATAGCTTAAATAAAGATTATCGCTTCAATCACCATCATCATCATGTTTGGATTGTAACAAAATTTTACGCCGGGTGTCAACCCATCTAACGCAATCCTCCTTTTTTGATCTAGCTTGGGACGGCAGTAAAACACTCGCCAAGTGTATCACTTGAATTAGCATGGTGTAAAAATAAATTTATCTACATGGGGTCCATTGTGCTAAGAGCCTTATCTCCAATGGCATAAACAGAGATTTTTGTTCTCATCTATTGGATGATTGACATGTGACCATATATTAAGTCATTAGTTATATGTTGGTGAGGAACTATAGACACAGGTTCTGGATAGAGGAACAATTTCTGAAGTGGATAGAGTATTTGACTGCATTAGCTAAGGATGTATCTTTCTCAGGGCGTCGTTAGTGCCGAGGGATGTGGCATGAATTCCCAATAGGACGGCTGGACCTTGTTGCACGTTACTAAAGGTTTGGAGTGTGCATTGACAAGATACTTATGGCCAAATTAGCCGAATGTGCTGCTATTTGTCAGATTCTTCTGTGAGCACAATTCATATGTCAATGTGGATGGATCATGGATGAATTGGATATAGATAATAACAATCTGGAGATTGAAATTACAGTTGATATAATCCAGCTTCTTTTTTTACTTCCAAAATAGATCATGCTAACTGCTGGTGGATGGTGATTAGTATCTTTCATCTGAGATTTTAATGGTACATTACCTTAAATCACTCAACAAAGATTCAAATGAGATTTGAATTACCCTGTAACACTAAATTCTCTCAAATCACTCAATTAGAGTAAGGAATGCTTTTTTTTCTGGCAGATCTTCCTCTTTCTTCAGCATCTATCATCACATTCACAACCAATCAAAGCAAAACAACCCAGTTGGATTCACTTGGGAAAAGAAAAGGAAACAACCCAGTTAGAAATGAAAAGGTTGAAATTGAAAATCAAACAGTAGAACCTCCATCACACTCAAAACAAACAAACAAGGCCAAAAATATCCGTATAGAACTTTAGAGCTAAAGAGAAAAAGACCAGTGTGGCTATTAATAAAGCAAGTCCTTCAACCCTTTTAGGCAAAGGACTAGAATACCCTCCAAGAATTCAACCCATAGATCTGTACATTTCATTATTTTCTTGCCTACAATCTTCTGTAGCATTAGAATTCAGCCGAGCATTAAGACCCCCCAACAGCTTCCTGGAATGCTACAGTCAATCTTGATTTTTCAAGCAACAAACCAGAAACTTTTACAAACAAAGGATCTCTGGAACTGGGTGACCAAGATTACATGCAACTCTAATTACCAGAAACTCTTGTAGTCTTCTTACCTTCAAATTCCTATTGCTTATACCAAATTAAAAACGTGAACCTCAATATTCATCTTCCTAAAGAAAACCCAGCAATCCACTTGCTTATATCAACACAGATCAAAGACATTTAAGTAACTCATCTCATTCGAGCAAGAAAATTCATCCATGTACTTGAGTCAGTAGTAACCTGAACTCTTAAGTCACCAACGGAAGAAGATGATTAAGAAGATCAGGTAGAAAATAGCAGAGAAATAACAAAATGAACCTCAATTTTAATCTACCCACTTGCTTATAACAACACTTTCAAAGAAATTTAGTGACTCATCTCATTCAAGCAAGAAAATGCAGCCATATACTCAATCTCAGTAGTAGTAACCAGGTGTCTAACAGAGGAAGATGGTTAGATTAAGCAGAAAAAGGTAGAAAGTAGCAGAGAATTGCTGAAATCCTCCACCAACTAGCACAGAAGTAGTCTCAGATTTCACTGAAATAATTCGATAAACATAAAGATATAGTTTTTCTAAACTTCATCCATCTCTTAAAGCACCAAAAAAAAAGCCTTGCATTTTCTCATTAGTGGATTGATTTTGCAGTAGGTACTCAACAAGGGCAAATTAAAAAATAATAATAATATAAAAAGAATTACAGTAGTCAGCAGCAAAAATAAGCATAAAAAGCATAAAAATTACCAAGAGGATGAACTAGAAGATGACTGAATCCATAAATACAGAGAAACCAGTACCCCAATTCATGGACGGATCACAATCAAGAAGGCAAATGGAGCATTTACCTTGAATTGGGTTCAGCTCAGAATCTGCAATTTCTCTCTCTAATTGGTTGGGTCGACGAATTCTGCATCAGAGACAGCCGAGAGCTCCACCTGACTGAAATCATCATCTTCAAAAGGTGCAGGGAGATTGAGATCTATCAAATTGTCACCGAATTTCGGTGGAGGGGGCGCAGATGGAGAAGCAGAGGCAGAAGCAGAAGCAGAAGCAGAGAGATGAGATCTCTTGTGGCCACCCAAAGCCTGTCCTGATTTGAAGACCCTGAAACAAAATGGGCATTCATGGATTCTTCGATTACCAGCTCCAATTCTCGAATTGGGTACTTGCAATTTCACAGCAGGAGGAGGAGTGCAGGTTTTGATCTTCTTGTGGCTCGCTCTGTGCCCACCCAATGCCTGATAAGATCTAAAAACCTTCTTGCATGTTCCACACTGGTACTTGTTCCTCCCTCTTGGACAAAATCTCATCTTTTCTTCTTCTTCCTGCTCTTCTTCATGCTCAATCTCATTCTCCTCTTCATCTTCCTCAAACTCCTCAAATGGGGCTTTCCTGAAATCTCTCATCCAAATGTCTCTGGATAGCATCATCAGAGAGAGAGCCACGTCCTCTTCTGGAGTGGTGTCAGAAACAGAGCTCGCCGGCTCCTGCTCCTGCTCCTGCTCGAGCTTTGATTTCCGATGCCTCTTCGATCTTCTTCTAAAGGGGTTCTTGGACGATTCAGTCTCGCTCTCTCGGTCTTGTACAACGGAGCTTGCATCGATTGCGAATGAGAATTCTGGGTCGACAAGTCGAAAGCTTTTCTTGGGGTTCTCTCTCAGGCCATAGTAGAGAGCTTGTGCTTTTCCTTCATCTTCTTCTTCTGAGGAAGAGGAAGTTGATGAAGGAGATGATTCTTTTCCTTCTTCTGCTTCTTGGGTCTTTCCCAAATGGGTGATTCCGATCACATGAGATCTCATGTGACCCCCCAGAGCTCGACCATTTGCAAATGTTCTTGAGCAGAGCTTGCAGGTATGCTTCTCCATTGAACTACTGCACACAAACAAGAAGAAGAAGAAGAAGAAAAAAGATTGCTTTTTTAATGCTTCTTTTGCTTGTTTGGGGTCTTTGATTTCTGCTAAGAGCTTGAGAAGAAGAAGAAGAAGGAGTAGGAACTAAAAGGAGTAGGTGACAAGCATTCGACCACCAAAAGTTAGAACAGGAACCAGAAAAGAAGAAGATTAAAAACAAAAGGAAAGGGTTAAAAGAGAGAGAGGAAGAGATTAATAAGAGGTTTATTTGGGCAATTACACCCATCAGAGAAAACGCTTTTGCGATTTCTCATTTGTTTTTTTATTTTGTAATGCTTGTGTTTGAAGAGACAAACTGAGACATGCAACATGCAACTTGGATAAAAGGAAGATGGGAGAAGGAGAATGGAGATCTTTCTGGTTGTTTGGACTTTTATTTAATTCATTTATTATTTATTTAATGCATAAGAATTTCATTTTATATGCAAAAAAAAAAATTTCCTCCTCTAATACCTTTGTGGGTACCATGCTCACAAGTCACAATGGCTAAAACCTGATTCATGTTGTGTGGGGTCCAGTCCTTGTGACACCTATTTGTAGTTAAAAACTCAAATCTCACTATTGTTTGGTTAGCCTTAATCAAAGAATTGATCAAAAGCACTTTATTTTAAAGAAATTTTAAGTGAGTTTCTGTATGAAGGTGTTCGTGTGATATGACCAAATTGGATTATAAAATAAAAATTCTCATTCTTTGGATTGGATCAAAGCCATATCTTTAGTCCCAAAAGTTCCCATCTAATGGGTCATGTATGTAGACAAGTGAAGTGTCATGATAGAATGGTTTGGAGGGTTAGATTGCCAAAGACTTAGTTAAGAGGAACATCTAGCTGTGGACCCATGAGACCGACGGTTCAGATAGTTCTGGACCCATGAAATTGATGGTTCGGATCATCCTACTTTCATGGTGCATGGATATCATAGAGCTGAATGAGAAATGCTTTCCTTTTTTGTAAGAAAGGGTTTTTAAATTCATAGTAAGCAACATTAATTGATCATAATAATTACAATGAAAGGTAAAGAGGAAGATTTTTAAACAGCAGAAAAAAGGTTAATTTAGTCATGTTCCAGGGGGTAATAATATCTCTAATTAAATCACCCTTGGCTAACTTGCACAAGTCTATAAAACTGCTGGGGTTTGTTGTAACAACAAGATAAAAACCACATGGATGGATAGAAAGTTGTTGTTCTTGTAACATTCTCACTCATTTTTTTTTTTTTTACTTCTCTCATAAAATTTTCTGCTCTTTGATAGAGTTTTTTCTTTATGGACCCCACATCATGATCCATGCCCTTTTATGCTGGGACCCATCATACTAGTGGTTTGGCTTGAGGACAGGTGGGACCCACATGTTGGGTTTGCTTCAAAATGTTAAGCACAAGTTCATTAATTTTTATTTTTTATTAAGTATGTTTTTAAGTATTTTCTTCATTTGATTTTTTTTGCTTTAATTTTGGATCTTGGGACTGTGGAAGAGAGAAATTGAATGGTAGGGAGCGAAACTACCGGGCATTGAGAGAGGAGTTTTGTTACTTTGTAGGAAGTAAAGTGCCTACTTGTTAGGAGTTTGGCCATGGACCAAGTCATTGCATTTACTTCCAACAGGTGCCACATGCCCCATCTACTGCGCACCTAGACACATGGGCCATGGTAGTGGGTTGGGTTTGGTAGTAAAGGACAGGGTACACTCTACCCGACCCACACCTGATTTGTGTGTCAATAGACCAGTTTAGTGATGGGCTTAAGACTAGGGTTACCTATATTCTCGGATCACAAATCCCAATAGATCTATCTATCTATCAAAGTGGGGGTTGAGATTTTTAAATTTCTCATTGAAACCATAAAGATCATAAAGACCTGACAATCCGCATGCGATACAACCTATGGGTCTATCTAGATGGATGCAAATTAAAGAAAGTACGAAGAGAAAATTACATCTTCATAAATGATGCCCGGTGGGGAGTTAATCCCATCTAACTATCCAAACCCTTCTATAATTTCAAAGGGCCCTAGAAGTTCAACATATGGTTTCTTTTATGCCCATTTCATTTTTGTTTAATCAAATGGTAAATACAGATCATATTAGGGTCAAATTGCATTTAGTGGCAATTCATATGGGGAATGAGTAGCAGGTGTGAAAGTGTGCCACTGATCATAGGTGGTGTGCCAGCATGTTCACAATGGATGTCCATCATAACAAGAGTTGTTTTTCAATTATTATTATTATTAGCATATATACATGTTGTTTCTCAGCAAGGTAGAGCTTGTGGTGGGGGCAAAACTGAGCCACACAAGTCGGACTCAAGTCAAAAGTCTAGAAACCAGGCTCAAATCTTACACAAGTCAAAGTTAATAAACACCCACACTTGTAATGAGTGCCGGTCTAGACAAGACATCTTTTAACCTGAACTTGAGCGTTTTCTAAATGGCCAGGGTACGGGCAACGCATGAATACTGCTCTTGATGGGCTTCAACAGTTCAACTTCAAACACTATCAGGAAATAATCACTGCATACTTTGGTCAAAGTTTCTGCCATATTTTACTATGCTTCAACATTTTATAGTGCAATCTTGAGTGACATGCACTGTTTGAAATAAGTAGCACAATGAATAAGGTATATTAAATATTAACATCTTCTTCTTGTGAATAGATCCAATCAAATGTGTATAACACCAGTTAGCAACCAAGTCTGAGAGGGCATATCATGATATGAATGGCTAGCATTACATGGGTTAATTTAAAAATAAAAAATGAAAAATCAACCACATTGAAACTATGGGTGTCAATAGGCCAGAGCCATGTGATGCTTAAATTACCAGAGGCCTGAGAAACTGCTGTGCAATAGTCTTGATATGAATGGCCTGAGAAACTGCTGTTCTTGTAATAGTCTTAAGCTTTGTACAATTAACTCCCCACTAGCCATGCAGAAGAACAAGTGTTACTTAAACAAGGTAAAGGTAATAAACACCACCATCACTCCTTCCCATTAAGAGTTTGTTTATAAACAAATGCCCACGGATCGTTTCTGGAGAAGAAGAATAAGAGGGAGAAAGAAAACCACAAGAAGGATGAGAAAGAAGAGAGCAGTTGGTGCTAGCGTTTCTGATGCTAATGGTGGCCTCAGAAGTGCCTAGTTGGGTCATGCCAAGCCTTCTCCTTCGTGCACCTGAACATTAAGGACGGGTTCATCAATGGGATCAGCAGAGTTAAAGACTGTGTGAAGGGCGCATCGAATTGGGTTATTGGCAAGTTGAACCACCTGAAAAACTTCTGGTTCAAGAGCAAACTGGACTCGAAGCCAAAGATTTTCAAGTTCTATTCGTTTTTGTCTTTGTGAAGTGGTGCCTGGCTCAATCATCCTTCAGAACACGAACCCAGAGTCTGGATCCCCTGTTTCACCCAAAACGAGGGGACAACACGCGGACTCAAATGCTGAGGTGGAAGTAAAGAGAATGAGAGAGAGGTTGGACCGTGGACATTTGAGTCTGCATGTCGCCCCCGATTCATTGAACGAAACAAGGGATCCGGATTCACGAACCTATGGGTGAGGTGGAAGTCCAGCACCTAAGTCGATGATGTGGCCAAGCCGTCAATTATGATGTGCCGCATAGGCCAGCCTAATCTTCTATGTGGCTTGTTTGGGTAATGTACATGTAAAATCAAGTGAAGAGAAGGTTCTAATTAAGATTAAGAGAGAATAAAAAAAAAAGGTGTTAAATCAAAATGCGCTCAGTTTTTTTTATCATTTAGTGGTATGATAATGTAGCGTTTTGACTTTTCCTTGTAAAAAGAAGGTGGTTTTTTGCCATCTATAGTGGCACGAGAATGTATCTTTTTGACTATTTTTAATAGAAAAGAAGATGTCATATTTGAAATTTAGCATTTTTCTCATTTGACCTCTCTATTCTTCTTTTATCCTAAAGTGATTATTCACTTCACTATACAAATAAATTACCCAAACAAGCTTGTCCCTTGCCTCTCTACTTTGGTCGTCGTATCCTCCACGGTGCATGCATGCACCACACAATGGGACACTGCCCCTTCTCTGGATTTAACTACAAGTCTACAACTTAGACTTATCTTGCCAAAATTTGGTTGACTTTTTTCTTTGACTTACTAGGTTGAGTTAGGCCTCTGCTGCTGTTTATTACTATATATATATATATATATATATATATATATATTTTTTATTCTTGTGTTTTTCTTGAATGACAGCGTTGCCATTAAAAACTACAAAACGATTACATCCTATGTTGATGTGGTAGCTTGAGGAGCCCACTTGGTTTTGGAAATTTTCAATATAGTAAAGAATTCCTTGGGCTTCATTACTGGAATCCCACATCACATACAGTTGAAAAGAAAATGTATGCTTCTTTGACTAATTCTATTAAGTCGGTATGGATGGGTTTTAGCTTTGGCTTGGAGCCTTAGCATGCAATGAGAAGGCCTTTATTTTGCGATTTATTAAGCTTGACTTGGGCCACAAGCTGCAACTCGGGATAAATGGTCTCTTTATGAATAAGGATTACGCAAAAAATTAGTTCATCAAATTATCGTAGCCCTTTTAATTAAACAACCTAAAAGTAAAATAGTTTTTAAAACTATAGATTCGTTTTAGATTCAAACTAATAGTGAGTAGTGGTTTAATGAATATAAAATTCAACAACATTATAGGTCATGGAGGGATAACAGTGTCACGGAATTGCCCCAATCAAATGTGGGTTCAAGTGGGGCATAAACTGCACATGCCCGTTTGTAGGAGAAAATTCTTCCAACTTGGATTAGGATGCTTTTGTATCATTTGTAGGAGAAAATTCTTCCAACTTGGATTAGGATGTTTTTGTATCATCTCTCTCTGAGTTATCGTTCTATCTCTATCCATACAACCCATCTCTCTCTCTCTCTCTCTCTCAAGTCATCCATGTTTGAACAATAAAGAAGAAACATGCAATCACATAATATGTGCTTCTCTTCTTAAAAGGGGTTTCTTTCTCTCGTACAAATGCAATAAAGAAGCAACATGTAATTACACAGCATGTGTCTCTTCTGAAAATGGGTTCTTTCTCTCAATTGGAGAGTACTGTTCGCCTGATATGGCATGGATACCGTGGGCCCGGATCCTCTCATGCAATAACTTGGAGAAAATTTTGAGTTAAAAAAACTGGAACAGTGTAGTGGGCCCATTTATTTAAAACCCGAGCACTTCAAAAATAAAAACCCACCTAATCTATGGTCTATTTCTAAATTTTACCCTAATAAGAGTTGATCCCACCGTAACATTGACTGTTTGATTAAAAAAATTGATAAACAGTAATGCATAAGATCATATTAATCACTTTCTTATTTAAAGGTCAATCATAAAAGCTTGGAAATACGTTGTTAACTGAAACGGAGTTTATTTTGAGAGTCATGGATTTTCATGAGGTGGTGGACCTCACTTTTGAAATTCCACTCCTCCTCCCACTTCAGATTTCTCTATGTCCATGCTTAGAGGATTCGGATTTTGAATTGAATGCATAGGGACATGCCGGGCAGGGAAATGATTTTACATGCATAAAGGGAAGTATCATTTATTATGACTAAAAGCTACTTGTTTTGAAGTACATGATATGGTTTCCACTTTTGATAGTTTCTTTTGTTTTAAAAAAAGAATAAAAATTCCTCACTGTTGATGTGGTACTGACTTGGAAGAAGATAGAGGTCTGGTGGATTAGCAGGTGGGCTTATACAATTTTAATGTGAAGAGTTGACAAAATTAGAAGAAGAAGTACCCATTAAGTACCAAAAGTCAAAAAGGAAAAAAAATTCACAACTCCCAGTCATTGTAAACTCCAAAATTATTGAAGTTAAAATAATATTTATAATAGAGTTCAAAATAAATGTCATCTATTTATATATGCCTAAAACTTAAGGACTAAGGATACGTTGTGAGAGGATTGGGAAAAACCCCACTGGATTGATTTCTTAGTTAAAAATGTCATCAGAGTGCCGACGCAGATTTTCTAATTTTTTCCCCACAGAGTTATAACTTTTAATGATAATAGGGTCTGCACCGACCTTCGGTGGTGTAAATTAAGGTCATCACCGACGACGGGCCAAGTTGGTAAAAAAGAAGAATTTTCGGCTCCATTGCTCTAATTGGTGCAACAACATCTAAAGTGTTTGATCGGGTCCCACATTATTAAATATTGTTTCCGGTAAAATCCTCAAGAAAATACATGATTTAAATACACATAAGGGAATAAAAATAATAAATACTATAAAAAAAAACCCTGAAAAATAATAGAACTGCAGATATATCTAAAGGCAACTTTACTAAGTTAGAAAACACTTTTGGAATAATATTAAGTCATATATCTTAATAAGTTCTATATATTTGTATTGTCAATCATTGGAATCTATAACAGATTTTTAATTTTTAATTTCTAATAAGAGTTTTAGGTATTGCAGTGAGTAGAACATGTTTTTAAAAACTTCAGTAAGTGAGAAGACTTGGGTTTAAATTCAAATACAAACATTATATGGAATATGTTTATATCTGTAATATAAGTTTATCATAATGATTTAAAATAAAATGCGAGCTCCTCGATCTTTGCGACTGAGAAAGCTATCAAAATTAAAATGGAAGGAGCCAAGATTAAATTCAACCAGTCAATTCAACAGCTTTAATATTTAATAATATGCACTTATATGAAACAGATAGGCTTTGAGCTCCTTAATCAAATGGTTGTAATCATGAGATCCTGCTATGTGGAGCTTATTAATGACCTACAGCCCATTTCTAATCTATATAATATATAAATGCATGTGAATGAATGCGCTTGAGGTTGAACACACCACCTTTTTTCTCTCCCCACATGCTTGCAGTTAATGTCATATACCACTTAAACCACATGAGTTATAAGAAATAAGTATTATATAGGGGGATCTTCAAGTGCATCCATCCCTCACCATTTGTGATGAGAGACACCCCTTTTTGGGGAAGTTTCAAGTACAAAAGAGCTGTACAAAAGACACTTCTCTTTTGTACTTGAAACTTCCCAAAAAGGGGTGTGAGGATGGATGCACTTGAATATTATCCTATTATATATATATATATATATATAAAATATATATGATGCTAGCTCTCCTAAGCTCAATCTTAGGATAAGGTAAGCTCAAGTGTGTGGTGGGGCCCACTTGGGGATCTGCATAAGGATGGGGATGGAGGGATTTCAAGGACTTCCTGGGATCCTCTTCTCTACAAAAAATCAGCCCCAACCGTGATTTCTATCATCTCTATTTGGGTCCAAAAGTTTAATGGTTAATAGTCCATTCGAATTGATACCTAGTCGATCCAACGATCCAGTAAATTTGGATTTAACCGAAATTTGGTGGACATGTGCAATTTAGGGGGTTCATGTGTTTAGATCATTTGGATGGACCAAAGGTGGGCCCCACAAACATAAGCTTATGAAATTTTCTCCTAAACTTGAGCTAGAAGAGCGCCCCCCTCTCTCTCTCTCTCTCTCTCTCTCTCTCTCTCTATATATATATATATATATATATATATACACACACACACACACACACACGGGACCTGGCGATCGAGTACGAGAACAAAACTCAAAACCGTCATGCACTAAAAAACTTGCCCCTAATAGGAGTGGAGCGGGGCGGGTCCCTGTTTAAACCTGACCCATTGCCATCTCTAGTGAATACTATAATGCTTTTATTTTCTATGTCATTAATGCAAATATCATTGTTAGGAAATTATTATCTTGTGAGGATGTAAACTATTTTCGAATTTGGAGATTTTTTTACCCAATTAATGAAGAGGTCGAGTCCAGCATGAATCCACAGAGTAAACTCGCCAGCCCGAGCTCTCTACTTCAACCAGCCAACCCAAGTACCCGACCCCAACCCAGCCCAAAATTTTAGGGCTTGGGCCAACATTGACATCCCAATGATGAACAAGTCGGGTTCTGGTTAGTAGCATACTTCTTGACCCAAAGGCTAACTTATCCCCTATCTTAATTACCTGAATATGAACTCTAACCCGAATTGGTCCAACTCTCAGGAACCATATTTGAGTCTATGCAGTGGATCCTATCTTGGACCCCATAAAGATGGATTCAAACCTTGAACAACACATGCCCAGTTTTTTTAAATAAGGATCGAGTAATTAGACTAGTTGATGTATGGGTTAAGATAAATTTCCACTTGTGTGGTTCGATCGGCACCTAACTTTTCTTTAACAGGTGTTTAGTTCATTGTCAGATTAATCACATGTAAAATTCTGTACATAAGAAGTGATATAATAAAACAGTTGGGCCAAGACCTACTTGATCAAAAAGCGGATCACACATGTTTTTTACGTTTTTTTCCTTGATATGTGCAGAACGTTGAAATGCACTGAACAGTGTTCAAAGAACTCAAGAAGTGAGTACCTCTATAGGGGTATTGAGGAAGTCCAAGTGCATGCAATAGCTACCCAAATATGTTAAGATATAGAGGGTATTGTAAATTGTAATGTAATGCCAGCAGACTCCAATTATATATGCATCAATGCAACAGTAGGAGTCCAAGAAATTTGAAGATTCTGGTTTTAGATCGATCAGGAAAGGCTTTCAAATTTGCTTGTTCTTGTACTCCTTGATGTTGGAGGCAACAAGAAATAAGAATCCATTGGTGATCTTCCCATCTCTTTCCCTTCTTCTTCTTTCTGACTTCAAATCTTTTTGGTCATGTTTCTTGTATTATGATGCTGCTGCTCCATTGACATAAAAAGTAATGCATGACAATACTAATCATAGTTTATGGGACAATTTGATATATATTGGCAAGTACATATTGATCGTTCAGTGACTGATGCAGTCTGTATTATGCCAATGATACATGACAGTGGAGACTATTATTTCACTCTCTTAGTTGAACATGGAATCAGGCCAATGTAGCCAATAAATTCATAGATATTCAACAATATTGGTTTTTAGCCCTGCTGTATAGATAGAGTCCAAAAACTTGTATTTTAACCCACATAGTAATAGGTATACTTTGATCAGGTGACTCTGAAACCACACAAATCCACTTTGTCGGTTACCTACAAGGTGAGTGCATTCAAATATATCTCCTTGGGCACCACCTGGGTATATTTTATTAGATAATGTTCCCTTATATTTGGGCCTACCTGAATGTATGATAATTAAGTGAGGCATGACAATCTAATGGTTTTCAGTGGGTTTGTTTGTCATGGAATGTAATAAAGATATAGTAAAATAATAACCTATATTTTTTTTCCACTCAAAAGCATATTTGCAGAGATTGGAAGCGACATGTAAAGATAGTTTGGTCTATTCCATGGCAAACAAACAGGCTCTAAGTTACATGAGATATCATCCGATTAAGTGATCCTATATGTTACTTTTTAAGTCCTCAGAATTTAATGACTATTCATTGTGCAAATTTGTTATGATAAAATCCAATAGAGAATAATGTATGGAACAGTTTGAGATTAGAATTAAATGAAAATAAGTGGTTGAAGGCCCCAATTGACTTGTTAAAGTATGGATTGATCATCGGGTGGGCCCTAATGGTGGCCCATATAAGTCCATATTATTTTACCCAAAAAAATATATAAGACCTATTTGCATTTGCTATAATGCCCATACAAGGGTAATGAGTGAATCAGGTATTGAATATGTACTCGAAGTTGTACGTACGTATATGCATACATACATGTGTGTATGTATGTATATATATATATATATATATATATGGGAGATGCTCCTATGAGAGATATGGGTGGGGGGCCCTCACATTTAAGTTGTTGACATTGGATATGGATGTGAGTGCCCCCACACAATCTCTCATTTAAGGTGGGAAATATCTCTCATAAGAGCATCTCCATATATATATTTATATATGGGAGTATTCTCATGCATACATCCCTCACCAGCTGGTGAGAGACAATGACGTCAGCACTGTAAGGAAAGAGAATATTTGAGTGAGCTGCTGCCCAAATTCCAGAAAGCCCGCCATCAAAATTTTGAAACGGCTCGCCCAAATAGAAGCTTAAAGCCCAATCTACGAAATGTTTCAAGAGGCCCGCCCATTTTTTTCTTTCTTCTCCCAGAACGGTGCCCAGGCAACGATGTTGAATCTCCTCTGCTAGATTTCTGTCTCTTCCTTTGTCTCTGGTTCATCCCAACTCTCTCTCTCTCTCTCTTCCTCTCTTTTTCTCCTCCTCCTCTCTCTCTCTCTTCCTCTCTCTTTCTCCTCCTCCTCTCTCTCTCTTCCTCTCTCTTTCTCCTCCTCCTCCTCCTCTCTCTCTCTCTCTCTCTCTCTCTCTCTCTCTCTCTCGTCCTCTTTCCCTCTCTCTCTCTCTCTGCAAAATCTCACACGAGCTCTCAGCTCCATCAATATTGGGTCGGATTCTCCCTATCCTCCTCTACCACACGAGCTGGGGCTGGGATGGAGCCGTCACCTAAAAGAAATCCTTTTGTGCTCATGGATCGAGCTTTTTGTTTCTTTTTTCTGTCTTTTTTTTTCCTTGTTGCTTTCCATTTTTTTCCTAGGTTGGGTTGGAATGTAGTTTTTTTTTTTTTTTTTAGTGATTCTGGGTCATATATTAAGAGAAAAAAACAAGTTTCTGGTTCAGATAGGTTTTTTTTTATTGTTGGTTTCCTTTTTTTTTCCTGACCTGTTCTTATTGTTTTTTTTGGAGGCCATCGAAGATAGATGATTGTACAAAAAATTATGTAATGGATTTTATGTTGTAGTTGGATCAAGATCTGCTCTGAGCTTTGACTAATTTGTGAATGTAATGGACTCAAAATTATGTTCAAGATCTGCTCTGAGCGTTTCAAGAATTGGTCATGCATATATTCTTCAACACTACCCATTTATGTTTTCAGATTGGGGAAACAAAAGACACCCCAAAATATAAAGAAAACTACTGATGCCACGGATTGACTAGTCCAATTGTGTCTGCCATAAAAGAGCCAATCAACCAAATTTGCATATTAGAAATTGCATATTAGAAACTCACAGTCAGGGAGCATAATCTAGTTCATTTTCAAAGGTGAGTTACCTTCTTTGTTAAAGAACATCCCTGGGAGCTATCTTTGCCTGATATAATAGAATCTGGACCGAGACTACGTTTGAATGATTTATTTGGATCAATGTAGTAATGGTCCGAACAGTCATTAACAGTATCAAAATGCTTGAACTCTTGAAACTTCTTCATGATTTCACCATCCTTCTCCTCTAATTGCTTGGTTGAAAAAGGCTTCCACCCCAGCATTTAATCCGTTTTGGGCATCAAATTGAGCATCCAAACTAAAATCATAGCCATCATTATCTATATCGTCATAATAATCATCATCATCAATGTAATTGTCATCATTCTGAACAAAATTCAAATCATCGTCATCAACATCCATTGAGTCGGAGTTAAATTTATCAGAGGAGCTTAAATCCTGGGAGTCCAAGGCATGAGTTTTAGATTGAACAATAGAACTTGTTGCCAGACCAAGACTTAAATCTTGTGCTAGCCATGCTAGCTCCGTGTAAATATTCTAAGTTCTTCTCTGTGATGTGGTTTTTCCTTTTGTGATCCTTTTCATTAATCTTTTGACAGAAGCAACACCTAAAACAGTGATGAAAGTTATGGGAGTCCCTACCAATGTTCTATGAGCACATTCACAAAGAATAAAAAAAATATGTATCATTGGATTCGTCAACAACAACAACAAATATGTATCAGTTCATATAACCATCATCAACAACAAAAGTATCCATCAGTTCATACATCCATTCACTCCATTACATTCATAAAAATAGTAATTGGTTGATAGCCATAGATTGAAACATTCACATAGATTGAACCATTCACATAGATTGAACCATTCACTTTAAAATGAAATATCCTCCATCATGATAGGACTTCAAACTTCACTTTAAAATGAAACATCCTCCATCATGATAGGACTTCAAACTTCACTTTTTCCTCCATCACCTTGAGCTTCATTGTATGTAGAATGACTTGGAATTTCAACATCCTAACAACATCAATTTTAAAAAAGAAAAGACAGTCAGAAAGGTTAGTATCACTTTAGAAATAAGGTTTAATCACAATGTACAGAAAACTAACATTTTCTTATACATTCATATGAGGGATCAATGTTCCTCATCGGAAGTGAACATGTCTAAAGACGCACCATCATAAGAGTCAGAGTTTATGTTATCTTCTATTCCGTGAACTTGGGTTGCGCACCTGAAATTAGAATAAGACAATGTATTATTTAAATAATAAGCAGTGATAAGAGAATCACATTGGAAATTTATAGAGTCAACAACACCGCTATGGATGAATCAATCATTTATAAGTCATGGAATGTAGGATACAAAGCAGAATTACATAATTGAATATCTCACGCATATTACAGAAATTTTGTTCATATTAGTGACATTGTACTTTGTCTATACAAAAACAGAGACTTAAGATTGAGATTTCAGAAATTTTGTAGATTGCCAACAAAAAAAAAATTGCAGATTGCCTCTATGAACCGGTCCCTGGACAACAAAAAAATGGCAGAAATTCCATAACATTCCAACATCTTCCATAATCAACAAAAAAAAAAAAAAAAAAAAAAAAAATTGCAGATTGCCATGCGTCCCAGCCATTGCGTCTTCCAACAGTAGTGAAAAAAAACAATTGGGTGTGCTCTTTGACAATCTTCCATAATCAACAAAAAAAAAAAAGAAAAAAAATTGCAGATTGCCATGCATCCTAGCCTCCTCTGTCTTCCAACAGTAGTGAAAAAAAAATGGATGTGCTCTTTGACAACCTTCCATAATGAACAAAAAAAAAAATTGCAGATTGCCTTGCGTCCCAGACGAAAAAAAAAAATTGGAAAAGAAATTTGCAGTAGTGCATTGCGTCTTCCAACAGTAGTGAAAAAAAAAATGGAGGAAAAGGGACTCACTCGGAGAGGGCTACAAAATGGGTCTGATGGGTCGGACGCATCAACCATTTCATTCTCATACGTGGAGAACGGCAATGAGAGAAGCAGTTGGAGAACTTCTACAGGATCCATGAAGATTGAAAATCTCTTTCTTCCCCGCAGGTAGAGGGAGCCCAAATCGTCCAATCACTGGTTTGGGAGAAGAAACCCCCTCTCTCGGCGAATCTAGGATGATTAGGAACCCTTTCTGTGATAAATAGAACTCAACAAGATGTTGATTCGCCGCTTGGGAGCTGAGAAAGAGGGACTCCTTCAATGGCGTTCTGGGAGCATGCAAAGAAAACTCGATGGTCGCCGGAGAGCTTTTAAAGAGAAATGGTGGAAGAGGAAGAGGGGGAAATGGTTTTGGAGAAGAGGGGCTGCAACCAGAGAAACGAATGGGTTTTTTACTCCTTCGATGGCGTTCTGGGAGCATGCAAAGAAAACTCAATGGTCGCCGGAGAGCTTTTCAAGAGAAACGGTGGAAGAGGAAGAGGGGAAAATGGTTTCGAAGAAGAGGGGCTGCAACCAGAGAAACGAATGGTTTTTTTTTTTTTTTTTGTTTGTCTCACATGCCCTAAAGTTTCAAATAGTATATAAGAGGTCTATGATACCCGTTCGATCTCGATATGCATCCAACGGTTAGGAGTACTGCACGTCATTGTCCCTCACTAGTTGGTGAGGGATGTATGCATGAGAATACTCCCCATATATATATAGACACACGTGTATATGCATGTACGTAGGTACATACGTATATATACATATGTTATTGATCCAGTGTGCGACTCGTACAATGAATCAGTGTGCACGCCTCAACGTGGGGCCCATCAGACTAGGACCGAGGGATTGAAAGATCTCCCATGGCCCTTCATCTCTTCAAAAAATCAGCCCCATCCCTAATCATCATCACCTCGAACTGGGCCCCACAAGTTTAACGATGCACAGTCAATTCGGATGGGTGTACATCTGATCCAACGGTGTACAGTACATCAGATGGATGCACGGGTGAGCCCCATGTGAAATTTAGGGGGGGCGGGGGGGGGGGGGGGGGGGGGGGTTGGGGGTTGTGTGTGTAGTCCATTCAGATGGACCATCAGGTGGGCCCCACCCCCGGTGCTCACCTAATAACCACTGGAATATATAGAGTAGCTCTAGACAACACCTAAAAAAATTTTATAAGAAAAATGCCCCTTCCGGTTGGGCCCACTAGGATGCATGATGATCATGGAAGTCCATTCGATGGAAAATGACCTATGAGACCTAGCTATGTGCAACTTTCTAACCTGTAAGATCATCCCAACCCTTTGATACATGCTCCTAAAATTTAATAAGGTGAGCCCTCTGAAGAAAAAAAAGAGGACAAGAAAAAGGGGCGTTTTTCAAATTAAAGTGGGACGTTTTGGAGAACTATCATATATATCGTCCAATACATCAATATTTAACCGGTCAAAGTCAATAATTTGGGTGCAGTCCCGTTCTAATTGGTCCCATTTTGAAATATTTGTTTTCCAATTGTATAATATATATTTTAACACATCGAATATCTAATCTACGAAGGATAGATACGAATAACATATTGCTTTGGTATCATTATATACAATGATATTATTACAGTTTTAGTCAGGCATGGCGTTGGGTAGTGACCACCATAGACCTAACACCCATTCACATTATATAAGACTAGTGGAGCCCTGCACGTGCAATGCACTTACTCTTTCAATATGATAATCTGAAAAAATAAAGTCATTGAAAAACGCAATATTAACTATCCCAATGGAGAATGATCATGTAACAAATTAAATAATTTACAATCACTCATTATTCTTATGGAATTTAGTAAAAGCTTCAATAGAAAAAAGTAAGAAGAAGATTGAATAACAAGATATATAGAAGGAAACTAATTAAAAAAAAGTTGAAAACTAACATTTTCTGGCCATACATGATTAGGCAAAACACTCAGTAATTTCAATATAGATCGATAGTCAGGCCTATTTCCAATTAAAATTTATCTAGAACTTAGCGCCAAATACATACCAAATTGAATAAAACAAAATACTAACCAACCAAAATAATACCCAACTCATAGCTTTAAACGAATGAACAACAAATCACAAGGATTCCAAGCAATCTTTGGCATTCTCATCCATTCCTCTGACAAGCAAATCGTGTCTTTACAGGCATTGGGATTGAAGTTGAAGTTTTCTACACATGAAAATCTCAACTGAAATTTCTCATTTAAGTTCTTACAGTGAATGGACAAATTCTTCAAACACAACCCTTTTCATGATCATTTGAGCTAAGCATTTCATCGAATAATAATACTAAGTGGGCCCATAGATGTGTAGTTCTCTTTGATTATATATATAATAATAATACTAAGTGGGGCCCACAAATGTGTAGAGAAAGAGCATGACAAGTTCTTATACTAAGTGGGGCCCACAAATGTGTAGTTATCTTTTATTATATATATAATATAATAATACTAAGTGGGGCCTACAGATGTGTAGATGTAGACTAAAATCATGACAGGTTCTTCTACTAAGTGGGGGCCATAGATGTGTAGTTCTCGTTTTATTATATATATAATATAATAATACTAAGTGGGGCATACAAATATTATAATAATACTAAGTAGGGCCCACAGATGTATAGATGTAGAGAAAAACCTTGACAAGTTCTTCTACGAAGTGGGGCCCATAGATGTGTAGTTCTCTTTTATTTTATACATATATATAATATAATAATACGAAGTGGGGCCCACATATGTGTAGTTCTCTTATATTATATATATAATATAATAATACTAAGTGGGGCCCACAAATGTCTAAATGTAGAGAAAAATCATGACAAGTTCTTCTACTAAGTGGGGCTCACAGACGTGTAGTTCTCTTTTATTATATATATAATATAATATAATAATACTAAGTGAGGCCCACAGATGTGTAGAGAAAAAGCATGACAAGTTCTTCTCTTTTATTGGGGCCCACATATGTGTAGTTCTCTTTTATTTTATATATATAATATCATAATACTAAGTGGGGCCCACAGATGCGTAGAGAAAAAGCACAACACTTTTTTTTTCTCTTTTATAATAAGGGCATAGATATTATATGATTATTATTATAATATAAGAAGAATATATTATTATATTATATTATATTATATTATAATATTTGGGAGGGGCCATAGGGGTGTAGTGAAAAAGTATACAACTTCTCTTCTCTTTTATAATAAGGGTATAGATATAGATTTTATATTATTATATAATAATAATATATTGTTATATTATACTATATTATATTATAAGATTTGGGGGTGGGCCCACAAAGGTGTAGTGAAAAAGTTTGTAATTTTTCCTCTTTGTAATAGTATATAAGATAAGATAAGATAAGATAAAATTGTAGATAGATAATAATATTTGGGGGTGGGCCCATAAAGGTATAGTGAAAAAGTTTGCATTATAATATTTGGGGTTGGGCCCCACAAAGGTATAGTGAAAAAGTTTACAATTTCTCATAATAATATATTATTATATTTGGGGGTGGGCCCCACAATGGTGTAGTGAAAAACAGTTGCAACTTTCCCTCTTTTATAATAGTAGTAGATAGTAAATAGTAAATATTTGAAAGTGGGCCCCACAATGGTGTAGTGAAAAATTTTACATTATAATATTTTGGGGTGGGTCTCGCGAAGGTGTAGTGAAAAAGTTTGCAATTTCTCAAAATAATATATTTTTATATTATATTATAATATTTGGGGGTGGGCCCCACAATGGTGTAGTGAAAAAGTTTGCAATTTCTCATAATAATATATTATTATATTATATGATACTATTTGGGGGTGGGCCCCACAATGGTGTAGTGAAAAAGTTTGCATTATAATATTTGGGGTTGGGCCCAACAAAGGTGTGGTGAAAAAGTTTGCAACTTATCATAATAATATATTATGATATTATATTATAATATTTGGGGGTGGGCCCCACAATGGTGTAGTGAAAAAAGTTTGCAACTTTCCTTTTTTATAATAGTAGTAGATAATAGATAGTAGATAGCAGACATTTGGAGGTGGGCCCCACAATGGTATAGTGAAAAAGTTTGCATTATAATATTTTGGGGTGGGCCCCACAAAGGTGTAGTGAGAAATTTTGTAATTTCTCAAAATA
Source organism: Umbellularia californica (assembly GCA_028538565.1). Lineage (NCBI taxonomy): Eukaryota > Viridiplantae > Streptophyta > Magnoliopsida > Laurales > Lauraceae > Umbellularia > Umbellularia californica. The sequence continues at coordinate 70,904,207 of JAPQWN010000005.1, forward strand.
ATATATTCTTATATTATAATATAATATTGGGGGTGGGCCCCACAATGGTGTAGTGAAAAAGTTTGTATGAGATAGATAGATAATAAAGGTATAGATATTATATTATTATTATTATATAATATATGATTATAATTTATTATAATATTTTTGGTGGGCCCCACAATGGTTGGGTAAAAAAGATATTATATTATTATTATTATTATATAATATATTATTATATGTTATTATAATATTTTGGGTGGGCCCCACAATGGTTGGGTGAAAAAGATATTATATTATCATTATATAATAATAATAATAATTTATTATAATATTTTGGGTGGGCACCACAATGGTTGGTTGAAAAAAAATTGCAACTATGCCTCTTTTATAAGAGTAGATAGATAGCTGACAATGGACCTCAGATGTAGGCCTGTCAATGGGACGGGCCAGGCCTGGGCTTGGGTTGTCCAATCCCGTCCCGAAAATGGGACGGGCCTACTAGGTGTTACCCAATCCCGACCCTAAATTGAACGGGCCTAAATCTAATCCCGTCTCGTACGGGCTCGAGCTGGGACAGGGCCGGCCCTGGGATTAGCCCAATCCTAGAGATAAGAAAAACATTCTCTAATTGGGACCTTCAGGTTTGTAAGTAAAACTCATTCTATGCTTTAGTAGTTAGTAACATTCAATGGGTCTATCATTTGGACTTTTCTACATTCAGGTCAGCTGTAATGGTATATGGTTGCTACATTTGGGAGATTTTTTAGGGGCCGTCCTACAAGCAATCTGCATCATAAACTCAATGCTTTAGTGGTAAACACCCTCTTCGGGACACTTGAACAGAGAGATGGTATAGTTGGGACCTTCAGTTGTTCTTGAGTTGATGCCACGAGCAACTATTTTATACCAAGAGAAATATCATCCATCATAATAGGCTTTACTTTTAATAATCATAATCCTTTAATCTACCGATTCTTTCTCATTCAACAATTGTTGTCCTGTAGCATCAGCACCCTCCATGGATGAGAGATTTAGATCACAATGCTAGTTTAGTATTATTTTCCTCTCAATTGGATGCAGGAAATGGTGTCTATCAACCATATATGTTAATTGGTAGCTTATTTGATCATCATTTAAGTTCTGAGTTGGTTGGTTTGATCAAAAAATACTTTCAGGCTTCAGGTGGATAAAGAATGGTGCCTTTGAAAAAGAGGATATTGGCATGTGAGCCACAATGGACACAAGAGCAGTTGAGGCTCCGCTCTATTGACCATATACCAGTGAACCCCATAATTGTTTCTCAATATTCTCCTCCTTCCCTATTGTATTTTTGTAAGAACGACCCCTAGAGCTGTTCCTCAATATATATATATATATATATATATAATTATTGTTAAAGTGCTTTGTAGCGGGCCGGGTCGGGCCTGAACGGGCTGGGTTGGTTCTGCCCAATCTCAGTCCTATTTTGGCCGGGCTTTAAAATGTATTATCCAAATACAGTCCCATTGGGCTCAAATTTTTTTAAAAGCCCCGTATTTTCGAGCTTGGGATGGGCCGGGCCGGGCTTTTTACCCATTTCATCCCATCCCATTGACAGGCCTACTCAGATGCCTAATTCCCCATAGGACCTAACTCGATTCTCTTAAAATGGGAATCCGTTGAGGAGGTTTTCCCACTATGATTGTAGGTGGACCAACCATGATCCGCCATGTACATATTCATGTCCATGTAGGGTTGCCTCACAGTGATGTGGCAAACCATGATTGGTCCACTTACGATCACCGCGAGGTAAAAGCTCACCAAATCCGGACTCATTCTCTTACATCCATTGATTCTGGCTTGTTGTGTGGAAAGTCCAAAGGTGCAACCTGCACTTTGCGTTGCCCAACTGAACACAATTGAAATTTGTGTAGAGTCATTTTGGCTTCCGGTGATAATTTTGGATTTGGGTTGGGTTCGAGTTAGGTCTTTGGGTTCCCCACTTCTCTATGAACATATTTATTTCACAATCTGTATAATAAGCAAACATTTTATAACTTTTGATGGATAAAACAAAGACCAAAGTAATAGGCATTTTGTTGGTAAGAAAGTATTGGTGGAATGGGGTGTCCGAATTCCACAACCATGATAACACTGGCATAAAACCAGTAAACCCCAGAGTGTTATTCCTTAGTACCTAAGTTTTTAGTAATAATGGTGAATATATCCCTTTCCAATCTTCATAAACTAAAAGAATACTTTCTATTTAAAGAAAGAATGGGCAAAACTGCAAAGTTTACCTGTTTCCATAAGATAGAGAAAAAAAAAAAAAAACTCATAAAATTTGGACAATTGCTAATATAACAGCCTATATCAACATCAGTAGGAGTGGAAGATTTTGGGTCTTGCCTTTAATTGTGGGCACCTGCTTGGTAGATTGTAGGGATTGAAAATTCTGCACTGGCATGTGTAAATTCTGCTAGCAAGCGTGAGGCTAAGGCTCCATCGTGACGACTGCAACATCCGGGCGCTGGAGCAACCACAGGAGAAAATTCTCCTTGCTAGATATCACCTTGATTTGATGATCACAGTCACAGCTATCTCATGCCTGGCTTCTGAAATAGAGAGCTACATAGTCTGTTGATTTTATATGTCTGCTTCAATGGTCATGATCATTGAATCAAATTGGAATTTAAGGTGCATAAGGTTGGTCAGTCCTACCATATACAATCATGAGTGCAAATGGCTAAAGTGAGCCTCACGACTTGTTAGGCCATAATAGTAGTACAACTACTTTAACTGAACCATTCTTTTTAAAGCTACAACTGCTAAGTCCCGGATGGGTTCATTGCGGCTGTTGACCAGCTACTCTTTACCATTCTTTCGGATCTGATTAATGTGATCTCTGTGAAACTGACTGGATCATGATCAAGCTTGCACACTCTCTTATAGGGTTTCCAAGAGTTCAATTGCCTGATCCGAATACCTTGATGGATTTTCCAATCTACAATATAATCAAGATTATATTAAGCCACAAATCCGTAATTGGATCGAATGAAAAATAATCTAAATATTAGGAGTAGGGTTATGAGAGTGATTAAACCCTTATGGGCGCCACCTCTTCTAACAATAACTGTATATATAGCAGATCTTTTCCTCCTAATTACAAAATTATGATTCCATGGAAGGGTCTTTAAATTGAGTAGGAAGGCCAAGCATCATTATTATCACCCCAAACCTGGTTAATCAATATGTAAGGATTGATGCGATGTTGGATTTTTAATAAAAATTCAAAGAGACCTCTTATCAAAAAAATAAAAGAATAAGTGCAAATATCTCCTCTCACACTATCTTCACTTGTAAGACTCCCCACAAAGGAAAGCAATTGGGTGAAGAAATGTGCCATTTTTACACGCACAGAGTCCAAAAGCTTTAGTAGCCATGAGTCACTCTATATACCAACAGCCTGAACTGCCAAAACAAAATCAAAATTGTTAAGGCCTCTTTCCTTCCTTTTTTTTTTTTTTAAGGCCTAGAAGCTTTCTCCTTTTTGTCTACTTTAAGCCATGATTCCTGTGATTCTTATCGTGTATTTAATTTTGCATACTACAATCAAGTTGGTTATTGCAAATAGTTTGTGATATTTATGTTCGCCCTTTTTCACTTTTGACTTTTGGTACTTGGAATATATGCGCGTCTTTAGTTCTAATACCAAGACCATTGGGGTTGTACTTAAAATAGATTATCATTTTATCTTCTACAAGTTGCCACTATTAATTTTGATAGTGTCTACAATGTGACAAATTAGTGACAGAAGAAAGCCATATTTACCTTGAAGACACATTCATTGTCAGGGCAGACCCAGGGCATTTTTCTTGATAAGGGGCCACTATTTCATGAAGCATTATTTAAGGGGGGAGTATGTGAAAGATCAATAAGGTTTTTATTCTTTAATTTGCAGGGAAGTTAAGTTGGGAAGGGGAGGACGAGGTGTGTTGTAGTTTTAGAGCCATAAAAATAGAAGGTATTACAATATGAGAACAGCTTGTCGTTTTTAAAGGACACCGCACAGGAATCCAAGTAGAGAGGTGTTGTGAAAGTGGAGTAGTAATATTGGAGTTTCTGACAACAAGATCTATTAGAAAGAAGAAAGGCCAAGCATATTTGGATGTATGGTAGATTGAAGTCCGGTAAGGTAAAGCATAAAATCAAGAAAAAATAAAATATAAGGGGTTATGATGGTATTTTGCTTTTAGTTGTTTTGTATGGAATTTTTTTAACTTTTTGTTTAGAAAAGTCAATTTTTTTTTGTCTTTTGGTGGAGAAAGAAGTTTGTTTTTTTTTTTTTTTTTTAATTTTTTTGAAAAATTTGGAGGGAATTTTAAAATTGTGTACTTTTGATATGACCCCTCGTTATTTCTTGTTTAGATTCACTTTACTTTAACTTAACTAGTTAATTGCCAAACGCGCCCAAGAGCGGATTGCATGTGCAACACAATTCTATGAGACGCATTTGTGCCACCGTTGATCAATGCGGCCTCTTTCACACTCTTTTCATTTCTTGATTTGACGGCAAGCCAAATTTTATACTTACTGAACCTTTTGCCTTACCGTTAGATTGAATCTCAAAAAACCTATGATTAGAATGTCATTAAACTTTAAAGCGGTTAATCAAGGGCTTGGATAATTTGACGGAACTCATTCTTTGGCTGACTCCCATAAGGAGACCTTTCTATCTACCTTTCTCCTTATTGACATCATGCCCTAAGTGGGCCCCATGAGATAGACTATATATCATCAATATACAGCAAATTGTAGGAGAAAATTTTCTCATAATACATTGTTCCTTGCCTTCGCACATCTTAACTTGAATGGGGATCAAAAGAACAAAAAAACGGGGTTAGTATCTAACATGCAGTTGTAAAATAGAAGGGTATAAGAATTTGTGGGCATGATTTATTTTTTTAAATGCTTTTAATTAAATGGCCAATATATCTAATAATGGAGTGAAATTTGGACGTCCATCAAACCATGGATGAAAGTTTTGGTAGATGGCTTCAATCATGTATACAAAAGACTTGAAAAGATGGTTGTGTATGTCCAATCCAAAGTTGATGACTGAATTTGGATTTGGACTTGTATATATAGACAAACACTTGCAGATTCATGTCATGGATGGTTCGGATCCTCATAAGGTGGCCTGGCTTGCATGCTTATAATTATTCAAGCTCAATACTTGACCTTATTATTAGACAAGATTAACCATTTGCATTTTTGTGTGTCTATATATATATACACAAAAGTTTATTATAGATGATATATGCAGGCTTTGCTCATAGCACCTCGGTGCCTTTTCTCAAAGCAATGCCCCTTTCAATAAGGTCCACTTAGATGTATGACGGTCGAAAAAGACATGGAGAAAGATGCGTGGGCCTAAATGAGGAATATATGAAATATCATGTTGATCAAATAATAGAGCTCATAATTTTCAGTCCTCAAAGTTCGAGAATTATACCGTGTAATGTTGTTGTGATAAAATATAATGATAGATAATGCCTAAACTAATATAAAATTCGGGTCAGTGTCAATTCAAGAGGGGGTGTTGTCATTGGATTGAAAATGAGGCCTCAAGCATGAGAGAGAGAGAGAATTCAGAAGGGGGTGTTGTCATTGGATTGACAGTGGGGCCTCAAGCATGATAGAGGGAGAGCCGGAGAGGGAGAGGACAGAGGGAGGGGGAGGAGGTGGGGTAGGGGGAGAGGGAGAGAGTACCATAATTAAAGTTATCTTAGCTGCACAATTCTTGCTGCTAAGTTTACAAATATAATAGCCTATCATTCCAACTAACATCAATTAATTAACAAACAAAATGTCCCCATCAACTATAAAATTAACAAGATAGCTTCCTATTTTGAGTGGCGTAAAGTCCAAAGTGCCACATAGGAATGGAAGAGCACAGGCCCTTTCCTTTACCAGATGTGGTATGCTTTTGGCGTGGGATCCAACACCAGAAGAATAAAAAAAAGGCCTTGACACCAGAAGTTGAGAAGTGCGTGAAGGAGAGTACTTTTGACGCCTTCCTCAAGAAAACTCAGCTTTTATTCAAAACAAATGCCTCAAAATCCAATCAATAGTAAAAAAAAAAAAAAAAAAATAGGGCTTCCTTAGCCCACTGCAAAAATTTACACAAATGAAAGAGTACCCCCAAAAAAAAAAATCAAGGAATTGGGCTTCTTGAATTTTGATGTTACACTTTTTTGATACATCATACATTTTATGTGAGCCTCATTGATTCAATGCTCATGAGTACTACTCTCAGTAGTAGTTGAACCAATCCCCACTTGCAGCCAAGGAGTGGAAGCACCAGCAAACTTCATGTCCTTGAGATCACTCAGCTTTGCTAGCTTGATTCTACTATCTGCTTCATCTCTCCCATGCAGCATTGAACTTGAACTGGGGTTGTCATTATTGTGGTTGTTGTTGCTGTTGCTGCTATTGTTGTTATTGTTTGATTGAATACCAATCCACTGTTGTAGATAGAGAGCTGTAGCTGTAGGTAATTCCAAGCTTAATGGGCACACATTGTCTCGCCTGGACCCGCCAACATCGTCGGCTTGGGCAGGCAGGTTGAGATCAAGGGGCTCAGATTTATCCAACTTGGGTCTCTGTGGTAGCTGTAGCTGTTGGTTGTGATCTTGCAGCTGATGAAGCTTGGCAATTGAAGTGTCTGGGGAACTGGAGGTGACCCAATGACACCTCTTGTGGCCACCCAATGCCTGTCCTGATGCAAACACCCTGTGGCATATGGAGCACTCATGCACCTTGTGCTTCCTCTTGATCATTGGCGATGGTTCATGATCCAGCGGTGAGACCGCGGCCTTTGAAGGCGTCGTCGCCGCCGCAATGGAGAACTCCTCATGGGTGATCACATCATCCTCCACCATGTTCTCATCCAGTTCTTCAAGCTTTGCCGCGAAGCAGCCCTTCACCTTCTTGTGACTAGCCCTGTGGCCGCCCAGTGCTTGGTGTGAATTGAACACCTTCTTACAAGCTTTGCACTCAAACATCCCTCTGCTGACTCCCTTGGCCTTGTCGCCGACCACTGGAATTGGGTCGGCGGCAATGGGAGCAGGCGCATAATTCCGGTGCCTCTCCTCCTCCTTGCTGGCCGACGCACACGACTCCTCCGTCTCAACGACCAATGGGTCGACCCGGGCCGCCGAGAGCATCACAAGGCAGTTGGCCAAGTCCTCCTCCTCGCTCGACGGGCAGTTCAAATTGGAATTTCCCACCATCACCACCCGCCGCGTCCTCTTCCCCTTCGACCACCCCCCACAACTCCTCCCACCCTCCTCCCCATCCTCCTCAGCCTCCTCCTCCTCCTCCTCCTCCTCCTCCCACTCCGGCGACGACACAAGCGACCCCGCATCGTCCGAGCTGCACTTCCCATGCTCAAGAAACAACTTCCACGACGCGAACTCCTTACCACAATTCTTGCAAATCCGGCAGCTCTTGAGCCGGTCAGGATTGGTTCTAAGTGCGTACATGCGCTTGCTCCCGGCCGGCGGGTTCCCACCAAGCTTTTCTTCCCAATCACTCGCCAGGTCGTCGTCGTCTACATGACCCCCATCATCTCCAATCCCATGGGCTCTCATGTGACCCCCAAGGGCTCTCCCACACCCAAATCCCTTCTTGCAAATCCTGCAAAAGTACTTGAAACTCTGATGTTGGTCCATCACAACAGCCATAGATAATTAACAATAACAAAAACACATTGATAGATAGATACAAATCATTTTTTTTTTTTCCTTGCTAGTGTTGGAGATCAAGAGAAAGGGAAGGGTGATGAGGGAGGTATGGTTTGGGTGTTGTGAATTGTTGCATGTTGGTTATTGTAGTTGGAGTTACTGTTGGGTTTGTATGGTGTATGTGAAGTTGGAAGAGAGGAGTCCTAGTTTTTAGTTGTGGGTGTGTTTTGGTTAGTTGTGGATGAATGGGAAAGAGGGAGTGAGAGTTTTAGTGAGTGACAAGTGGAAGGAAGAGAAGAGAGGGAGACTTTTTCCTTTTAGTGGTGGGGAGGAGTAGAGGTGGCGCCGCCGGTCAACGGTCAAATAACTAGCGGAGAAGGGGGTGGTGTGTGATAGTGTTTTCCGGGAAGATAGAGGGATGATGCATGGGTACCAACTGCCGACCCATTCATATCCCTTCAATTCCAAGCCAAGAAAGCCATGAATCAAAGTCCTTGTTTGTCGGTTGGTCCTTGCCCTTTTCTCCCTTTCTTTTCTTTTCTTTTTTTTTTTATTTGTTTTCCCCTTCACAAAAATTATATAAATTATATTATTAAATATCACATATGTGGTTTTAGAGACATAGGGTCCAATGGTTTGGTATTCTAGACCATTGATTTGTTGGACCCATTTATCAATGGACAATCAATCATCCCCACCTTCATGTACAATGGCATCCCTTGGATCAATAGTTTCTATGTAAAAAATTTAAAATAAGAGAAAATGGCCCCTTGCATTATAAATAGATTCTTTTTTATTTTCTTGCCCTTCACAAAAGTTTAAATTAAGTATTATTTATGATATTTTTGAAGAGATGGGGTCCAATGGTTTGGTATTATATATACACCATTGATTTGGTGGACCCACCTATCAGTAGATCGCAATCAGCCCCACCTTCAAGTGACATACCCATCCTTCAGAAACTAGCTGAATTTGCTGTTGTTAACCTATGGATCTGGGTTGTTAGCCGGTTAGTAGTTTTAATTTGGGTTATAGTAGACCAGAACCAATACCTGTTTAAATACACTTGGCTTGGCACCCAACTCTGGATGACTCTGACTTAAAATGAATATACATTCATAAAAATTAGTGGATGTATATACCATTCTGTAAGAGCCTAAAAATAACGGACTTGGTTTAGATGGTAATGGAGCTTGTGATGATGCTGTTTAGCTGGTTAAGAATGCCACTGGAAGTCCTGAACCTGAAAGAGAGACAAAAGTCAGGGCCCCGGACTGCTGTCAGCCGAAGGCACTCCGACGCCTGAGTTAGTGCAGTCACTGAACTAGGGTGAAGTGAAAAAGAAGAAGGTTTAGACAAGGAAGTATTGTAATACACAGTGCATAGAGTGTTAAGCGTACCTCTCATGGACTTACCATGCAAGTATATGTAGAGAAGTGTGGAAGCTTTCTGAGTGAAGGTAGGTGAGGGAACTTGTCCCATCAGCCCATACCTAAGATCCTCAGTGGGGGTAGGTGTGGGTACTGTCCCATCGGATCTTTTCTCAATCCCACACATAAATGCGGACGTGATTGCCTGATAGGGACGACCCCTTATCAGTATCCGGCGGTCACCCTATCTGCCAGTAAGTTCTGCAACGTAGTTGTTCCGTCACATAATGAGGATACGACGTTCAGTGTTCACCTCGGTTAATGGAGCCGAACTGGAGAAGTCACTGAAGTCATGGGCGCAAGCTCGGATACTGATGCCGATATGCAAGATGCCGAACTCAAGGGAACGGGCTCGGTACTCTTACCGAGGTGGGCTCGGACTCGATGCCAGCCGGCGCTATCGCCGAGCTGAACAAGGCGGGTCCAAAGCAAACCCAGTTGGCACTCTTACCTAACTGGGAGTAATTTCGGGATCACGGAAATATCCAGCACACATTCAAACAGCTCCATTTGAATAAATGGGTAATAGGGTATGGCCTGGAACGCGACCCGACTATCAATTGGATCCAGACCCAGATTTTTCGAGACAAAACCTCTGGGTAGACGAATAATCAAAGGATTTAATCCTTCATAGACAGTTTATTTTAAGTGCCTCTAAACCCTAAACCCTACCAACAGTCCATGTGTCCACCTTAGAGGGCGTAGCTAGCTCCTTCATCCAGGACAAAATAGTATCATTGTTGCAATTCTTCTATTTGATTGAGGGGGCCCATATATCTCAAAATAAGGAAGAATTTTCTAATTTTGCTTCTCTCCTCAAAATAGATGTAGGGTGAAACAACATGGAGGAATTAACTTCTCACAATAAATCTTTTATGGAGATTTTGTATTATTTTCAGTTTTCTTGTAACAAAAAATATTGTACATTTACATGAAAAATTCAAGCTCTGAAAGGCAATTTTGAAAAGTCAACATGAGTCAACCCAACTAGGGATGGGTAGGTGTTCCCAAGATAGGATTGCCCTATCTCCCTAGTGATCAATCTAACCTCATCACAAACCTATTATCAGTCATCCAATTTAAAGTGATGATTGTGAGCATATCAGTTTGATATTCCTTTTTACATAGGATGATTAACAATGACTGATTGAATTGAATGGTTGAAAAAGTTCAATCAATAAACTGTCCTTTTATTTGTTGGGCCACTGGGCTCCACTGATATCCACCAATCAGATTTTAGAATAGCTGTAAGGTCGTTATACTGGTTGTCATGCCAGGCAACCTGTCTTTGTCAAACACTCAAACTCACTCAAGCTTGTGAAAAGATATTTCCAAAGCAAAGATGAAGTTTAAAAGGTGTTTCTAATTGTATTCCTCCTTTGATTTATGAAATCAAAACTATCAAGTGATGGGAATGAATATAAGTTTGAGCCCAACAAAGTCACGTGATGATGGGGCATAGCATCCACCACATTAATTAGGGTTTGTTAGAGGCATATTTAGTGTTGGATAAAAATAAATACCCCATGACAAATCCTTTTTCTATAATAACTTCAGGAGTGCCACTCAGACTTGCAGGTTAAAACCCTCAATGAAGAGTAAAACTCCCCCTTTATAGGAGCTCTCATCTCATTTTTACAAACTGTTTATTTTGTGTTTAACAATGTGAGATATACTTGTAATTGCACCCATAATCACCCCACCAAGGATCAGACAAAATGTTTTACATCTACTGTTATGTTTAGGCAGTGGCAGACCCAAAATTTTCGTTTGAAGGGTGTGGACCCAAATAAGCAATTGTCTTTTAGGATCAAATATAAGATTTTTATATGGATTTTGGGAGGCAAACGTAGAATTTTTTATATAGATGCCGAAAGTAGAGCCAAAATTTTCATTATGGTTTTAGAAGCGAACTGATATCCAATAGGTGTGTCCACCCCTACGTGGATGTATTAGGGTCCACCACTGTATTTAGGGGTGACTCGTAACCCGACATTCCAATCCTGCTAAACCCCATTCGGTATTTGGGGTTTGGATTGACCTTTTTAACCGTTGAGTTACCGCTAAATTTTTTCAACTTGATTAAGAAGTGAGTAAGATTTGAGTTGAGCTTGTACATGCTATATACAATAGTAGTTAACCCAATCTATTGCCACTGGACAATATATGGGAGGAGGCCCATTTACAGGCATAGTAACTTCCTCATTGAAGAACTCTAATTACAATAGGATTCTAACCATGGCTTATCTCATGTGGGCATCCATCCATAATACATATCTTATAACATAAATACAATTCTCCTCATGGCCTGATTGGTAGGCTAACATTCCATGATGGCAATATCTGACTTTTTTTTTTTTTTTAACTCGGCGAATGGGCTAGGACCCTAAGACTGATGACACAACTCACACATGTGAGGTGATACGAACTCACACATGAGGGGAGAGAGATAGACACATCTCATACATGCGAGGTGATGAAAACTCGCATATACGAAGAGAGATAAACACAACTCAAAGACGATGAAAACTAACACATGTAAGGTGAATAAGCACAACTCACACATGTGAGGTAATAAAAACTCACATATGCAAAGAAAGAGGATGCCGGGTTCGAATCCAAGACCTCCCGATGAGAACTACCACTCCTTACTACCAAAGTAAAAAGCCATTCTCAATGGCAATATCTAGCTTGAAGATTGGCATAAGAGATTCTACCAAACGTTAGCCTACAATTTCAAAAACTTTCCCAACATTAACCTACAATTTCAAAAATGCCCTTAACTTTGGGATAATGCAGAACTTTGCAATGTGATTTCACATAAAATCCCGACCACTTTAATTTCCTTCTTTCTCACTGTCTCACATTGGCTCCCCATTTCTCCATTTGTGTCTCACATTAGTCTCCTTGTTCTTATAACCACTAGAAGGCATGACCTATGGCAAAAGGCACTAAATCTTCATCAACCACATTCACACAACAGATCCTTGCTGGTTAAAAAACCCAAATATAAAGCATGTCAACACTCAAAAAAAGTTGACTACAAGAGTACAAGTCCAGTTGTTCCATTTAAACCATTTGCCTCACTCCATGGCAGCCATATAGTGGAATGGGGAGGTTGGCCAAAGTGGGACCTACAAGTGTTGGGGTCTGGTGGAGGGGGAGTAAGAAAACAGGAAACAGGTAGAGAAAACAAGTTAAAAAACCACTCAGTTAAATTTGAAACCTTAGAAAAGCTTCTCCACTGGACCATCCATTTTCACAACCTTTTTATTCACACATCCAAACAGGTGCTAATGTGAAAAAAAATTCCACAGACAATTATTAATATTCTGCCGGGAGAATAACATGGAACAGTGAAGAAATCTCCAATTCATCATTGGTTATTGACTAGTAGTGATGTGTGGGGTTGTCTCTGATTGAAATAACCAACAATCTCTTATCTATCAAAGTGCTCGCACGGTCGCACCGACTCACTCGGAAACTTGAGTGGTGATTTTGACAAAACCATGGGCTTGCTTTAGCCCTGTCTTTCATTTACGGTATGAGCCTTAAGCAAATGAGCCCAGATGTGTATGAATTTTGCATTGTTGCCAATTCACAGTAGCAACCAGCAACTAATCTTTATCAGCATTTAGAAATGCTAACCACCTAACAATGGTCAAGCCCCACTTGTAGGATGACTTATTTAATTTAAGCCAGAGGGGCAAACCAACACAATTATATCTGGTTTTAGCCCTGCCTCTAATGGTCGCCCTCTAGTGCGTACAGTCAACACTCCCATCCATTATCAACCAGCACAAACAGAGACAAGGGGCTTTTTAATTAACCACAGTTTTATCACACACTTGGACCTGTAATAAACCCAAGGTCTAACCATTTTGTGTGCCTTAAGAGGCTTCAAACCATTATTTCTGTTCTTGCTCCTATTAGAAAAAAAATCAAGCAAATAGAGTTTATGTAGTTACAATGGATGGACATTGTACTGAACCAACTGAGCATTTGGGGCACCTGAGCCTTTGTTATACTGATCTGTTTTTTCTGTTCACCTTTGCGTTTTCGCCCGAATCCCACTCATCCCACTCCACTTACCTTTCTACCAATGGATTCTCTTGTCAGACTCACTGTTTATATTGGAACTATCTTTCTTTTTTTTTCTGTCATGCTTTCTTACTTGGGAGTTGGGACTCATTTTTCTACTTGGAGGATGATGAAGATCTAGTATGGCAATTTAGGAGGGATTTGGGGTCTGATTTTCACTCATCTAGAGAAGGAAGGGTTTGGACTTTTGGAGTCTGCTTTAAGCATTGGTTTTGCATTTAATTTTCTTTGTGCTTTGAGTTCTTGAGTTTTTATTTTCTGGGATAGAGACAGAAGAGTCGTAGCTTGTTTCATAGCCTTTGGTAGGAGAATTCTTCAACCACTTCCATGTCACATTCCTGGACTAGGGCCTCGTATATTTAATGTAATTGAGTTTCTAGGTATTCTAAGATTTACATTTCAAGCAGTGATTAAAAATGAAGAAATAATGAGGAATATACAAATTTAACCATCAAATAGTGTTCCCTTAATTAATATAAAATGAATCAAGCAAAGACGGGATACAATGGTCAGCCATCAATCCAGTAATTCAAATCCGAGGAAAGTCAAAGTCTCATGTGCATCTCAACCTTTTATTTTCTTCACCCTCATGACTTTAGCATGCCTTCATTGGAGCGCATTTGACCATGGAGCGAATTGGATTTTATTAAACAAATGAGTCCAAAGGACGATTTTGTTTTATGGTGAGATTTCTAATAGTGGTAATAATAAGTTACTAATTTTGTGGAAGTGACACTTCTATAATAATTAGAAAGGAGAAAGTTACTAATTTGTGTGGAAGTTAGACTTCTATTTCAATTAGTAAAGAGAGGTTGCCAAAGCTATATATAAGGATCCCTCCCTTGGACGTCCAACATAGGATTCACGCCCAGGCTTCCCTATTGTGCAAGTGTTGCACAATTTCTCTCTCTCTCTCTCTCTCTCTCTCTCTCTCTCTCTCTCTTCTAGTTCCTTAGAACTTCTAGTTGTTTTCTTTAGGAGATCTCACCCATCTCCTTCAGAGAAGAGATCTGATACGGGACATAGCGTGGAAGCCTAAGAGGTGTTGGAGATCCTAAGGGTGCGTTTGGAATTGTACCATTTGGATGTTTTCATGTTTCCACGAGATAAGAGTCTAGAAAACATGTTTGGTATATGTAAATGATTGTTCCGAATTTTATTCTCATGAGGAATGAATCTCAAAATCTTAACCAGCCAGCATATATAAGAAAGTTGGAACAAAAAACATTTGTTTTTTTTAAGAAATAACTTGCTAGCACAATTGTTTCCTTCTTATCTCTTGCCTTTTAAATAATATCATTTGAAGATTCTAAATCCTCTCACTTATCATAAATGTAGGCCCACATTCACAATCCCAAAGGAGGTGACCCCACTTTATAATTCCTAGAAGTGGGTCACAATCACAAAAGGTGGGCCCTTATTATAATTCTATTATGGTGGGACCACATTATAAATCGTCTATAAAGGTAGGTTTTCTAGGTGGGTCCCGTATCCACAATCACATTTTAATGGTGGCCCCATCTTCAGATTTCTAAATGTGGGTATCACATTGTAATTTTTTAAAGGTGGGTCCCGTCTTCACAATTAACAAAAAGTATGGCCCCACATTTTAATGATGGCCCCATGTTCGGATTTCTAAATGTGGGTACCACTTTATAATTTTCTAAAAGTGGGTCCCGTGTTCACAATTAACAAAAAGTATATCCCCACATTATAATTCCTATAAAGGTGGGCCCACATTGTAGATTTTATAAATGTGTTACCCCCATGCTCTAATTTTTGTAGGTGGGAACCACATTCTAATTTCTAAATATGGGACATGTGTCTACAATTACAAAAAATGTGGCTCCACTTTGTAATTCATAAATATGGGTCACATGGCCTCGTTTACAAAAGATGAACCCACATTGTAAATCATCTGAATATGAGCCCATATTCTAATTTCTAAAAGTGAGTCCCATATTTACATTTACAAAAAGTTAGCCCACATTATAATTCCTGTAAAGGTGGGCCCACATTACAAATCCAATGGTATGGGTTCCATGTTCTAATTTTTAAAGGCGGGTACCACGTTGTAACTTCTACAGGTGGGTCCCATATATGATAGAAATAGTACTGCAAACAATAAAAGGTAGGGTCCCACATTGCAAATCCTATATTTGCTCTTTAGAGCAAAACTTTTATAATTTTACCAAACAAGTTTCGTACAGCATATTTTTAGTAGAGTAATTTAATATAATGTTGCCAAGCAAGTTCTGCAGAATATAGATTCGGCACAACCTAATCTCAACACAACCTAATCCTAGCACAAAATTGGGAACAACACGAGAACGATGCCAAACAGGCCCTAAGTTGCTTATAAATAAAGATTTTCTTCATCAAACAAGTATTCTTCTCCATTAGATCACAACCGAGCTCCAAAGGTATAATCTATTTTATTGGATGTTGTGGATTTTTGGTTGCTTGTTTATTGATGGTTTCTATCTTCTAGATAGAGTTTATTGCTGTACATGATTGGTAAAATTGAGGGATTGCAATCTGGATGTGGTTTATGGCCTTATAGGTACTTGATCCCTGAGTCAAGTGTGTCAAAAGTATTGAAAACATATCCACGAGGCGCACCTACTTCCAACATGAACTCCCTGAAGTGTTTTCCAAACCAAAGATTCACCCGAAACACGTTTTAAACTAAAAAGTATCTCGAAATATCCTCAAATGCACATCTCAACCCATAACCTTTTCAAATGGATTTCGGGGCGAAAGACTAGAATGGGACACCCAAAACCCCTTCTAAAGTAAAACACGATCCCGGGTTTTTCTAGAGAGAGTCTTTGGACCGAGAGTCGCATGAAACACAGTGTAGAGTCTACAATTTCTTAGAGCCACATAGATTGTGTTTCCATACAAAAGTATCCTACGACCCACCCGAAGTTCAGGTTATAGCCTTTACAAACACTGAGCTCCCTGAACTGTTTTCCAAACCCAAGATTCGCCCAAAACCTGATTTAAACTGAAAAAGATCTCAAAATATCCTCAAATGCGCAACTCAACCCATAATCCCTTCAAATAGATTTCAAGGCGAAAGACTAGACTGGGACACCCGAAACCCCTTCTAAAGTAAAATGCGATCCCGGATTTTTCTAAATGGAGTCTTTGGACTGAGAGTAGCATGAAACACAGTGTAGAAACAACAATTTCTTAGAGCAGCATAGATTGTGTTTTCATACAAAAGGACCTTACGACCCGCCCGAAGTTTGGGTTTTAGCCTTTACAAACACTGAACTCCCTGAATTGTTTTCAAATCAAGATTCGCCGCCTGAAACCCATTTTAAACCAAAAAGTATCTCAAAATATCCTAAAATGCATATCTCAACCCAGAATCCCTTCAAATGGATTTCGAGGTGAAAGACTAGACTATGACAACCAAAGCCCCTTTTAGAGTAAAACACGATCCCGAATTTTTCTAGAGAGAGTTTTTGGACTGAGAGTGGCATGAAACATAGTGTAAAGTCAACAATTTCGTAGTGTCGCATAGATTGTATTTTCGTACAAAAGCACCCTACGACCCGCCCGAAGTTCGAGTTCTACCCTTTACAAGCACTGAACTCGCTGAAGCGTTTTCTAAACCCAGGATTCACCCGAAACCTGTTTTAAACCGAAAAGTATATCGAAATATCCTAAAATGCGCATCTCAACCCAGAATCCCTTCAAATGGATTTCGAGGCAAAAGACTAGAATACGACTCCCGAAACCCCTATTAGATAAAACGCGATCACGGATTTTTCTAGAGGAAGACTTTGGACCGACAATCGCATGGAGCACAGTATAGAGTCAACAATTTCCAAGAGCAGCATAGAGTGTGTTTTCGTACAAAAGTACCCTACGACCCACCCGAAGTTCGGGTTTTAGCCTTTACAAATGCTGAACTCCCTGAAGTATTTTCCGAACCGAAGATTCGCCCGAAACCCGTTTTAAATCAAAAGTATCTCGAAATATCCTCAAATGCGCATCTTAACCCAGAATTCCTTCAAATGGATTTCGAGGCGAAAAACTAGACTAGGACACTCGAAACACTTTCTAGAGTAAAACGTGATCCCGGATTTTTCTAGAGGGAGACTTTGGACCAACAATGGCATGAATCACAGTGTAGAGTCAACAATTTCCTAAAGTCTCATGGATTGTGTTTTCGTACAAACGTACCCTACGACCCGCCCGAAGTTCGGGTTTCAGCCATTACAAACACTAAACTCCCTAAAGTGTTTTCCCAACCCAAGATTCGCCTGAAACCCGTTTTAAGCCAAAAAGTATCTCGAACTAACCTCAAATGTGCATCCATGGTTCGAAATCACGGTTCGCGGTCATCGCATCGCGGTTTGGGGTCATCGTGTCACGATTCGCGGTCATCGCGGCCCATTGCGTAACGAATTTTTATTTGACCCCCAAAAAATCCGAAAAAATATCCAAAAAATCCAAAATATTATAAAATGATAGAAAATAATATTTTTTTTTCCATTAGTGCACACTTTAAAGCAAAAAACGGTCCCCTCAAGTTATAATATCATGTATCATTGCTGTATCGATTTACATGCTAAAATAAGCTGAAATATTATAAAATTGACATAATGCAACCATAATTTTGGGCAAACTAATAGGGTTAAACATTTAAAGTGTAAATCTATTTTTTGTTCCAAAAAGTGTTAAAACTCACACTTTTTTGTTCCAAAAGTGTAGATCTATTTTAAACTAACACATTATTAATGCATTTGAACACTAATTTGAAAAAATGTAAATGATATCAAGAAAAGCCCCAAATTTTTAAAATAAAAAAAATCTAGATCTACACCTTAAAACACTAGATTTAGGGAAAAATTAGTGAGTAACATCATATCTAACTCAATATAAAGCCTTTGGTCCATGTATTACACAATCTTTAAAAAAAAAACCTAAAATAATTCGGATTAAAATAATGAAAAAATAAAAAATATTACAAAAAGTGTTAAAACTTGAATTTTTTTTGCTCCAAAAGTATACATCTAACACATTTCAACCATCTTTAAGTTGTTTTGATGTTGAATCTTGAAAAGAACTCCAAAAAAATTAAAAAATAAACTTACCAAAGAGGTCCCTTGAGTTTGATTAGCTTTCCCCACATACAAATCCACCCAAAAGTAGCTTAGATTTAAGTTTTTTCATGCCTTAGAAGTTGTAGCAACCCTTAGGAAGCCTTAGGAAACTCTCGGGGAAGAAAAAGAATGAAAAAAGTGAAAGAAGAAGGCAGAAGAGGCGTTTAAAAAAAATTTCCGTTAGACGATATACCGGCCGTTATTTTGAATATAACGGCCGTAATCCATTATTTTGCCGATATTTTACCCCATTACATATCGCGGCCGTTATATACTATATAACGTAACGGTAACGGCCGCGATTTTGAACCCTGTGTGCATCTCAACCCAGAAACCCTTCAAATGGATTTTGAGGCGAAAGACTAGATTGGGACACCAAAACCCCTTCTAGAGTACAATCCCGGATTTTTTTAGAGAGACTCTATGGAACGAGAGTCACATGAAACATAATGTAGAGTCAACAATTTCCTAGAACAGCATAGATTGTGTTTTCGTACAAAAGTACCCTACGACCCGCCCGAAGTTCGGGTTTTAGCCTTTACAAAAACTCAACTCCATGAAGTGTTTTCCAAACCCAAGATTCGCCCGAAACCGGTTTGAAACCGAAAAGTATCTCAAAATATCCTCAAATGCGCATCTTAACCCAGAAATCCCTTCAAATGAATTTCGAGACGAAAGACTAGACTCGGACACCCAAAACACCTTTTAGAGTAAAACGCAATCCCGGATTTTTCTACTAAGAGTCTTTGAACCGAGAGTGGCTTGAAACCTAGTGTAGAGTCAACATTTCCTAGAGCCGCATAGATTGTAATTTCGTACAAAAGTACCCTACGACCCGCCGAAGTTCGGGTTTTAGCCTTTACAAACGCTGAACTCCCTAAAGTGTTTTCCAAACCAAAGATTCGCGAGAAACTCTTTTTAAAGAAAAAATTATCTCAAAATATCATCAAATGTGAATCTCAACCCAGAATCCCTTCAAATGAATTTCGAAGCAAAAGACTAAACTGGGACACCAGAAACCCCTTCTAGAGTAAAACGCAATTCCAGATTTTTCTAGAGGGGAGTCTTTGGACCGAGAGTGGCATAAAACACAGTGTAGAGTCAACAATTTCCTAGAGCCACATAGATTATTTTATCGGACAAAAGTACCCTACGACCCGCCCGAAGTTCGGCTTTTAGCCTTTACAAACGCTGAACTCCTTGAAGTGTTTTCCAAATAGAAGATTCACGCGAAACCCGTTTTAAACAAAAAAGTATCTCAAAATATCCTCAAATGTGCATCTCAACCCAAAATCCCTTCAAATGGATTTCTAGGCAAAAGACTAGACTGGGTCACCCGAAACCCCTTCAAGAGTAAAATGCGATCCCGGATTTTTCTAAAAGGAGTCTTTGGACCGAGAGTGGCATGAAATACAGTGTAGAGTCAACAATTTCCTAGAGCCGCATAGGTTGTGTTTTCATATAAAAGTACCCTACGACCCGCCCGAAGTTCGGGTTTAAGCCTTTACAAACGCTGAACTCCCTGAAGAGTTTTCCAAACCGAAAATTCTTCGAAACCCGTTTTAAATCGAAAAGTATCTCAAAATAGCCTCAAACACGCATCTCAACGCAAAATCCCTTCAAATGGATTTCGAGGCATGAAACACAAATGTAGAGTGGCATGAAACCCTTTTTAGCGTAAAACGCAATCCCGGATTTTTCTAGTGGGAGTCTTTCGACCGAGAGTGGCATGAAACACAGTGTAGAGTAAACAACTTCCTAGAGTCGCATAGATTGTGTTTTTGTACAAAAGTACCTTACAACCCTCCCGAAGTTCGGGTTTTAGCCTTTACAAACACTGAACTCCCTAAACTATTTTCCAAACCCAAGATTCACCCGAAACCGGTTTTAAAATGAAAAGAATCTCGAAATATCCTCAAATGCACATCTCAACCCAGAATCACATCAAATTGATTTCGAGGCGAAAGACTAGAGTGGGATACCCGAAACCCATTTTAGAGTAAAACACGATCTCGGATTTTTCTAGAGAGAGTCTTTAGACCGAGAGTGGCATGAAACACAATGTAGAGTCAACAATTTCCTAGAGCAGTCCATTTTAAACCAAAAAGTATCTCTAAATACCCTAAAATCCGCATCTCAACCCAGAATCCCTTCAAATGAATTTCGAGGCGAAAGACAAGACTAGGACACCCGAAACCCCTTTTAGAGTAAAACGCGAACCCGAAGTTTTCTAGTGGGAGTCTTTGGTCCAATAGTTGCTTGAAACATAGTGTAGAGTCAACAATTTTATAGAGCCGCATAGATTGTGTTTTCGTACAAAAGTACCATACGACCTGCCCGAAGTTTCGATTTTAGCCTTTACAAATGCTAAACTCCCTGAAGGGTTTTCCAAACCCAAGATTTGCCCGAAACTCGTTTTAAACCAAAAAGTATCTCGAAATATCCTAAAATGCGCATCTAAACTTAGAATCTCTTCAAATGGATTACGAGGCGAAATGCTAGATTAGGACACCCGAAACCCCTTCTAGAGTAAAACGCGATCCCAGATTTTTCTAGATGGAGTCTTTGGACCGAAATTGGCATGAAACACAGTGTAGAGTCAACAATTTCCAAGAGTCGCATTAATTGTATTTTCGTACAAAAGTACCCTACGACCAACCTGAAGTTCGGGTTTTAGCCCCTGCAAACACTAAACTCCCTGAAGTGTTTTCCAAACCCAAGATTCGCCCGAAACCCATTTTATCCCTACTTAGAATCCCTTCAATCAATTTGGAGGTGAAAGAATAGACTAGGATAGCCGAAATCGATCCTAGATTTTTCTAGAGAGAGACTTTGGACCGAGAGTCACATGAAACACAGTGTAGAGTCGAAAATTTCTAGAGCCGCTTAGATTGTGTTTTCGTACAAAATTACCCAACTACCCGCCCGAAGTTCGAGTTTTAGCCTTTACAAATACTAAACTCCCTGAAATGTTTTCCAAACCCAAGATTCACCTGAAACCAGTTTTAAACTGAAAAGTATATCGAAATATCCTAAAATGTGCATCTCAACCAAGAATCCATTCAAATAGTTTTCGAGGCGAATGACTAGACTACGACTCCCGAAACCCTTTATAGATTAAACGCGACCCTGGATTTTTCTAGAGGAAGACTTTGGACCGACAATCGCATAAAACACTGTCTAGAGTCAACAATTTCCTAGAACCACATAGGTTGCGTTTTCGTATAAAAGTACCCTACGACCCGCCGAAGTTCGGTCTTAGCCTTTACAAACACTGAACTCCCTGAAGAGTTTTCCAAACTGAAAATTCTTTGAAACCCTTTTTAAATCGAAAAGTATCTCGAAATACCCTCAAACGCACATCTCAACACAGAATCTATTAAAATGGATGTCGAGGCGAAAGACTAGACTCGAACACACAAAACCCCTTTTAGCGTAAACGCGATCCCAAATTTTTCTAGTGGGAGTCTTTCGACCGAGAGTGGCATGAAACACTGTGTAGAGTCAACAATTTCCTAGAGCCGCATAGATTATGTTTTCATACAAAAGTACCTTACGACTCGCCCGAAGTTCAAGTTTTAGCCTTTACAAACACTGAACTCCCTGAAATGTTTTCCAAGCCCAAGATTCGCCCGAACCCCGTTTTAAACCGAAAAGCATCTCGAAATATCCTAAAATGCGCATCTCAACCCAGAATCCCCTCAAATGGATTTTGAGGCCTAAGACTAGACTAGGACACCCAAAACCCCTTCTAGAGTAAAACGTGACCCCGGATTTTTCTAGAGGGTGCCTTTGGACCGAGAGTCGCATAAAAACAGTGTAGAGTCAACAATTTCCTAGAGCCGCATAGATTATGTTTTCGTACAAAAGTACCCTACGACCCGCCCGAAGTTCGGGTTTTAGCCTTTACAAAAAATCAACTCCCTGAAGTATTTTCCAAACCCAAGATTCGCCCGAAACCGGGTTTAAACCAAAAAGTATCTCGAAATATCCTCAAATACTCATCTTAACCCAGAATCCCTTCAAATGGATTTCGAGGCAAAAGACTAGACTCGGACACCCAAAACCCCTTTAGAGTAAAACGCAATCCCTGATTTTTCTAGTGGGAGTCTTTGAACCGAGAGTGGCTTGAAACCTAGTGTAGAGTCAACATTTCCTAGAGCCGCATAGATTGTGATTTCGTACAAAAGTACGCTACGACCCGCCTGAAGTTCGGGTTTTAACCTTTACAAACGCTGAACTCCCTAAAGTATTTTCAAAACAGAAGATTCGCGCGAAACCCGTTTTAAACAAAAAAGTATCTCAAAATATCCTCAAATGCGCATCTCAACCCAAAATCCCTTCAAATGGATTTCTAGGCGAAAGACTAGACTGGGACACCCGAAACCCCTTCAAGAGTAAAATAGGATCCCGGATTTTTCTAGAGTAGGTCTTTAGACCGAGAGTGGCATGAAACACAGTGTAGAGTCAATAATTTCCTAGAGCCGCATAAATTGTGTTTTCGTACAAGAATACCCTATGACCCGCCCGAAGTTTGGGGTTTAGCCTTTATAAAAATTGTACTCCCTAAAGTGTTTTCCAAACCCAAGATTCGCCCGAAACCCGTTTTAAACCGAAAAGTATCTCAAAATATCCTAAAATGCGCATCTCAACCCAGAATCCTTTCAAATGGATTTCGAGGTGAAAGACTAGACTACAAATCCCGAAACCCCTTATAGATTAAACGCGATCCCGGATTTTTCTAGAGGAAGACTTTCGATTGACAGTCGCATAAAACACTGTCTAGAGTCATTAATTTCCTAAAGCCACATAGGTTGCGTTTTCGTACAAAAGTATCCTACGACCCGCCCGAAGTTCGGGTTTTAGCTTTTACAAACACTGAACTCCCTGATGTGTTTTCCAAACCGAAGATTCGCGCGAAACCCATTTTAAACAGAAAATATCTCTAAATATCCTCAAATGGGCACCTCAACCCAGAATCCTTTCAAATGGATTTCGGGGCGAAAGACTAGACAGGGACACCCGAAACTCCCTCTAGAGTAAAATGCGATCCCGAATTTTTCTAAAGGGAGTCTTTAGACCGAGAGTGGCATGAAATACAATGAAGACTCAACAATTTCCTAGAGCCGCATAGATTGTGTTTTCATACAAAAGAACCTTACGACCCGTCCGAAGTTCAGGTTTTAGCCTTTAATATCACTGAACTCCTTGAAGTGTTTTTCAAACCCAAGATTCGCTCGAAACCCGTTTTATCTAAACCCAGAATCCCTTCAATGGATTTCGAGGCGAAAAAATAGACTAGGACAACCGGAATCCCCATTAGAGAAGAACGCGATCCCGGAATTTTCTAGAGGGAGTCTTTGGACCGAGAGTCGCTCAAAATACAGTGCAGAGTCAACAATTTCCTAGAGTCGCTTAGATTGTGTTTCCATACAAAATTACCCAACGTCCCAGCCGAAGTTCAATTTTTAGCCTTTACAAACACTGAACTCCCTGAAGTGTTTTACAAACCCAAAATTCACCCAAAAAACCATTCTAAACCGAAAAATATCTTGAAATATCCTAAGATGCGCATCCAAACAAAAAATCCCTTCAACTGGATTTCGAGGCGAAAGACTAGACTAGGAATCCCGAAACCCCTTATAGATTAAACGCAATCCCGGATTCTTCTAGAGGAAGACTTTGGATGACAGTCGCATGAAACAATCTAGAGTCAACAATTTCATAGAGCCACATAGATTGTGTTTTCATACAAAAGTACCCTACGACCCGCCCAAAGTTCGTGTTTTAGCCTTTACAAACGCTGAACTCCCTGAAGTGTTTTCCAAACCCAAGATTCGCCCGAAACCCGTTTTAAACCGAAAAGTATCTCGTAATATCTTCAAATGAGCATCTCAACCCAAAACCCCTTCAAATGGATTTCGAGGCGAAAGACTAGACTGGGATACCCGAAACCCCTTTTAGAGTAAAATGCGATCCCGCATTTTTCTAGAGGTAGTCTTTAGACCGAGAGTGGCATAAAACACAGTGTACAGTTAACAATTTCCTAGAACCGCATAGATTGTGTTTTCGTACAAAAGTACCGTACAACCCACCCAAAGTTCGGGTTCTAGCCTTTACAAACACTGAACTCCCTAAAGTGTTTTCCAAACCCAAGATTCGCTCGAAACCCGTTTTAAACCGAAAAGTATCTCGAAATATCTTAAAATGCGCATCTCAACCCAAAATCCCTTCAAATGGATTTCGAGGGGAAAGACTAGACTGAGACACCTGAAACCCCTTCTAGAGTAAAACTCGATCCCGAATTTTTCTAGTGGGAGTCTTTGGACCGAGAGTGGCATGAAACATAGTATAGAGTCAACAATTTCGTAGAGCCGTATAGATTGTGTTTTCCTACAAAAGTACCATACGACCCGCCTGAAGTTCGGGTTTTACCCTTTACAAACACTGAACTCCCTGAAGTGTTTTCTAAACCCAAGATTCACCCGAAACCCGTTTTAAACCGAAAAGTATCTCTAAATATTCTAAAATGCACATCTCAACCCTGAATCCTTTCAAACGGATTTTTCTAAAGGAAGAGTTTGGACCGACAGTCGCATGAAACAGAGTGTAAAGTCAACAATTTCTTAGAGCCGCATCGATTGTGTTTTCGTAAAAAAGTACCCTACGACCTGCCAGAAGTTCTGGTTTTAGCCTTTACAAACGCTGAACTCACTGAAGTGTTTTCCATACCGAAAATTTCGCGTGAAACCCGTTTTAAATCAAAAAGTATCTCCAAATATCTTCAAATGCGCATTTCAACCCAGAATCCTTTCAAATGGATTTCGAGGCGAAAGACTAGACTAGGACACTCGAAACCCTTTCTAGAGTAAAACGCGATTTCAAATTTTTCTAGAGGGAGTCTTTGGACTAAGAGTGGCATGAAACACAGTATAGAGTTAACAATTTTCTAGAGCCGCATAGATTGTTTTTTCTTACAAAAGTACCTTACAACCCGCCCGACGTTCGGGTTTTAGCATTTACAAACGCTGAACTCCCAGAAGTATTTTCCAAACCCAAGATTCGCCCGGAACCCATTTTAAACTAAAGAGTATCTCGAAATATCCTCAAATGCGCATCTCAACCCAGAATCCCTTCAAATGGATTTCGAAGCGAAAGACTAGACTAGGACACCCGAAACCTCTTTTAGAGTAAAACGCAATCCCGGATTTTTATAGAGGGAATCTTTGGAACGAGAGTTGCATGAAACACAATGTAGAGTCAACAATTTCATTGAGTAGCATAGTTTGTCTTTTCGTACAAAAGTACCCTACGACCCACCCGAAGTTTAGGTTTTAGCCTTTACAAACCCTGAACTCCCTGAAGTATTTTCCAAACCCAAGATTCGCTCGAACCCCATTTTAAATCAAAAAGCATCTCGAAATATCCTAAAATGTATATCTCAACCTAGAATCCCTTTAAATGGATTTCGAGGCGAAAGATTGATGGTGAAATTTGTTACTGATCCGTTGCTAACAGATTTCAAGATTTTCAATCAGTCACCAATCCGTTTACCTTCGGTTCGGTTAAAAATCTACGGATCGGATCGGTTTTACGGATCGACGGATTTTTTGTGCACCCCTCACTTGTAGTTCTCATCGTGTTATATTTTTACTGTACATTTGGCAAATAGAGAAGAATTCTATACCTAGAGGGTTCCTCCATTGTTCTCATACGATGCTTTCTTCACAGAGGATTTCTGATGAGCATGATTTAGTGCATTCCATGTTTGGTCAATACAGGGAATCTGTGGATTTATATATACTAGATACAACCGTCACAAGTTTCTTGCAATCTTCTTGCAGTATGTAATGAATCAAGCCTTAAGATTTCAACACCTAGTGGTTTTTTGGCCTCTTACAGATGATAAGCATTTCGGATTTTCAATGTGGGTCCCATAGAGATTAAATTTTTATATATTTTTATAGTGTGGGTTTTTTTTGAAAATGTCTCCAAACATACTTAGGAAATATACTAACCCTAATGGCATGACCTAGTTTCTAATTTAGGAAACTGATTTAGTAAAGTTTTCATGCTAATTTTAGAAAGTAAGTTGGTTTCTTTTTGATTGATTTGATATATTACTAATCTTTGTAGAGCATGTTCTAATTGATTTAGTTTTTAACTTAGGTTTATTTTATTTCTAATTTAGCTTTTTAGTTTTATTTTTGGATTGTTTCTAATTTGATATTCTAATTTGTGTGTTATTTTGTAGCAACTTGTGATTCATTAAGTTTTCTTATTTAGGAATTTTATTTTTGGAAATGTATTTAATATTTATTTAAAGTAGGAATGATAAATGTACTTTTCTAGATTTTAAGCTAAAATTAAATTTTATTTAGGGTAAGTGACAAAGTTGGGAAGCCTTATTTCTAAAGCTCTCTGTGGATCGACCTGGTCTCACCAGTTTTATTACTGCAATCGCACCCTACACTTGGGGTACGATCATCTAACACAATTCTAGAATAGCCTAGGTAGTGAATTTGATGTTTTGAAGGTTAAACGTATCCTGGAGGTTCACTTCACCACTCACTTAGAGCAATACGGGCTCCACATACGCAACTAGACAACCCATAAGCAGATATCAAGCTCACACATCCCCTTACCATTGGTCCGGCTCATACTCACTAATTACCTAGGCGAAGGCTTATGATTACAAGGGTAAGGGTTCCAATCTCCCAAAGTTCAAAACCTTGGGAATTAAAATAACAGTTAGCCATAAGCTTTCCTACAACTAGCTGACGGGTCTTTTATGGCTAGCGTACACGGCTACCCATGAGGTTACCCTAACTCAAGGTATGTCAATCAAAACTATTAGGATGAATAGTAATCTGAGACAGAACTAAATGTCTGGGGTACTACGGCTAGCATAAGATCTTATGCTATAATTAACCGTAGTTCAAAATGGGTTGATTTTCCAATTCTAAGAAAGTAACCATTGCCAAGCCATGGTCGCCCCATTGGAGCTCTACGGCTAGCCGTAAGGGTCCTATGGCTAACCGTAGCTCCCAAATTCAGTTTTTCCCAAATTGGATCTCTCCAAATCTCGGGAGCCACTCTCCACCTACAGCAAAAGGGGTTCCTAGCACTACTAAACGGAAATCCAAGGCTTGTATTCATCATACCAAACTACCATATTAAGGGGCATTACTCCATTCACCATTAAAGTCCATTAAAAGCCCTGACAATCACCACTTTCATCATAAATGAGATTAAAATGATAGCTACATGGAATAAATACAGAGAATCAACAACCGTAAACATCAATATCATACTAAAAATATTTATTCACTTGCCTTTGAATGTTAGAAGAGTCAAGACCCCTCTCTTGGTGCTTAGGCTTTCCAAGTTGCTGGCCTTATACCAGGACCCACTCTAATCAAAAGTTACAAGGTTCCCTCCCACATTCCAAACAAGGGAAAAACGCCGCTAAGCTACCTATGCATGGTCCGAGGATGTAAAAATGAAATTTATATGAGATATGGGGAAAGTCGCATACCGAGAAAAGTGAAAAAGAAGGGGTACAGGAAGGTGATGATGAAGGCAGGGCGGCTTGAGTATAAGGCAAGAAAAGCCCTTACTTTTGAACTCCCAAAAAATAAGGCCCGTAAAAATAATTAGCATCACATCATACTAAAGCCAACTTTTCACATTCCAAAAATGCATTAAAGCAATGTCATCCTTTTTTCTTTTTCTCTGGATAAAATCTTTTCAAATCTTAATAGATCCCAACATCCTTGCTACATTACCAACGAGGTTTTTCATATGAACGTTTCTCTTATAGATTAATGAGCCATATTTAATTCAATTGTTTTTCACATGAGCATCTAATCGTTTCTCTTGCCATATTAAAGCGTTTCTACTAAAAGTTCAATATCCACCAACGCTTTTCCACCAGAATATATGAAAATATTTTTGGTTTTCTATTTACTTTTAAAATTTAAAGTCACTAGACAATGATGGTTTAAAAGAAATTATCTTAATTAATCTTGAGTCTTCCTTGAAACATGACAGTTTTTTTTTTATATTGATGGTTTATATTTGTTTTCAGAATTGAAAGCTTTAAAAGAATTTTTACAAATAAAAGAAAACACTCCAATTGACGTATTTAATTATAAAAAAAAAAAAAGACTAGATTCTTTTCCAAATGCATACATTGCTTACAAAATATTATTGACAATACCTATAACAATTGTTTCTGCAGAAAGATTTTTTTCAAAATTAAAATTGACAAAATCCTACCTAAAATCGACAATATTACATAATAGATTAGGCGGATTAGCTATACTATCAATTGAAAAAGATATATTAACAAAACTTGAATATAAAAACTTAATTAGTAATTTTGCATCATAAAAAAGCGAGAAAAATGGATTTTAAATAAAAGATTTATAATAATATTAAAAAATAGAAACGCCTCATTTAAGATTGCGGCTTTAGGCCTCAAATTGTCTCGAGCCGGCCCTGGATGAAAGGCATGGGGCATTAGGGGTCCTTGCTTGGCTTGGAAATCCTTGATAGACTTCAGCTTGAAGAGAAAAAATCCTCATGCATTTGTTCCTTGGACAGGCAAAATCAGAACAAAAGTCTGAGGAGCCCTTATAGGAACAACAATAGTTTAAGACATTTGATAGGGGTCTTGCATCCCTATTTGTTGTTCCAATTAAAGAGGATCCTTGATGAGTAGATATTTAAAAACGGCTGTGATGCAGAGAACATCAGAACAAATTCTTATCACAGCTTATGTCTCGGCATCTAGAAGCTGCAGAAGAAGAAAGAAAACAGCTATGATGCAGAGAACAAGCCATGCCTTATGATTGTTCTTCTATGGTGTTTATATTCTAATGACATGATTGACTGCAGGAAAGTAGGGACTTTGACTTGATTTACCAAATCATCCTCTGTGGAATTGTTCTCCTACAGTCGTACTTCATAATTTTATCCATGGAACTAACTACAAGTGGCATGATACAATTAGGCTTCTTCATTTAAATGGAGTAGGTTCATGATAAATTTAGACTTCTACATTTAAATGGAGTAGGTTCAAATGCATGGATTGCCTGGGTCATTGCAGATGGTATTGACTGTTTGACTCCAAAATGCAATCTAAATTTCATTATTAAAATGAGCTTAATGAGAGAAGCCTGACTCTACAAGTTTTGTTTGCAGTAAAATTTATTGTTCAACTTGCTGTTAAAATGCTATTAGTGTTTTTTATTGTTAATAAATAAGGAAAAGGTTTCTCAATTTCTGTGATTCTTTTTTAGTTTTTTTTTTTTTCTCCTTTTCTTCTCCAGCATTTATTTATTTATTTATTTTTTTTAGCCCACTCTGAACTTAAAGAGCTTCTAACTCAACGACAGAGTAGTCATTTTGTCTTCAACAACATGACACGAGATTTTCATCCAACATCTCACCTACATCGTGCAAACCTAAAAACCTTAGGCCAAAAATCTATCTTGTTCAATAACTAACTCCAACAAATTTTCCCTCAAGAACTGGGCTAGGAGTGGTATGTTCCCTCTTCCTGCATGTGCAACGGGCCAGGCCGGGCCTGGGCTTGGGTTGTCCAATCTCGTTCTGAATATTGGGCTGGCGGGCCTGTCAGGGATTGTCCAATCCCGGCCATAAATTGAACGGGCCTACTTCAAAACATGTCCATTGCAGGCTTGAGTCAGGCCAAGGCTTAGCACGATTTTAAATATAAGCTAAATACTATTTAATTATTCCTATACTGCCACCGAACATCGGGTGTGGATCGGACTTTAAACCCTCTTCCTTTTTTTTTGGGGCTTGAGGCTGTAAAGGTAATGAGTTTGACAGAAAAGGGTTAAGCTCATCAAAAGATAGCCACACAACAAAGATTTTGCAAAAAAGAGACCAAAAAAGAACAGACAATGTTCATATAATCATACTCATGCACAATTGCCCCAAAGAATTACCATTTAACAGACAACAAACAACTATTACAGTTAGGGATGGCATTTTTAACCCGCCCCGCCCCGCCCCAACCCGGAGTGCCCGCTCGGCCCCGTGCGGGTTTTCCCCTCCCCGAATCTTAGACGGGGCGGGGACGGGGCAAAAAAACATATCCCGAAGCCGGGGTGGGGCGGGGATGGGTCTGCCTCATGCCCCGCCCCGCCCCGCCCCGCCCCGCCCCGTTGCCCCGCCCCATGCCCCACCCCGAAATTAATAATCCTCTAAAAAAAAATATTTTTTAGATTTCTTTTATAATAAATAAACATATTTATATATAAATGTATATATTGATTTTATGTTGTTCTTAAGGGTTAAGTAGATTGATTGAAGACTTTTTTTAAAGTTAAACATGTAATTGATTGAACCCTAGACATTATAAAAACATATAATATGATCACATTCCCTCTAATTCAAATTTAATGAAATTAAAGTTGTTAAAAATCTATCTAAGCTTATTTTACTTTAATCATATATAATGTTAAATTGCGACATGATAAATCATATTAAATAAAACGAATATAATAGAATGATAGATCATGCTTTAAGCTTATAATAACATATATGATTAGAGATATCAAGGTAAATTATAATTGGTATGATTCTAATCATACTAATAACAATATAAATTATACTAATTTGATATAGCATTACAAGATATATCACTATACGCTTATAATAACTCATACGATTAGAAATAACAAGGTAAATTATAGTTAGTAACTTAATATGATTCTAATCATACTAACAACACTATACATTATACTAATTTTAATTATATGTGTCATTAACCTCTTTATTAGTGAGTGGAGTTCAATACCAGAAATGAAGTGAAACCATGTATTGATGGAGTTCATGATATTTTAGAGAGATATTGTCTTTTTTATAAAAAATGTCTCAAAGCATATATGATATTTTCAAGTATATGTTATTGGCCTTCAAGGGTTTAGAGAAAATCTTATAAGAATAAATCTCACTTTAAATAGGTAAAATTTTAGGAAAAGGAAAATTTATAATATTAATATTAGATAATTTAAAAATTTTTAAACAATCTAATAGTGCCCCACACTTATAAAATATTTATGCTGGGAGATCTTTTTATTCTATTTTGGGAAAAATGTCATGGTCCCTAGGAAGACTGATGTTTTGAGAGGAGCCTGAGTTTCGGGAAAATGAGTCAGCATGGTTGAGGGTTTTTTTTATTAATATTATTAAAGGCATGGAGACAACATAGATGAATCATTCATGTGCTTTTTACCATATAAAATAAATGAATTTACCTTTTTCTTTGTAGTCAATCCAAAATTTAATTTATTTTGCCTTGAAAGAAAAATTATGAAGTTAAGAAAATTTTTCTTATTTGGGTCTTGATTTAGACTGGAGAAAAAGAATACATGTAGCCAACACCGTCATAGCTAGAAGCCTGAGACAAGGCTTTGATAATGAGGGTTTCAATATAGTATGTACTTTCAATATAGCCGGGCCCACTATAGGAGGTTCATGAATTCAGAGCTATACAATAAATAATGATTTAATATTCATATGACAATACTTGAAGTTCATATATAAATTCTATTTTTTTTTAAACAAAATTACTAGTATATGTTTTTAGAATTTTTTCTACATTTCAAGACTTTTATAAATTTGAATTGCAAATTGTGTAATTTTCCTTTTGGTCGGTGCTTATCATGTTTTCATCTTAAACAGGCAGGGCATATTATGATTGCACTCCTAATTCATGTGATAAAGATTTCGAAGCTTTTATTGAGAAACACAAGAAGAAATAATTAGGCCCAATCCCAATTGATGTCCAAAAAAATATTTCAGAATTTCAAAGGATTTTAGAATTTCCAAGCCATGAATCCAATAGATATCCAAACAAAATGTTTGATCAGCGAAATTATTATTTTTAAAATAAAGTTCCATTCATTTCAAAAGACCAAAAGATTTCAAAATCCAGGAGATGGAAAACGAGCTCAATGTAGCTTTAAGGTTTCCAATCAGATTCCTTAGTTGTCTATATTTAACATTTTCCTTTTAAATAAATGATAAATAATATATAAGTCATAATATATATAGTAAGTAAGTGAAGTATGTATAAGTGTGTAACAATATTCTTAAATATATTATTATATTTTAAATAAGGTAAAACATTACAAGAAATGAAGTTTGGTCTAGTGGTAAGGCAAAGCTCTGGTTGCTCTCCCACCCAAGTTCGAATCCCAAGTCTTGCATTGGCAGGGGCGGGAAACCCCAATTCCGTCCCCGATCCACCCCGTTGCCATCCCTAATTACAGTTTTTAATTCCATTACATCATCACCAAACCTTGGCTAGCTAGCCTCATCACGAGGCAACACTTTATACCAATCCAGCTAGTAACTACAATGCAACACTCTGTCTATCCCTAACATAACATGAAACATATACCAGCTCTCTCCGTTCTTTCTTCTTATTCTTGTTGAAGTACTGAGATCCTTGCATTCTACTTCTGTTATTATTTTTGCCTTCAACAGACAAGTGTATGATTGTTAAAAACTCCTTTTGGGCGGGCTGGGCATGTTTTGCCCATTTTCAATCCCATTTTGGCAGGGCTTTAAAATCTTTGTCCAGGCTGGGCTCAAATTTTTTTTAGAAACCCTATATTTTTGGGCTTGGGCCGAGCCGAGTACCCATTTCAACAAGCTCAATTAATAGGCCTATGTGCAGGCTGCCTTCCCACATTTGCAGTCTCTCTCCTAGCCCCCTTGGCTGGAGTACAAAATGAAAAAAAAAAATCCCTCAGATTGTTTGAAGATTAGTTCTTTTTTCTCCATAAGCAACCATCGATAACGAAATCCAATACATCCAGATGTACACTAATCAGCCATTTCGTGTGGCCCGCCTATCTTTAGCTTCATTTTCTCTTTCCTTTCCATCCACTCAGAAAGAAAAGATGGGGGATAGAGACAATGAGACAACCATGAAGAAACCAATGCTTTCTTCATCTCGAGTCCCACCGATGATTATCCGTAGTTTCTTTCACTAGAGAACTCTCGAATCACCAGGAACAAGCTAGGATTTGGAAATGCCCAGTTTTCAACATTTGAATTGTTGACAAATCTTCTAAAGAAATAGTCTCTTAATATCCTCCACCTTTCAGTGGAGGGCTAGGATAGAACCGGCCGCCTTGCCCTCAAAATGCCTTTAAAATGAGGGCTTTTGTTTTTGTTGAAAAGCATGATCGCCATGCTTGAACAAAATTTTGCCGGGCAGCCAATTTAAGGTTTCGGCTTGGACAATATCAAGCTCAGTTTGACCCTCTCGTTTTTCTTACCTATTTTTATATCTATTTTCGGGTTCTTATGTGATTATCATGTTAATTTTATTACATAGCTTTTGTGTGATTCCCCTGTAAATTTTATGTAAATAAGACATGCGTGATTATTACGTAGTATTATTACTATTATTTTTTATGGCTTATCTATATATATTTGTTGTAATGTAGATTCATACCTTATATTTAAATCCAAGTCCAATGTCAACCTCTTGGATGGACAATAGCTTCAGACACAAAGTGCAATAAACTCCTAGTGGCATATGATGTAGAGGAAATTATGAGATGATTTTTTTTCTCCTCTTTTGGTTTTATATCAGGTCCATTTGTTTATTCGGTATTAATTTATCAGAATTTAATGAAATTCATTATATCAAGGACTTGAAATTGATGGGTTGAAAGATATGATTCGCCAATACCATCAAAATATTCTATTTTGAATAAACGATTGCGTAACAATCAGTCACCCTGCTAAATCAAATGTAAATGAGTGGGGTTTCCATCTCTCACCATGTTGTTTGTTGCAGGGTCCAAGAGGGGCAATTGCCCCACCTCTCCCTAATTTTTTCTCCTCGTTGCTTAAGAAGAGAAATTTTAGGAAATGTAGATATGGTAGTTTAGTTTTTTTTTTATATATAAATTATCCCCTCCTCAATACTCTTTGCTTTTACAAGGAAACATGAATTTGAAAAAAGATCATAAGCGCATTTTCATCTTGTCCTTGTTTGTGAAGGATACACATCTAAGAGCAACTCCAACAGAGGAGTTATTTATCCACATCAGCTTCCAACAGTAATAAATGGCATCATAGAAGCCTCCAACAAAACCTCTTTTTCCACCTGTCATTTGGCATTGGGGTTGGTATGCCAAATTTGGCATACCAAAAGGCATACTTCAAATAAGTTATGAGCATTAAAATAATGATAATGACCGTTGGATTTGAAGTAGGCAGTTGTAAAATTTCTCTTGGAGTAAAATAATGATAATGACCGTTGGATTTGGATTTGAAAAAATAATAAAATAATAATTTGACATCTCTCTTGGAGTTGCCCAAGAGAGATGCCAAATTTACATATGCCAAATAATAATTTAACAAACTTTTCAAATCCTCTCGGCATATCTTGCTCTTGTTCTCCTCAAAGTGGGGTGATTCACGTCTCAAGGTTCTTTCAAACAGTTTTATCCTTTATTTTTTTGGTAAGCCTTTCAAATAGAGTTCCATAAAACTCTTTTGTGGGGACATTAAAATAAATGAAAATAGGTGTAGAATGTGAATCCTTTAGGGCCAATCTCATGACTAGAGCCCACTTGAAATAACTTAAACTTTACAAATGATATGGGCTCAACTTTAAATTGGTTTATATGAAATATTTGAATTGTTTATAATATTTTTATGTGAGTGTTTTATAAGTTCTCGATGTAAAGATGGGTCATTTGAACGAAATTTGATAAGATATATATACTACATGAAAAGACCAGTTTTTCAATTGATTTAGATTTTTCATAGGCGGGCCCATTTGTAAAACTCTTCCATGATTCATTGTTTCGTGCTTTTATCCTATGTCTACCATGTAGATAACATTAGGGTCTTTGAAATATTTAGTAGGCCATAAAACAGGTGTCTTCTTTTAATATGAGATATTTCACTCAATAAAATATACTATTAGATTGATCTCTACAAAATATTTATATTTTTTTTATATTTACGTTGGTGCTATAAAAGTTACTACAGACCATTTAAATAAAATTTTATAAAGACTACAAGGAAATGGGCCATATTTCAATTTTTTTAGACTTTTCATTACAAAATTAGCTAATCTTATTTGTTGATGATCCTTGCCCTGTGCAAGAAATTCCTGGCTCCGTTACTGATTACATTGCTGGTCCCAAGCTTTAATCAAGGAGGGCTAATGTCAATTTCACACACAATGTGCATGGATGGAACGAGGAAATATTGCTTCTTTTTTTTTTTTTGCGGGGGGGGGGGGGGGGGGGGGGGGGGGGGGGGATTACATTGCTGGTCCCAAGCTTTGATCAAGGAGGGCTAATGTCAATTTCACACACAATGTGCATGGATGGAACGAGGAAATATTACTTTTTTGTTTTTGCGGGGGGGGGGGGGGGGGGGGAACGGGACACATAAGTGGTTAATTGAATACATATACTTTATAACATAAGTGGTTAAAAATGAAGATCAAATGTGAATTAAAAAAAAAAAAGAACATCAAATAATTTTATTTTAAAAAGTATAATAAAAAGAAAATGGAAAATGAGATACTGGAGTGCTGGCTGGCAGTACATTTCCCACCTTCTTTAGGTTTTATTTCCATATAAAGAAAATGTTATTTGATGGTTGATTTTTAAAACGCACAATTGATCTTCATTTTTAACTAACAATTATATGAATTTGATGTATTCAATTTTTACATATTATAATGTAAACTAATACGCCAAAAAGGGATTTTTTGAAAATTTAGGAGGGTTTTGCGCTCCCCGCCCCCCCACTAATTCCGCCGCCCCTATGTGCGGTAGTTGTAGTACAGAAAAAATTGGTTCTCCTCTTCAGGGCTTGGGCTCTGCCTTGGTCCATGAGGGTCGAGTAAGGGCCCAGGTAGTGTAGGATATGTGATGGGTTTGGCCCACCTTGGGCTTAACTCGGCATAACCCTTTGACACAATTAGGAATGTAAATGGGTACCCGATTCTCCGATTCTCCGGAGGTTCTAACCTGTTAAAAACCCGGTCTGGGTCAACCCCGATAAGTAAATGGGTCCGGGTTTGGTTCCACCTTGGTTCGGACCCGTAGACCTGAGACGCGATATATTATATCAATTTTTAAAAATCTCTCATCAAAATCATATATATTTTTTTAATATCATTTTCTACCTAAATTTGGACCCGGATCTAGACTCATCCCATATATGGTTCTGGTTATAGTTTCGGAGCCAAGAAATCGGTTCCGAAACGATTCCAAGTTTGGATCCAGTTCCACCTTCTCAGTTCCACCTTCTCTTTAATGGTTGGTGGACCCGGCCTGGACTGTTTACAACCCAGGACAGAGCTACTTATATCATGCATTTCTGGGCTCAAATATGCTCTCTCCTTGTGGGATCCGGACCTATTACTCTGAGTACTCTGGTGTCTCTTCTCCCAGGAAGTGAAAAAAAAAAAACCCTAAACCCTCACTCAGTCATATGGAAGAATCTGAGAACGGTAAGGAGGAGGTGGCTGTTGCTGGGAAGATGGAGGATGTCGATGAGGAGCTGCTGATCGGCCCGGGCCCTGCAGCTCGCCCTCGCCCAAAGCGTCCTCTCCAATTCGAGCAGGCTTTCCTCGACTCTCTTCCCTCCGCCCACATGTAAGCTCTTAAGCTTAGCTTCCTTTGTCTCTACTTTACCCTACGCTCTCTCTCTCTCTCTCTCTCTCACAACTAAGGAAGAATCAAATCAAAGTATGCAGTTTTGAAATCGTCCTCTCAATCTAGGGTTTCTGCTCTCTCTTGTTTTTCTCTCTAAGTTCATTTCTTTTGTTTTGTTTTATGCCGCAGGTCAGTATTTTTGTTAAGTTCTTTTTTCTAAATGGACCGGAAGGGATCTGATTGTTGTTTTAGGGCATTTTCATGCACCAAAGAATGATATGCTTTTGAAGTAGAAGTGGCTAATGTCTGAATATAGCTGGTGGTGTTTATTCACTGAAAATTTTTTTGCGTCATTCCCATACGTTGTGGAACCAACATAGGCATCTATTTGTACCATCTCAGTTGGCTGGGTGGGGATGCCATTAGGGCAGGCCGCAAGTTGGGCCATACTGGGTTGAGCCATTATCAAGATTTCAGTGGATTAGTACTGGTGAGTAGGCGAGAAGATGAGGATTAGCAACGGGGTTTATCTTGCTAGATGCAAGTTTGGGATTTGTTTGGTGAATGAAGATAAGGACCATCTATCTTAAATAGGATTGATGGGTTAGGTAACCTAGAATCAAGTTCTGCAATCATGAGATTTGGACCATTTGGTCCATTTTTGAAATTGGTAAGTTTTGTGGTAAATCTGTATTTAAAGAGAAGGATTGATCAATGAAAGGATGCAAATTTATATCTCAAACTTTGGTGCTTGCACTTGGAGGGCAGGTCTCCTCTAAAGGTTGGCAAGTTATTTTAGTGGTTTGTACCATGGATCGGGCAACCTCAAGCTTGCAATAATGAGAACCTTCCAATTGTCGTATGGGCTATTGTCAATTTCTCAATAAGAATCAACATTGTGAGATCTATTTGGAAGGGCATTCTTGCTGTGCTGGTTCTGAAACTCAGCCGAAATGATGTTTGATCACCCGATCTGTAAAGGTTTTGGTCATGGTGAAAAATTGATATTTTATTGTTACTCTGAAAATTAAAATGAATTGAAAATCCATTCTCATCATCTTCATATTCTATTTTATATATCGGCGAAATGGGCCAAAGCAAACCGATAAATTGATATGCTGGCCATTATGTTAACTTTTTGGCTTTGGCAAATATCCAAGATTGAGTGCTACTAAAACCATTTTTAATGCTTTGTTGTTGTTGTTAACTTATTATTATTAAGAATTGAAACTACTGTGACAATTGAAGCTCAAGAGACACCACAAAGAGATTCATTCCGGTACCTTAGTTTGGTAATTAGTAAGGATGGAGAGATTGGGGAAGATGATGAACATATGACAAGAGCAAGATGGTTGAAGTGGAGACCTGCTTCTAGAGTACTTTGTGATTGGTGCATACCAACAAGACTAATGGGAAAATTTTACAGGAGAGTGACTAGACTAGCTATGACCTATGGAGCACAATGTTGGCCAATCAAGAAGCAACACATGCAACAAATGGGTGTAGTAGAGATGAGAATGTTAAGGTGGAAGACGTAGTCAGAGATCCCAAGATATCCCAAGACAGCGGCTATGTCGTCACTATATTGCCCTCTAGCAGTAGGTAACAACTGTTTTAAGTTGGGCTTAGTTTATCAGCAAGAGGATAGTGATAGATTCTCCACAATGATTCTAAGAAACCTGCAAGGAATTGAAACTCACTTAGGCAAAATGGAGAGAACTAAAAACAAGAGAATCCGTGTCTCTTTAATCTTTTACTTAATATCAATTGTCTACCATACTGCAGTAGACCATTACAGTTTATAGGAAACTGGTTTCCTTCAATGAGAATGCAATCAAATCAATTATCCTACTCATTACATAATTATTCCCATGATCATTGCAATCAAATCAATTATCCTACTCATTACATACTTATTCCCATGATCTAGGATCTTTATTGACACTAATTGATAGCTAAATAAAGAGGGAAGTCAAAGC
Source organism: Umbellularia californica (assembly GCA_028538565.1). Lineage (NCBI taxonomy): Eukaryota > Viridiplantae > Streptophyta > Magnoliopsida > Laurales > Lauraceae > Umbellularia > Umbellularia californica. The sequence goes on from JAPQWN010000005.1 coordinate 70,943,235, forward strand.
TTCTAGAAGATTTTCTAGATAAGGAAATCCTGCACACTTTATGACTAAAATTTCAGAAATTACAGAATCTACTCTGTATTTTCTGTTTTCTTCAAAATAGCCCTTGGTAGTAAGTTCAATGCATATTTTGGGGCTGTTTTGGTTCCCATTTAGATCTGAACTATCACACATGGGTTAGTACCCCTTGTGCTCGGTCAAAGGTTCTCATGAACCTTTCAGCTAACAATAAAATTGGTTCTTCATCAGTGGATCTGTGGTAATACTAGGAAAGATAGAACTAGAATGAGCGGTTTTGTGAGAGCATTTATGGATAGCATCAATAGGTGATAAAAGTAAGAGGTTTTTCTATGCAGCACGTCGGTAATAAAAAGTTTTTCTATCCAAGTTGATGGCCCACCAAGGAAAAGAGGTAGGCTGAAGAGGATGTGGTTGGACGTAACAACAATAGTTCTATATGAGGATTTGGCTCAGGATAGATCGGAATGGTGGAACATCATTCATGCGCCTGATGAGGACTTGGGATAAGGCTTAAATGATAATGATGTTGAGAGGTCTCCTTCTCTTATTGTTTTTGAAGTTGGGAATGTCGATGGAACTACGAAGGGAATTTATGATCATCATATGTTACTGGCAGGTGCAATTTGAATGCTATCTGATGCAATCGTAGGGTTAGGATGCAAGTGCCGGAGCACAATTAGGGTTCCCACGGGAACAATCACACGATGAAGATACTCTCCAATGAATAAACCCACAAAAGGGAAAATTTATTAACTCTAAATCTCTAAGATTATTAATCTCTACAATGTCATATATATAATAAAAGAAACTTAAGGGCTAAGAAATCAATCCTAATCAAACTAGGAAACCAAATAATAATCCTATCCAAATTAGAAACTAATCATAAATACAACTACTTAAATAAAAATTAGAAACTACTAACAATTAATAAAGAATTCCTAAACTTCCTTGGGTCCCATATGTGGACCATGCCTCTTGCTCCAACGACCGTATAATGCTGCTGCATCACTATCTAAAACCTCATCAGGCGCAGTGGGTTCCTTTGTTGCCAAATAATGCAAAGTGCAACTGTACCTTCACTTAGATATTAGCTACACTTGCAGTGGTGGTTATTTGTAGGCCATATGAAGTTCTAGGTCTTTCCTTTGGATAGCATTTTTGGCTTCTTTCTGAAACAGTGGGCAGAATTGTATAGGAACTGCATTACCCAACTGATAATCTACCCCAACCACTGGGGATATTGCTGGCACATGGGTTAGTCATGTGTGGGTTGGCCTCAACCACAATGTGGGATGCCCCTCACTTTGCTCTCAGGCTACGTTTCCTAGTCAGAGGTTTACTCTTATTGATCTTTTCCAGGTTGGGGATTCACTCGTAATTATCTCTCTAGTTGGACCCTTGATTATAGAAGGTTTCCTATTTGAACTCAAAGGAGAAAGGAAGAGAGTGGACATGCAACACTATAAAGGGGGACAGCATGTCCACCTCTCCGCCCATTCTTTCACCATTTTTTTATTATTTCACCTTTTTCTTTTGTGCTCCTGCATAGGTATGAGAAAAGTTACATGCACCGAGATGTGGTTACACATGTTGCTGTATCTGCCGCAGATTTCTTCATAACAGGAAGCATTGATGGTAAGCATTTATGCTCCTCCATTTATCAATTTTCTTTTTTCTTGTTGTGAAAGCTTGGCTTTTTCAGGCCATCTGTTGCACTTTTGATGTAGTGAATATTCTTTCTGTATAATCATTTATAACACCTGATGTTATTAACTGATATTGGTTGATTCATGACTTGTATGGGGTTGCAATCTTCTAAATCATGACTTCCTTACTCTTTTTTTTTTTTTTTTTTTATCGTGTAACTTATAAAGTAAGTATACAGAAGTGAAAAGAAGGTATGTGATGATACATAAGTGGTTGAAGAAAATGATGAGTTACCCCTTCAATTGTAAGATGTTCTGTGGCGATGATTGGTGGGGAAGATTCTTGAGATTGGTAGTATTCTTGGAATCATTCTAAGAAATATGAGGAGTGGTTGCACAGGTGGCACACAAGAGAATTGGTGAAGAGGAGGGTCATTTGAAAATAACATATGTCTATCATTATATTGTTCATAACCTAGGCAACTACTTGGGGCTTAAAGGGGACAATAGACCGCAACATAGTTCGAAAGTGCTCATTGTCATAGCCACAAGGTTGCAGCTGTGTGTTATGTTTCCAATAAATAATAAATCCTCAGGGTAAACCCACTTCGATTGAGAACTTAGACGTCAACTTGCACAGCCCTTCATACAAGTCTTGCATGCTTTTGATGCAGAACCATTTGACACATTTTTTCTTCATTGTTCTCTTGCCTAATTAACTGCCTTATGATCATATTGTAAGCTCTATTCAAATTAATAGATTCATAGCTAGACTCTTCATTGTCTCTGAACTCTCTCATGAGTAGTCTTAGATAGGAAAATGGTTTCTGAAATAGATTCACATGACATATTGCGTATCCTGAAATGGTTCTCTGAAATACTTGATTATATTGTAGGTGTTGCTCTGTTACTCTCTCCCAAAAATTCATTGTGAGGTTCACAAGTATGATAGTTTGTAGATTGCACAATTCTGGCCATGTCTTTTGTTCTTATAAAGGGACTGCAGTGTTCATCCACCATTCATCAGGCATTCGTTCTGTACTCACAATTTGTTGAACAATATTGGTTAATCAATTAATTCCACTTTTGCACAGCCTCGTACATTATATTCTTTTCATCTTTTAGCTAGAGTAGTCTATACTTCTAATTTTAGATCCGCTCCCCCCCCCCCCCCCCCACCCACCCCCCCACCCCCCCCCCCCCCACCCCCCCCCCACACACACACACACACACACACACACACACACACACACAAACACCAAAAAAAAAATACAAGGAAGAGAAAAAAAAAAAATCTTTAATGCATCCTATTCTTACATATCAAAATCTCTTGTTCCTTTCTTTCATTTTGGCAAACTTATAGATCCCCTTCCCTCCCTCCCTTATCCTAATTGCATTCATTATAGGAATTGTACTTGGCATTACTCTTTTTTTTTTTGTGGCTATTTTGCTAGCTTGTACCTTAGGCCTCTAGTTTTTGTTCTTTGGCATACAAATTGTCAGTCTTCATAGCTGCCTGTACTTATTTCTTTTTTAGTGGAATTTTTTCATATACCTTTCTTGTCTCCTATGCTTCTTGTTCTTTGCCATATTTTAAATTAGGTCTTTCTCCTCAATAACCTTTTGGACTTTTGAATTCCACCAAGTTTCATTAGTTTGTTTTTACAAATTCCTCTAGTACCTCTTTGGCTACCTTTTTAATACAATCTGCAATTGGATCCCACACTTCATCAGAATCCAAAGTCCAAGTCCAATTGCCTTACCTTCAGTTCTCTTTCTTTTAATGTGTTAGTATTTCCATCACTTATTCTCATTAGAAGTCCTCACTTCCTTGTTCACTATTCTACTCTTAACTGCAATATTAAAAATCAATAGCCTATATTGTGTCGTTGGATCTCTTAGGAGATGACTTCATCATCCTTCCATATGGACCATAACCTATGCTAGTAGAATGTAGTCTATAACTGCCTTGTTTGCTGCAAACCATTTTCTTTCTATCACCCTCTCCCTGATGAAGTGATAATCGACTTCTGTGTGTTTATATACTATTTATGGTAAACAAAATTTGATGTGATGCAAGTTGCCGTGTGGAAGCACCATAGGGTAGATGAATGATTACGCCTATTTCACTGAACAGTATTTTCAATGACAAAAAACAAACATGTACTGTGCACTATCACGCAGCACCCTTAATGTTAGAATGGGCATCAATTGATTGATTTTTCATGATAATAGATTGCCACCAGCCAGAGAGCAGTAACATATAGTAGACCATTTGCAAACTTGGGATATCTGAGTCTTTATCGATAAGTGCCTGTTTGGAGAATCTTGTCTGTTTGAAATATAGCTAATTCAATCGGATCTGTTTTCCATAGAGCTGTTTCATTTAGACCCTTATAGAAAAAAGACTATTTGGTATGTCCGATTCAATTAAAAAAGACTGCAAAACTTGTCATATAGTAAAAGTTATATGGACAAACTTGTCATATATTCAAAGTTATACAAGAAAACTTTTCATATAGTATAAGTAATATAGGCAAACTTGTTAAAGAAAAAGAAGTTGTCTGATTGCTTTTGACATTGATGTTTAGTTGAAAAAAAAAAAAAACCTTTTGTTACTTTTGAAATAGAGGTAAAAGGTCTTAAAGTTGATTCAATCGAGATTCACATAAGCTTTCCCAGACAGTCCAAAGTAGTAAAAAAATCTGTTTGAATCAGTTTGAGGCCAAAGAGACCCAAAAAGCAGACTTGCAAGAGGGCACCTGAATGCTTCAACACAAGTATGTCCATGTTAAGAGTAAAGAATACTATGTCTAGGAGAGTCCTGAAGATATCGAAGAAAATGGTGAACTATATCTAAATGAATTGTTCAAGGTGAATGGATAAATCACATGACTTAGCATCTTAGATACCTGGACATGTTATAAATCAGATAAACAAGCTTCCCACTAGTTCTGTATGATTGAGGATCTGCTAATAAATCAATATATCCGGCTGTAGCTAATGACTTTTTTTAGTTTGAGTTTCAACATTGTTTGCTCCATGTTTACTTTTTCACTTAGAAGATCTAGGCTATACTATGAGAAATTGTAAATCCCTTCCTAGACATTGCCCATTATGTGCATAAGAAATACTTTAAGAGCTCAAGGTCTGCAATATCAAACTCTCTCCCTAGAGATATCATGAAAAGCTGAATTTATTGTCAGTTCTCATGTAGCAACGTACATGAACATATGATATTAAGATAGTTATCCCATCAATTCCCTTTCCTAAAGAACAACGTATCATTGGTGTGGCTTCCCCTAAATTTGTTGAAGCATTGCTCGATTGAATTTGTCAAACCAAGCACAAGGAGACTTTTTAAGGCCATTGCTTTCTTTACTCGTACTATTTAGGGACAGACAAAATGATGTTTTTATAGTACCAAATCATGTTCTATGAGGGTGGGATGGAGTGAGGGAGATTCCTTATAATAGCAATTCTCATGGTTTTGTAGAAATCCATAGGTGGTAGACTCTTTTTTTTTTTTTTTTCCTTTTTGTATTGTCCTTATTTTTGTTTTCAAGTTTTGTTTAAGCCTTCTAAGTTCTTAAATATGTTAATTTCTGAGACTTATAGTAGGCAATCATATAAAAAGCATTATCTGTCTTGGTTTTTAACTAATTCAACATTTAGAAAGTGACCTAACTGCGTGAATGTCTTATTAAGCTGGCTCAGTTTCGATCTAACATTAACTCTTCCGAATTTTTTTTATCAGTTTCCCAATCTTAAGAGTGGAAATTAGAAGTTGGTATCGTTGAACGATAATGTAGCGTTAGATTGGATTTGTCTTTGGTTTCGATAATGTATGTAGAACTCTAAATATTTTATACTGTGCAGTTTACTCTCTAGTGTTAATTATGTAGTTTTTTTACAAATTTAGAATCCTATTTTACTTTTAGAAATATCGTCTAATCTTTTGCAGCTTCCATTGGTTTCCACCCTATGGTGTTTATTAAGGATTTCCAAAGTGGAGTCTTTAGGTTACTGTTAATGAGAATGATGGGAACGAGTAGTAGCTGCATTTGGCTTTTCTCTTTGTGGAATTTTCTATTTCCAATGAGCCATTCTTCCCAATAGTTCAGTTATTTTAGGCTTAGAAAGGTCCTTCTACTGATTCATGTGCCTTTTCCCTTGTCAGGTTTTATTATTAGCATAATGATTTTTTCTTTGATTTACCTTGTTTTTTAGGTCATCTGAAATTCTGGAAGAAAAAGGCTCTTGGGATAGAGTTTGCTAAACATTTCAGGTCTCACCTTGGTGCAATTGAAGGCCTCGCTGTGAGTTATCATCCTTTTTATGCATGTTGAGGATGAGCATAAATCTTGTGATTTTATTTGCGAATGGAATATTTGTTTCTGTTTGCAAGTTGAGAAACGTTTCTTGTTCGACACTTGACCTTTTTGTTGCTCTATGCTTGTGTTCATGGCCCATTTGAAACTTGAATTAGTGAAATGACCGATAATCTTGTGACAATCCTGAGTGTCATAATATGTGCTTAGATAACAAAGTTTTGTAGTTTTTAGTAGAGGCTTAAAAGTTTTGTTGAGGTCTTCTACAATGTTTTGTGCTAGTTTATATTTATATGCATACATCTTTTCTTTATAGGCATCATAAGAAAATTATTGAGTTTGACATCTAAATTGTTCTGTTATGCAAGTTTTGTGTTGTACATCTTTAGAACATAAGTTTATTGGGGTGCAAAACTGGTTTCAAAATTACTATTTGTGTTGCGCAATCTCTGGGAGTGATCTTCACAGCAGTTGTAGAGGATCATGATGTCTCATGTAAATGATATAATTTAAGTCTGAGTCATATATTCATGTACTTTTACAATAAAAATAGATCTCAATGGTCAAAAGTATAGCAACCGAAGCTTGTATGTTTCCCAGCTAAGAAACTGATCGATTTATTTTATTGGCTTCAAAAAAGGAATATTATCAGACATTGAGAATACATGGATGTCTTCATGGATAGGACTCCTGCTCTCACCATATTGCCTAGGAATCAATCCCTGGGCAGGTTTAGGCAGCCTCCCTATGCTACTAAAGACCAAATCAAGGATTGATCAGTGAAATATCTAGACTCTAGAGTAGAAATATAGAGCATTAAGACATATGCTGTACCTGTAGACGTAAGGGTTTTGGTTGGAGAAGTTGGGGCTGGTTGGTTAACTGGATTGTTCAACAAGATTTTGAGTACAAGAAATGCATGATGATTGGAGAAAGACGTGATACAAAAATGAAAAATATAACATCCAGGAAAAGATAACTTCGCTTGTTCGGCAGCCCTAGATTTACCTGGTGCATGTGTTGTGGGGACATACGTGTGTGCCCAGGGGATTAGTCCTGTTGGCTCAAATAACATTAAAAAAAAATATTAAAAGAGCCTAAAATAGAAAAGAAAAGGAAAAAAAAATAGATTTCATAAGCTTTAAAAAACATTTAAAATTTAAATGAGAATTTTTAAAATTTAAAGACAAGGGCATATTTTCATTGCTCATGAATTGTTTGAGTGTATGTACCATAAAAAAAGATATATGAGAGGGAGGGACCGTTCCCGCCAATTTTGGCAGGATGTAACGAAATTGACTTTTGGAAGGTTTTGTTGAGAGGCTTTTTTTAAAAAAAATTATTATTATTATATATCTTATCAAATGTTGGTAGTCCCATATGCTATTAGAGTGAAATTTAACTAGGGCCTACCCATGACTAGCCTTTTATTTTAAGCAATTTAGTCTTTTAAGTTTTAATTGGTGGGACCCATTTGATGCAGCATAGACCTCATGGCCACATGTGCAAGGCCCACGTAGATTTAAGAGTTTATTTTTACGTCATCAGTTTCTTTAAATATTGTATTTAGGATTAGGTTTCCATTTTTATTTAGTTTCCTAGATTAATTAGATTTCCTCGTTTATTGTCTCTATGGAGACTAGTTGAAGTGTCTGCAGACACGCGCTTTGGCGTCTATTGTGCTTCGGTACTTTCCATGCAAGCCCTAACCCTAGGGCCTGCATCAATTGGTATCAGAGCCGAACGATCCCTTGATCATCGGCGTGTTACCCTCTATCTCCATCCCTACATTCATCTACCTTTATCATCCCATCCCCTTTCATCCTGTTGCCATACCCAAACCCATCTTTTGGACATTCCCATCATACCAAAATCCCATCGGTGCATCCACTCCTTCCTACCAGCCATTCAGAAGAAAAAAAAAAAAACTTCGATTTCACCGTCAACCTTACCCGACCCTGAACCCACCCCATACCCCTTTGCTGAAACCAAAACCGATCCCATAGACCTAAGTCCCCAAATCAGTAAAACTGAACCCATTCTTCCGTCAGACCCAAGCACCATCTCCATCTCAAATCCTTCATACTTTCTGTTTCCCGACACCCTAGCCTCACAAACCTAGCCACCTAGCCACTCCTAGCACCACCCCAAACTCAAATTGAACCCGCCAGCAAGCCCAACCCCGTCGTTGCCTTTTTCTAGTCTAGAACCCCAACTCAGGAGAGAGAGAGAGAGAGAGAGAGAGAGAGAGAGAGAGAGAGAGAGAGAGAGGCATACCTGGATTCGACGCCAGGCATCGCCGTCAGATAGCCAGCCGTATTCGGCCAGTGACCCCCCGGCACTCATCATCGACATCTTCCACTAGTACCCATCGTTTCATTCTCTTACAGCACAAGTCCAAGGCAAAAACCAGAAAAGAAGAGGGCCCTTTCCACGCGTCTCTTTAAGTTGTTGAGCCCACCTCTTGCCTATTGGGTAAGTTCTGGTTTGGTTTGGGCCCGACCTGTCTTCAAAAGCTCAGTCAGCCAATAGTCAATGGATGTGACCCTGTGACCCATTCGATCAAGTAAACCAGTTTTTAGCCCAGCATCAACAGTTGCATCAGGCATTGCTGACATCATCAAATTGACCACCCAAGTGCAGTAACCAAATTGAAGGCTGAAATTTCTTTTCACAATATTGAGCCCATCTAAAGTCAGATTTCCGATCCGTCTTCGCCAGCATATTTGTAGTGAGCAGATCTATACATCAGGTTCGTCATTCTTTCATCCACGATGAAACTTCGTGATACCACAACCTAAAACATACTTCAAAGATACAAATATGCAGATAAATATGGCTCATGGTATTTTGAAAATGAAGTCTATTTTCGGTCCTTTCTTGATTTGAAACAAGGAGAATTATCTGTTCTTAACTATGGTGACATGTTTGCATGGCTCCAAGACAAGTGTGGTTTAGAAGATGATGAGAACATGACTTGATTCGTTTCATCAGATGCTTGAGACCGAAAATAGTGGAGAAAATGAATGACCTTAACAACATTTATGAGGCATAATGGGAAGCAATTCGTGTGGAGCAGATGCTTAAAAGGTCTCATCTAGTGGAAGTTATGCCTCAAGAAGAAAAGTTGCCACACATAATAGACCGTGTTGAGGAACCAGTGCTAGTAGATATGTAAACCGATCAGCCAGAGGTGGACACTGAAGATTCCACATTTATAGTTGGCCTTGAAATTTCTCCTATGAGTAATAATCATCCCTAAGTGCAAACACCAAGTTGTTGATATCCCCCACCTAAACTCTCAAATTGATTTTGTCTTGGGTATCAACAATGGAAATCGGGAGATCAAGAACGGCCAGTCAAAGATTGAGATTTGATGGTGCGAATTCCACGTGACGTCCCCAACGGCTCACGCGTACCTCCAAGCACACTTCAACTGTCAAATCAAAGAATGTGTCAACATTTTCAAGATCTGTGTACAAGCTCAAGATCAGCCAACTAATAGAAAGTTTGTTTGATTGATTTGCGATCTAGGCAGATACTTACCGAACTCGAGGTTAAGTTCTTTCCAACCCGGGGAGAATGATGCAGCATAGACCTCATGGCCACATGTGCAAGGCCCACGTAGATTTAAGAATTTATTTTTATGTCAATAGTTTCTTTAAATATTGTAATTAGGATTAGGTTTCCATTTTTATTTAGTTTCCTAGATTAATTAGATTTATTGGGCCCTAAGTTATCTTCCTTATTTATATGGAATTGTAATGAAGAATTATTAAGAGAGTTGATTAATGAAAATTGGGTTTTCCCATTGAGGCGCGTCCTCGTTTATCATCTCCGCGGAGACTAGTTGAAGTGTCTGTAGACACGCGCTTCGGCGTCTGTTGTGCTTAGGCACTTTCCATGCAAGTCCTAACCCTAGGGCTTGCATCACCCATTGAATTTCCTGTAAGCCTTGGAGTATTAGGATTTTTCTTTCTTTTAGTTGTATCCTAGTTGAGGAGTTGGATCATCTAAAGCCCAAACCATCAGAAACTTCCTCTCCTCTATAAGGTCCACTTAATATAACAAAACTCAAGTGTTTAATATCAATCAATTTAGTGGCGGGCCTGTCATATTGGAGTGAAATCGAAAGGAGGGCATTTATTTTGAGCAGTTTAGACTTTCATAATTGGGCCCACTAAAGGTCCTAATGAGTTTTCCTCGAGTCCGAGCCTAAGAGAATACAAACTCTAAGGTAATAGGATATGTGGCAAAGATTGTGTCACCCATTGGTCCTACCGTATGAAAAGGACTTTGAGATCTATCCGTCTATTAAAAAAATTAGATTAGTTGGGTCTTGGACTTGTCCACCGAAAGTTATTAAATTGACAGTAAGTAAAATTTCTAGTTTTTATCATCCCATTCATGATCTTTGATCAGATAGTTGACCACATCTGATGCACTGATTTCTAGCAGATTGTTAGATCCTTAAGTTTGGTATCGGGTAGGCTAATTATTCTAACCATGAGACATGGTTAAGTGGACGGTGGCCCAAATTTGGTTGGAGCAAAATTTTTTTGCAAAGCTAATATAAGGGGTGTTAGTTATTTTGGACTTTAGATATGGGCCACATTGATGGATTTATGATGGATTACCGATCAAAAAGGATTTATGGCCCATAGCCTTCACATATTTAACAATTTAAGTTTCAACTTTGGTATGGGATGTTAATGATTTAAGGGGACCATAGTGTCACTAATTAAAAAAAAAGGATTTTAGCATCTTTCGTTATTTTGGTTTTTTTTTTTTTTTTTTGATATTTTTTTCGAACTTCTATAGCATGCTTTCAGCAACATATTTTACAAGCAGCTTCTCAACCCATACATAGCACGGGCCTTGCAGACGCCGGGCTGAATGGACGCACTCCCTTTCTGTTTCTATATGATGTAGTTTTCTAAAATCCTTTTTGTAATAGTCTTATTATCAGCATAAAAAAACTCACTATTTTACAATACAGTACTCTTGCAGAACACACAAATCAATGTTCCTTCACAATGATCTCCCAAGAGTCCTTTTATTTTATTTTATTTTTATTTTTATTTTTTTTGTGAAATTGTAATTTGTATTGATCAAAAGCTTTACAGTATAAAAGAGCTATACTGAGAAGTGGTTGGGAAAGATCCCCAAAAAAACAGCCACCACCCAAACAGGAGGGGGACTATACAAAGAGGCGCAAAGGCCTACCAAGAGTTGTTCTTCAGAAGAACTTTCATTGCTTCAGACATTGTTGCTTTCAGGTGAGGTAAAAAGAGGGCTTTTGCAACGCTAGATGGAACTTTGATGCGTGATCCAAATAGGACAGATGAGCAGTAGAGACTTATATGTGGCAAATTTGCTAATTAGATAACTGGTACAATTACACTTACCTTTGCATAATGCAATAGGTAAGTCAGACTCAACAAAAACCGGAACACAAGTATTAAGCTTACCTTAATCTGAATATTCACTTGGCTGCTGTCCACTTTCAACTTTGCTTTGTATTTGCTTACTCTTTTTCTAACCTAAATATCCATTCTCTTTGGCCTAATTGACGGGGCATGAACATCGGATACAGCTGAAGACCAACAAGAAGCAAAAGAACTGGGTGTAGTAGGGCTACTCTCTTCTTCTTGCATTCTCTCTAAAAGAAGAAGTTGAAGGCTCACCTCTGTCAAGGACCAATGGGATAAGCTTAAAAATGTTACATCCATCGAAATATTAGTACGTTTGATTGGGTCATAACATTTATATTATTATTTAATGGATACAAGGGTACACTGTTGGCAGCATCGGGGTATAGTTTACTTTGGTTTGGTGTCAAGTTGTGAGCGAAATAGGCTCAGCCAAATACTTTTAGAGGGATATAAATGACATGGAAGAATTAAAAGAAAAACATCACGTGCTTTTTCTTGCAGGTCATGGGAAGGCAGAATGATTTATGAAAGCAACAGCCGAGACAACTTTTTATCCAAACTACTTTTGAATACACTCGCTAAACAAAGTCCCCTCTAGTTGAATACTAATCTAATCAGATTGTTTCTTGCATCATCAATTTTTGATTCTTTGATGAGAATATCAGATTTTGCACTTTTTATCAATGCCTTCTTCATGTTCCATTTCTTGACTGCACCTAGGGCACTCAAGTTTCAAGACGCAATTTTCATTGGGCAACAAGTTTTACACCCTTAAGCTGATCATTATTAACTGCCTAAAATAAGTTCATCAATTACCTTATCCATTTCTGTTTGTGCTTTAGTTAGTTTCTTTCCTTGCTCAGTCTTGAACAATTTCTGGACTGTCAATCCATTTGCTTCACCCTACCTCATTGGGACCTCCATAACTCTACCAGTTTCTCTAATATGTTCCTCTACCTTGCAAAATTCTGAAGATCCCGAGAAACTAAAGCTGTCTCCAACTGGCCATACTTGCTCTGCTTGGATCGCCATATTTAGAATCTCACCCACAAAACGAGGAGAATGGTATGTGCGGAGGAGAAATTTTGTTGAATTAAAGAACAGTCATGCTTACTATGGTTAAGAGGAGTTTCCGCCTAATCTCTAGTTGCAACAACAAATAACCTACGAGATACTATACAGATCCAACATCTTGGATGGGACTCTCTTCATATAATAGTCTGCATTGCATGATTTTCATATTCTTTGTCAGTAGTGATGATGATGTGATCTCATCCTACAGTTTCAAGAAGCTCAACTCTAATTTGTTTGGTTCTTTGAAACCTACAATTTGATTCATGGCTTGACTGTACTTCATTAATTGTCTGTACATGTTGGAAAATGACAGCCAATTTAATTCTAGCAAGGAAATGTTTTTGACCCTTTTATATTTGTTTCCTTTTCATGTGAACTTTATATTGCGAGTGCATGCCTATGGAGAAACTGGTGCTTGCACGAATGTGCACTTGCGGATACGCTTCTGCGTCTTGCAGGATGTTTTGTGTTCATTATTTTAATTTTTTGATTTCATTTAAGTCGTCCAATTCTGTTTTAGGTTTCTCCTGTCTAATATGAAAGAAAGGCTGTCTTTTATTGTATCAGTTTTGTATATGAAGAAGAGTATCCGATTCTATTCTTGATAAACTCTTTATGAGCAGCTGTCAACCATGACGTGGTTCAGTAATGCAGGTTAGTGTTGATGGCTTACTTTGCTGTACAATCTCAAGTGACAATTCTGTGAAGATTTATGATGTTGTGAACTATGATATGATGGTGATGATGCGCCTGCCATTTGTTCCTGGTACAATTGAATGGGTTTACAAGCCAGGAGATGCCAAAGTTAAGCTTGCCGTTAGTGACCGGGACTCCTCTAATGTTCATATATATGATGCACGTTCTGATTCGAGGGACCCTATTATTGAAAAGCAGGTAGCTATCATTTTGTTGAACTGTGAAACTCAAATATAAAAAGAAAGCACTGCTTGTTTCTCATTTGAGTATTCTTCCTGTCTTTTTTTTCTATGCAGATACACATGGGCCCGATTAAAGTTATGAAGTACAACCATATATTTGATGTTGTAATATCGGCAGATGACATGGGGTTAATAGAATACTGGGGTCCTACAACTCTACAATTCCCAGAAAACAGGTATGCAAAGATGTTCTGTTAAAGGCATTAGGCGTGCACGAGTTGCGGCAACCTTAGAATGCCCATAGTGCCAGCTGCATACACGCAAGACATGCTCCATGAAATACTAGCAGCATTATTTATTTTTTAACTCTAATATTTTTTTGCAGTAAACATAGATTTGTAAGGTTCTTCAATACCTGTGCTTTTACTTCCAATCTGATTACAGAGGATTATAAAATCCTGACCCTCAAGAAACTGCAACAAAAATCTTGAGGCATTGATGAGTTTATGTATGTTCAGTCGATTGATTAATTTGGAATGCTAATGGATCTAACAATGATAGTGTAATGCAAACTTTCTTGAAGGAGCTCCAAGAAGTTTAAGATGTTTATCGCATGGGTTAAAAAATCGGCCGAGTCCGAGTCACAAGGGACTCGGCCGAGTCTCATGTGACTCGGCCGAGTCCTAATGTGACTCATAGGACTCGGTCCTCCAACTGAAGTTGGGACTCGGCTGACAACTCTGCAAGTTGACTCGGACTCGGCCATGAACGAGTTGGGTCCTGAGTCCGATTTTTAAACCTTGGTTTATCTTCATGGTTTCTAGGTGGCAACTTCAAAGTAATTGTAGTTCCGAGTGCAAATGGGGGTAGGTAGATTAAAGAGATCTTAGGAGACTTCATTGATGTTCATAACTTGTTGGATCTTCTCGCGACTGAAAGCGAGTCTACATAGTCAAATAACCAAGTTTTGGGTTATTTCGTGATCCCATATCCTTTTTACAGTTCAGGATTACTTCTTATGGTAGGCCTCCAAGTAAGACAATTGGCTGGCCAGGCATTGTAAAAGCGGTGTTCTGGATATCCTACATTCAATCACATGGTGAAAAGCATGCAGGCAATCTCATGCCTCCTTTTCTAACATTTTGATGATTATCACTATGCTAGACACTTTGTGATTTTATGGTGGGCCATTATTGCACAGGTCAGGATCAATGGTCATAAACTCTTCAAATGCTCTGAAAAGGATGAGTTTCATGTGGCGTGGATGCCTGGGTACCATGGGGGGATGGTCTTCCTGAAAAGAAGAAAATAAAAGGATTGATAGCGGAAGGATTGGAAGATTAAAAAAAAGGAGTGAGAAGAAAAGTAGATGAAGAAGAACCACTAAAAAAAAAAAAAGAAAAAAGAAAAAAAAAGAAGAAGAAGAAGAAGAAGAAGAAAAGAAAAGGAAAGGAAAGAAAAGGAGAAAAAAAAGATGGTGGATAATTTGGCCCCAGTGTAATGGGCCCAACATCTGACAATGTCTATTCCGGCTTTCATTGATTTAATCTGGCTTTCATTGTTTTTATTTATGTCATATATTTATCTAACAGAGTCTTTCTTTTCATATAACATGCAGAGTGAATTTCAAATTCAAGTCCGATACAAATCTCTTTGAGATTGCAAAGTGCAAGACAGCTGTCTCTGCCATTGAGGTATGATGTTTAAAGATTCCTTCAATATTACATGGTTTGTTTTGTGTGTGTTTTTTGTAACGTTTCCTATAGGACTATAATGCTGCCATTCGTTTTGGTTTTGTCTGTTGTGGTATTAAACTAGCTAAAAATAGAAGAAAGAGCTTAGAAAGCAAAAAATCCAAAATGAGAAACCATAAAAATTATTGTTTGGTTAGGTTTATGATAATTTTGACTTAGATGCAGTCTGATGATCACTGAATTAAACTAGGTTTGCTATCAGTGTTCTAGATTCAACCAAAATGTACAAATATTGTTACCAACCGCAAAGAAAGAATTATATATATAAAATAGAAAGGAGAAAATTGCTTCAACATTTATTTGATTATGGTTTTCATTCAAGCCTAGAAAATTTATGTGTATATGGTTTTGGACATTCTTTTCCTTCTCCCTCTCCTCTTTCATTCTTCCTTCTTATTTCTCTCTTATCCTTCTTTTGCAACTAGGGCGGTCTTATTTGTAGGACACTTAGGTCGGTTAGGTTTAGGGTTAGGTCATTAAGGTTTTTATCATTTTTACCTTTTGTTTCCTCATTAAATACCCTCATTTCCATTAAATATTTATTTAAGTATTTAATGTAAAAAAGGTTATACCCCCATTTGAATCCAATAAAAATACTCCCAAATCCAAGTTTCAAAAGAAAAATGAAAAAAAAAACCAATTTTCCAGGTGAAGTTCATAATTCAGTTTTTGCCAGTTTGACCAAAATTTCAACTTTCAGTGCCAAGGTTTCTCCCAATCAGCATCACTTTCAGGTGGACACTTGTTGGAAGAAACCTAGTCTCATGGAAGAGCAAGAAGTAGCTGGCAGGAGGCTTTAGTGTTGAGGCTTAGCATGGTACTTGGAAGTTCTGAGTTATTACTATGGCTGGAGATCTTGTTATGTGAATTGGGTCTTAAGGAAAAAAAAGTCAAGGTCTTTTTTTTTTTTTTTTTTGTAATTTTAGAAAGTTCACAATTTTTTAGTGGTTTGTTGAAAAGTATAACAAAGTGTATATGTGGCTGGTTGTCCAACCCTAGAGGATTCATCCATGTGAAATATTTCACCCAAATTCTTCGTCTGTTGCTCTCTCTCTCTCTCTCTCTCTCTCTCTCTCTCTCTCTCTCTCGTTGTTCATACCTTCTCTAGTAGAACCTAAATAACTTCAAGTTTTCAAATTTTATTGGGTAGAATATCGAGTTATGCCACGATTTTTTTTTATAATTTGTATGGCTCTGCAGTCTCCTTTTTGAACTTGGTTTTGCTCAATGACACTTTTTTTTTTTTTCATGTTGACAAGGATAGGATGGTGCTATGTGCATTGGCGCAAAATAGCTTGTTTAAAAGAAATCTCTCCCCCACATGTTCCTTTGACATCTTTACTAAAGTCACAACACAAGGTTGTCATGATTCTCTGATAAGCAAGTTGGTGTTGTTCGATCTAGCACCAATTTGAGTGGGAGTTAAATGGTGGCCCAGTAGAGAACTTTGCCTAAGGATTGTACCCTTGTGTTATATGACCATTGTGTGCCATCCATGGTTCAAACTACATAGCGGCCGCATTACGGTTGAGGCCGCTACGTTATTTTGAAAATAGCGGTGCTACGGCCTAAAATCTAGTAAAGTAATTTTAATTTTAAACATTGTTTTTTCTGATTTTCTCTCCTCAGTAGCCTCTTCTAAAGTTGTCTCTACCCTTGTATGGTTCCAAATCAAGATTGGCTGCTACACAAGATTTGAATTTTTTTAACTACTTAAAAACTGCACATCGCTGTCGCTATGTATCGCCGCAACCGCTACGTATCACCCACTATGTAACGTTTTGGCCACTGGTTGCTACACTTGCCGTAATTGCTATTTTGATTCTTAGTACCATCATCATTATTATAACCATCATCATCTTAAGCCTTATCCCATCGATCTGGGGTCAACTATATGTGCTCTTCGCGAGAGACAAGCGAATGTAGCATAAACATGTACTCCCCCAACAAATCGGTCCGCCAACAAAGCTCCAGTACTCCAGTGCCTACCATCCTCAGATTGATGGCTAGATTGAGGTCGTCAATCGCAGCTTGGGTAATCTTCTTTGATGTCTCATCGGAGAACGCATTGCTTCATGGGATCTTATTTTACTCATGGCAGAGTTTGCCTATAATAACTCCATAAACAGATCAACTGGAAGATCACCATTTGAAGTTGTCACAGGAATTCAGCTATGTCTTCTGATTGACCTGAGTCCTCTACCAGCTGAAGCCAGGCCTAGCCAAAAAGCTGAACAATTTGCCCGACACATAAAGGACGTTCATGATGAGGTCCATCAATAGATTGCCAAAAGTAATGAGACTTACAATTAGCACGCGGACGCTCGAAGGCGCCATGTTGAATTTAATGAAGGAGACATGGTCATGGTGCGAATTAAGCCAGAACGGTTCTCCACAGGCACTTACAAAAAGCTTTGTCCCAGAAGTGCAGGTCCTTTCAAGATTCTGAAGAAAATCAGCTCAAATGCCTATGTGCTCGATCTTCCGCCGGACATGAATATCAGTTCTACATTCAATATCTAAGATCTCACAAATTATCATGGGCATTATTAAGATGAATTGTTTGAAGAGCAAGATATTCGGCTTCCCATGGTTCTAGCTCCTCGAGAAGAAATTAAAGATGCCTATGATGACCAACTGGTTTTAACAAAGACCGGCGGATATCACAAGTTTTTGGTCAAATGTAAAGGTAAACCATTTTCTGAAGCTACATGGATCACCATCACAAACTTTCAGAGACTCAATCTGGATTTGTACGAGAGTCGAGAGGTGCCAAGCTGACAACTCTCCGGAATCGAGTTTCTTCAAGCCGGGGAGAGCTAATGCAGGCCAGGCCACTGGACCACGTTTGAAAGTTTACTCCAGTACACTGTTGTAAAAGGCGCGCCTAGGCGCCAGGCGCAACTGCTGCGCCTCATGTATGGGTAGGCAAGGCGACTTCGAACATGCGACGGATATGCGCACAAGGCACGTGCCTAATGTCCAGGCGTGAGGCGCAGCAGGCGTGCGCCTGATTTTTTTCAGCAGGCAGCTTTAAATGAAAAAGAAGAAAATGAAGGGGCTAAATGCAATTTTTCTCACTTAAATAAAAGAGGGCAGAAGCCCTAGCTTCTGTTGCATCATCAAACGAAAAAAAGGGGGAAAAGGACAAAAAACAAAGAGGAGGAAGGAGAAGCTGCGACGTCCTCTGCTGCAGCCACTCACATCCTCTGCTGCTGCGACGTCCTCTGCGGTGACGTCAAGAGGAGGAGAAGAAGAAAAGTAGTGAAGGCAGTGGGCCCTAACCTTGATTTCCAGCGAAAAAAAAGGGCTGCAGCAGATTTCCAAAGAAAGAAAGAAATAGGGCTGCATCTGTGCTGCATCTATCCTCGGGCTGCATGATTTCTTCGGCTACTTCAACCCAGACTACTACTCCGTCCTCGACTCGCCACTGACTATGTTCGCAGTCTTTATTTGTTGGAAGCTAAATCCCTTTTATCACTCCAATGAGAAAAGAAAAGAGCAGCAGCCGAACTATAGAAGTTTATGCTCCTTTTGTTTGCTTGCTGCAACTAGAAAAAAGAAGAGCAGCAGTCGAATTCTCTTCTTCCATTTGCCCAGTCCAGGTACGCATTTTATTTTATATTTTTTTCTCCCAACCCTCCACATGTTGACTCTTTCTTCCATCTCTCTCTTCTTTTTTTTTTATTCTTTTTCTCATGACGAGTGGGGCCCAACAGCTGGGTAATTGATGGATCTATATCCAGCTTTCACCCATTTCTTCGTAGAACAGTGGGCCCACCTAAGAGATCCAACTAATCCCTAGTAAATGGACTGTTTGGATTTGGTGGGCCCAATTTTATCCTCCTGTGGGGCCCACCTGAAAATCTCAATTGCTAGATGGGCCCCACTGAATGTAGGATCTTGGCAATTTTTTTTCCTGTGCCACGGGTTTGGGTTTTTTTTATTAACTCATCAATTTGTGGGCCTCACACCTTACTTGCATTGGCTGCTTGATTTATAGTGTGGACCCCATGATTTGACAACTATGCCTCCACCAATTGCAGCAGCAGAAAATAGCAGCAACACTGCAGCAAATAGCAGCAATTGTCATCTCCACCGACTACAGTGATGGATGCTTTATTACTTTTAAAATTCTTCTAATATTCCTTGCCTTTTTTGTTTTAATTTGTGAATTGTTATATTTTGCCAATATTGAATTTTGAATTATCTGTCTATACCAAAATATCTATTTTTTATCTACAATGTGCACCTCGCTTCAATAAAGCCCGCACCTTAGCGCCTAGGCCCCAGGAGACCTTAGCGCCTTGATGCGCCTCTCGCTTTTAAAAACACTGCTCCAGAAGGCCCAAAGCCCACAAGGCCCAGCCATGACAAAATCCAAGATTCTCGCACAATAGTTTCTAGTTTTAGATCTTCTAGATGATTTTTTAAATTTAGTAGATTTATTAGATTTCTAATAATCGATATGATTTAGCAAAATTAGGGAGTTTCTAAAATTTTATAGCTTGATTACTAAAATTATGTTGAGACTCTATTATATAAAGGATGTAATCCCTTCCCTTGGGATACTTCTTCCCTATGCCGCTTCACTGTCTAACATGTTTTTTTTTTTTTCAAAAATCATCTGTGTGTGTTTGCGTGTACCCTAGTGAGTGTGAAAGGCAAGGACAAGGATAGATGGTATTTGAGCTTGCATCTTCTCAATCATCGTGGCCTAATCCCAACTATTTAGAGTTGCTTTTGCGAGTTTTTCTTTTTCCACTTGACCCTATTAAGCCCATGCTGATAATAACTCCACAATTTTACATGTCTTTCCTCGCTGCTTCATCCAAGATCTTGATTGGTCTCTCACTTCTCCTATTTCTTTGAATTACTAAATGTTCTGCATGTTGTACTCTGGCTGATTTAGGTCTTTTATGCTCCAAATCAAGGGCTAAGATGGATATCAATTCCTCTATATATAGAAATGATCTTTCACATATGAGGGGCATTTAATTCCATTCACCAACTGATGTTCCCTCCCTCCCTCCTAATAACTCCACAATTTTACATGTCTTTCCTCGCCGCTTCATCCAAGATCTTGATTGGTCTCTCACTTCTCCTATTTCGTTGAATTACTAAATGTTCTGCATGTTGTACTCTGGCTGATTTAGGTCTTCTATGCTCCAAATCAAGGGCTAAGATGGATATAAATTCCTCTATATATAGAAATGATCTTTCACATATGAGGGGCATTTAATTCCATTCACCAACTTATGTTCCCTCCCTCCCTCTCTCTCCGTGCATTGTCAATGTTGCATTAGATGCTTATATTGTTTTGTTTTGAACTTTGTTGGTTGTTCATGATCGTGTATCTGTATTGAAATTGCATTCCTTGTTGATTGCAAATAAAATTTATTGTTCTTTCAGGTGAGCCCAGATGGCAAGCAATTTGCTATCACATCCCCTGATCGTAGAATCCGTGTGTTTTGGTTTAAAACCGGTAAATTAAGGCGAGTATATGATGAATCGCTTGAGGTAAGATTTGGTATTTTTTCTAAAATATATTCTTTGAGAATAATTTTTTCCTTTGCATATTTCCTCTAAGCTTATGCTGTATCCCTATAGGTGGCTCAGGAGCTGCAAAGAAGTGATGCTCCTTTGTATCGGTTGGAAGCAATTGATTTTGGGCGAAGGATGGCCGTTGAAAAGGAAATAGAGAAAACAGAAAATGTGCCACAACCAAATGCAATTTTTGATGAGAGTTGTAATTTCCTTATATATGCAACTCTATTGGGCATTAAAGTTCGTTTTTCTCCTTTTGCCTATTATATTCTTATATAATAAATCCAATTACTTGATTGATCCGTTTTGATGTTTTGATGAACCTTTGTACTAATATGAAGATATGCCTGTCTAGCTATTCACATGACTTTCACAGTTCTTTATAATCTACTTAACACAAAGCATCTCATTTG
Organism: Umbellularia californica; assembly: GCA_028538565.1. Lineage (NCBI taxonomy): Eukaryota > Viridiplantae > Streptophyta > Magnoliopsida > Laurales > Lauraceae > Umbellularia > Umbellularia californica. The sequence continues at coordinate 70,964,331 of JAPQWN010000005.1, forward strand.
CATGGATTCCTTGTATCGATTCGTCCTGCAAAGTAAATGTTCTTTTTGATGATTTTGCTGCAGATTGTAAATTTGCATACAAATAAAGTAGCTCGAATTCTAGGGAAGGTAGAGAATAATGATAGATTTTTGAGAATTGCTCTATACCAAGGTGACAGAAGCAGTAAAAAGGTGAGAAAAATTCCTGCTGCTGCGTCAAATGCCAATGAAAGCAAAGAGCCTTTTATGGATCCTACACTCCTTTGTTGTGCCTTCAAGAAACACCGGATATATTTGTTTAGGTATTAAAGTTTCTCAATACATTCTAGACTGAAATTTCTTTTCATTTGAAATACTAGTATGTTTCTTTCTATTTGATATTTTAGAAGTGGGAATGGTTCAAGTCCAACAGTTATACTACACTTTTAGTACAGTGCATATCATGGGCTCACTTCAGCCTCTTGCATACATGGTGGACGGTTTGTTGAAAAGGGTATTTGTAGATTGTCTATGAATTAATTATGACCTAGATTTGATGTTCAGACCTTCTCAAATTGTACCTCCCAAAAAGATGGTCGGAATAATTTGGTTAAGCTGTTTATTTTATTTGGCCTTGATTCCATGGTTGTGGTAATTAATTTAGTATGAAATTTGAGGCTATATTTAATCCGTGGGATCCTGTTTTATCCAACAATCGAGCTCACATAAGTAACTGAAGTGTCCCCTGCAAGATGGGTTGTACTGTAGCGAACACTGCCTGTTGGACTTGATAAATTTCTCTTTTCAGTTGGCGTAATTTGTAAGCATTGCTGATTCATACACTTGCATAGTGTGAAAATATAATTTCTTTATCTCCCCCTTTTTCCCCCCTTTTTTTGTGTGTGTGCTAGGAAGGACTTGAATTCACACACAATTGGCCCAAGGAGGCATTTGTCCCAAACTAGCTTATCTTGTTTAACTTATTCAACTGTGTGCTTTATGTGACAACTTATTAGTTACGTTCTTCGGGTTTGGAGTCTGGATGGAAATAGTTCTTGAAATGAATCTTACATATTTTAATTTTCTGCTGTAGACATCACAATAGGAAATTGTGGTAGTTTCCTTGGTCTTTATAGTTGTGAAAATGATCAAAATGGCATGAGTACCATTTTAGTCGGCCTCTGTTGGGGCATGCGTTGATGTGTTAGTAGCATGGTTTAAAATCTCGGTCTCGGTCGCGGTATCGGCCGGGCCGAAAAACCGATATGATATCGGTATCGGTCGCGGATATCGGTCCGTCGCGGTCGTCGCGGTGTGAATTTCTTTTTAATCCAAAAAAATTTGCAAAAATATCCAAAAAATCCAGAATATTAGAAAATGCTGGAATACAATATTTTTTTCCATTAGTAACAACAATAAATCAAAATCTCGGTCACCTTAAGTTATGAGTCCTGTTTGTGTCGTAGTTCGCTATCTTTTTTAGTATTTCATATAATGCAACCATTATTGATGCTCATGATCAATTTATTAGTGTAAAATATAAGAAAATAAAGATAACATATCAATCATCATTTAATGCTAACTCAATCATCAAATAAGTTGTGAAATTCAAGACCCTGAAGATGACACATTAAAATCAGAAACATAATAGTGAGATAGATAAATCATAATGTACTTGGGTATCAAAATGTTCATGATTCACCTGAAATTAGAGGGGACTAGTACTAGGGAGAGATTGATGAGTATGAGTGTATGACAGATTGACAGCCTAATTCCAAGTGGAATGTCGCACTGGCTCGATATCATCATCATCATCATTTCTTCGGTATTGGCTAAAAAGATATGCTCCATACTGTTGCGCAGCACTACCATAACCATGACCATATTCATATTGTTCTTGATAACCATGACCATACAGTGATCATGAATCATTAAAAGAACATATTTATGATGAAATCCCCAAAAAATGATATATTATAATTCAAATATTAAAAAATCCGAAAATAAAATAATTAAAATAAAAATCTAAATCATGTTTATGAGTCTATGACTATGAGTAGATGTAGATCTATCATCTACACACTATTAATAAGCATTTGGTATCACAAATATTCTAACAAGTTACAAGTAACAACAATTATTTTTAAGAAAATTTTTTTAATAAAATCATTTTCAAAATCCTAAATACATAGATCTAGCATAAAAGTTTGTAAATCAATCATTTATATACCATACAATGATCATGAATCATTAAAAGAACATAGTTATGATGAAATCCCCAAAAAATGATATATAATAATTCAAATATCAAAAAATAAAAAAAATCATTTTATATCATCTCGGCCGATATTTTAAAAATAAAAAAAATCATTTTATATCATCTCGGCCGATATTTTGAAAATATCGGCCGAGATATCGGTTCACAGTGAGATCATCTCATCTCGGCCGATATATCGGGATTTTTTGGGGATATTTACCTGAATCCGATATCTCAGTGAGATATCGGTTCGGTATCGGCCGATACCGAGTCATATCGGCCGATATGACTCGGTAGCGGCCGAGATTTTAAACCATGGTTAGTAGGGGTGTTCATGGGTCGGGCTAAGGAATATCCAGGCCCACTCGGCTTCTAAACTGCAGGCCCAAGCCCGGCCCAGGCCTGACTCGGGCCTTAACTAGCTGGTCCAAGGCCAGCCTGCCTGAACAACATGAAGCCCGAGCCTAGTTCGTGTTAGGTTTATAATTTAATAACTGGGTAGTTTACATTGTCTCAATGGTAGCCTTATTGGTTTGGTCATGCACTCATGCATTTGTACTTTCTAGTGTTCGAATCCCTACATTACCATTTTTGCTAACACCATTATTATATTCAGGCAGGGCCGGGATTCGAGCTCTCTACAACTGAATTCAAGCCCGGCCCATAAATTTAATGGGCCTAAATTAAAAAGCTGAGTCCTGGCCCTAATACTATAATCAAAGGACGGGCCCGGTCTGTGCTCGGGCTGCCTGGTCCATGAACACCCCTGCGTGTTAGGCAGCATTCATTAGATAGGATGCACGATGGATATGTCATTGTCAAACTGACACTCACAGTCACATGTAATAAAATCCAATTGGTCAAGAGAGTGTGAAAAAAAGAAAAAGAAACAGAATAGGAACATTTACATTGAACTGCCATTTGAATGCTTCTAGTCATCTGTACACCTACTAATGGCAGAGTCTAATTTTCTCTCGTGCTTCCATGGAAATTTATTTGACTAATCCACTTTACCGATTTTCACTAATCTTCTCTTTCATGCGTCCATGGAAATTTATTTGACCGATCCACTTTACCCATTTTCACTAATCTTCTATTGTTGTCATGGAAAGCTGATTCCAAATTCTAATTATTTTTTGGTCATGGAATGTTGGAATTTACTTATTATTTTTTGGTGATTGAATTTACAGCCGCCGGGAACCAGAGGAACCTGAAGATGCAACAAAGGGAAGGGACGTCTTCAATGAAAAGCCACCTCCTGAGGAACTCTTGGCTGTATCAGAATTGGGCAAAACTGCAACCACTTCTCTTCCCGACAATGTGGTAATGTTGCATTCGCTCCATTTCCCAATCGTTATCTGCGCTTCCAGATTATGCTTGATTTTTTTAATAACAATCTTGACATTTTACTAAAGAATAGAGTTTTACATTCCGAACTTTCTGCCTGGTTACCTATTTTAATCTGTTAATAATATATATTGTAAGGAGTTTTAGGGTTTGTGGCCTTTTTTCGGAGGGTTAGAGAAAAACTCCTTTATCAAACACTAGATTGACAGGATTAGGTTTTAATGATGATTAAGTTGGTGATCAGATGATATTTTAGGGTTTTGTGCTTCAACTAGTGTTTAGTTCATTAATGCAGCATTCCTTTTTTGGGACTGTAGTTTTGTCGTACATATGATTGATTCGATGGACCACATCTGCAATGGGGAAGAACCCAAAGAGCTTTCAGATTTGTAGATCTTATTGAACTATTGGTCTTCAGGGTGCTGTGATCAGGGTTTGAAAAATCGGCCAAGTTAGAGTTGATTCAGCTGACTCGACTCAGACTTGGCGCATATCAAGTTGTGGTGAGCCCGACCCACCGGAGTTGCATCAAAAGGGTTGAAAACCCTATTCTTTCCTGTTTATCTTCCTATGTGACTGTTTTTCTACCATTTCTTCCCTATTAAAGCCCCAAACACTCTTAAAATAAGATAAGATACTCTTTTGAAAGTTGTTGGTTAGACAAAATGAAGCAGGCTGGATCTGCAAGCGGTGATGGAGCGGGTGTAGACAAACCCTACGAGAGAGTTTGTCGAATCCTGGACGGATTCAAGTGAGGACCAACTCCACATAAGGGAATTAGCTGAATTCCTCTCGGAACTCAATATGACTTCCATTGAAGAGAAAGATAAAACGAAATAACTAGCCATTGAATATTAGTGAACTACTCTCCTAATGGAGGGATTACACATTTATAAGAAGGGTTGGACATCCCCTTTCCTATTAGGACTCTGCTTTCCTAAACAATAAAGAAAATAACTTGCTTAATAATCCAAATAAAATAAAACTCCTAAATTTAAAAACTTCTAAATAAATAACAACTCTCTAAATAAGACTCTTAAGTAATTAAAACTCTTAACTAAATGGATGCCTATTGGGCTTGTGGACTGGGCCCAATTAGTTGGCAGACCATGGGTCTGGCTTGCATCAATTTCTCCTCGCCTTAGAGAGAACTCGACCTCAAGTTCTGTAAATGTCCACCTAGGTCAAAAATCAAGCATACAAACTTCCGAAGTTCTTGATCTTCATATTCTTCGCATTGCTTGGGAACTCGACTTGATTTCTTCCGCCAGTTAGAAGTAGATTGGAGGTATTGATTCTTTTGATGTTTGCATTTTGCTTGGATCCGTGATCTTTGAATATCCATCATTGATCTCCGAAGATGAATTCAATGTGGGGGACTTCAATGATTTGTTCTCCTATTGATGTCTCTTAAACAACTGTTAGATCCACTGAATGATTGGAGTTGTTGCTTATTAGATCTATGTCTTCAACATGCGCTTGACCTTCTTCATATGCTTCTTGCGTCTTTTGATCAGCACGATCCATAGGAATAAGTTGTGTCCGTGTTTTTTGGCTCTTTTGAAATATGCTCCATAGTAGTCGTCTTGCATGCTATTTCATTTGACAGTGTTGTGACATCATCGGTTTCTTGATCTTGCTGTTCAATGTCATCATTGATGTCTTTTATCATGGTTTGTAGCTCTTGTGGCACAAGCACGACTTCTGTTTCTTCCTTCTGCTCATGCTTTGTTTCTTCAATTGGAGGTGAAGATGTAGATGGAGAAGGTGTTGTCAATGACAATGGAATGAGCTCGATTTGTTGTCCTTTCCAAAGAAAAGAATGTATGTCCTTCTCTAAGTAAGTATGCACATTCATATCCAAAAGCCATGGTCTTTCAAGAAGAATGTGAGTGACATTCATACGGATCACATCACACCAAAATTTGTCTTCATAATTGCCAATCTTGAAAGGTACTAGACATTGATGAGTTACTGGAATGATTACCTCATTGGCCCGTGTAACTCGATAGGGCTTTGAGAGCTTCTCGGTTGGTCAACAAATCTTGTCAATCATTTCTTGCGTAATGAAGTTTGTCACGGTGCCACGATCAATAACAAGATTAGCTAACTTGCCTTACCACCTTACACGCGTTTGGAATTTTATATGCCGTCTCCATTCTTCTTCTTCAATCTTATTTGTGGTGAGAAGTCGGCGTATGACAAGCTTGGGATTATCCTCTCTTGAAAAATGTGTTTCAACAATATGTGCTCTTCTTCTTTCATGGGACTTTCCTTTTGGAGGTATACGTTGTTGCATGTAAGATTGGCGAAGCACTTGCTCAACATGGATAACTTTTTTGTATGCTTCTTGAACAGTTTGACAGAATTTCATTTTCTCCTCTATATCCGGGTTTAAACCTCTCATAAAACGAGTAACATCATGTGACTCACTCTCATTCAGTGCACATAGATGTTGCAGTTCTTGAAATCGACTGGTATATTCATCAATTGACAACTCCCTTTGCTTCAAATTAAGAACTTGATCAAAGTAGATCTCTTTCTTAAAATTAAAATACCAATTTCCATATTTTTGTTGATACAAATAGCCTTGAACTTCATCTGAAGGTCCAATGTTTATTATCTTGATTTTGGATGCAAGGGCAGAAAAATGTAATACTCATAAAATGACTGACCTCTTATGTGGATCTTATTGACAAAAGCATGCTCATGAAGACAGATGGCGAAGATATCACCCCTTTTTGAGAATCAAGGGCTGAGAATGAGCAACTAGGAAAATACTGGATTGCTCTTTGGATACACTGGGCTTGACCCAATTGTGACTTGGTCTCACTCACAAAGTTGCAGGGCTTTTTTTTTTTTGCTGCTAGTGGGCTGGGTCGGGTTCTGACTCAGATCAAGCCTGGGCTCAGGTCAGGCCCAATTACAAAGGCTATTCAGAATGTGCAGAGAGGCACGTGGGAGAGGGAAAAAAAAAATTCTTTTCTCTTTGTTCTGTCTCTGAGGTGCGTGCAAGAAGAAAATAAAAACTTGCATGGGACTCTTACCACTTCGACTTGGAGAAAGAACGAAGAGAGGTGCTGATTCTTCGATGATGAGGAGGAGGCAGCATGCTGCTATTTGGTTGTTGCTGGTCACCCGTGGTCGGCGATGGAGCAGTGACTAGCGATGGCGAGCAGGCTTGAATTCTGGCTGCGGTTGCTTTTGAGCACTGCTGCTGCTAGAGTCTCCCGTCAGGTGCCAGGTACGCTCCTATGCTCTCTCTCCCCCCTTTTCTGACTCCTTTCTCTTCTTCTTTCTTTCTGCTACTGCCGCTTCTCTCCTTGTTTTTTTTTTTCTGTTGTCTTTTCTCTTTGTTCTGCTGTTTTTTTTTCTTTCTGCTGCCTTTACTTTCTGTTCTACTTTTTTTTCTTTTTTTTTTTTTTTTTTTTTTTTTAATTTAATTTTTTTTTTTTCTTATCTTGGTTTGGCTAATGGAGGCGAAGGGGAAGTGGGCTCGTCTGGGTTTAGAGTTTAGACTCTGGGTATTGGGAGTTATCTGTCGAGAATGGATATGAGAGATGGGAATTTGGGTTCAAATTGGGGTTTGTTGGGTTTGGCTAGTTGGTTTTGATGGGTTTAGTGGGTGGGGAGAAAAGGTGAGATGGGAGATGGGGTCGGTGGACTGGGAAGTAGGTTGCGGTTTGGGCTTACTGATTTGGGACAATAATTTGGTATGTGCGATCGGGTCTGGGATTTGATTTGGGCGTGGGGTTCTACCGGGAGTGCTTTGGGTTTTGAGAGATGGGGTTTCGAAGATGGGTATTTTGGAAGGGTGTGGGTTTGGAATAGGGGTTTGGTGGGTTGTGTAGGGTTTTGGTGGGTTTGTTTAGGGTTCAGTTGGGGTTTAGTTTTGGGATTTGGGGGTAGCGAGAGGGCTAATGAAGGTGGGAGGCTTTTGGATGTGGGGAGATTTGGGTTTAAAGTGTTCGGTGACTTTGATGGGCTTGGTTTAGGAGTTTGGGTGACTTGGGAATGGTTTGGAATGGAGCAGAGGCTATCAATCGGGGTTGGAGTTGTTTTTTTTTTTTTTTTTCGAAAGGTGGGGTTTTGGGTTTGTGGAGGTCTGGGTTTTGATGGGCGATGGATGTGGGTTGGGCAGTGATGAGTTCGAGAGTTTGAGACTGAATGGATGACTGGAGGAGGATGATGCAATGGATGGAAGGAAATGGGGTTCACAGGTTACCTTGAATTGGCGATCTGGACGACGATCCAGGATCAAATCTTTGCTCTGATACCAATTGACGGAGCCTGGATCCACAAGTGGTGGTGGAACGGGTGTAGACAAACCCTGTAAGAGAGTTTGCCGAATCCTGGACAGATTCAAGTGAGAACCAGCTCCACAGAAGGGAATTAGCTGAATTCCTCTCGAAACTCAATATGACTCTTCCATTGAAGAGAAAGATAAAACCAAACAACTAACCAATCTTTATTATTGAATAATAATGAACTACTCTCCCAATGGAGGTATTATACATTTATAGGAAGAGTTGGACATCCCCTTTCCTATTAGGACTCTGCTTTCCTAAACAATAAAGGAAATAACTTGATTAATAATCCAAATAAAATAAAACTCCTAAATTTAATGACTTCTAAATAAATAACAACCCTCTAAATATGACTCTTAAGTAATTAAAACTCTAACTAAGTGGATGTCCTATTGGGCTTGTGGATTGGGCCCAATTACGGTCTGCTTGCATCACAAAATTAATGAATGTCTTGGGAAGAGGAAAGAAAGAATTGATGTGTGGGAAAGAGGAGAGTATTGAGAAGGGAGACTGGAGAGAGAAAGCCCTTATTTCTACTAGACTGTATCTTTTGTCCCCTGAGGAAAAAAAGACGGTACAAGTGACTCATTCGAGTTGAGTCGGGTCAACTAGACTTGGACCAATCCAATTCAGAGTAAGGGGTTTTAACTAGCTGTGATTCCTAGATATGGATACAAGCACGAACATGGGATTTGGGATTTGTCTCTATTGGCCACAAGTGGTGCTGTACTTGTTAGAGACAGATACTATTGGCCACAAGCGGTGCTGTACTTGCTAGCTGGCCAACGGAAGCAAGAAGAATGCAGTTATATCAACTGTTGCTAGTCCCACGGGCCCCCTGGGAGGATATTAGCATGGAGTTTGTGCTGGGACTGCCTAAGACCCGCAAAAAAGTGGATTCTGCATTTGTGGTCATGGGTCACTTTTTGAAAATGGCTCATTTTATCCCTTGCACCTCTACGTCGAATGCTTAAAAGGTTTAGCTCTTCTTTAAAGAAGTCGTCCGTCTACATTGACTTCCAAAGACCATTGTGTCCGAAAGGGATACAAAGTTTGTTAGTTAGTTCTGGAAGACTTTGTGGAATATGCCGAAGACAAAGTTTACATTTTCTACTGAATATCATCATCTACAAATTGATCGTCCGACAAAAGCAGTCAACCGTAGCCTTGGGAATCTGCTACTTTCTTTAGTGCGAGACCATCTTACCACATGGGATCAAGTTCTGCCTATGGCTGAGTTCGCATACAACAACTCAGTCAACTGGTCCACGGGGATTTCTCCTTTTGAAGCAATTACCGGCACCTGACCACGCCTACCTGTTGATCTTGCTCCCCTTCCTGTAGAGGCAAGGACAAGTGCTGATGCGGACAACTTCATTAGACATATGCAACAGGTTCACGAGGAAGTTCGACACCATATTTCAGCAAGCAATGATTCATATAAACAACATGCAAATAAGCGTTGTCGCTTCGTTTATTTTGCGGAAGGAGATATGGTTATGCTATGTAATCGTCTAGAGCACCTTCTGCCTGGAGCCAATAAAAAGCTGCATCCCCGCAACTCAGGACTGTTCAAGATTCTGAAGAAAATTGGTCCTAATGCATATGTGTTGGATGTGCTAGTAAATCTTGGATTGAATGCTACATTCAACATTAAAGATCTCACACTCTACAAGGGACATGACCAAGACAGTCTGTCGGAAGAACAGGAAATTCAGCTACCAAATTCGCCACCCTTTGCGAATAAAATCGTTGATGTGCTTGATGATCAGATTGTCTCAACTAGAAAAGTGGGAATTCAAAAATTTCTTGCACTTTGGCAACACCGTCCTCTCCGATGCAATGTGGATCACAACTATTGACTTCGAGCGTCTCGATCCTGATCTCTACGAGAGATATTAGGCCACTAACTCGCAGGAGTCGCGTTCTTCTAAGTTGGGGAGAGCTGATGCAGTACTGTCCAAAAAGAATATGGCCTGCTGATGGGCCCCACTAGGAAAATCTTCTGTCCACTTTGCCTACCTTAATTAGATTCTTAATTTACTAGATTTTCTTTGATTTAGTGAGTGATTTAAGTAATCCAATGGAGAGATTTTATCGATTTGACTTGATTGAGAGATTTTAGTGATTATTATAATGAGTTTGTTTCCCTATTTAGATGATTCCTCTATTACATATAGGGAGGAATTCTTAGTTGTATGTGTGTGATTTATAAATAAGATTTTAGAGAATTGTCATGAGTTATTGTTTGGGTCCCTTCCTATTTGCTAAGGCTTGAGTCTTGAGGACTCAATCGCATCATTGGAGGTATTGATCTTTGATTGATTGTGGTTGGGCTGCACCAAATTGTCTATATATACATATATGTATGTATACACACCATAGGGTGAGGAACACTTACATAATTGTAAATATTCTTGTGCAAGAGAGGAAAAGCCACATAAGGTCATATGTAAAAGAGGGATGTTCATGTGCAAAGAGGGAAAGCCACGTAAGTGTGCGTAGGGGGTTGGAATTTATGTATACACACACTACTTTCATACATAAAGATAATTGCTTAATTTCACACGCACGCACAAGACTAGTGAATATGTTGGAATTCCACCTTCATGCATAAAGATAATTGCTATACTTCATTGAGAATGCATTGGAGCTTCCAAGCTATGATGCCCAGATACGGACACGGACACTGGGAATGAGGTATTGACATGCAAGCTTCAAAAATTGAGGCATGAATAAGGGTACAGTATCATTTGAGATATATTTCGGAAATTTTTATTAAAGTTAAATTTGGCTGGGCCCATTAATTAGCAAGACATTTATTTTAAACATGTTAAAATTTTAATACGCGGGCTCATTGTGGATCCACAAATCTCAAGTTAGATAAGCCCATTTGATGCAGCCCGTCCCAAGACTAGGACCCGTAAGCCTTAACGGACCCATCTGATGGGGTCCACATGATCTTTGATTTGGCATAGATCCCTATCCTTATTTGAGACAATATCTAAACTAGTGATATTACTTAGTTGCTTAATAGGAATTTCTTTCTAAATTCTATTTTGAGTAGGATTAGGTATTTTACTATTTTCAATGTCCTGATTAATTTAGAAATAGTGTCTTCTATATATATAGAAGAACCCTCTTGTTATTTTCTATGCTTTATTCAATCAAATCAAGTAACGTAAGTTATTCCCATGAGCTCATGGCTATGAGTGCTGTTTTGTGTGGAATCCCATTGTTGGATTTGATCAACCTCATCGAAGAGGTTGGTCTATTCGATCGAAGATCCGGGGCTGCGCCAGATTGGTATCAAAGCCGAGATTAGGTCGCCGGGGAAACGAGTGTCTTGCCCGGTTCATCATCGTCCATTATCCCTTCCCCCATCGACCTCCCCAACCCACCCATCAGTTCCTCAATTTCTCCAACCCTTCCCTCACCCATCCTCTCTACCCAAACTCTTCACTGAGACCCATCTCTCCAAAACAAACCCCAGACGCACCAAACAGCAACCCACCTTGACTTTTCCTGAAACCAAATCAAACTCCCTCAACCCAAAACACCTTTTTTCTCTCCAATCCGTATCCATTCATCAACCCCCATTACTCCTACTCCGATCCCTCAAATCCCCTAAGTTCCGAAACCCTAATTCCCTAACCCCAAAACCCCAGCGCACTCCCCTTCATCTCCCAGCATCAACACACCGAACCCCAAACCCAGAAAAACCCATCCCAGCCAACCACCCATCTCCCACACCGTACCCCGAAATCAACCCTCCACTCCCAGGCCTACCATACTCTATCTTCCCGAAATCCCCTCTCACGTCCTTCTGCCATCCCCCAAAAACAAAAGATAAAAAAATAAAAAATAAAAAAATAAATAAAACAGAAGAGGAAGAAGAACAGAAAAGAAGACAAAGTTGAGAAGATACCTGGCACCATCGAGCTACTAGCCATGTCCCTGCTTCATCGACTCGCCATCAGCTCCATAGCAAATGCAGCTGCAGCACCAGCAAACGGCCATCCTCTTCCCTCTTCTCTCTCGTTTTTACCCAAATCAGTAAGGCCCCAACCTGTTTGCTTGTTTGTTTTTTTTTTTTTTTTTAATCTCTTTGTGCACAAGGCCCGAGGAGAGAAGAAAAGTCTCTCTTTCCCTTTCTTCACACGTGCCTTCACGAGGCAGAAACTAAAGGGGCCTTTTAGTTGGGCCTGATCTGCAGTCTGGGCCCAATCTGAGTCCAGTCCCAACTTGACCCACCCCACTTAAAAAAAAAACGAAAATTTTTTTTTCCTAGCCATGCCTAGAAGAGGTGACGATCTCCGTCATTGGCTCACAGACAAGGAACGTGATGAACAATTATTCAAACCGGGCCAAGATCTAGACGAGGTAATGGATCGTCCATGCACAGTAGAGACCGCACTTACTGAATTGCTAAGTAGGCATTTGGTTGCAAAGGAAGGGTCTTCCACTACCTCACAAATAATCACACCCATCCAAACAGAAAGGACTGAGCAACGTAAATCTATGCACGACTTCGTACAGCGTCTCATTGATGAACGAGACACCCCGGGTCCCATGGTTGCACACCACACTAATGATATCACAAAGAAAGTTAAAATTGATGTGGCTGATTTCTCTGGAGTTGTCAATTCGAAAGTATTTGTTTATTGGCTTAATTCTCTGGAAGATTATTTTGCTTGGTATAACATGAATGATGAGCAGCGGATAGCCTTTACGAAGGTTAAACTTAAGGGTCCTGCTAGAATCTGATGGTATGGTGTTGAACATAATGAGCTTGCTTTGGGACAGCCCATTACTAAATGGTTCAACATGACAGAAAGGCTCAATAGCAACTTCCTTCCTTCTTATTACATTGACACACTGCACCAAGAGTATCTTACTCTCCAGCAAGGCAATCTATCTGTGGAAGACGATACAAACAAGTTTTGCGAATATATTGTTCGTTCTAATTTGAAAACAGATGATCGTCTAACTATCACTAGATTTCGGGATGAATTGCGAAATGATATCAGACGGGAAGTCGCTATGTTTGATTACACCAGAGTTGATGAGGTATTTTGTGAAGCCCGGAAAGCTCAGCATGAACTTCAGTTGCGGAGACGCAATACTTTTCAAGTCGGGGAGTCTTCCACTAGAAGAGGACCTAAACCTACTTTTAATCGTACTCAGACGCAAGGTTATCGTCCTCCTCCTCCTAAACCATTCTAGCAAACACCGTAGTGGCAATAGCAAGCCATTCAACAGAGGCAGGCTTTTCCACAGCAAAATCAGCTGGTGCAACAAAATCGGAATGATAAACGTGCCCGCGGAAGAATAGATAAGAGAGAAATTGTTTGTCATGCCTGTAGGCAAAAGGGACACTATGCAACTGAGTGTGTCCACACGGAAGTTTATATGCTACTAATGAGCCAGAAGATGATGAACAGTATGATGAGGAAATAGAAGCAGAGCTGTTCAACACAAAGCCTCAATATGCAATCGCAGAATATCAATTGCAAGATACAGAAGCTGATGACGGCAACCCACTGCTTTTTCTTGACTGTCGTCTCCTAGTAGCTGATTCAAAGGAAGAAAATGAAGACTGGAATCATGCATCCATTTTTCGGTCACGAGTCAATTGCAAGGGCAAGTCTTGTAACATGATCATTGATGGTGGCAACGTGATAAGTGTTATCTCTCAAGAAGCAATAGAGAAACTCAAGCTACCAACCGAAAAGCATCCAAGACCTTATAAAGTTGCATGGGTCAACAATTACTCCATTCATGTCCGTAAGCAATGTATAGTCATTGTGGAGTATCTGCACTTCTCACTCCAAAGAAAGACAGAAGCTGGCGTATGTGCATGCGCAGTCATGCAATCAATAAAATCACGGTAAAGTACCGTTTCCCAATCCCCAAATTAGATGACAAGCTAGATCTAATGGCTCGTGCCTGTATTTTTTCTAAAATTCATTTGCGAAGTGGTTATCATCAAATCTATGTAAGGCCAAGTGATGAGTGGAAGACTGCATTTAAAATCAAAGATGGCCTTTATGAATGGTTGGTTATGCCCTTTGGGTCAACCAATGCACCTAGTACTTTTATGCAGATCATGACACAGTTGTTGCAGCCTTATATTGGAAAGTTTGTCATCGTCTACTTCGATAATATATTAATCTACACCAGGACAAAAGCAGAACATCTTCAACATTTGGATACAATCTGCCAACTCCTTCGCCGAGAGCGTTTCTACATTAATCTCAAGAAGTGCACCTTTATGAGTGATTCTGTTATTTTCTTGGGATATGTTGTGTTGGCACAAGGAATTAAAATGGACCTGATAAGATCAACGCAATTCTTGATTGGCCCATTCCCATTACACTCACTGAAGTTCGAAGCTTTCATGGTCTTACTGACTTTTGTAAGAGATTCATTCGAAACTTCAACAGTATCATGGCTCCTATCACAAAATGTATGAGGAAAGGTGAATTTAGGTGGACTAGTTCTGCCACCAGAGCCTTTGAAGACAAAGCGTAAAATCACGGAGGCACCTGTTTTGCAAATTCCAAATTTTGACAAGGTCTTCGAAATTGCTTGTGATGCATCAAATGTCGGCATTGGAGGTGTTCTTAGTCAAGAGAGACACCCGATTGCATTTTTTAGCGAAAAACTTTCTGATGCCAAGAAAAGGTATTTTTCTTATGATTTGGAATTCTATGCCGTTGTACAATCACTTCATCATTGGAGACATTACTTGATTGGCAATGAATTTTTTCTTTATTCCGATAACGATGCTTTGCGACATCTACATTCACAGCAAAAGATCAGTGCCAACTGTGCTAAGTGGAGTGCATATATATAGGAGTTCAGTTTCAGCATTCTTCATATAGCAGGAAAAGATAACTTGATAGCTGATGCGCTTAGTCGACGAAAGCATTTGTTGACAACCATGTCTGTTAGTGTACCAGGTTTTGAACAGCTCAAGCTAGATTATGGTGATGACCAAGACTTTGGCTCTATCTATGCAAAACTCAGCAATGGTGATCTTGGTAAGCATCCTCATTATTGCATTCATGATGGTTTCTTGTTTAAAGGTACACAACTCTACCTCCCTGCCACATCCATTCGTGAATATGTTGTTCGAAAGTTGCATTCTGGAGGATGTAGTGGCCATTGGGACGCGACAAAACTCTTGCTCTTGTTAGCGACATATATTATTGGCCCTGAATGAAGACCACTATTATTCGCTTTTGCGAGAGATGTAGGACATGCCAGCTACCTAAATGTAACAATAACACTGGACTTTATCAGCCTTTACCTGTTCCTCATACTCCATGAAAAGACATCAGCATGGATTTTGTGCTCGGTTTTCCAAAGACTCAAAGAAAAGTTGATTCTTTTTTTTCGTTGTCATTGATCGCTTCTCAAAGATGGCCCATTTTATTCCGTGTACTTTAACTAGTGATGCCTACAAGGTTGCCAAGCTCTTTTTCAAAGAAGTTGTTCGTCTACATGGCCTTCCAAAGACTATTGCTTCTGATCGAGGCACAAAGTTCATGAGTTATTTTTAGAAGACTTTATGGATGTTGTCCAATACCAAGCTCAAATTCTCTACAGCTTACTACCCTCAAACTGATGGCCAAATAGAAGTCTTGGACAGTTGTTATGATGCTTTGTTTGTGATCACATCACAACTTGGGATCAAGGGTTGCCTATGGCTGAGTTTGCGTACAATAACTTGGTCAATCGGTTTACTGGTACTTCTCCGTTTGAAGCTGTGACAGGTGTTTGCCCGCGACTACCTATTGATCTTGTCCCTTTGCTTGTAGATGCAAGAATAAGTGCCGATGCGGAAAGTTACTTTCACCACATGCAAAAAGTGCACAATAAAGTCTGCCGACATATATTTGCCAATAGTGCCACTTATAAACAGCAAGCTGACAAGCATTGTCGATTTATTGAATTTGCTGAAGGGGATATGGTCATGGTCTGTATCCTTCCAAAACGTCTGTTGCCTGGAGCTTATAAAAAGTTGCATCCACGGAACACTGGTCCATACAAGAGTCTCAAAAAGATTGGCTCCAAGGCTTATGTGCTAGATCTACCATCCGATTCAGGTGTCAGTTCTACTTTCGACGTCTAGGATCTTACGCTCTACCATGGTCATGACAATGATGGAGAAACTAAAGAGCGGACTATTGCCCTACCTTATAATATACCACCTGTTGGTGTGCTTGATGATCAGCTTATTTCCACTCGTCAAGGAGGTTTGCAAAAGTTCTATGTTCATTGAAAGAATCGTTCTCTCTCCGATGCTATATCGATCACTGCAACAGATTTTCAATGCTTGAATCCATATCTTTATGAGCACTATCAAGCGATTAACTCGCCGAAGTCGAGTTCTTTCAAGCCAGGGAGAGTTGATGCAACCCGTCCCAAGACTAGGACCCGCGGTCCCTGACGGACCCATCTGATGGGGTCCACATGATCTTTGATTTGGCAGAGATCCCTATCCTTGTTTGAGACAATATCTAAATTAGTGATATTACTTAGTTGCTTAATAGGAATTGCTTTCTAAATTCTATTTTGAGTAGGATTAGGTATTTTACTATTTTTGATATCCTGATTAGTTTAGAAATAGTGTCTTCTATATATATAAAAGAACCCTCTTGTTATTTTCGATGCTTTATTCAATCAAATCAAGTAACGCGAGTTATTCCCATGAGTTCATGGTTGTGAGTGCTGTTTGGTGTGGAATCCCTTTGTTGGATTCGATCAACCTCATCTGAGAGGTCAGTCTATTCGATCGAAGATCCGGGGCTGCGCCACCATTTATAAGTTATAAGGTGATTTTCAGGTCTTGAAAAGAATATATATTTTTTTACAAAAAGGTCCCTATATTTATACATAACCTCAAAAAAGCACTTGTAATTTTTGTTTTTACATTTATACATAACCTCAAAAAAGCCCTTGTAATTTTTGTTTTTACTAAAGCCTCCTTACAGTGACGGTAAACAACTGTTATGATTATGACCCTCCACATTGTTCTCTTTTGACTGATTTACTCTTAGGAGAAGATCATACAAATCGTTCTAAACATATTTTTCTCTCTGGCTTTTGTTCACCAAAAAAGGGCTCATTGCATAATTGCATTGGCCCACTTTCTTCTTTTTATTCCATCTACCCATCATGCTCTCCAACCTTTCAGATACCTTGGCAAAACTAAAGAATATATACTAATGTACACAAATGGGCATCTTTGCAGAATTTATATTTACCAAGGGCTTGCTTGGAAATTCTTATCTATTTGAGATAGAGCTGATTGAAATAGATATATATATATATATTAAATAGGACCGATTGAAATAGATATATATTAAATAGAGCCATAGACCTTCTTACAAATAGGTTGTTTGGTCTGTCTGATTGATTTAGAAAAAAAACAAACTTGTCTTGTTTTGAAAGTTATATAGGAAAATTTATCCTTCGGTTATGATAGTACAATCAAATGTCATAAAGTAAAAGTAGTACAAGCAAACTTGTCATATTATAGAAGGTTATATGGACAAACTTGTCCAAAAAGAAGGGCTGGAGGTGCCTGATTGCTTTAGAGATTCATGCCTATTTGAAGAGGTTTTCTTTTAGTTGTTGAAAGAGGCAAAAATGTCTTAAGATGATTGAATCAGACATCCACATGAACTTTGCCAAATTCTTAAAGTGTTAGAATAGCTCATGTATTCCCTGGAGTCCTGCAAATCATGCTGACTAATACGATTTGTATGATACCATATAATGCTGACCCACGATTTGTATTGATTGATTAGGATATGATTGACTTGTAATCACTGGATAAGTTAATGTAATTAGTTATAATTACAAGATGATTACCGGAGGAGAGGAATGCTGGATGTTAGTTCGTTGGCATAAGGTTTGGGTTTTGCTCCTCACCTCACGTCACATGTTCGAGACCCACTGGTTTACTTGGTGCACGTGTGTTACGGGGTCTTACGTGCGCTTGGGGGATTAGTCTTGTCGGGTCAAATACCACAGGCATACCCTCATCTGAGAGAAAAATATAAAAGAAAAACAAAAACGAGAGGACCAGTCCAAAGGACGGCACTCAATTTTTTGGGAAAAAGGTATTCTCTTGATTTTCTCTTATGTTGATATAAAGCCACCGAAAATATCTATTTGAATTAGTTTGAAGTCAAATAGACATGAAAAGTATACTTGCCAAACGGCACCTGAACATGAACTTATCCCGAATTTTATAAACCTCATCTAAGAATGACGAATGATCACTAATTTTTTTCCTTGGGGTTGATTAGGAAAGTTACATTGTAGAGCTGTCAATGGGTTGATTAGGAAAGTTACTTAGTAGTTCTGGTGGAGCGCGTTCCATCAAGCCCCAATGGGTCTACATACGAGTCTGGGTCTCACATGAAACCTGGACCCCGACTCTGATGGGTTTGAGTGCGTCCGAGTTAGATCAAGTTTGATGTAAATAAAGCATTTTTTTTTTTTTTTTTTTGGAATGAGAAGGACCTAGGTCCATTGACAGCCTGTTACATTAGTGCTGCTGCTGATTGGTTTTGTGATACTATTGTTTTAATAGTCTGGTTGCATAAATGTGGCGTTTTTTCATATAACCTTGAATTATATTCTTTTGGAAAAAATGAGGAATTAACTCTCTTTTTTTATTATCAGGTATTGCACACATCCCTAGGAGATATTCATATGCGACTGTACCCAGAAGAGTGCCCAAAAACTGTGGAGAACTTTACAACGCACTGTAGAAATGGCTATTTTGACAATCTCATTTTCCATCGGGTCATAAAAGGCTTTATGATACAAACTGGGGATCCTTTGGGAGATGGCACAGGTGGACAGTCCATTTGGGGAAGGGAGTTTGAAGATGAGTTTCATAAAAGGTAAACTACCGTCATGCTTGAAATGCTTTGAAGAGCGTCTCCTTGCTCAACTTTTCTTTTAAGATTTTTTGAACCACTGATTAAATGCTTTCTAGTAATAATTTGTCACTCTCTCTCTCTCTCTATATATATATATATATATATATAACATTTTCTTTTGTTTCCTTGACACCAACTTTATTTGATCCTTGACATGAGGTTTCAGTCCTCTGGCCTTGAGTTTATAGAAGTGATGCCAATGATATTTTAGTTCAAACTGTTGAAATTATTGGCCCCACAATGTTTAGAGTAAGCTCCAGCAGTTGCCATGTTGTAATTTCCTTTCTAGGGTTGCTCCATCTGGCAAATTCAATTGCTGACTCTGTGTCCCCTATTGTACTTCTTAAGGTCTACTATCCTATGCATATATCCTTGTTTTTTAGTATCATGTATTTCCTCATGGTTGCCATTAGCATGGGTTGGATTAGAGATGCCCCAAAAAACAAGTCTAATCTGATGAATATTTGTATAGTTTTTTAGGCTCTAAAATGGAAAAAATCACTCATGGGGTAGTTCGGTGTTAGGAGGGAGATGGCATTGTAGGTGGGACCCACATGGGCTTTGGCGCATATATAAGATCATGGAAACTGTGAGAGCTACCTCTTGGGTGAGAATTTTTGCATGCACACACGTTGCCTATTTCAATCCCCCAAGCCCAGGAACCATGAAAGTAAAGAACCCTTGAACATCCCCTTCCCTTTACAGTGTACTAGTTTCTTTCCATTGTGTCTATGACTACTTTTTTACAACGTCTATGCCTGTTAAGACTTCTTGAATAACTTGAATGCCAGCCTGGATGTTTGATCATATTGTGACCTAATTAGTTACTAAAGTGATAGAATATTTGGGTCCACTCTCCTTTGTCTTTGGCCAAGCCGCTTGGGAGTTGGACCTTTCTTTTTATACAGCTGGCCCATGAGCTGGGAATACATTAGCACCCCTCATGTGGGCTCTGCCCTAACATGAAGGCAGAGGGTATTTTAGGTGGATTTGTGTCGTGTTGATTTTTATTTTTTGGGTTTTGTGTTGGGGGGGGGGGGGGGGGCTGCTTATAAATCTATTGGTTTTCTGAGTACATTATTTTTTGTAATAAAATCTAATGGTGTTTAATGGTTAGATCAATATCAAATAAGTTTGCCCCCGCTCTGTGCAAGGATTGAATTTGTCAAAGGTGGACCTCATTGTACATAGTAAAGAAGGGCTGATTTGAGAAAAAACAAAAATGTATTTATCTTGAAGAAGATCAAGAGAGTTGTTCTTCCATGAGTTGTCTATTGTAATCCTTAGGAGGATGATTTACTGGGAAATGGAGAGGAAGAAATTTGTGAGTTAATGAAAGAAAATAGAGGTAAAGTGGTGAGAGTGGTGAGATGATAGAAAGTTGGAATGCCTCAATGTGAGGTTCCTCCCTTTATTTATTGTTTCATTATGCCAAATTGTCTTCTTAATTATGTTTACAACCTATTCATAAAAGGCAATGAAGAGATCTAAAGATATCTCACATTGATAAAGATTTGTCTGTATCCATCTTCTCTACTCTTCCCAAGATTTGTCTGTATCCATCTTCTCTACTCTTCCCTATTTCATGATTCTTCTTAGGCCCATCTTTCTTCCATAGTTTTCCACACTGCATATGTTAGTTACACTGCATATGTTAGTTACACTGCATATGTTAGTTACCTCACACATGTATTCTTTAGTCTTTAGCGCTCCACCTCAAACTAGTGCATAGATATTAGGCATACTCAAAGTTGGATTCATGAACCCAAGTTATTTAGATTTCAATGCACACAGGTTTGAGAAAATAAGAGGTTTTTTTGAAATAGAAGCGAGAATGATAGGAGAAGATTTGAGAGAACAAGATACATGGCTGTCCCAATTAGGGTTTGGCAACTATCTCTATTGTTTTTTCTTTTTTCTGAATATTTAAAATTCATTAAAAACAAACGGTAGAAGAGACTTGTACTGAAAAGGAAGACAACAACATCAAATCCCTTGAAGACAGGGAACTAGCAAAACAAACCCTAACAATGCCAAGTAGAACGACAGACAAGACAACTCCCAAAATAATACTACAGGACAATGTAGCCCCCAAAATAGTTATAGGCAACCCCCAAAATAATACTACAGGACAGCCACATCTTTCCAATTGAACATGATTTGGTCTACAGAATAATTTTTGAAGATGGGATTTGTTAACACCCACTGAGCCACCGAAAATTTGATCTTTCCACAAATCGACTCTCCATTTGTCACGATTTCTTCAATGCATCTAGCATTCTTCTCCTTCCATATATGCCAAATAACTGCAAGAAAGGTGAGCTTCCACATCTCCTTCCCATTGTGTTATCTGATGGGAAACTTCCAAGCCATAAACAAGTCTTGTATGTGATTTGGGAAGACCCAACTGCAACCAAACCAACTTATTACAGTATTCCAAATCTTCACGGCACTATTACACCGTAGGAGGAGGTGATCTATTGTTTCCTCATCTTCCAAGCACATAGGGCATGCATTGACCACAATCTTCCCTCTTCGTTTGAGGTTATCCATAGTAAGAATCCTTCTTTGGAGAACTAACCAACCAAAAACCGCAGTTCTCTATGGGGCCTTGAACTTCCAAATATTCTTTATCTTGGATCTCCTCTTTGTTGTTGAGGAATTGGCCGAATAGAATGATGCTACGAAGAATGAACCGTCTTTTGAGGCTTTCCAGATCCTGGCAAGGGATAAGCACAACCTTAAGAAGGTTAAGTAGTGATAGAAATTGCCTTTCCTTCAATCTCCTTTAGGTTTCTTCTGAATATGGGGCTCCAAATCTCCTACTTCTTGGTGCCTTTTCCAAAATAGCTTTTAACATTAGCTTCCTTCACCAGAGCACATTTAAACAAATCTGGGAATGGCTTTGCTAGCTGATACTCCCCTATCCATATTTCTTTCCAAAAGAGAATCTTCTTCTCCCCCGAACAAACTTGATACTTGATGTTTTGCATAAACCTTTCCTTCACAGATGTTATGCCTTTCCACATCGGTGAGAATCTATACCTGTTGTCTTTAATCTCCCAGCCATCCCTTTGGTTGCCATATTTTGCCATCAAAACCTTCCTCCATAGGACTTCTGACTTGTCTCCCAACCTCCATAGCCATTTCCCCAAGCAATGCTTCATTCATGCCTCTAAGTGATTTGATGCCCAATCCTCCTCCCAACTTTGATGAGCGTATTGAAGACCAATCCCCGAGGTGATATTTCTTTTCTTCACACCTCCCTTGCCAAAGAAAATCCCTTTGCAGCTTCTCAATCCTTTTGATCACTGATATTTCGCACTGTAGAATGGAGAAGTAGTAAAATGGAAGGTATGTCATTACTTCTTTTATAAGGGTTATTCTGCCTCCCATAGAGTGGTGAGTGGCTTTAAATCAAATTTATTGTGCTTACAAAAGATCCCATACTATTTCTCATATATTCAAATAAGTCCTTTTCCTTTTGTCTCACAACACTCCCTCTCGACTTGGTGCTGATTCTCTCTTTCTATGTTTTGTCTTGTTAGTACAGGTTTGTACACTGCTAGCTTTATCTGCATACCTTTGGTTCATTTATCTTTCACAGGAGACATGAAAACAAGATGTACATTTGTAAATTTTAGATTTTGTAAAATTTGTGATGCAGGACTGTGAAAACAAGTCTAATATGATGCACTTGAGATCAAATATAGGTTGGAAAACTCATGACTCGGACTCGACTCGTCCAATGGAAAAAAAAAAATGACTTGGATAGAGTCAACGTGGAGACTCGGGAGAGTCATTCTTTTTTTAAAATATATTTCAAAAATATTTAAAAGTGAATCCTTTATTTTAGAAAATCTAACAAAATACATTTATTTACATGATTCATAATAATCAATTAACATTAATAAATTTATATATGCAAGAAATGTACTATAGAAAGGAAAGTAAAAATATATTGCATATTATATAATTTATTAGTCAAAATATTGGATGTAAAAGATCAAAGATAAGTTTCAAATTACATTCTAGTCATTATTTTTAAATTATTGACTCCAAACCTCATGCATAATTACTCCTAAATAACATTAATTGTTCTAAACTTAGATTTGCCTATTAAATGGTTTGGAATGCAAACAACTTATTAAAATGAGATGACTCGGCCAAGTCTCCCCTATTTTTGACTCGGTCCTTCATCAAAACGTGATGACTCGGGAGAGTCAAGAGCCAGCTCGGAGAGTTCTCCAACCATGGATCAAATAACAAGCAACACTTATAAATCAATTTATGAAATAATGCAAGTTTCACCCCAAGACATGCAGAATTTCAAGTTAAGAATATCGCAACAATGTTAGGCCTGTTCACAAGCCAACAATTGCTGGTCATTTTAATTTTGATTGAGGTTTCCAATGAAAGATTTATCTCCATTAGAAGGGTGATTATCATATAAACAAGTAAATTATTCTTGACCCTTTTAAGGATTTCAAGAATAGGCTTGGCTTAAATGGAAACTTCAAACAAGTTGTGTGGCTAAAGGCCTGAAACCCAAAGAAGTTTAATTGGTTTAACAATAGGGTATAAACAAAAATCCAGAGCACAGATCTAGATGATGTTCTGGGGTTTAGGAACAGTCAAAGGGGTCTTGGCCAATGGGGAGGAGGGGTTCTGGCTAGGTGGAGAGTGGAGAGACGGGCTTGGCTAGGTGGGAAAGGGGAGAGACGGGCTTGGCTAGGTGTGGGGGAAGATGGAGAGGGGTCGGCCAGCGTAGCTAGGTGGGGAAAGGGAGACATGGGGTTCGACCAAGGTCAGGGTTGGTGGAGATGGGTTCGGCTAGGGCAGGGTTGGTGAAGATGGAAATTGGCTAGGGTAGGGATCCCTTTTTGAGGGATCGGTTGGTTTTTTGGAGGAATCTGGTGATTCGTTGGTATGGTTGCTAATCGAATGAGAAGAACTACTATTATGTCGACCAAAAAAAGAAAAAGAAATACCTTGGATTCGCACCAAATGGCTTCACACCAGATTCCAATCACTAGAGAGATCTAAAAAACATGGTTTTCTTCTTCATGTGTTCAGTGAAAACCATTACAATGAATATAATGAATCACTGTCACTGACCCTAGATCCAATCTCAACCATTAAAACACACCCAGTTGCTATGATTAAAACCTAAACAACTTTCAAGAATGTTCTAAAATTTGAAAATAACCCAAAAACATAAGATAAACTAGATGAGAGTCCTAAGGTGGTCGACCCCCTTAATGGCCTGGATGTCCCACTCAAGTTGGACCCTACGGGCCCAACTTACTCCATTAGTGATGCAGGACAGTGCATGGCTAAGCTAAATGATGATATGAGATCTAGAAAACATTTAAAATTCACAATAAAAATTATAAATTGAAAATTCAGATTGCACCTCTTATATTGAAATTCAGTTTGGAAATTAAAGGTGACTCTAGGCCTTGCCACAATCCCACAATGAGAACCTCCCAAATCTGAATTCGGAGTTGCAATGTAAGAGAATGTCTTCCACTAGCCTAGGGATCGATCCAATGACAAGTAGATTACTGTCCCCTGTTGAGGATTTAATAAAAGGGCTAGGCTCAAATAGGTTCTCAATAGATTTGATGTGTGTGGAATTGAGAAATTAGAGGTTCAGATTTGTGCACAATAATCCCTGCAGCAATATCACTAAATGGCCCAATAAGCAATCAGATCTGAGAAATCAGCCATGGATATAATTAAATAATTCAGAAGGGTCCAAAGAACCCGAAACTCAAGTTCGGCTAGGCTGGGTTAGGGCTGGCTGGGTTTGCCAGTCTGAATGGGTCTTGGTGTTGCAGTAGTTGAGTGTTGGTACTTTGGATGTATTCTGTTGGTAGCATGGAGGCTGGTGCAAAGGTTTGAATGAGATACGGGTGATGGTATGATGGCCAATTGAGAGATCTAGTGAATATGGGTTCTACCACGTGTAGTGTTGTGGTAGAGGGATACTTCACTGGTGGGCTTTGACATATAGATGTTTGAGTGAAAGGTGGTGTTATGTGAGGCTTGACTGAAGTTGGACAGGTGTAGTGCTGTTTGGCTGGTGGTTTAGGTGGGAATAGGTGTCGGCAGAGAGGTGGTATGAGATATGAGGCTAGGCTGTTGTAAGGTGGATTTTGTAGATAGGCCACATGTGGAATATGAGAGGGAGGTGTTGTGCAGCTTGGTTTGGAAGCGTATGATGTGCGGGCAATGGGTTTTATATGATATACGATGGTCGGTGGTTGTCGAATGGGGCTTTTGTGGTGAAGAATCAAGATTTGAAATCAACAGTAACTTAACAAAAATGGAAATGGGAGAAGAAGAAGATACCTAATTCGTGATCTCACATCGCAAGGCCTTGCTCAGTCACTCATGCCTGATGGGTCTCATACCAGATCCATTCACAGGAGAAGTAGCCAAAAGCATTCATTAACCATTCATAATTGAGATAGGTTTTTACAATGCTTTTATAAAGAAAACCTAACCCGGATAGATCTCAACCATCTAGTTCATCCTGCGGTCAAGATCACAACATCCAACTAAAATATTAAAAACATCACTTAACCCAATAAGTTCATAGTTAAATAAAAGAAAACTAATGAAATAAGTAAACTTGGGTGGCCCACACGGCACGTGGGTGGGCCACCATCATAAGATCCAATGGTCGCGATCTGATGGTGGATCTTGGCCAAAATCATGATGTAACACTTGGAAATGATCATCCAACCATGAGGATGGATGTGTGCGTGTCTTTTGGGTCTTCTTCCTCTTATAGAATTTGTCTGGAGGAAGTACGATGCCCGCATCAATTAGCAATCCATATGCATCTTATGAGGTGTTTTGTCTCTAATCATCCCAGTGTGGGTCTCCAATTGATAATGGGGGTGTGATCTTAGTTGATTTGACTTTTGATTTGTGAATTGTGATAGACTCATTATCCACTGTGGATCGTCTCTGAAACCATGTTTTAGGCCCAAATAAATTTCATCTAACCATAATGATATTTGTACATGGGCGTTTTTCTTCCTCTTTTGATAGGTTTTAAATTGTGATTCTCTAATGACCTCATCAATTTGTGTATGTGAAGCATATTACCATGGGAAAATATTCACCTATGCTTTGCATTCTTGCGCATCCGGATCATCCCCAGAGGCGAGTCCCTCCTCTAAATTTCATGGACTACGCTTGGCGTTGCCTAGATGTGCCAGAGCGCAATGCATGGAGTGTAGGTGAATCTTTTCCTATTACCATGTTTTTTCAGAAGCACCATGGTCACATGAGTAAATGATATGGGGCCGGAAGGAGAAAGAGCAAGAAAGGATCTATATTTAGTTTTTCATACAATATAGTGGGCTCCAAGTCCTCGAAAACTTTTTCAGGAAGGCAATGGTGGGTCTCAAACATAGGTGGATGATTTGGATCATGAATCGGAGGGGCCCAAAAACGCACATAATATTAGAAAGTGGTATTAATTTGTTTTTTCTGTTTTTTGCGTATTTATCAAGGTCCACGAGGATATGAAATTTCATGCAGTCGGGTTCATCATCATATCTATGATAACACGTGAATTTTGAAACAGTTTGGATCATGCATTTGGGACCCATAGAATTGCAGCTAATCAGAAAGTGGGATTTAGATCTTTGTGTTTTTCACATGTTTCTCAGAATCGGTGAGGATCTAAGATATGAAACTCAATGTATCTTGAGGCTTACCATTTTACATGAGAATATTCAACAGTTCATATCATGAATTGAGTGCGCAAACTGCGAAAATCAGATAATAGGATTTTTTGGCGTTTTCACAATTTCTCAAAACCTATTAAAGACTAGGGATTACTCAACATAGATTGGCTGACATAATGAAATTCATAATTTAAGTATATAGAAAAAAAAAAATCTCTTCCAGTTTCCATTACGGTCTATGATTTGTTACATTGAACCCCACCGACGTCTATAATATTTTTACATTTTCAAACATTGCTAAGCACTTGAAGAAAAATTCCTGTACTTTGGTGGCAGCGGGTCTTTAGTTCAGTTTATTGCATGAGGTCATCCATCGAACAGGGTGTTATTAAAAACTAATAATTACGCATCCACTATGGGTGTTAATTCTAAAAATAGAGAATAAAAGAACAGTGTTTTTTTTATTTTTTATGATGGTGACTAGTAAATATGTTTCTGTTCATCCAGAGAAACGAAAGTTTGAAAATATTTGATAATTTAATGGTTTTGAACAAGATAACCACAAGCATATAAAGTTTCGTAATGCCTCACTGTCAGGATACATCTATTTGTCTGCAGTTTAAGACATGACAGGCCTTTCACTCTCTCCATGGCAAATGCGGGTCCCAATACTAATGGCTCTCAGTTTTTCATCACCACTGTTGCTACTCCATGGCTCGATAACAAGCACACAGTCTTTGGCAGAGTAGTAAAGGGAATGGATGTTGTACAGGTAATGGATCTCTCTTAAAAACCCTTTCTTTTCTTATTAATTTGTGCAATCTCCTGGTTTTTTATGCTTCCTTTTCCACGTCCTGATAATTGAGGGTCCTGTTTCTGCAATTGGCAATTGGCAGGCAATAGAGAAGGTGAAGACAGACAAGACAGACAAGCCCTACCAAGAGGTAAAGATTTTGAATGTGACCGTTCCTAAGTCCTAGGTTTGAACTGCAATTGATAACAAAGCATGATATAAATGTACTCATTTCCATGTAAAATTTATGTTTTCATCTGTTCTCTTCAGTTGGGAGTGTCTTTTGCTTATGTAAGTTACAATTTATCCACACTGCTGATTTCTGCGTCCCCTCTCTAAACCTTCTACACTTTCAGATTGGATGACTAACATGACCATTTCTGATGATTTGATTAGTGGATGCCTTTATCAAATTCTATGTATTGCTTGTGTGCATGCATTTTAGTCCGGAATTTGTTTTCATAGTCCTGTTGAGTGCCTAATTGAGACTAGTGCCAATTTGCTCAACAAATTTTGTGTATGCAATGACGTGTGCATTTGCACATGCAACATGTGCATATGTAAATCTCGTTTTCCTATCACATGTAGAAGGCAAATGACCGCTGGGATTAATTTGTGGGTGCGTACACTCGTAGGTGCGTGCAATTTTTGTCTGCATGGTCAATCTAGTGTATGCGTGTGGATGAAGAAGAACCATCTACCATTGGTTGAGCAAACAAAATTGATCTTATGAGATTTAAAGTCCAGACGTTCTTGACCATTGAATTTTTACTTTGAAAGGTTGTGATCCCTTTGTCAGCCCTAATGCCAGAGCCTTGGTATTCAGATTTATTTTAAATCGAGTCCCTTCCCAATTCACTCGCTATAAATTGTGGGTGGATTTTAGTCCATCTGCTCAATTTACTCAATCAAACCATTGGATAAGCACACGAAATTGCTCTTGTGAGTTTAAAACCAGAATTCTGCTCATCGTGAAATTACTCTTTATGAGTTTAAACCAGAATTCAGTGCATCGAATTTTATGTCGAAAAGGATTGATCACTTTCTCATCCCTTCTAAATTGCGTCTGGTGCCGACTAATTCAGGTTGAATTTTGTTTATGCTCCCAGATGTGTGCGTTTTAAACCCATCCTAGTAGACTGACTTCATGTGTATATGCGCAGATGCATTTTAATCCCCCAGACTCAATTTGTGGGTGGGTGCATAATCTTGAGGCTATCATTCATTGGATAAGCACACAAATATTATCCAATGGGATTAAAATCGAGGTTTTCCTGACCGTTTAAAGATTTTGACCGCTTTTTCACTCCAAAATCACTTTTTCACTTTTCACTCTGGATCTCGGAAATGAGAGAGATATGTTTGTTTGCATTAAGCCATGTAAGGATTGAATATCCGACGGTGATTAAAAATGAAGATGAAAAGTGAATTTTAAAAAAATGAGCATCAAATAACATCTTCGTTTGATTCTATTTGCCAAAAAGAAAATGTCATTTAATGCTCATTTTTGAAAATTCCTCTTTAATCTTCATTTTTAATCACTTTATATATTCAATTCCTATGTGTTTTAAAGCAAACTATCACGCACTATTAATGACCTTTTCTTAACCATTACACATTTATAGAGCTCTACCTTTCTATCCCCCGTTTTTCACCTTTGAATCACCACTGTGGTGCTGCCTGCATTTTTGCAACGTGCATGGTAAAACATGTATAAGCACTTATGGCCACTGTTAGATGTATAAGGATCATTGAGGTATCGTTTGGGAAAGAGATAAAATGAGGGGAAGGGGAAAAAAAAGGGAAAAATGGAGGGAGTGTTGAAATTGAGGGTGTTTGGGAAAGGTGGAGGGGAATTTGGGGGTAAAATTAGTGTGGGGGAGGTTCCAAAATTTTCTTTTCAAAACTGGGGGAAAATGGGAAGCAAAGAGGGGAATTTTTAAAAAATTATTGAACTGTCCTTTTGTCAAATTGAAGCTTTTGCAAAAGTAAGGATAAAATGGTAATGGTCTCTCTACCTTACAAAGAAACAAAATTATACTTTTTCACATTTCTTTTCTTACTTTTTAACTATCCAAACAAGAGGAGGTAAACTTAATTTTTCGTCCCTTCCCTTTCATTTTCCCTCCCCCTCAAATTTTCCCTCCCCTCCCCTCCCCTCTTCCCAAACATAGTGTGAAGGTTGGAGATGGAAACATCTACTTTAAAAAGTTAGTTCCATAGGATCATTCTAACCTCCGATCTTTATTAATTCATCAAAAGTTAGTGCCAGTGGATGCATGCTCCTCAATATGGAACATTCTTGGAGGGATGCCTAGTTTTCTTTTTTATTTATGTCCAAGCTGTGCTGTGGATGCATGCAACTCAACATGGAACATTCTTGAGGGACACCTTTTTGTTCTTTCCCATGTCCGACCCTCATTTCGATATCGCAAGACTATCTAAATAGTTTCAAAGACTTTATTAATACTAAAAGCCAATTTTAATGATAGTAGAGCTCCATGCGTCTCCTTGCAGTATCGAAAACATTTTGATATTGCAGAGTGTAGGAAAAATCTGTACCACTTGTAAATTATGACTCTTTCTTCTTTTTTTTTTTTTCATGGAACCAATCTTACGGTAAAACAAAGTTTACAATAACGGATTATTGATGAGGTGAGGGGTGAAAAAAACTTTAAAAAATCAGGGATTTACTTGGGATGAGATTTATTGACAATTCCCTAATAGTTAAGGATTCGTTAATTTTTGAAAGAGGAATCTGACCCACATATAATCCTTTGTGCCCACTCTTGTTTTTTTGGCTTCTGAAAGCCATGGAAATATAGATCCATGGTGAAATTTTTTCTTTGTTTGGTATAGAAAAGGAAATGATCCTATATTCCTTAAGAGTCCCTTTGGGTAATTCACTTGTAAGACGAATTCAAGTGAAGGGTCACTTTAAAAGATAAAAAAAGAAGTGGAGTCTAATCGGGTTCTTGTCAAAAAGTAAATTCCATAGGTGCTCATGAAGGGATCAAGGCTAACCCAAGCCCCTAAGATTCTCGAATTGCATGGGATTAAGCCTAAGTCTTATGAAGCATCAAGCTACAAAAGATTTGGCCTTTTGCTGGTTAAAGATACATATGTTCACTTAAAAAGAGCCTACCTATAAAATTCTAAACTGTGCGATTGATCATGTGAAAAATCCTAGCTAACTGTTTAAAATTATAGACCCATTGTGAACTCTTATCAAGCCAACTTTCACTTTAATGAAATTACGCCCACCAATGATTTCTTAGTAATTTGAAATTTGTAAGACGGTCCCACTGATAGGCTCTTAATATTTCCATTAAAGCAACATTTTATATCAATCATTGGACCTGCTTATAAAAACTAATCCCTTTGAATTTACATGTAGCTGTTTGAATTTGTAAGAGGGCCCTCCTGATGGTTTTTAATGCTACCATCAAAGCAATATTATAAATCCGTCGGTTCCTCCAATAGTTGTAATAATTATATGAACCTTGGGTCCTCCACAAGATTCTTTAAGAGCCTCCACCGATGAATTGTTAGACTGTATGAACTCAATCCAGTGGATAATCCGGATAAATTGAATTCTTTTATTAATTAATTTATATTTTCATGCTTTATTCATGAGATGAATGGTATTTTATTCTTTGTTTGTACATAAACAATACAAAATGACATGATGGTTCATGAGATGAACCGGAGCCTACAAGTATATTAAATGTGATCCATGTATTTAGATGAAATCCACATACGAGAGACATAAATCACAAATCATATACTTAAATTGATTCATAGTGAGTGATGAGATTTAGCATCTCATCTGATAAGATTGAGATAGTGTGATATGTCTCAATCATCATAATATAAGACTCCGGATCATTGTACTGGTACATTGGATGTACTGAACGACCATAAATAGCAACCCTGTACAAACCTGTCTTTGATTAAATGGTTGCTCTCATTATTACCAAGCAATAGACTCTTAATCTTGAAAAATTAATGGACTCAAGTTTCAACTATACATTTACTTTAAGTTATCAATGAGTGATGCCGATCGTAGACCAACACCTCGATGTTTTAGGTACGTGGTAGTAGGGCTGTCGAAACATATAATTTCTCAAGATGGAATTTATCCTCATAAATATCCCCTTGTGCCGGTTAATGAATTTTATCATTAGTGAGTGCGCACCCATCTTAATTAAGAGTTAATTGGATGGTACTGATAATTACTGTGATTAATTGGGTCATAAGAAAAATAAGAGATGGGTCCAATTTGGTTGGACATATTTATTCCAATAGATCCATTGATATAATTAATGGAGGGGCCTATTTGTAGTAATTTGAAAGTTTAGGGTCTTCTTGTAATTATTCTTAAGACTAAAGTGCAATTGCATTTAATTAGTGAACTTATTTGCAATTAACTGTGGGTCCAAAGTTCACGTAAAATGTGGGGTCCAGATTCCTAGTAGGAGTTAGATTCTAAGGAATCCCTGGTGACCCATATGCTAACCCTAATAAGAGAAGGTTACCAATCTAATTCGAACTCGTAAAGGAGTACTATATATAAAAAGCATTCATAGACATTTATGGGTCGTTTATTTTACATATATAAAATCTGTATATATTTTCATATTATATTATTCAAGCACAAGGTAAAGAAAATCATATACAGGACAAACATCTTTTAAAAAGGGGTGAGAAGATTTAGCACGTCTCTTCTTAATGATTACTAACATTTGTAATTATTATCATAATGATCAACATTAGATGGCTTACGGTTTTCAAGACCACACGGTTATAAAACGTGTCATGTTGAGTCAACGCTGGGTTTGACTTTTAAGCAAAGAGTCGGGACTTAGATATTCCCGATGCGGGAGCGGAGCGAATGAAGACTCTCCATTTGAAGCCCGTAGTTAACTTGATATCCCCTGTGGTAAAGGGTCCACTCGGACCGAGTTCTCACAACTGATATTAGGTAGGCCTAATGTTTGTTACATTAGATGGTTTTCAAATCCAACTAGGCCCCCCTGTGATTTTAATATTAGATGAATCCCTCAATAATATGCCTGGCATTTGTTAGAGCCCAGATAATTATTACTTGATATGTGACACCATAGATGCATACATGATGGGACCTACTCTGAACATTTTAATCAGATCTCATGATTTTAATAATAAAGAGGTACATTGGTTTTTTGACATTAAATGGATCCCACCATGATTGCGAACACATAAATGTTGATTGGTTCCACTAGGGTAAGATCCATTTATTTTTTTTAAACAGATATTAAATAAATAAAATAACAACAACAATTAAAAATATTAGACCAGTGTTCATATTGGGAAGGGGTGGCAAATTTTGACCCAAGCTTCTGACCCAGCCCAAATCTGACATGCATAACCTCAACTGCAATTTACACAAGTTTGTTGCAGGTCGGGAAAATATAACCCGCATTTAAGCGGGTTGGGATGGGGTCAACCCGCACAACCTGCTTAACCTATTTAAATGGGCTGGCTTAGGATCGTGCCACATATATAAACCCATTTAAATAATTTGATTGTGTTAATATTTTGGTTCTTAGAATAATCTATTTTAAATGGAATGAGCTGAGCTTGGGTTGGGTTTGAGCCAAGATTCACAAGTTGGTTTGGGTTACATGGGTTGACCCACATATGCTATGGGTTGAAGTTACTTGATCCACTGTAAAAGGGCCGGGCAGGGCACGGGACCATGGTTAGCTCCACACTTCCACCCATTGACCGGACCCAATGCATTTACCACCCTAATATTTGGCCTAATACTTAATCCGGCCTTAAACTCATACAAGACCCAGGCCATTTCCATAACTGTACCATCCCTTGTGCTAAATAAGCTGTATTGAGCCCTAGGGCTGCACATAGGCGGTTCGAATCAATTTAACACTAAAACCAACTGCCAAACTGAAACCTATTGATTTCTTAATTAATTAATCTGATTTGATCAATGTTTATTTTTTATTTTTTAAATCAGAAATTGAAAATTTCAAAATGACGATACCCCAATCATCTGCATTTATCCTAATGTTTAGGGCGAAGATAAAAATCCATATAAAC
Organism: Umbellularia californica; assembly: GCA_028538565.1. Taxonomy (NCBI): domain Eukaryota; kingdom Viridiplantae; phylum Streptophyta; class Magnoliopsida; order Laurales; family Lauraceae; genus Umbellularia; species Umbellularia californica. The sequence continues at coordinate 70,997,771 of JAPQWN010000005.1, forward strand.
CATGATGAAACCTTAAAACCTAAATAGTAAAAAATACTCAAATGACATAATACATTGGTCGGTTCGATTTATGCGGTGAACCAGGGGTTCCAACTGATACCCGACCAATCTAAGCGGTATTTACGATTTTCAAATCGTCAACTGAACTGATTTACTATAAAACTGATCTAAACGGTCCGGTTCATCAATGATATCGGATTTTTTGTGTAGCCCTATTAAGCTCCATTTAGGACGTGTTTGTGCAACTATTGTTTCTACCGACAAGCAAGGGAAATCAACACATATTATATGTTGCATTTTGTGAAGCATCATACCACAACGTAAAAGAAGCAAAAAGTCGTGCTTTTCTCTGGGTTCCTACCTAGTCAGCATGATTTTTGGCGCTGTAGTATTTGGAAACTTATTTTCAGCTTCTGTAACTCTTGTACAAACACTTCTTTCGGAAAAGTGGCATGAGAGGGAAAAAAAAAAGGAGTCGGGATGCGCTTGGGCCTTTGAGGATGTTACCTCCATGCTGGGCCCATTTAACTATCATGCCTAAAGTTCAGATATGGGCCCTAAACGCAGCCCAAAATCTTCGGATCCGGCATTTGGGCCCATTTTTATAGTTGGTGTCAGCGCGCTCTATATATTCCCTTTATAGTCATTCACTTTGGCGGGAATTGGGAGCTTTCCTTTTCGCAGTCCTTCCGTACTCTCCGAGTTCCATTTCGTTTCCAAGGGCTTCTCTGAAACCCTAGAAAGCGAAAGAGAAGACGCGATCAAGATGGAAGATTCTAGGGTTTCTGTCGAAGAACATCTCCAAAACCCTAGACGAAATGGAGCTGGGACTGTTTCCAGAATCCGATTGGAGAATTTCATGTGCCATAGCAGCCTTCAGATCGAGCTTGGAGAGTGGGTTAATTTCATCACAGGCCAGAACGGGAGTACGTCTTGCAGAAGAATCGATTTTTCCCCTTTTTTTTTTTGGGTTCCTTGAGCTTCAGATTCGGATGATTTTGTGTTTTGTTCTCTGATTTTGAGTTTTTCTTCTTCTTGATCCTTGTTCCTGTAGGTGGAAAGAGCGCGATACTGACGGCGTCATGCGTTGCGTTCGGATCGCGAGCGCGAGGCACCCAAAGGGCTACTACACTGAAGGATTTTATAAAGACTGGTTGCAGGTTTATTTCTTTTGTTTTCTTCCAGAATCCTTAAGTTTTCAGCTGCTTAGTGATTGATTTTGTCAGTAGTTTAAGTATTGGTTTTCCCCAAATCGGTTGTGCAACCATTATTGAACTTTCATTTGGCTTTTGATGTTGTTTATACTTATGCATCCTGGCATTGTTGGCACATGTACATTCATACATACACACAAGTCACGCTTTCACGCTATACAGTGCTATGGGTTCTCTTTCTTCATGCCTAATGTGGGGCCCACCTGGATTTATGGTGTTCGAGGGGGGGTGAGGGGATGGATGGATTTTGATGTGGAGCAGGGGTGGGTATGAAGCGTGATATTAGTCTAGTGAAATGATCCAAGCAGTTGATTGCTATATGTCATGGATACTCTAGTGTGGTAAAATCCGGCTGTGAATAATGTGTGTGGAATTAGGATACACAAATCACTGTTTGCATTTTGCAGCTCCTCTCCTGATTTGACTGAAGCTATTCTTATGTCAGCCGCTTAAGGCCTTCTGCACTTCCAGAAGTTATTCTCATGTCAGGCACTTAGAGCTGGGATTTTTTTGGTATCCTAAACCTACCCTATTTATCTTATGCCATCTTCCAACCAATGCTTGAACCTAGCTGCCTCACCTGAAGGAATTTGATGTTCCTTGGAAACTAGTTTAGCAGATCATATCACGGGATTTCATAGTGAATAGGGTTTTATCAAAAGAGTACTAGAGGGTGGGGGGAGGGGCCTCACACTTTCGGACTTAATTTATTAGGTTAATGGGTGCATAATGTTTTCCTATCCAAGCTGAGAACATTCGATGGTCCCTTTTGGATCTTCTCATTTAATTCCTACATTTGATGGGCATTGCTTAAGAAATCATATCACAAAATGCCCAATTAACCTAGTAATCAATTTTTGTTCATTTCGCCGAACAGCCCTGTATAAAATCTTGGTCCAGATTTTGGACCTGCTTAGCCCTGTTCGACCATTTTGGTCCTGAATAGCCACAATGGCCAGAATTTGTGGAAGTTTATTTTTTCTTTCTTTCTTTCTTTCTTTGTTACTTTTTTTTTTCTAACAACAAAGCCTATTCATTTGATTTAGGTACTAATTTTCCCCACTGTTGGGTAGTAATTATGTGAATACATTTGCTTGATGCTATTTTAGGCTATGCAATTGCTAATTGGAGATGAGACCTGATAATGGATACTGCAATTAACACACAGACATGTCTTATGAATTATTTATTTGGCATGTTGTAGAAGTTAAATATTTTGTTGTTGAGTTAGTAGAATGAATTAAAGATATAATTGTGTACATGCTCATTTCAAAAGTTTTACCGGTGTTTCATATATTTTAATTATTTATATATTTAATTTTTTTATTTTTTTCCAAAATGGAATTCAGATAGGAAAAATGGAATGTCAAACTGGCTGAAATGTTTTAGTCTAAAGTGAAACCAATATGGGCCCGAAATGAAATTGACAACTACGTTCATTAAACAAACAAGCCCCTAGTACTTTGGAAAGGAAGGAAATTGTAAACTGCAATATTGGCATGCATGCATACATACATACATACATATATATATATATATATTCATCAATATTTGAAATGCTTATTCTTTCCATATCTCATGCCCCAAATTTAGTTCTGCATCAGTTTTGATTTTCACAGAAACTGTTCTTACCTGCGATGCTTTTCCAGGGTGTCCAAATGCACTTCCTCTAATCTATTGTGATGCCATCATATTCCTTCGTATATATGTTTAACAACAAATCTGCTTCTGTTGATGAGATCAGACTGACCAGACTGACTGTTTGTATTTTAGGAATTAGGATCATTCCGCCCCCCCGCCCCCCCCCCCCCCCCCCCCCCCCCCCGGAATTAGGATCATTCCCCCCCCCTCCCCCCGCCCCAACACACACACACACACAAATAAAAAAAAAAAAAAAAAAATTGGCCCTTGAATAGCCATGGCTGAATCTGGGCTACTGACTGTAATGGTAAATTCATTGAAAACTGAAGAAACTACGAATAAAAACCAAAAGAAGGAGAAAAGGATACAAGAGCATTATACCCCATCCCACCACACCCTAAAAATTACAACAAGGATCCCACCCTAAGGGCCTATTTCTTTACTATAATTTCTGACAAGAATTTGCCTTGTTGGGTTTTTTTGGATATGATGTGACATCTTATTCCTTGGCATTTGCAAATGCCATGTTTCTCTTGGAGAATTCCAAAATTCTAGCCTCTTAAAAGGTCTCAAATGACCTTTGGAATTCCAGAGTTCCAACCACTTTGCTTTTTGGTGGAATTTTTGGATGCTCAAGTATAAGGGAGCATTCAAGAATTCCACTATGCTAGAGAATTTCAAAAATCTCCGAACAGGAATACGATGAATTCCAGTAAAGAAACAAGGCCTAAGGGAAGATCTATTAACACTTTGCTTTGTTAGCACATCCGCCATACTATTTGTGGAGCTAAACTCATGACGAATGGCCACATTCAAGTGAGAAGAAAGCTTCATATTGAATTAAAACCAGAACTTCCAAGTCTTATGACCACTTTGAGAAACCCATGCCACAACATTAGAAGAACCGCTCTCCACAATTAGCTTATCCCAAAAAGAACCCAAATAAATTTGAGGGGCTTCCAAAATGGCCAAACCTCTGCTTCATCCAAGTCCCTAATCCTAATAGGTTTAGAGAACATTGTCATCATCACTTCACCTTTGAAATCTTGATGCACTCCAATTCCCGCAGGCTCTGGCTTGCCTTGAGAAGCACCATCAACATTAAGCTTTAACACTTTGAAAGAAGGGAAACCACCAGATATCCCTCTTCCCCCACCCCGGCCACAACCCATAAAAGCCTCCCAATTAAAAACAATATCGTTCAAATTCAAATTGAAAAAATCATTTCTAACGACCTCCTCCTTTCCAATTCTTAAAGTCACCCTCGCTCTCAAAGCTTCAGTCAGAGTTGATGATCCTCTAAAAATCGTGTCATTTCTTTCCCTCCAAATCAACCATGGAATGACAAACTGGCTGATCGTCCAAAGCATAATCCCACACATGAGAAATGACCCCCACTTCCAAGACTCTGTTATCTCCGACCTAGAACCTGGAACAAACCAAGCTAAACCACGCTTAAAAATAAAATGGCACCAAATAGAAGAGGCCACATCAAAATGTAAGAATAAGTGACCCACTCCTCTCTCTTATTGCACATCACACATTCAACTGGAATGTTATATTCCATAAATCCTCTTCTTCTCAAGTTGTTTGCTGGGGAAACCCTCCTAGCTGCCAACCAACAAAATGCCTCAACTCGAGGGGGTAACCACACAAGAGCACAAGGTACTTTTGGTTGGGAAGGTTCCTCTAGAGCCAAATAGAAAACTTTATCCAAGAACAATCCTAAGGTGGAATGCTTCCAAATCCTCCTATCACTGCCTTCCCTACATATAAAAACCTAGAAAGAAGACTCAACAACTCCCCATGCTGTTTTGGAGATATTTGTTGCATTGGTTTAATGAGGTTCCTACTGAGGATGGATTTCATAGTTCTGAAATAGGTAAGCTCTACCTCATCACAAGTTCACACCATTTTTCTAGATTTTTCTTTGACATTAGACAAATGTTTCTTCAACTGCATTTCATTCCAATGCAACTGATGATAATCATTTTATTAACCAAAAGCTTCCAACCGCAGAAAATTACTCTGATTTTATACTTATGCTGTTCTCTGTTTCTTTTATTTCCAGTGTGATACTTATCTATTTTGTGCCAGGCACCTTCTCATTTTAGGAAGATGTCCAGTCTCTGTTCCCCCTTTGAAAATATATTTTATCCTCCAATTTTACCCTGTTTATTTTTTTCCCTTGCAGTTACGCTCTTGTGGTTGTGGAAATGAAAAATCAAGGAGATGATGCTTTCAAGTCAGAAATTTATGGTGATGTAATAATAATAGAGCGCAGAATTACGGAGTCCAGTAGCACAACTGTTTTGAAGAACTATCAAGGTTTAACTAGTGCACACTTTTTTTATGCCTTGAGATATGGTTTCTTGCTGTAGACTTTATGGATCTAGTTGTTCTTATGTAGCATAGTGAACTTAAACCTTTTGATGTTTCAGATTTTATCCATGTCACATCATTGATACGTATTAAATTCTGTAGGCAAGTAGCTCATTGGTTAGGCACACTAGTGGAGCAGGTCATGATATTGAATTTGGGACTTATCTACTGGTTGTCTTTTTGCCAGAACCAAGAATGCAGTGTAATGGCCTAAAAGAAATCATCTCTTTTGCTACTGTCACGTGAAGCCTTAACCAATTTAAGTATTGATTCTTGAAATGATTAGGCCTTTTACATTTCTTTCAGCAGTTAACTTTTTAGATTTATTGCATGTTCAGTCTGATGATGAAACATTTTGATCTTTGTAATTTATTACACCTATTTTATTCATGGTCACTTTGACTGAGTTCTCCCAATCTTCTATTAAATATGGAAATTTCAAGCCCCCTGTAGTCATGTCATGGGCTGGTGATTGCTCATTGTGTTCTCCCACTGCCATTTTTGTTTTGTGATATTTTAAGCTTGACATTTATCTGACACATTCTTTCACAGGGAAAAAGGTTTCACAACGGAAAGACGAACTTCGTGAGCTAGTGGAACATTTTAATGTGAGTTTTTTGCATGCAAGCTGTGCGCCAACTGTTATATATATATGTATGTATGGGAGATGCTTCTGTGAGAGCATCTCTCACCTTACTATGAGAGATAGGGGTGGGGGCCCTCACATTTAAGTTGTTGGCATTGGATATGGATGTGAGGCCCCCCACCTTATCTTTCATAGTAAGGTGAGAGCATCTCTCATAGGAGCATCTCCAAATATATATATATATATATATATATATATATAAAATTGCGCACCAACTGTTTATTCTGCTAATGTAAGCTGAGTTTAACATGGAATGCCATAATTGTGACAATGATCACCCTCCAAGTTCCAACCGTGTTATGGCATCTCCTGAATACAGATGTTTATGTTTTCTCTTGGGATCTGTTTCCATGCATTCTCCAAAGATCTTTGAACCACTTCTTTTACTACTGTTACTGCTACTGAATACAAGGACTGATGCAGCAGGGGTGTTTCTCTATGCTCTCCTTGTGAAGGCTGGGTTTTTTTTCTTTTTTTTGGAATGGTAAGGGTGGGTTTTTCTCTACTGATAAAAAAAAAAAACCACAGGTGGGGGTAGTTCTCATTTGGTTTTATGCATTGGTAACATTTTTCCCTTCTGATTAGTCACTTATTGTATATGGGTTGGAATTTTCTTTTTGCTCCCTTCCTGTCTTTTTGCACCTTCTGCAGAAAAGTAAAAAAAAAAAAAAGAGGTAGAAACATCCATTGCTTGGGATAACCATAAAAACAAACTATAATCCATCTCAAAGTAATAAATGAGTACAAAGGTGTGCCTTTTGAAAGCTGGTGTTTTAATCACGTACGATGATGCTATACTCTTTGCTGAACCGAACTTGTGCATGCTGTATGTCTTTCATGCTTCCTTATCTCTGATTGACTTGTTCCTTCATTTCAGTTTTGACTAGTTATTATCTGGGTTTTGCAAATAGTCGTAGATTATCAATTTTGTATTTTTCTACTTTCTGCAGCATGTTAAATTCATTTTGCACCTTCAGAATCCATGTTTGTTTATTCATTTACTTGTTTTTAATATTTGTGTTTTGGTATTTCATTGGCTATTTTTAACTTGTTTGACTGCCACTATGTTAGGCTCGTGATTTTCATTTGCATCAACTGTGTGAATCAGCACATGCTTTCTGCAACTAAGATGTAGAATTACATTTTTTTCGTATAACATGTTTTAAGTCTTAGTAGCAATGAAGTTATTGCAAGCAATATTTTCGGTCCGGAGCTTTTCTTATAAGATAGTTTAATCTGATTTCTGATGCTACTCAGAGTTTCATTTTCTCTGTTGTTCTTTCACTTGGGCTTCCTTGAAGGCATTCCCTCTTCTACCTTGTCTGCCTTGACTACATGCCTGGAAATATTTTGATTGAAAACCCTTCAATTAACTTTCCTATTTCTAGCATTTTTGTTTCTTGATTTGGATTATCTGTTGTGACATTTGGATAATTAAATCTTTCATGGCATTTTTTGAATGGTTTTCCTACTGATTTTGCAGATTGATGTTGAAAATCCTTGTGTCATTATGAGTCAAGACAAAAGCAGAGAATTTTTGCATTCGGGGAATGACAAGGATAAATTCAAGGTAATATTCACGGCTATCCCAATAATACTGTATCACTTTTTGGCGTTTGTCATCAATACTTGGTCTTTATCATTTTTTTCTGTTTCATATGGGTTTTTACCGTCCACAAAATTTATGTTTAAGGATACATCTGAACTGAAGGGATTATTAATAGAAAACAATGTTTATTAGTTCCTTCTTTAATCGCAAGGTTGGTAACCGGCATTTTTTTATTGCTGTTCTCTTTATTTGTTTATGCTAAGAGCCAATCTTAGGCTTCCATTCTTCTGCTGTGCAGTTCTTTTTCAAAGCTACTCTTCTTCAACAAGTAAGCGAACTTTTACAAAGTATTAGAGGCCAGCTGGATGCTGCAAATGCAATAGTTGATGAATTGGAATCTTCGATAAGACCCATAGTGAAGGAACTTAATGACTTGCAAGTAAAGATTAAGAACATGGAGCACGTTGAAGAAATATCTCAACAAGTACAACAGCTAAAGAAAAAATTGGCTTGGGCATGGGTATATGATGTGGACAAGAAAATACAGGAACATGCTGTTAGGCTTGAGAAGTTGAAAGAGCGTATTCCTACTTGCCAAGCCAAAATTGATCATCAAATGGTAAGTATAATAGATTCCAATGTGACATGCAGTTTCACTGAACTTTTGTGGTTGTTGCTTACTTCAGTGTGGGGTGTTTGTTGCACAACACAGTGATATGTTGGAAATTCTAAGGGTCATTTTGTTTATTTGGTTTAGTGTTGATCTGCTTACTTTTCTTCATTTCACTTTTTCTACAATAAATGCTTTGTTTTTTAATTTTTTATCCAGATTCTAGAAAGTCAAGTCAATATTTTGCAATTAGAGGTCCATCCTCTTGGGCCTTCTTTTAGGTGTAACAGGGGTGTGCAAGAACGGGGCCTATCTGATCATCTTAACCTTTAATTTAATGGCCTCAAATTTAGACACGTAGCCCTTAGATCGAGTGCCTTTTTTAAATGATAAATGCAACGATGACCAAAAGTTGGATGAGTGTCAAATCGTGGAGTGCCATATCTTGGTGAGTATAGAGAGTGTGAGCAGGTAGGTTTGATCATAGATGGGCCACAATTAGCAGCCTGGTCACTTTGGAGAACTTCATAATTTGTTTCAAAACATATTACAATGTTGAAGCACTGTTTATGTTGCTCTGTTAGGGCTTTTCATTTGGTTTTTGAGTAAATGCCATTCTTCGAATTGTCATTCAGAATCTGATTGTTACAGTAGATAGTTCTACCATCATTATCAGTCCCACAATGAAAAATCTTATGATCCGGAACTTAAATAATTTATGCATGTATTATTCTATGATCTCTCTCAAACTTCTGATTCTTTTCCTTTTTTTTAAATAGTAATTTTGGTTGTCTTTCTGTTGGAACTTATATAGTTTGAAATCTTGATAAATCAGTGGTACAAGATTCGTGTAAAGACTATGAACACCATAGTTTGCATGGTTTTGGGACGTGTTACATTTATCAATGCTTGCTTTGATTTGTAATTGGACTATGCATCATTTGTTAATTTTAAATCATGTTTAATTTTGTTGTGTGGATGATGCAGCAGCAATACCGTATCATTGCAACAAGGCACGTGGGCCACATGTGGAACCCATTGAAGATTAAGAGACTTTCTTATGTTTTTAATAGTTATTAGTTCTGATGAGCCCTAATTAGGATTAGATTTCTAATTTGGGTAGGATTCTTATTTGGTTTCCTAGTATGAATAGAATTGTTTTCTTAGCCCTTAAGTTTTTCTTCTAATTATGGCATTGTAGAGATCCATGATCTTAGATTTGGAGTTAATAGAATTTTCCCTTTGTGGGTTTATCGTTGAAGAGTGATCTTCTACATGTGATTGTTCCAGTGGAACACTAATTGTTCTCCGGCGCTCCGATCTTAACCTAGGATTGGATCAATTGGTATTAGAGACGATCCTCACGATTGTCGGCGGATTACCCTATCCGTCCATCCCATCCTCATTTGCCATTCTATCTATTCTCTGCTCCCATCTCTGAGATACCCACCACCTTCTTGTGACCATTTCCCAACCAACCCTCTGCCAAAACCGCCCACCAAAATTCTAGAGGATACCTAAACCCAAAACTAGAAAAACTCCAACCAGAGGATACCACTGCCTCCTCACCACCCTACTGCCAATCGAAAAGCCCAACCCATCTCCATCACTCCACTGTTCAGTAATCCCCAAACCTCACAAACCCAGCCACCTAGCCACCTCGCACATCCTCCAGTAGAACCCAGCCCTTTTTTCCAGTCCATCGATCCCAACTCGTCACCGCCCACCCCACCATTGAGATCTCAAATCCGTCTTCTCCTACGTACTCGTGGAAAGCAAATCTGCACATCAGGTCATTCGAAAATTTTAAATTTGCATTAAAAGAAAAAATGCCTCCCAAGAAGCATGTAGATGTGGAGTCTTCCTCCACAAAAAGATGAGGATTTGAGAGGAACTGTTTATGAGAAAATGTTAATCAACTATCCGCAATGATGGTTCAAATCCAAGAGACTCTTGTAAGGATGGAACCCGATTAGGCAATTTGGAAAATAATCGGCGTGGGGATAATCATTGAGATGATGGAGGACATAATTGGAATCATCGAGATCCATATGCAGTAAATGTTGATTGTAACTCGTGATTCCCGAATATGATGGAAAATTAAAACTGGATGAATTTGTGGATTGGTTAGTGTGTTGAAAATATTTTTGCACACAATCCAATGACGGATGCTCATAACTTGATTTCGCAATTCTACTGCAATATAGTGGGCCGAGTTACAAAAGAAAAGAAGGAATCAAAATATTGACCCCCTTGAAACATGGGTTGAGATGAAGAATCTATTGAAGCAAAAGTTTCTCCTTGTGAATTATGCAAGAGATCTGCGTTCAAGTTTTGAAGATTTGAAACAAGGATCTAAGACAGTTGTTGAGTATTCTGATGAGTTCATGACCATGCAAACTCGTTGTGGCTTGAATGACGATGATGATGTATTCGTTGACAGATACTTTCATGGGCTTAGACTTGACATGCAACATATCCTCACATTCAAACATTTTGATAATGTTGATGAGATCGTCCAGCATGCTATCAAGGCCGAGGATTTTGCAAATTATCAGGCTAGGAAATTTAATGCATCTAAATGGGTTGTGCAAAAGAATTCATTAACACAAGATTCGACACCAAGTGGTTCATTGGAGAAAGTTTTCACCAAGCTTGAAGGCCAAAATAGGATCACATGCTTTAATTGTAAACAACAGGGGCACTGTGCAATGGAATGTCCCAAACGCATCCACCTCATTGAGAATGAAAGTGATGTGAAAGATACTCTAGATGATCTTAAGGAGAATGAATCAGAGGTGGAGGAAACATGGCCCATGGACTATGATGCACGGATACTTCAAAATGGGCAACGTATTGTGTCGTATCGTATCGATACTTCACTTTTTATATGTAAAATCCGTGCCCCTGCCGTTTCCATCACGTGTCCTTGCCGTATCCGGGCATCATAGCCCGTGGAGGGTCTTGAATCTCTCATGGTCATCAAAGAGACTACATCAACTATTGAGAAAAAATGGTTGCGAGATAATATTTTTCGCTCTAAAAGATCAATCAATGGTCAAGAATGCACGGTAGTCATTGATGGAGGAAGTTGTCAGAACATTATATCTCAAGCTCTTGTGGATCGATTGCAACTGAAAGTTCGAAAGCATCATCGTCTCGATTTTGCTAGATGGTTAATGACATGTGATGAAGTGCAAGTACGGTATGCATGTTCAGTTACTTTTTCTATTGGCGAAGATTATATAGATACAGTTTGGTGTAATGTGGTACCCATGGATAGTGCTTGTAACGCCCCACCTTACATGTATGTATAATATTGTCTGCTTTGGCCCACGGACCTCACGGTTTAGTTTCTGATGAGCCTTAACCCACCAAAAGGCCTCATGCAAGGTAAGGGTGTAAGCTCTATATATAATTCCATTCACTTTCCTCTTTATAGTTGATGTGGGATTCCGGGGCATCACAATCCACCTCCCTTAAGGCTGCATGTCTCTATGCAGTAGCCTGCCAGCTCTCTTGGCCAGCCTACATGGAAACCCGCCCACTTGCACCAGACTACGACAGGGGACCCACACTCGAACTAGTTGAGAGTCGGCTTTGATTCGATTTGTAACGCCCCACCCTACATGCATGCATGATATTGTCCGTTTTGGCCCATGGGCCTCGCGGTTTATTTTCTGATGGGCATCAACCCATCAAAAGGCCTCATGCAAGGTAAGAGTGTAAGCTCTACATATAATCCCATTCACTTTCATCTCTATAGTCGATGTGGGATTCTGGGGCATCACAATGGTGATATCTTCCTGGGTCGCCCATGGATGTATGAAAAGAATGGAACTCATGGCATATGCGACAATACATACACACTCATGCATGGTAAAAAGCAAGTCACACTTTGTCCTATGAAGCTGGCACCACCGAAGAAAGGGTCAAGTTCTCGTATCACCAAGGAAGCATTTCAAGTACACAATGTCTACAAAACCAACATCAAGAAGAAGAGCCGAGTTCGAGGTCGAACTCTTTTCCAACCTGGGGGGAATGATGCAGCAGCAATATGGTACATTGCAATAAGGCACGTGGGCCACATGTCGGACCCATTGAAGATTAAGAGATTTTCTTATGTTTTTAATTGTTATTAGTTCTAAATTTAGTAAAGAGCCCAAATTAGCAATACTGTATCATTGCAGCAAGGCACGTGGGCCACATGTGGGACCCATTTAAGATTAAGAGATTTTCTTATGTTTTTAATTGTTATTAGTTCTAAATTTAGTAAAGAGCCCAAATTAGCAATACTGTATCATTGCAACAAGGCTCGTGGGCCACATGTGGGACCCATTGAAGATTAAGAGATTTTCTTATGTTATTAGCAATACCGTATCATTGCAACAAGGCACGTGGGCCACATGTGGGACCCATTGAAGATTAAGAGATTTTCTTATGTTTTTAATTGTTATTAGATCTAAATTTAGTAAAGAGCCCTAATTAGGATTAGATTTATAATTTGGGTAGGATTCTTATTTGGTTTCCTAGTTTGAATAGAATTGTTTTCTTAGCCCTTGAGTTTCTTTTATTATAAATATGGCATTGTAGTGATCCATGATCTCAGATTTGGAGTTAATTTAATTTTCCCTTCGTGGATTTATCGTTGGAGAGTGATCTTCTACGTTTGATTGTTCCCGTGGATCCCTAATTGTGCTCCGGCACTTGCGGCCCTAACCTAGGATTGATGGACTATGGGGCTGAATGTTGTGCAACAAACAGAGAGATTCTGAGCACATGTGCTGAGCTGTGTATATGAAGATGGATCTGTGTAGTTACAAGAATACAGTTAGGAATGACTATGGGGCTGAATGTTGTGCAACAAACAGAGAGATTCTGAGCACATGTGCTGAGCTGTGTATATGAAGATGGGTCTGTGTAGTTACAAGAATACAGTTAGGAATGAGTATGTAAAAGGAAATTTACAGGCCCTGGTAGGAGATAAAATTATCCACTTGAGATGGTTTGGTCATGTGAACAACATAAAGGCAGCCCTTGCATGAAGTATTACAAGCTGAAAGAACTCGGGAAAGAAGGAGACTAATAGATTCGTGGTGTGGCGTAGTCAGTAAAGACATGATAGATTGAGAGGTTGCATCACAAATGTTCTCCCACTTAAATGTTTGTAGCTCTAATTGGGAGAAAGCCCAAGATCAAAAGCAGCATGTTATCTCGTGGTTGAAAGAATTGGAAGTAAATTTGTAATATGCTTCTTTAGTATGTGTTCAGCTTTGGATTGCATCAATGCTCCCTGGCCTGAGAGAACTCGATTCTGACAATTGTATGGCCTGATATTGCTCATATATACCAGGGTCCTATCTTTGAAAATCCTTTGTAGTGATCCACATATTGTCAAATCTGGGTAAACCTTTCCATTGATGAGAAGCTTCTGGTAGCCCCTGCTTTGTGTGGAAACAAACTGATTATCCAATATGCAGTGCTTTAGTGGAACTAGGTCCACTTAGATTTGAACCAGTATAAAATGATTTTGATTACCCAAAAGGCCTGGCAAGCCGGATTTGTTCCCAATTTAAGAGTCCGAATTGCTTAACAGGCTGTATCAGACCTTAGGTCTCAGGCCATTGAACTCTAATAGGTTGTAATTTGTAACGACTCCACTTAATTTTATACACTTATTTTTACTCCACTCTATTTTCCTTCTCTACATACCGTTTGTTGCTATCCAATTGAAATGCATTTATTGTGTGCTTGATTGTATTTGGCTATGGGTCAAGTCAGACTGGGGCTCCCATAATCCTTGTTGGGTGGGCTAAGATCTATGTTTAAAGTCTATTCCAAACTTGACTTGGATGAAATTCTTATTGGGTCCAGATCCAGGCCTCTGTAAATCCAGTTCGATGAGAGCCCCAGAAACACATTTTCATTTCTTCATTTCTAGCTTTAGGGCTTGTGCTTTCTATCCTTCATCTGTATATAGTCTATGGTGAAGTGTCAAGTCTTCCACATTGAATGGGGACTTACATTACAATGTTCAGCTAACTTCAAGGCACAGGCATTTGAATTAATCTTCCTAATGATCTTGATTGTAGTAGAATAATAGGAAAAAATTTCGTGGAAGAACCGAATGATAGATAAACAGGACTGGATTTTTCTAAGAGCTTAAGATGCATGTTGAAAGGAGGGTTTAACAATTCATGGAGAGATAACTAGATAGTGGAGTGATATGGAGATGTGGAAATGTTAGATGAAGCAGCGTTGCTAGAGTTGATTGACCTAGTTACTGCTGAACATCAGATGGATCCTTCTGGAGAAAAATCTCAGATCCTTCTTCAATCTTGCTGAGCTATAAAGATGCTACTAATGATCTCACAGCCAAAACCTCCAATTGATCTAGTTTTTCTAGATGGAGTGTAGTTCGAATTGGATGAAAGATCTACAATAGTTTATTAATCTTATATTTTGGTTGAGGTTGTATTTATATTCAACCGTTCAATGGAGCTTCCTAGTAGATATTATCCATCAGTAAGTGTTGACACCTCGATTCTACTGCCTCTTGGAGTAGATCACATACATATCAAGGTGAGGTAAGATCATCGTTTCGGCGGTCAAATTAAGGATCTATGCATAAATTGTGAAAAGAATTAGGAAGTCCTATTTGTTTAAGAATCCGATTGTTATGTTAAGAGTCTTGCGAAGATTGTTCTAGTGCCTGAAGTTTTATCAAGTATCTTAAGTAGGAAGGTGTCTTAAAGTTGGACAACTGGTTGTGAAGGCTAATTTGTTCCCCCTTTTTTTTTTTTTGAATGGTTACTTTCATTAAAAGCAAACAGTACAAGAGAAAAGTACTTAAAGCAAAAGAATACAACACATGACAAACTAAGGCCCTGTCGTAGGAAAGGCTACCTCTTTCCAATGATACACAATTTTATCTAAAGAGTATCCCTTAAAAGAAGGGAGAATAGAGACCCAAAAAGCTACCAAAAACTTGGATTTCTCCACCAAAATGCTTTCACTAATTGCAATTCCTTCAAAACATCTTGAGTTTCTTTCCTTCCAAATCGTCCATATCACCGCTAGGAAAGACAACCGCCACATCGTTTTGCCTCTAGGGTCCCCAATTGGAGCCTTCCAAGCTTGGAAAAGCTCGGTGAGAGAATGAGGAAGAGCCCAACAACAACCAAACCCTCCTATTAAAGCCATCCAAATAGTTTGAGCTGATTTACAGTTTAGCAAGAGATGGTTTACGGATTCTTCGTCCTTTAAGCACATCGGGCATCCATTCACTATGGTCATCCTCTCCTCCTCAAAAGGTCCATAGTAGGGATCCTTTTTCTAAGAGCAAGCCACCCAAATACAAGCACCCTAGGAGGAGTTTTCATCTTCCAAATGCCATTCACCCTGCTCGTATGCCTAGGATTGTTTAGGATTGTCTAAAAGAAAGAAGACACTGAAATTGAACCATTCTTAGAGGCAATCCACACCCTATCATCTGCTCTGCTGTCTTGAATGGTAAAACTGTTCAGGGAATTCGGGAGATCAAAGAACTGGGATTCTTCGTTTTCCTTCAAGTTCCTTATGATGGTGGGACACCAAACTCTGTGGCCTCCAGTAGTACTCATATAAGAGCTAACTGTTGCTTCCTTATCTTGAGCACACCTAAACAGGTCTGGGAATTGAACACATAACTCCCTTTCACCTACCCACCTATCTTTCCAAAACAGGATCCTCTCCCCTGATCCAATTTGGTACTTGATATTCTCCATGAAAAGTCCCTTAACCGAGAGGATACCTTTCCATATAGCAAATGAATTCCGAGGGGGATCCTGGACATCCCACCCATGTCTTGGAAGTTTGTATTTCCTTTCCAACACCTGTCTCCAAAGACCTTTTGAACCATCTCCAATCCTCCACAGCCATTTGCCCAGAAGGGCGTGATTCATCTTCTTTAGGGGTCTAATTCCTAGGCCTTCTTCTTCCGTCGGCTTACATATGGATTCTCAATCTACCAGGTGAATCTTCTTCTAAGAGCTTGTGCCATGCCATAAGAAATCTCTCTGCATTCTTTCCAGCCTCTTTATAATTGAAGTCGGGCATCTAAAGATGGAGAAGTAATAAACTGACAAGTTGGAAAGGACAGATTTGATGAGGGTTACCCTTCCACCTATTGATAGGTAATTTGCTTTCCAATTAGACAACTTCATCTCTACCCTTTCCACAATTGGGTTCCAAAGAGATTTACTAACCCGCCCCGAGCACAGTGGCATTCCCAAGTATGAAATAGGAAGATCCCCAGTCTTGCAGCCCGTTATACTTGAAACTTTAAGGAGAAGGGGCTTCTCTATACGTAGGCCAATCACCTCACTATTGAAGAAATTGACTTTTAATCTTGACACTGCTTCAAAGCAGAGGATAGTGGCTTTGACATTTCTAATCTGAGCTTCCTCTGCTCCACAGAAGATGAGAGTATCATCAGCATACTATAAGTGGTTGATAACTGGGGAATTTCTAGCCACTTTGAAGCCTTAGAACATTCCAGCATTCATTGCCTTTTTAATCATTCTTCGCAGCGCTTCTGCTACAATTAGGAAGAGGAAAAGGGAGAGGGGGTCCCCTTGTCGGATCCCCCTTCCAACCTTGAAGTAGCCCTTTGGAGACCCATTCGCCAAAATAGAGAACCAAGCTGACGAGATACACTCCTGTATCCACCTCCTCCATTTTTCCCCAAACCCCATTCTTCCTAACATGTATTGAAGGAATTTCCAGTCCACCCTATCATAAGCTTTCTCCAGGTCTAGCTTGCAGATGATCCCCAATGCCCTCTTCTTAAGTCTTGAATGCACACATTCATTGGCCACCAAGATGTCATCTAAGATTTGCCTTCCCTCTACAAAAGCCCCTTGCTCACCGGAGATAATCTTTGGCAGAACCTTTTGAATTCTCCCTGCTAGTACTTTGGTTAGGATTTTATAGAGGCTTCCTAGAAGACTAATGGGTATGTAATCTTTGATGCCAAGGTCTCATGTCTTCTTTGGGATTAACGCGATGAAAGAGGGCTCCAATCCTTTGGACAATTTACCCCTTTGAGAGAATTCCTCTATAAAATCCATGACATCTTTTTTCTCCATTTTCCAAAAAAGTTGAAAGAAGGCCATCGTGAAGCCATTTGGACCTGGAGCCTTATCTCTTGCTAGATCAAAGACCGCCTTACGAATTTCCTCCTTTTCAAAGTTCCTCTCCAGCCACTTTGCCTCTTCTTCACCAATAACCTCGAAATCTATATTTCCCAAATGAGGTCTTTCCCAACCCTCATCAGTGTAGAGCGATTGGAAATATTCTATTATGTGAGATATGATCTCTTTTTTCTCCAACCTTTTCCTCCCATCCATTATCCTAACTATCTTGTTAGCCGTTCTTCTCGAAGATGCCATGCCATGAAAAAACTTTGTATTTTTATCCCCTTCTTTTAGCCAATTGCATCTCGATCTTTATTTCCACCTAATCTCCTCCTTTCTCAGATTTCTTTGTAACTCTTCTTTCAAGTCCAGCCTCTTCTTTTCTTCTTCTCGGGACAGCTGATCAGTCTCCTCCTTGCCATCTAAAGATTGGATTTCTGCTAAAATTTTGGATTTTTGGTGCTTCACTTCCCCAAAGTGCTCCTTTGCCCACGCTAATTTGTTCCCATGCTATACTACAAAGGCATTAGCCTTTTTTATATGTATGTGATAGCCAACAATAGAAAAGTGTTGTCTTTGTGAAAACTAGGTTTCTTCCGGTCATCCTTGGTTATAGAGTGAAGTCATTGCCCCCCTCATTTTATGGAGTCGTGAGTTACTCATGTGGAGGAAAACAATGTAACGCCCCACCCTACACGCATGCATGATATTGTTTGCTTTGGCCCATGGGTCTCACGATTTTGTTTCTGGTGGGTCTCACGATTATGATAGAGCCGTGACATCTATAAGGACGACTGGCGGAGAGACTAAGGAGTTTCCTATCACGATTGGTCTACACCAAGGCTCAGCGTTAAGCCCGTACTTGTTTGCCCTAGTTATCGATGAGATTACAAGACATATTCAGGATGAGGTGCCGTGGTGTATGCTATTTGCAGATGACATTGTTTTAGTAGATGAGACGAGAGAAGGAGTGAATACTAAGCTAGAAGTATGGCGGAAAACGTTAGAGACAAAAGGGTTTAGGCTAAGTCGATGCAAGACGGAATATATGGAGTGCAAGTTTAGCCAAAGTAGGACACTTGGTAATATAGAAGTAAGTTTAGGCACACAAAAGATTGTAGAGAAAGAAAACTTTAGGTACCTTGGATCGATGGTGCAACAGGATGGAGGGATTGATACCATAGATGAAAATATCGGCCGCTACGCCGATATATCGGCCGTGGCGGCATCTTTTTTGAAATTATCGCGATACGGTCCGTATCGGCCGCTACATATGCGTAGCGGCCGATACACACCGCTACGATACGTGGCGGCCGCCACGTAGCGGGGGTGTTTAAAAACACCCCCCTGACGACCCATTTCATCTTTCCCTTCTCTTTTCTCCTTCTTCTTTCACTGTTACTTGCTGTAAAACCCTCCCTATTGCTGTAAAAACATATTTGAGCTCAAAATCCACCAAAACAAACATCAAAACAAGGAAATATTGTTAGTGAGACAAGATCCAAGCATCTTCATAAAGATTCAAGATTCTATTTTAGGTATGTTCTTTCTTTGAACTTTTTTGGAGTTGACTTTTGAGTTTTGAGATCATTTGATTCATTTCATCTCTCTTTAAGACTCTAACTACTATAAATTCTTCCTTATCTTGTAATATTGTTAGATCTATGTTTTCCTTTGATGATGCACACATATTTTTGGGTTTTTTTAAATTTTTTGATATTTTTTATTTTCGGATTTATTATTTTTTTGAAAAAAAAAATGTGTATATTCATTGACAACCAATGAAACAACTTGGAAATTGCTTGTAAATGATAGATCTATGTTTCCCATAGATCAATCCATCACCACTTGAATGTTTCTTGATTTTTCTTTAATTTTTATTTTCGGATTTATTATTTTTTTAAAAAAAAAAATGTGTATATTCATTGACAACCAATGAAACAACTTGGAAATTGCTTGTAAATGATAGATCTATGTTTCCCATAGATCAATCCATCACCACTTGAATGTTTCTTGATTTTTCTTTAATTTTTATTTTCGGATTTATTTATTTTTTGAAAAAAAAAATGTGTATATTCATTGACAACCAATGAAACAACTTGGAAATTGCTTGTAAATGATAGATCTATGTTTCCCATAGATCAATCCATCACCACTTGAATGTTTCTTGATTTTTCTTTAATTTTTATTTTCGGATTTATTTATTTTTTGAAAAAAAAAATGTGTATATTCATTGACAACCAATGAAACAACTTGGAAATTGCTTGTAAATGATAGATCTATGTTTCCCATAGATCAATCCATCACCACTTGAATGTTTCTTGATTTTTCTTTAATTTTTATTTTCGGATTTATTTATTTTTTGAAAAAAAAAATGTGTATATTCATTGACAACCAATGAAACAACTTGGAAATTGCTTGTAAATGATAGATCTATGTTTCCCATAGATCAATCCATCACTACTTGAATGTTTCTTGATTTTT